>CM035151.1:50990061-51706443 GCA_020205615.1 Panax quinquefolius | reverse complement strand
ATCAATCACATAGAAATTGAATTTCCTCATCACAAGCTCATTAACACACTGTACATAAAAAGATGCAATCCTAGTGATGGAAGTGAAATTGAATACAATAAATAAAGAACAATACAGAAGCAGTCCCTAAATCTATTTGTGTAACACAAAGTTTACTTTCCGTGGCAAAATTATCTCTCAAGTAATCAAAACCCAACACACTATTGGTGACATATGTGATGTCACATAAGTAATTCTCCCTCCTCTGCTCACTTGTCATATCCTCTGCCAACATAAACAACTCGTTGTTAAAGTCGAGACACAACCAGGTTTCAAAAGACTGGATCAAGTATCAAACCAGACTCAAATAGAAACCAAAACCCTTTACAATAGAAGAGACTTCATCTGGTTTCTTTCTAAAATTTAATGATGTAAATCAACACTCAAGTGCATCAAAATTCCATCAATTGATTTAATTATTTAAAGCTTTGTACCTCACAAAGGAAATATCCTTGATATAAAAATAATTGGTGCACCAACACTTCTCTTACAAAGAATTCCTTAGGCATGAAACTTAAATGTTTAACATGTACAAAAATTTGGAGTTACTGCAGTACGCTAATATGGTAAATCTAAGGTTGCTAGTTCTAGTACGCATACTTGGGGCCAAAATTACCAATCAAACAAATATCTAAGAAACCAAGACCAATAGTTAAAATTAAGACCCCATAAATTTGGGAAAGTTTAAAAATTTTACAAATACATTAATGACTTTTACATACGAATGGCAGAAGAACCTCACCACTCAGAAAGAGTACAAGCTAATAACAAACCTTTGAGCTGAACAAGCCAGCCGTGAATCCCTGAACATCATTCCAGGTCCAATTCTAATAAGTTACCTAAGCTAGAAACTGAGTTATGTTCAAAGCAATAAATGATAAACTGAGTTATGTTCAAGAATTTGGACCTAAAAGACTCACCATATGTACATACGAACATAGACAGAAAATTAATTGACAGTGGGTGTGTGTATACTGTGTGTGATAATGTGTGTTTGTGTGTGTATAGCAGTGAGTGGGTGTATGTGTTTGAGTATAGCAGTGGTTGTGAGAGTAACTTACCAAACAACCAAATCAAGCCTCCTCCGTTTGCTTCCTCACGCCCAAATCAAGCCTCCTCCATTCACCTCCTAACGCCCAAATCCTGTGTGTATATGTGGGCAATGGAGAGGAAGAGGAAAAGGAAGTGAGAGAGGGAATCGTCGCTGGTGAAGAAGAAAAAGGGAGTCGCCAGTGAAGAGGGAGTGGGAAAAGGGAATTGCAAGTGGGAGGGAAGAGAGCGAGTGCGACAAATTTTGGGCAAAAAGGGGGAATAAAAATGCATTCATTGAGCTAGGGCTTATAAATTCTGTTTCACGCTTCTAACTCTTTTCCCAGATTAAGTACAGAACTCCTAATTAAATTAGGGACTGTTTCAAAAAAAAAAGTTTGATTTTTAGTTTATGAAAACAATTAATATTGTAAATTCTTTAAAAAGTAATATTGTAAATAAAATTATTATTTCAAAAACTTAAATAGATTTAAATTTAAATTTAAATTTTATGATGTCATAAATTAGTTAATAACAAACTGAAATATAACTCTTTTGTGGAATAGAAAAGTAATAATTTAACACATTTGTGATTTGTTCCATAAAAGAGTCTTAATTATTATAATTTTTATTGTCAATTTATAATATTTTAAAATTTGAATTATTGTAAATTAATATTTTAATTAATAAATTATTTAAAAAGTTTTATTAAGACAAAAAATTTATTTTAAAAATTAATTTCATTACAATTTCAATTGTAGGATACCATAAATTAACTAAGAATAAAACTCAAACTTAACTCTTTCTACAGAATATATGAGTAATTTTTTAGAATTTGTGGTCTATCCCATAGCTTGCCTTATTTTTTTTTTTATCTTTTTTTCAAGGACAATGTATGAAATTTTAAAGTTTAAATTATTGTAAATTTATTTACTTTGATTAAAAAAATAGTCGATATTGTAAGTTACTTACAAAGTATTATTAAAATTATATTTTTACTATAAAATTAAATTATTTATATTACAATTTATATTCACCAAAATTAATTCTAAAAATTTATTTAGAACAAAACAATGACCAATTTTATCTCTCTCAAAAACCCTCTCGAAAGAATAATATATAGTGAGTAATAATTCCTTCATTAATAGTTTTTTTTCCTTGCAAATTTATATTATAAATTGGTGCCAAATATACTTCTACCAATTCAAATTTGCGAAAGAAAAAAAAGTAAATGGAGAAGGATGTTTTTTCCTAATAACTATATCATACCACATTTTTTCCATCACAATTCTTTTCGCTATAAAACTCCTCATGGGAAGGAATGAACTCCTTCACAAAATTTCCTTCACTACATCCCTAATTTTTGTTATGTGTATACACTTCCCTCGAGAGCTTTTCGTAGCTTTTTAACTTATGCTCTCGATAATCACCAATTATTGATATAATAACAACAACTAGCTTCATTATAGTTTATTTAAAGCAACTTTAACTTTATTTTTTAATAAATAAGTTTAATAACTCTGTGCAAAATACAACTAAATTTATAAATAATTTATTAAATAAATTTTAAATATGACATATTTTAATGACAATATTTTATAATTTGATTAATTTTAAGTGATATCATTATAATATATCATTTTAATTGGAATAAGAATATGAAAAAGGGACACCATATATGCATTTGGTTTGCGAATTTGAGAAGTTATTATAAGGTTATGAATTTGATAAGCTATTACAAATGAATCTATGATGCACATACAAAAATACCAATGAAAACGAAAAACTTTAAATATATTCAATTCAGATTCTATTTGAAATTTGTATTCAATAACTTTACTATATATATATATATATATATATATATATATATATATATATATAACCTTAAATACATACAATTTAGTTTTAATCTTATGTAACATTTCATTTGTTCATGTTTAAAATATTGTTAAATTAATTAAAATTTTCATTCCGTAGACTTTTTGAAAAAGTTACACAATATATTATAACCGAAACTCTCTATAAATGTTACGATAACAAAATATAATAAAGTAATATATATTGAGGTTAAATAATAAATGAAACTAACTATAAGCATATTATTAATGTTTTAATCAAATATTTTAAAAAATAAAATAATCACATATTCAATGTTAACTTTTGAATTTAAGAACTTAAAGAAAATTTCCTTAAAGAAAAAGTTGCTCACAAGTATCAAATTCTAGACCTCTCAAACTAGAAATTTTATATTCCAACAAAAGCCACTTGGACCAACTACCTATCTTGCTAGAATTTATGTAGCACTAATATTTAAACCACCTAAAGATCGCTTTCTATGCATGTGAAGATGAGATAATACATTTTTTTGGCCACTTTATGAATAGAAATTGTAATAATAATAATAATAATTGTAATAATAATAATAATTTCAATAATTATTATCAGATAATAATAATAAATTTTAAATACTTAAAATAATAATAATAATAATTAAAATACCCTAAAATAATATAAAGTAGTTACAAATTAAATACCTAAATATAAAATTACATTCAAAGTTTTTTAACCATCAATCAAATTTTTTTTTTTTTTTTTTGTACTAGTCACGTGGGTATCAATGTTTGTATCAATGTTTTTCAATAAAATTTAATATTTTGATGATTTTTCTTTTCTTCTTTATAGGACTCGATCAAATTAAATTTAAATTTTTTAAAAAAAAAACTCATGGGTAAGTATAAGAATCGATCTAATAAATTACAAAGATGAGTACATTAGCGAATAACAAATATTTATAATAGAAAGATTTGCCGAGTTCGATGATTAAAAATAGTCACTACAATTACAATTAGTTTTTTTTTTGAAAAACAATATATTTATCGTTAAATTTCATAATAATGTCATATTAAAACTAAACTCTAATGGATAAGATAGAATAATGATGTGTGAGTCCTTTTAATTTTTTTCAATTCATATATTCATATACATTGACATTTAATACGCATAATTTGTTCTGGATCACTCTTATTTTAATTATAATTATTATTTTAATTATTATTAAATTAATTATTACGATCATTAAAATTATTATTATTATTATTATTAGTATTATTATTATTATTATTATTATTAATAATAATAATAATAATTACAATTATTATTATTAATATTATAATTATTATAATAATAATAATAATTAAAATAATAATAAAATAATAATAAAATAATTAAAATAATAATTATTATTATTTTATTTTATTTTATTATTTTATTTTATTATTTAAAAATTTTAATTATCGCATTGGTAAACACTTTTGTCTTGTGAACACTTTTTAGTTTCTAACATTGGTAAATGCAGTATGCAATCGAAAGTAAGTATGCACACAAGCCAATCATGTTTGATGATAAAGCATATACTTTGTAATAATCTTATTCATTTATTAATAAAAAGTATTAATTTATTAAAGGCTTTTAATTATCTACATGATGTCGCTTTTATAATATGTGATAAACCCATAGTTTTAAGCAATGCTTTTAGAATAATGATGATGATCATTCTAATGAGATCTAAATTCTTAGAAAGCTTAAAACTAAAATAGTTCCCAATCGTTGGATTACTAAATTGGGGATTAGTGAATCCGGATAGATTGGTACATACGTTGCTTTCTCATTGGATGAGGATTATTGATCTCATGATCATTTGTGTGGAGACACTAAAGCAAGTATGTAGGTGCTTATTAGAGAATAAGTTCACTGAACGTGGCTCGCTAAGGAATACCTAATGGAGTTTTACTTGCTTGTCAATAGGAATTCCTGTAGTGATAGTAGTACAAGTGATCCTTGGACTTGAGATCATCATAAGATCTTGTGTATGATGAATTATACTTTGACTTATTCCTTAAGACCCTTAGGGTATATCAAAGGGTATGCTTGGGTATAATAAGTTGTACATACGGAGATAATGTATGATCAATAAAGAATCTACCACTTATTTAAAGAAGAGAAATGCCCTATGTGATTCGATAAATGACAACCCAAAGAGTCCTTGGCATAAGGCGTAATGAAATTAGAAAGGAGTTTCTAATTTGCATTATTTGGAGTCAGGCATTTAAGAGTCGAAATACATATAATTAAATAAAATAAGACTTGATAGTAATTCCACGCCTTATATTTAATTGGGACATCAGATGGTGGAAGGATTGAATTGTACGGAACTATTTACTCAAAGGTTCTTTTATGATTCATGTTGAAATCTATATTATCCGGAAAGTCGTTGATCATTAGGGGAGGCTTATCCCTATCAGAATAAATATTATTTATTTAAATAAATTAATTGTTTAATTTATTTATTTAAATAAGATTAGAATTGTTCTAATTGATTTATTCACAACCTGGTTTAATATGGAGAACCTAAAGGGTCACACCATAAAAAGGAAGAATAATTATTTAAGAAGTTAATGGCATAATCGTAATAATATGTTATGTATATTTAATTTAATCTATGGTGATAGAATAAATTAAATAGCTTAATATTTATTATTTAATATTTTAGAAATATTAAATATAAATTAATAAGAGGAGTCTTATTAATATTATTACAATTATTATTATTATTTTAATTTCTAAAAGAGTTTAGGAATTAATTTAATATAAGTACTTCATTTATTCCTAATTGGATTAGGAAGGAAAATTAGTTAAAGGAGTTTAATTAATTATCCCTAATAAGATTAGGGGAGCCCTTTAATTAAAAGGGTTTAATTAAATAATACCTTATTTTAATAGGGTTACTTGATATCTTTATAAGAGGAGTCTTATATCGATATCAAGAACACGTGATATTTCCAATGGTTGGAGAGTACGCCCTTTTCTATAGAGATAGAAAACTAGGGTTTAGCCAACCACCCATCTTCTTGAATCCTTCTTCTTCCTCGGTGGATCACCTCTAGAGGCCAAACACTTGGGTGGCTAACGCCGATCAAAGGAAGGAACCAAACCCGTGGATTCAAGTTGAACGCGAAAAGGATCGAGGTGAACTTGTACTGAGGAAGCTCGGATCTTCAAGGGTATGTTTCTTATTCATCTTTTTTCGCTTAATTAATAATTGTGCATAAAGGGTGATCCGGTATATGGTTTTGTAAAATTTTAAACTCGATTTTTACATCGCTTTTATTATTTATGCAATTTGATCAAGCGTTCTTAATATTACAAACCTAACAAAGGCATCGTGAGCCAAACCTTTATGCGTAATTATTAATTATTTTAATTTGATATATATATTGATATGTGTTTAGAACAATTTAATTGGGCATAATCATTCAGATAAAATTTATTTTAAAAAAAAAAAAAAAAAATAGAAATTAGGAAACCTCATTATACCGCTGAATCAAATTTCATTTTTTTCTCATTTGTGATTCGCGATTAATCATTGATTCGCGTATATATAGTTATTCACGTTATTCATATATATATATATATATATATATATATATATATATATATATATATATTCACAAGTAATTATATCAAGATAAGGATTAATTAATTTTTTAATTAATTAGTTAGCATGATTTATGTGATATGATTTATGTGAGTGATTCAAAGTGATATAATAAGGTGATTCATGGATTCAATAAAGTAACCAGATATCTTTTTTTATATAAAAGTATTCTTATTATTACTTATATATTATATATATATATATATATATATATATATATTCTTAATTATTTTATAATTAAAATATAAGTTTATTTTAATTTTAAAATAAAAGTTTATTTTAATCTTAAAATAAAAGGTTTATTTTAATTTTAAAATTGAATTTCATGTTAACTAATTAGAGTTGGAATTGGATTCCATGATAACTAATTAGAGTTGAAATTGGATTCTATGTTTCCTTAAATAAAGGAGTTTATTTAGAGATGAAATAAGATTTCATATTATTCAAAATAAAAGAGTTTATTTGTGAATAAGAAAGAGAATCCTAATTTCCTTAAATAAAAGAATTTATTTAGATATGAAATAAGATTTCATATTATTCAAAATAAAAGAGTTTATTTGTGAATAGAAAATGAATCACTCTTTTCTTAAATAAAGGAGTTTATTTAGATATGAAATAAGATTTCATATTATTCAAAATAAAGGAGTTTATTTGTGAATAGGAAAGAGAATCCGTGTTTCCTTTAATAAAGGAGTTTATGTTTTTTACATGGAATTGGATTCCATAATTAATTAAAATAAAGGAGTTTATTTTAATTAAAGATTTTATTAAAATAAAATAGTTTATTTTATTCAAAATTGATAAATTAAAATAAAATAGTTTTATTTTGATTTAAATTTGGATTAAAATAAAGGAGTTTATTTTGATTCAAAATTAGATTTTATACTAACTAAATTTGCCCATTAAATGATATCAATATATATATTAAATGTTTATTATTCATGAGATGAATGTTATTTATCGATGCGTATGATGATGTGTGTATGATAATTAATGGGATTGATTATGGACTATCACCAATATGATTGGATTTTATTTTAATTGGATGCACGAATGTATGGGTTTTATTAAATGGGGTCTGCGACTGCCTTCTTCTCTAATTTTTTCTTAATGTAAATTCTATCTCTCTCCTATGTACTTCCCTCGATCACGATCAAGGTTTCTATTTATTTTAAATAGTTTTGTAATAGGAATAGTTAGAATTAATTTTAAAAAATGGAGATCAAGGAGCAAGGAGCGCTTGAAGACCCGCTTTGTAATGGAGCCCTGTTTAAATGTAATAGTTATATTTAAATATTATTTCTTGCACCCTTGGGTTTGACCTTTTGGTTCACTTGGTGGCTCTAGTGAACCAAACTAGAATAAAAGTCCATAATCAATTCAGTAGAATATAGTATTCTATATGCATGCATGCTTATACTATATATATTATATATTATGCAAACATGCTTCAGCATGTTCATTAATATGATGCGATTTTATATATATATATATGCATGCGCTAAACAAGATGAGACAAATTAATAACAAACCCTCAATTTTTTATATTAAGTCCTAAGCGCTCAAAGATATTTGGAATATCGAACGTCAGCTTTCTAGCATGATAAAATTAATAGAGTATTAAATATTTAATATGAGTTTGTTGTGTCACCACAAGGCAAGTATTAAGTATTTAAGATGTTAATTTATCACATTTGATGCTTATAAAGAAAATTGAACAATATTATTTTGTTGTGTCACCACAAGGATGATATTTTTCCTTTTTGAATATATGGAGTGCTAGGTCGGACTTAACTTGGATAATTTTGATTCGGATGTGCCACCACTTGATCAAAATAATCTAAGAGGCAAAAGAAAAGGAGTTGCATAGTTGATGTAATTGACAAAAGTTGTCTACCTATTTATTTATATATAGTTTGTTGTGTCACCACAAGGCTATATACATTTGAAATGGGATCCTTATTCTCACTAGCGATCTTTAATTAGATTTTGCCGAACTATATATATTGAGGGTAATATAGTTTGAAGAAAATAGTGGGAGATACCAATTTAAAACAAGACCTAATTTATTTTGGTAATTAATAAAAGAATGTATGTTAAAATGTTGTTAATTATAAATTCATTTACGTAATTTTACAATGTCTAAAATTACTATCATCGCGAAGCATATTAGATGCTAAATTAATCGGAATCAATTAAACGGATTGGTTAAGGAAATTGAGAAAAGTTCTCATTTAAAAAGCTATCTTATGTCCTTAATACGCATATCCCCGCAATGGTTGCGCATAATGCCTCCGAGGAAGAGATTGCTACTTTTAGAAAGTGGCAAGATGATGCACAATTGTCTCAATGCATCATGCTCGCATCCACGAGTAACGAGCTTCAAATACAAGATGAAACTATGGATGCTCCTACTATATTCCCCACATCAAGTAGTTGATGGTGAGGAAAAGTAGACCGATAGATATCAAATATCTAAGGAGCTCTTCCGATCTAGAATGACCGATGACACTATAAAGATGCATAAAAGTCCTTAACATTATCAATTTGATTGATCAATTAGGACAACGAAGTTTTGTCATGGATGGAGAGTTGAGCCAAGATTTGATCTTGCACTCACTCCCTAACTCCTTTCACAATTGTTGTGAATTTTTCATATGAACAAGCTAGATATCGCCTTCACTAATTTGCTTAACATATTGAAAAATGTTGAGAGTCACTTTCAACCAAGAAAGATCAAGTCTTACTCGGTAGGGGCCAAAGGATCTTCCTCAAAAGAAGAACGATTCAAAGAAGGTAAATAGAAAGGCATAAACAAAGGATAATAAGAACAAAACTAATACGGATAAAGCAAAGGAGTTTGCTTCCACCGCAATAAGCCCTGACACCGAAAGAAATCTGAGAAAGTATCTTGCAGAGGCTAACCAAAGAAGCTTAGTGAAGTTTCTAAGATAAATACAAATTTGTTCATGATTTAAAATAAAATTTTCTTTAAGTCAAGGTTCTACTTGGGTATTGGATACCGACTTTGGTTATCATAAATATAGATTTATGAAGGGACCAAGTAGAGTAGAAAGCTAAACAAATATAAGTAATCCATGTATGGGAAATGTAGCAAAGGTTGCCATATTAGTATATAGAAACTTATTGTTTAGCAATGCCTACTGAGCAAATCTATTAAGTCAATAAGTTGTTATTGTATTCCAGTTCTTGTTAAAAATATTATTTCCATTTTATTGTTGGATAATGAAATCTTTGGTATTATAATTAAGAACAATTGTTGTTCTATTTATAATAATAATGTTTTATATAGAACTGGAATATTACTTAATAAATTTTGTATACTTGACTTACATGAAAATAATTTTGCATATTGAACAAATTAGTATAAGAAAAGGAGATAATCATTCAAAGAGTTGAATGTGTGTATTTGCTGAAATACAAGTGTGAATTATTTGAAAGGTTCAAAGAATTCAAAAGTGAAACAAATTGGCAAAGTATTAGGATTCTTTGATCGGATCAAGGAAGGAATACTTGTGCAATAAGTTTCTAGATCATCTCAAATGATTTTCTCCATAATGGACGCCTCTCGATACATAATAATTGATTGATGTATCTGAAAAGAAAAATCATAACTTATTGAACATGGTACGGTCCAAAATGATTTTACCGACATTCCAGTATCCTTCTAGGATCATGTCCTAGAAATGGCTGGATATCTACGAAAAAGGTAACCTCAAAATCCAAATTTCACAAGACTCCATAAAAGTTATGGATGGGGAGGATTCCTAATCTTAAGTATGTTAAGATAAGGGGTTGTCCAACTTATGTGAAAAGGTTTCGAAGGATAAGCTTGGGACAAGATTTGACAAGTACAAATTTGTGGGACATCCTAAAGTAAGTTTATGGTATATGTTCTATAATCCTACTTAGCAAAAGGTGTTTGTTGCGAAACACACTGCCTTCTAAGATAAAGATGTTTATCATTGAAGGGGCTAGTGGGAGGATAATAGGTCTTGAAGAGTTCAAGAACCACAAAACACTATAAGTCAAATAAGAGGAACTCGTAGATAGACCTATTGTACCACAACCGAATCAGTAAATCGAATAAGTATTTGAAGATACCTAGGAGGTATGGATTCATCATGGATGATGATGATGAGGTACGATCATAGAAGATGATGATCCAGAGTTACATACGATGAGGTAAGAGTTCTAGTGTACAAAAAAGGGTTAGTGGGGAGCGTTATGACATTTCTAGTATTATATATTGATATACTACTTGATAAGGAATAACATGCCAATGCTATAATCAAGAAAGATAAAGTTGTCTAAACATTCCTCCATGAATGGTTTGGGAAGAGTATCTTAATTGGGGATAAAATCTATATAGATAGATACAAGAGGATGCTCGACTTAACCCAAGGAACGTATATTCATTTGATGGTAAAGTTGTTTAGCATGGAAAACTCCAAGAGATGTCTCATGTCGATGAGCTATGGAGTGTATCTCTCTTAATAGTCCCCACAGACTCCTGAAAAGAGAGGTCGCATGAGTGACAATCATGTATGCAATGAAATGTACGAGACTTGATGTTAATCAGTCATATTATGGAGAAGTTCACTATGAGTCGCTGAAAAATATCTTAAAGTGCTTGACCCAAGACTAAGGATGTGATCATATTCATGGTGGGTCTAAATTAAAACTAGAGGGCTTAATGTACTCAAGTTTTTCGATGCACCAAGATGATGTAAAAATCCACTTTAAGGTAAAAGCGTTATCTTGAACAATTGAAGGCAATGAAATGGAAAGGTTCCAAACAAAGAAAGAGTTGCTTTGGTTTAGTGATAAAGACAAAGTATATAGCTATAAATGAAGTCGCAAGTTGATTGTTTGGATTAAAAGTTCATTACGTAACTAGGAATAGTTCCTAAGTCTCATCTTGGATCTAAACATGTGTTGTGGCACTTTCATTTGATTATTAGAATCATTGAAAGATGGAAAATCACTATAGAGATAGTGGACTCTCATGAACAACATTACATATCCATTAACTAAAGCTTATCCAATGGCAGGATAATCGTTACTTAGAGAAGAAGAGTATGAGATACCATGACGATTGACTTTAGTGCAAGTGGGAGATTGAAAGTAGTATGCACACAAGCCAATCATGTTTGATGATAAAGCATATACTTTGTAACAATCTTATTCATTTATTAATAAAAAGTATTAATTTATTAAAGGCTTTTAATTATCTACATGATGTTTGTTTTATAATATGTGATAAACCCATAGTTTTAAGCAATGCTTTTAGAATAATGATGATGATCATTCTAATGAGATCTAAATTCTTAGAAAGCTTAAAACTAAAATATTTCCCAATCGTTGGATTACTAAATTGGGGATTAGTGAATCCGGATAGATTGGTACATACGTTGCTTTCTCATTGGATGAGGATGATTGATCTCATGATCATTTGTGTGGAGACACTAAAGCAAGTATGTAGGTGCTTATTAGAGAATAAGTTCACTGAACGTGGCTCGCTAAGGAATACCTAATGGAGTTTTACTTGCACTCGTCAATAGGAATTCTCAGAGTGATAGTAGTCTGAGTGATCCTTGACTTGAGATCATCATAGTATCTTGTGTATGATGAGTTATACTTTGACTTATTCCTTAAGACCCTTAGGGTATATCAAAGGGTATGCTTGGGTATAATAAGTTGTACATGGAGATAATGTATGATCAATAAAGAATCTACCACTTCTATTAAAAGAAGAGAAATGTCCATATGTGATTCGATAAATGACAACCCAAAGAGTCCTCGGCCAAGCGCGTAATGAAATTAGAAAGGAGTTTCTAATTTGCATTATTTGGAGTTGTGCATTTAAGAGTCGAAATACATATAATTAAATAAAATAAGACTTGACGAGAATTTCATGTCTTATATTTAATTGGGACATCAGATGGTGGAAGGATTGAATTATACTTAACTATTATTTACTCAAAGGTTCTTTTATGATTAATGTTGAAATCTATATTATCCGGAAAGTCGTTGATCGCTAGGGAGGCTTATCCCTATTGTAGAATAAATATTATTTATTTAAATAAATTAATTGTTTAATTTATTTATTTAAATAAGATAAGAATTGTTCTAATTGATTTATTCACAACCTATTAATATGGAGAACCTAAAGGGTCACACCATAAATGGAAGAATAATTATTTAAGAAGTTAATGGCATAATCGTAATAATATGTTATGTATATTTAATTTAATCTATGGTGATAGAATAAATTAAATAGCTTAATATTTATTATTTAATATTTTAGAAATATTAAATATAAATTAATAAGAGGAATCTTATTAATATTATTACAATTATTATTATTATTTTAATTTCTAAAAGAGTTTAGGAATTAATTTAATATAAGTATTCTCTATTTATTCCTAATTGGATTAGGAAGGAAAATTAGTTAAAGGAGTGTAATTAATTATCCCTAATAAGATTAGGGGAGCCCTTTTAATTAAAAGGGTTTAATTAAATAATACCTTATTTTAATAGGTTACTTGATATCTTTATAAGAGGAGTCTTATATCGATATCAAGAACACGTGATATTTCCAATGGTTGGAGAGTACGCCTCCTTTTCTATAGAGATAGAAAACTAGGGTTTAGCCAACCACCCATCTTTTTGAATCCTTCTTCTTCCTTGGTGGATCACCTCTGAGGCCAAACACTTGGGTGGCTAACGCGTTGATCAAAGGAAGGAACCAAACCCGGTGGATTCAAGTTGAACGCGAAAAGGATTGGAGGTGAACTTGTACCGAGGGAAGCTTCCGATCTTCAAGGGTATGTTTCTTATTCATCTTTTTCGCTTAATTAATAATCATGCATAAAGGGTGATCCGGGTATATGGTTTGTAAAATTTTTAAACTCGATTTTTACATCGCTTCCGCTTATTTATGCAATTTGATTGCGTTCATGAATATTACAAACCTAATGTAGAACAACAATGACTTATTTCATGGTACGATAAAATCTATGTTGAAATTTATATCTCAATATATTATCTTTTGTATTTTGTTCCATCTTAATCTTGTGAGCTTTGCAGATTAATGCACCATAATAATAATTATTATTATTTTATTATTATTTAAAATTTTAATTATTATTAATATTTTAATTATTAATTTTTTATTATTTTAATTATTTAAAATTTATTATTATTATTACAATCATTATTTTAATTATTATTTTATTACGAAAATAAAATTGTTGCCAATGAATGTGGTCCATATTAGGCAACGAAATATAGGAACAAAAAAACTTTTGTTGCCCACGATTAGGAGAAATCAAGTGGTTAGAAATTTTGTAACAAATTTCTAACAAATTTTATTTCCAAATTTTGTAACGACTTATGAATTTCGTTGTAAAAAGTGAAAGTCTGACACAATCTGCAATGAAGGACAAGTTTCGTTGCTAAACATGAACTTTTAGCAACGACTCGTTGCCTGAAAAATCATTGCTAAAGCCCCATTTTTAACAACAAAAAAACTTTTATTGCCCACAATGACGGGAAATCAAGTGGCCAAAAATTTTGCAATGAATTTCTAATAAAAAATTTTCCCGCCAATGAATTAGAAACAACATTTTGCAACGACTTATGAATTTCATTGCAAAAAGTGAAAGCCTGACATAATCTGCAACGAAGGACAAATTTTGTTGCTAAACATATACTTTTAGCAGCGAATTATAAAGTCGTTGCCCAAAAAATCGTTGCTAAAGGCCCTTTTTTGTAGTGACTTAGGGTTAGGGTTTTAAATTCTCAATTAAGCACAACTCTACTCTTATTTCTCAGTCAATACATAAATTGACTAATTCTCAAAACTTGTATCACCGATACACAGCACAAGATTGATAATCAATATCAATATTAATTAAAAAAAAGAAAATTATTCATAAAATTCGGATTTTTCGAAATCTCGGGTTATTACAATTTATGGTATTGAGCTGAGATATCCTCCGGGGTTATCTCTGAAAGACGATATTGCCCTCTTGTAATATTAGTAACAGGTATGCAGAAACTTTCGAGTGTCTACAAAGACCTAGACTATAAATAGTGTATAGAATTGAAATTTTTTGTGAAGAACTTATAGGGTTAAGTATATGAGTATATATGATTTAGTGTATAGTAATTTTGTGTGTATGCAAGATGTGTGGTTAAGGGTCAATTTTTGATCGATAAGTTGTAAAATTATCAAATTCTAGTGTTATGTTAAGAACATCGATGTTAAGTTAGTAAACCCTAACGATTGTTTAGAAACCCTAATTCTAGTTTTGAAAACCCTAATTTTAGTTCCGAAAATCCTAAACCCTAACTGTGAATTTCAAAATCCTAATTTGGGAGCTCAAAAGTTATGTGTTATATATGAAAAGACCAAATTACTCTTCAAATTGTAGGGGGGAAGACCAAAATACCCTTAGTGAGTACGAAATGACTAAAATGACCTTTTACTTAATGTTTAAGTAAAAGATTTGTCAAATCTTCGTGACTCACAACCTTGGTTATTTGCCATGTGCTTATTATCTTCACAAATCTGATTTCCTTGCCACCTAGAAACACTTGGGTGCATTGAATCTAAAGATTAAAATATTAAAGTAAGAAAATATATCACTTTAGTTTTAAAAAAGACCTCTCTCTCTCTCTCTCTCTCTCACCTTCGAATTTGGGGAGTGAATATGAGTGTTATGTGAAGCTAATATCAACCCTTAACTCTCCATGATCAGATCATAAAGATTAGACTCAAAGATTTGAGCAAAAAGGTATAAACCCTAAATTTTTCTAAATCCTTGTGATTTCTATTAAATGATGTGTTTTGATGTTTAGATATGTGTTAATAGATGTTATTTAGTGATCTATGATGTTACATCATGGATCCATAACATCTAGGTGCATGAAAATAGGATTTTTAGACCGACTATGAACCTAATTTTGTGGGCTCGACATTTAATGTCGTGGCCCATAGATCTTTAATGTGTTAGATGTTAGGTTGGATTAGTGTATTATTCATGTTCTCTCGCCATGATGAGAGTAGATCGAAGTGGAATCAAGTCCATACCATGTCTAGATTTCAAGTTATTAAAGATCAAACATGGTTGACCAAGCACAAGTTCTGGAAATCTAGGTAACCCAAAAACCCTTAATCGTCGCTGACCACCCACTTTACAGGCCTTAGATCTTACTTATGTTAAGTAGTTAGGCCATGTAAGTGTATAGGTTTTGTAGACTGACATATAGACAACACAACCATGCCATTAGAACACCAAAATCATGATCAGGATCAAAGTTAATGATAGTCAAAATAGGGTTGACCAACTGACTGGGAAGAATTCTGAAAAAACCAGATTTCTTCAGGAACAGGTTTCTGACAAGCTTTGACTGGCCTAGATCTTGTTCATGTGATGTTTTTAAGCTATAAATGTGTATTAATTTTGTACCTTGACATACATACTACATAGTTGTGACACTTAAACACACTGAGTAAGCCCATAATCCAAGATTCAAAGCTTAGAAAGTGGTACCTTAACAATCGTTCTTCTTTTCATTTTGGGTAACCCGTAAAATGAAGAACGACTTCGGTAAGCTTTTTCGAGAGTTTATCTTACTTTTGTGATGTTGTTTAGCCATGAATTTTTTTTTTGATTGTAGTATTACATCAATACTACAACACTAAAACACTTAGCTGCCTAGAAACATCATGATCCAAGATATATATGTGGTCAAAGTAGGGTGACCCTGCACACTGAACATGAATGTTCTTGAGGGCTAAGAACACCTATAGCTACAGTTTTGTCGCTATAGACCCCTTTAGTGACAGTTTTAATAAAAATATTTTATTTAATTTAAATAATGAGAATAAAGGAATAATAATTATGAAAATTCATAATTAATTTGTAAAATTATTTTAAGGCGTAAAAAATTGATCTTTGACAATTTGGAATATATTTCATTAATATTTTAATATTTCTAAATATTAATGATGTTTAAATTATTTAATTATTATATTAAATAAATTACTTAAAAATGATTTTAATACTTTAAAAATCATTTGAAATTATATTAAAGTGTTAGAAAATATTTTAAGTTATTTTGAATGACTTTTAATATTTTGGGATGAATTTCATTAATAATTTAATATTAATGGTAATAAATTTATTTAATAAATGTATTAAATAAATTATGGAAAATTAGTTTTAATGTTTTAAAAATTATATAAAAATGATTTAAAGTTTTTAAAAATATTTTAAGTTATAAAACATAACTTTTAATATTTTGTTATGAAATACATTAATTTTTAATATTAATGGCAATTTTTAATAATGGTTTAAATGCTTTAAAATCATTTAAATGTGATATTAAGGTATTAAAATACTTTGAGATATTATAAATGATTTGTAATATTATGACATGTATTTCAATAATATTTGGTATTAATTAAATATTAATGATAATGGAATATTTTGGTATTTAAATCATTTAAAATGATATTAATGATTGAAAATCTTTATAAATGATAATAATTATTTGAAAATTATTATGAGTTTTTGAAAATATTTTGATTAATAATAAATTATCTAAGATAATATTGAAGCGGTTAAGTAGTCTTATTGATAATAGGCTCGATAATTATCCGATAGGCAATCGGGATGTCAAAATATTACCAAACTCAACTTAGGCTCAAGTAGTTTGACTTGAGAGTGGGTCTTATGTGCTTTCTTGATTGTTAGAATATATGATAATGTGTTTAGGTTATTTTATAACTTTAATTAAAAATAGTTAATGTGATGATATTATGCTAATTGGGATATCGATATTATCAATATTAGGTCTTTCGATGAAGCTAAAATAGATTGTGTATCGAGAATCGACATGAAGAAGGCAAGTTTCCTAACTTTCGAACTCGAGTTGTTATTGTATTATATGTTCATGATTAATCATTTTTATTATATCACCTCTTTGATTATTGATTCTACGTTGTACATATTGCAGTATATTCGTTCATCGTATGAAAAGGTGATCACCTTCATTACCATTTGGTTTAGTTATAGTTGTTTATGTTCATTGTTGGCCATTCATTTTTATTGTCTCGGTCGTTCAGTTATGAAAATTGATTCATGCTCTTTCACAATGATTATATTGTTAAAAGTTTTGCTAGCTTATTATTCATTCTTTCAATCATGATATATCTTTCCTTGAATTTAAACTTTCTGGGCAAACTTGTTGCTCACCCTTGTTATATCATGATAAACATTGCAGATTAAGACGAATACATTGGATACAGTCAAAGGCAAATGACATTGTATGTCGAGTAGGATATTAAATTTAGGTAATAAGTTAAGGTTATCGACTTTGGGGAGTTATGTGTAAATGTTAATGTATAAAAAATTATGTTTATATCTTCCTAATAGTTATAGAATTAGTGTACGGTGTCCGTAGTAATTAGTACGGATTTGGGGACACTACAAGATCCTCGAGGCCAATTTTAACATACTTTTAAAGTTGAGATGAGATGACCTTCTATTTCATAACTATCTCATTTCTTGTGAGGCTTTAGCCAAAAAGCATATTATCTCATCAGAACTCAGTTGAACGAGATTAACAGTATAGACGTTTCCTTCTCTTATTCTGGTCAACTTTATAGAAGAGGTCTTTAGATCTTTGACTTGACATTAATTGTTGAGAAAGGTAACTTGATAACCCTTGTCGTAAAAGGTCGGCTTATGCTTAGAAGATTATGCTTTAGTCCTTCCACATAGGCTACTTTCTTTGAAGACACTTTTTACCATTCCCAAATGAGGCATAACCTCTTATCTTGCTGAGAGCCATTGTCTCCAAAGATGATTGCTGGATCCTCTTTCTCTATGAAGTCGGATAGGAGGGCTTTTTCCTAGTCATGTGTCATGAGCATCCACTATCTAGGTACCAAGTTATGATCGTGGAGCTCTATTCCTACAGTGAGGTTTAAGCTCTCATTTTGCTACCCATACTTGCATAAGTCCTATCTTGTTAATACCCTTGGGGACCCAAATCAGCTTGACTTTGGATTTAGTATGCATAGGATTATTGTAACATACTGTAGCCTTATGACTATATCTATCACGTACAAAACATCTACCATGATGCATGCTTGAGTGTGTGTGTGTGTGGATTCTTTATCCATTTGGACTTATATGGATTTTTGGTAGTCCTTCCTTTATACTGATTCTTCTTTTTCAATGTGTCCTTGTGATTCATGATTTGTGAAGATTTTAACTTAACTATACTATTCCCACCTGGTTAGTTCGTGGAGTTTATTTTGCTCGACTCTACGACCCTTCAAGGTTCGAGAGTAGTGTCTAAGTTACTCTTTTCTTTTTTGAACTCTAGGCCAACATGGGATCCGTTATGCCTTGTAGCATAGATTGAATCAGAAGAGCAAGGATGGTTTGGATCTTCCTTCTGTGAGGATTTCACAAATGCAATGCTTCTACTGAGGTTTGAAACACTGCTGATGTTAGTTTCTTTTAACTTTTCCACATATGGTTTTGAGATGGATTCCCCAAAACCTAAACCTATTCTGTTAGATGCACTTTTCTGACTGGAGATCAGGGAGTCCATGGATGAAGAGGATCTATTCCACGTTAAGATTGTCTGTTCTAGTTCTTCAATGTTAGAGGTTAGATTTGAATCTCTTTGTGCATTAATTTTATTGGTATGTCTTAAGAGTTTATTCTCATCTTCAAGTTTAGAAAGGGAGTTGGCACTTAGAAGAGTTGTTTCCAGTTCTTCTTGAACTTTCTCTTTCTCTTTTTGAAGAAGAGAATAATCTTTAGACAGAACTCTGAACCATTTCATGTATTGATACATATAAGATGTTATGCCATGTAGTGCAGTTCTTAAATCATCAATATCTACATCAGGAGAGTTAAAATCAAATACCTCATCGATACTTACTTCATGATTGTCGGTGATTTTCTTATCCTTTGCATTTTTGGCCATTAGACATAAATTTGCTACTTGAGGATCTTCATTATCTCTAGACTCAGGAGTTATGTCATTGTCTGAGTCACTCTATGATCCTCCGGCCATAAGACCTTTTTCTTTCTTCTGGAGCCTCTTGTTGCCTTTGAACTCTTTCTTTGGATTTGTTTTCCTCTTCAGTTCTTCTCTAAGAGGTTTGTTGCAGTTTGCAATAAAATGGCCAGGCTTCTTACAGTTGTAGCATAAATAATTTATCTGCTCCTGGTTGTTGTTGTTGTTGAATCTCTTAGGTTTTCTGCTTCTGCCTTTACGCATGAACTTCTTGAGTCTTCTTACTAGCATTGCAATATACTCATCATCATTTTCCTCTGAGTTAGAGTCATTTTCAGTATAAGCTTTGGAGATGGTATCTGTTGCTTTGAGAGAAACTCCTTTGTCCTTCTTTCTTCCTTCAGATAGAGTCTCGGCTCGTTGAGTCAGCTCCAATTCATAGGTGAGAAGGTTGTCATAAAGTTGTTGAACATTCATTTCGTGGAGATTCTTTGATTCTCTGATGGCAATGGTTTTGGCATCCCACTTGCTTGATAAGGCTCTCATGAACTTTATAATCAGATCTTTGTTTGGATAGATATTTCTAAAAGCTCGAAGAGATTTGAGTAGAACATTGAATCTTTCATAAGTGGAAGTGACATTTTCCACTGGAACATGGGCAAATATTTTATATTGTTGAGTTAGAAGATATTGTTTGTTTTCTCTGACTTCTTCAGTTCCTTCGTACATAATGAGAAATGCTTCTCATACTCCCTTGGCAGTTTTGTTGTTGACTACATTCTCGAATAAATCATCTTCTAAAGACTGGAACAAGATGTTCTTGGCCCTTTTGTCTAGTTGGACAGCTTTCTTTTCGTTGTTAGTCCACTCAACTTTAACCTTGATTTGAACTTTATTTGGATCTTCTGGAGTTGGTGCGAGATTTGTTGGAATGTAGGGCCCATTCATGATAGTTTCAAATAGCTCTTCATCTATTGAGTCCATGTATGCTTGCATACAAACTTTCTAGTTGGTAAATTTATCTTTGTTTCACATTGGTGGCTTGTTGCCTCCTCCAGTCTTTGATTCACTTATTAGATGTGCCATTAGATCTGCTCAAGCTTTGTCGACTGATTGAGAGAACCTGCTCTAATACCAATTGTTAGTTCTCAGAGGCACAATAGTTATCTAGATATTTTAAAATTTCTTTTTCAAAATACTTTGTCAGATTTGTTAATCAACTACAACAGAATATATGATTTGTTTGTTCCCTTTTAAGATAAACTGAGTTAATAGTTAACAGACAGTTATAAGAAATATAGTAGTTAAAGAAAGAATATAAAAGACACAGAGAATTTAAGTGGTTCGGAGCACTCAAAGCTCCTAGTCAACTCTTCTACTCCTCGAGTAGGAAATCCACTAAGTATGTCTTTACAATCTTTGAATCTCACATATTCCTTCAAGACTAAAAATCTTGGAACTTCTTAGTTCACTTAGAACTCTTTAAGTCTAGCAGACTTGGAATACACTTGATGAGAGTTGAGTTCTTTGGGTTGTGCTACTCAGTTGCTATTAAGCATGTGTTCTAAATAACTGAGTAGCTGAGCAAGCTTTCTTTCTAGATCGTAGAGTTGAGCGTTGAGTGTTCTTCAGCTTTTTGTTGTATACTTGCTTACCTTCTTGCATCTGAATCTGATTTGTATATATGGTGCCTTAGAAATATGTCTTTTTAAGGCATCCGTTGAAGCATTAATTGTATTTGACATTTCTGAGCACTGATGGTGACTTCCTGGAAATCTCCTGTTTAGTCGTCTGGCCCACTGACACAGCAGACTGCTATCTCACCTAAAACCTGAAAAGGTGTTTTCAGCTGACATGTAGTACTTTCCTTAGCTTCTTCAATAATTTTCTTTGTTATATACTAAGGATGAGTGTTGGGTCATTGGGATTGCCGAGAGTCTCAATGTCTATAATCCATTCTACATTTGTTATAGTTGATTCTTCAACAAATGGACAAAGCTCGATGCTTCTGATGTAGACAGATGATGTACTACGATCATGATCGTGGTGTCCTGTCACATACGTGCTTGATACAGACTGATGGAAGAGAACACTACATTTTCTCTTAAGTATTGGTAGACTACAATTTTCGCTTGCTTGATTTGCAGACTCTATGATTTTGAGAACAGACTACGATTCTTGATTTGGCTCAACAGGCATTTGGACCACTCTACGATTCTAGGAGAGGCCCTCCAAAGCAAATACACTACGATTCTTAATACTCTACGATTCTGCCTTTGTTTCTGCAAACTCTTAGCTGGCTCATCAGACTACGATTCTGTTAAAGCCTATCTATTACATCTCAAAATAGATCAACCTAACAGACTTTAATCTTTTCTTCTATACATTCATTTACAAAATGATAAACATAAATCACATATTAAACCTAATTTTGAACCACTAAGTCTTCATATGATCTACCACTATGTCCTCAGTGTACGTATTCCTTGACTTTACATATAAAGCATGCTTATTTACTTTCAACATCAAATTTAAATATGTAATTCCCAACATAATACAATATCGGAAGGGGATGGTAGAATCTACACAATGTCGAACCCTCTCTAATAGCCTCCATTACCATACGCTAGTCCCAAAGCCTCTAAAATTGGTCCTCACCAATTTAATTTGTATACATGTGTTAATTATATCATTTTATTTAAGATTGAATATTACTAAAAGCTAAATAGTAAGATGAGTTTTACCAGATAGCTAAAATGCTGAGACAAAGCACGCCTCTAATATTTGAAAACCTTCACATAAGTCGACAACCCCTATCTTGAGGCGTGTGGCTCGATCTTTGAAAATGGTGAGGATCAAAACTAGCTCAACTCTCCATAAGCACAGATTACAAAAACTCTATTGGTCCTAGTGACCAGTAAGACTTTATCGACTTCTTGGTTGGATACATTATTCTGCATGATCTTATACCCAAGCCCCTATGGGTTCAAGAATAAGATCAAAGCATAACTCATCATCGATCTCTACCAAGGTCCTCCTCAAGGCCTAATAAAAACATTCATAAAATAGGTATTAAGTATTTGTGTGAGAACTTGATAACTAAAACACTCAATACAGTGCACTTACCGTCTTCGCCTTGTCAAACGAATGAGAACCAAAGGTGTGTACTATCCTTGCAATGACCACGGTTCTTCTTCGCCTTCGCTCGAACGCTTTTCTTAAAGTCATCAAGATCACAAAGGCGGTTGCATACATGGCCTCCCAAGCTAAATCAAGACTATCGCGGGATGGTGGTCTCTTAGTCGTCCTCAACTTCCCAAGCTACCCTCCTGTCTCATCTCATATAGCCAACCGTAATAATTCTTAGCGACATGTGAAAAATCACATCGTCACCAGCTGTCTAAGAGATGCTCGGGTCAAATCTATAATAAACCTATAACAAAAGTTTAAAAATTAGGACCAATTGATTTCGTCATCCTAATACAACTATGTAGTAATTAATATAATATACTTAACTTACGTGAAACTCCCGCAAGATGGTCTGCATAAAGGTGACATCGTCTCACTTATAACGGTCGAATCAGCATGCACCCTCTCCTGAGATCGCGCACAAACATATCGCGCGTAGGGTGTGCTTAACCACCTGGTCTAGTATACTACTGTAAAAAATATAACAATATAGGTTATGTGAATTGTGTTTTGCAATAATCGATAGAAATATTAGCATTATATTAACACTTACTCATCCGTAAGCGACATCCACCTAAGACCGTAAGTGAAACTTCATGAGACAATCAAAGATACCGAGGTTCATCCCTCGGTTTAAATTGATGAGGTGCATCTATAATAATTATATTAAATGAGTGAATAAGCATAAACTAATGCAGCTTGAGATATATTTAAATCCTAGTTTAGACAACTTACTAGCTCATGAAGAAAAGCCTCCATCGTGGCTACCGTCTCCCATACTGGATCGCCCACCACCTCGGCGACCTCCACCGCTATGTCTAGCCATGCATATCCTACTGCAATAACCAAATTGGTAGATTATGAATATGTAAGGTTTAACAATATGTAGTATTTACTAATATGAATGCTCATTTTCAATTATGTACGTCATCAAACCCATTAGAATCAACGTGTATATCATTCTCAAATTCGAGATTAGTTTCCTCATCCTCGATTTCGAGATTAATTTCGTCATCGTTATCATCATCAACGACTACATAATCATTCACGAAGACGTTTTCCTCGACATCCTCATCGTCAGGTACGTCAATGACATCAGTACTCATCACATCTTTAGCATTTAAAACTATGGCCAAAGGGTTGCTAACATCTTCTTGCAATGCTTCATCTATACCAAACATATTCTTAACATCAAATGAACGTGTTTTAGTTATGACTCATCGTGTACTGTGGGCTTTAGTATTTATGATATTAGAGCGTAATACTCTTGAGTCATTCGACTTGCTAACACGAACACGTCATCGACTTTAACAATCGACTTGATATTTATGGTTGTGATTCTATTACAATCAACTTTAAACCCCCTTTTCCGTATCAAATCAGCTATACTTAAATGTAACTACCTTTTTAAAGAGAAAATATTATCGAAGTTTATTGAAAATTGTGGCAAACTAAACAAATGCGCTTAGTTTATTTTGCAATGAAAAACTAAAGTAAGTGCTACTTAGTTTATGAGAATTGTTATTTGGAATATATGGAGACTATTGTACCCATTCACTCATACTTGTCAAACGAGTTTCTAAGTTGCATATTATAGTACATATATGTATATATATACATAAAGTACTTATCAGTTTTTGAATATTAAGTAAACTAAGCAAATACTACTTAGTTTATAAAACCTGTTATTTGAATATAAATGGAGACAACTATTAAATATTTTCTTTTATTTTACAAAATTTAATTGTATTTATTATTATATTTTATTGTATTTTATTTTATTTGGTACTATAATATATAATATAATTTTTGAATATTTTATTCAATTAAATTAAATACATTTTATTATTATGTTTTAAATCAATTTATTTTTTTGTATTATATTATATAATTGTTAAATTTTTATTAAATTAATTTAAATTCATTTTCTTTATTTTATTAATTTTATTAAATCAATTAAATTTATTATTATGTTTTAGTTTATTTAATTTTATTTTGTATTATATTATATAATTTTTAACTTTTTTTATTTAATTTAATTAAACTCTTTAAATTAAATTAAATTAAATTTAAATTAACTTATTTTAATTAAATTAAATTTATTTTATTTTATTTTATTTATTTATTTATTTTAATAAATATTTTTATTATATTTATTTTATTTATTAAATCAAATCAAATTTTTTTTATTCAATTTAGTTTAATTTATTATTTTATAAATTTAATTTATTTATTTAATATATTTTTTCTTTATTTAATTTAATTTTTTATTAAATTAAATTTAAGCACCTAAGTTATTAAATTAAATTAAATTTATTTATTTTATTTTATTACATTTTAATTTTTAATTATTATGTTATATTGTATTTTATTTTATTTTGTACTATATTATATTATATAATTTTTTTTAATTAATTTATTAAATAAAATAAATTCATTTTATTTTATTTATTTTATTAAATAAAATTAAATTTATTATTATATTTAATTAAATTTAATTTAAGCTTGTATCATATTATCTAATATTTGTATCTAATTTAATTTAAATTTACTATTATATTATATTATATTTTATTTTATTTTTGTATTATATTATACATTTTTTTATTTTCTATAAATTTATTATATTTTCAAATTTAATTTAATTTAATTTAATGTAATTTTTTTTATTATGTATAATATTATATTATATTTATTAATATTTTTATTAAATTTAATTTTATTTATTAAATTAAATTAAATTTTATTTATTTTATTCAATTTATTTTATTATTATTTTATATTTTATATTATATTATATTAAATAATTTTTTTACATTTATTTTATCTAATTAACTAAATTAAATTAAATTTATTTCATTTTATTTTAGTAGTAAGAAACCGAGTAAATGCTACTTAGTTTATTTTAATATTGAGAAATTAATTAAATAATACATAAATATATTTTAGGGCCCACAAATTTTGCAAATGAATAATTACGATAGAATTTTCGTTGAATTCAAATCGGAAATACCAAATATACTCCTTTTTGTTCATACAATACATATCAAACACAAATTTGCCCAAATTAAACCCAAATTATAGAATATGTATTTGCACAAATCAAACAAAAATTGATATATTCCTTTATGTTCATACATTACATATCAAACCCAAAATTGCACAAATTAAACCCTAATTACAGAATACGTATTTGCATAAATTAAACCCTAATTGCAACATACATTATAGTAAATATCAAACCCAAAATTCCAACATATCAAACCCAAATCAACATTATTCACCTACCCCAATTAAAAAAACCCTAAATTAAATATCAAGACCTAAATTGAACACTAATTCAACCAACATGCATTCATCATTTTCATAACAAAACATATTAAACCCTAATTCAACACAAATTTTAGCATATTAAAACTAAATATACAAAATTAAGTTTAAGACTAAAATGACCTATGAAGTAGTAGAGGAGAGGAGGCGGTGGTGGAGGAAGTGGCTGCACAGAGGTGGTGGAGGAAGGAGGCGAGCTAGAAGGGGAAGGCGGCGGGAGGTTGGCTTAGAATGGCCAGGGGGGGGGAGGGGTGGGGGACCGGTGGGTGGGGGAAGGGAGGAGTAGGGGACCAGGGGGGGTGAGGGAAGGGGTGGGAGGCCGGAAAGGGTGGGGGAGGAGGGAGGAGTGAGTTAGGAGAGAGAGAGAGAGACAATAAGGAGAGAGAGAGAGTGAGAAGTGAGAGTGGGAGGCGCTAAAGAGATCTTGATTAGGTTTTATAAGTTATTTTTGTCAAAATTACTCCCTCGGAATTAGGATACTTCCAACGGACATTCCCTAGACAATAACTCTTATTTCGTCGAGATTAGTTTTATGTGATGGGAAGACGCGAGGCCAAGAATGAACTAATACTTACGAACTCGACAAATTATTTTGTCGGACATAAGTTAATTTTGAGGAACTAAATTCTGTCGAGAATAATTCCGTCGAAATTAGACGATTTCCTTGTAGTGACCGCACTTTCAAATTTCTTTCGAGATTTTTGCTCAATTTTTATAAGGTATAGTGATGTGGAGTAGATGGAGAAAAATATAGTGTTGACAATGTGCAAGCTCGAAATGATCTTACCACTTGGGTTCTTTGACAGTATGGAGCATTTTCCTATTCATCTGCCATATGAACTTAAGCTTGGAGGACCGGTGCAATATCGATGGATGTATCCTTTTGAGAGGTAATATCACCTACATTATGCAATATTCATCATCTTTATACTTAATTTATTTGATCATCGCCATATTTCGTATATATCGCCAATTAAAGTAAAAATTTTAAAACAAAGCTCGTGTAGAGGGTTCAATTGATGAACGTTGTACGGAGGAAGAGCTTGTCAACTTCTGCTCGTTATAATTTGATGATGTAGTCGCAACAAAGCGCAACCATTTAAGTCAGAATGAGGTCGTCGATCCGTCTGGTCGTGCTGATGAGTTGGTTGTATTCACTTATTCGGCTAAAACATTTGGACATGAGACGAAGACTTACCTAACCTATAAAGATTTAAAGATTATATCTACATACGTGTTTCTAAATATGTCTAAAGTATTGTCTTATATCAAGTATGTATTATTACAAGTTGCATCTTTAATATCTAACCTTAATCAACAATTAAATAATATTATATTATTGTACTGTTATTCATTCAAGGTAAGCGCATTCTTATAACTTGGGGTTGACTATAACATAGATGGAAACATTCACTAATGAAAATTTCTAATGCTTATGAGCGTTTTAGAGATGTCACTTTAGGCCCGTACAAACTTATTAGTTCATTTCCAGTGCGCATCGTTAATGGGTATAGATTGAAGTTCGATGACTCGAATGAGCAGACGTCGGTCGGCTCTGGCGTTGTCGTGTTGGGAAATTTCCAATGGTTTTAGAGAAGGGTCAAGAAGAAAATGCTTATGGCGTTTTAGAGATGTCACTTTAACATCCTGCTTGGGCGTACAAACTTATTAGTTCATTTCGACTAAATGCATCGTTAATGGGTATAGATTCAAGGTTGATGACTTGAATGAATCGACGTCGGATCAACTCTGGCGTTGGCGATCGTGTTGGGGAAGTTACGGAGATTCCGAGTTCAATTACTATAGGCGATTAGAGGAAGTTGTTGCACAATTATCCCGGGGTAAAAAGGTTGTTACATTTAAGTGTTGTTGGTTTGATATTGCAAAGGATGTTAAAGTTGATCGTAATAGATCAGCCACAAAGAGATATAAAGTTAAAGTTACACCGATAACGTTATTTTGTTAACAACCAACCAAGCAACTCAAGTGTACTACGCCTCTAATGTCGTAAATTATAGAACCCCTCGTATACAAGCTTGTCACAACTAAGACTCGTACAACCCTCTTCTTCATTTTATCATCTCCGTTGGAATATCCTATCTGTAGTTTTACACGGAGTTTTTTCTTTGAATTTTACTATCAACAAAGATCATGTCGATACCTGGATCATGGTACTAATAACTACATTCTGCTTTGGAACAGGGACCCGGCCAACATCTTATTTCATAAAATCGTGCTTTTTATTCGTGATGTTGTAAATAGGGCCGCTTAGTGGAGCGACAACGGAAATGTCTTACGTTAACTAAAAAGAGAGCAAAATTTAAAATTATAATATTCAAACGAAAGAATCACGAAGCTTATGACAACAAGCGGAGGAATCAATGAGCCGTGATATGGTAACCACTTCTATGCAATTGTACAAAAATAATAAGAATGACATTTCAAGAAAAGGAGATTCAACAATGATGGAAAGATCGCCGCTGACCAAAGACTGGTGTTACAGGAAGGAGGAAGTGACCAATCATCATATGCTTCAAATGCGAGGAGAGGGACACATCAAATCGAATCGCTTGAATGCCATCCAAAGCATGTTATAATTGTGGAAGAGTAGGCCACTTATACTGATTTTTCAAGCATCGTAAGACTTAATTCAACTAGGATGGAGGGCACCAAAGGTTGTCCTGCATAAACCGTATTTAGAGTTTAAGAGAGAGAGTCGCTTTTTTTCTCATGACGCTAAACCCCTAATAAAATTATCACGCGTGTTTGGACTTATTGTTGAAACTTCAAGTAAGAGGGAGCTTCTCTGTTATCGCTTACTATTTTTTAATCTTGTTGTTTCAAATAAATACTTTCATGCGCTACTCACGATCTTTATCTCTTTGAAATACTTTTTGAGGTAATTTGGAAAACGATCGATTAACCACTCATTATTCTTTTGTAAGGTCGTTATATTCCTAACCAACCCGTTATACTTCTAATTCAAAGTAACCAAACCCTAAAGTTAATCACCGTTATATCAAGCTTCATAAGTAAAGAGCCCCAACCTTCGTTGTCGACTTTCGTGCGGAATGCACCGCTGCCGTGACTTCTCGTAGAGCGACGCCATGAATCAAGATGGCAAGTTTATAGGTATCACGTGAGGTGCTATCTGTGTTAAGGGATAGAAGTCAATACCTCGATCAATGTGACGTATTATCCAAGTCTTGATGAGAGTAATAGCTTTGAATGATATTTCTATCATTAATAAATTTCTTGACGATTTCTTGAAGATTTCCTAGCCTACCCTAGAGCGTGAAATCGAATTTTGTATCGACCTCAAAGACAAAAAACTCATTTCTTAAACCCTCAAATTATTTCTTTTCAACTAAAAATAACATACGGCCATTTAATGTGAAAGTCATAATAAAAGCATTGAATAATGAAAGGGGTATACGAAGTATTAGTGTTTTATGATGAAGACATATGTTGGTTGGTAAGAAAACATGAAAGTTCTGTCACAAAGAGTTGAAAATCGATTTTGGTGAAAACGTACATGAAATCTGTTAGACTAATCTCCTATTATTATATTTTGAATTTTGAATGTTCAAGACCTAGAGTTAGATCTATGAGTTACCTAACCAATTCTAGTGGAATTACTGAAAAGGTGTTGTAGATTTTTGTGTGGACTGATTTCCAGCAAAGGAGTGCAAAGCTGCAAAACCTCAAAAGTCACTGCCATGATTTTAGAGGGGCTGTTTCGGCCACTTAAATTATGAGAAAAATTCTGGCTTTGGGACATGAGTATATGGTATAAAGTACCTCCTGTCCAAAAATGAGCCTATTCTGACTTAAAATGAGCAAGTTTATGACTATTTCATTATTTAGGTTTTTCCGATTTAAAACGCTTAACCGGAAAGTTCTATAACTGGCGACCATGAAATTTAAACTAGAAGCTCACGTTAACATGTGTAAGGTCCTGCCAAGATTTGGGAATTTTGAGTTAAACTTGTAGCTTTCTAAGGAATTAATTAGAAATTAATTTTGAAAAATAGTAAATGAATTTTAAAAATTCGAGAAAAATATATTTTCATTATGGGACTATATTATGCTAAATCCCAGGAAAAGAAATATTTTTGGGACTGATTTGGTATTTTCATGAAAATAGTTTAGTTACTTAACATATTGAGTTAAATATGCATATGTGTAACAAAAGATGAAAATAGGATATTATGGCTAGAGAATCCTATATAGCAAGAAACAAGTTAGCAATCCCGAACGTGTTGCTATATGATGACGATGTGGTGGGAGTTGATGTCATTAGCGTCCAATGTTGATGAAGTGGAGGAAGATGTGGTTGTCAGTCCCCGTATATGATCGTAGAAGATGATAGTGAGGAAGAAATTGATACCCAAGAGTAAGAGACAAAATCAGAGGATGAAAATGGTTTTGATTCTGAATTTATGTACATTTCACGACGATACAACTTCTTAACTTATTCAAGTTTTGTAAATAAATTACTACTAAAATCAATCATTTGAATAAATTAAATGAAATTTAATGTCATTTATGTTTTTATTTCAAGATTACAAATGCCTATGCCTAAACATAGCAAAGGAGGTGGCTATGGTGGTGGTAAAATGACAGATCGGTGGCGTCTCCTAAGTCGGGTCGTCTTCATCAAATAGTGAGTTAATTTTGTTTTGGCCCAATAACACTTATTTTAATAAGTTTTTTGATAAAAAAAAACGTTCATTTACTATTTTTTGACAATGTCATAACTATATTATACATACAAATGTTAGACGTCAGCGTCACTGAGGGCCTAACCTCGGTCGATTAGGTCGTCCGCCGGTAGTTCTTGACACGGTTCATGTTGATGTCGGCTCGTCGGTGCAGGTTTCAACTATAATATATTATGTTCAATTAAAATGATATTATTATGTGATTAATAAATTAAAATAATCCATTTAAATTTTGTTTTCTAGTATTATGGATGCGGTCGCTAAGACTACCATACACGCCATATGCCTAAAACATCTCCCGACTGGCTGATTACGATTTAGCCACTATGCATCGTATGATGCCGACTTTATGGTGACAGTGTTGCGCGAGTTTCATGTAAGTCATCGAATTACATATATTAAATCATAAATTTGGTCATAGTAATTTTCATATTGTTCAAATAATTATTGATACGTACGTTATGTCTGTGTAATAGAGGTATTATAGATATGAGGTCGAAATCACTGACGCGGACGACGATGTTGTTATTATTCCACACATTGTAAAGAACTATGCCGGCTGGCTATACGAGATGCGACAGAGGGCAGTCCGGGCAGTTGAAGTATCGCCCGAGACTACTATACGGGATTATTAGCCACCAATAGTATCAGATGCATCATGGGCTACCATGACTATGTGTATGTACTGGGATGATGTTACCTTCAAGACCAAATCAGAGAAGATGAAGATGAATCGAGGCCAGCTACGATTTGTACATACTTCTAGCTCGTAGTCATTTCAGGAGGTTAAGTCGGTATGTATTTATATTTAGTTTACTTTAATATTAAACTACATCTATAGTAAATTAAGGTGATATTAATTAATCTATGATTTAGTCCATGTGGTGCAGCTTGGGCTGACCTCATACTATGATGGAGTTTTGGGATAAAGTTCATACACCGAAGGATTCAACTTCGGGGTCGAGGATGTCTCCCGCAACATTAGTTATACGGGTCCTACATTTACTACAACGATCATAATTAAGGATCATATTACGTAATTAATATGATGATAACGAGTTAACTCACATGTACATATATTAAATTATAGAACCGATTTGAGAAGCTCCGGGCCACGCGTGTAGCTGAGTTAAAGGCTGCTAGAGGCGATCCCTGAAAGTAGTATGCACACAAGCCAATCATGTTTGATGATAAAGCATATACTTTGTAACAATCTTATTCATTTATTAATAATAAGTATTAAAGGCTTTTAATTATCTACATGATGCTGTTTTATAATATGTGATAAACCCATAGTTTTAAGCAATGCTTTTAGAATAATGATGATGATCATTCTAATGAGATCTAAATTCTTAGAAAGCTTAAAACTAAAATAGTTCCCAATCGTTGGATTACTAAATTGGGGATTAGTAAATCCGGATAGATTGGTACATACGTTACTTGCTCATTGGATGAGGATGATTGATCTCATGATCATTTGTGTGGAGACACTAAAGCAAGTATGTAGGTGTTTATTAGAGAATAAGTTTACTGAATGTGGCTCGCTAAGGAATACCTAATGGAGTTTTACTTGCCTGTCAATAGGAATTCCTGTAGTGATAGTATTACAAGTAATCCTTGGACTTGAGATCATCATAGTATCTTGTGTATAATGAGTTATACTTTGACTTATTCCTTAAGACCCTTAGGGTATATCAAAGGGTATGCTTGGGTATAATAAGTTATACATGGAGATAATGTATGATCAATAAAGAATCTACCACTTCTAGTAAAAGGAGAAAATGTCCTATGTGATTCGATAAATGACAACTCAAGAGTCCTTGGCGAGTAGAATGAAATTAGAAAGGAGTTTCTAATTTGCATTATTTGGAGTTGTGCATTTAAGGATCAAAATACATATAATTAAATAAAATAAGACTTGACAATAATTCCATGCCTTATATTTAATTGGGACATCATGGTGGAAGGATTGAATTGTATGGTAACTATTTACTCAAAGGTTCTTTTATGATTAATGTTGAAATCTATATTATTTGGAAAGTCGTTGATCACTTGGGGAGGCTTATCCTATTGTAGAATAAATATTATTTAATTAAATAAATTATTAATTTAATTTATTTATTTAAATAAGATTAAATTGTTCTAATTGATTTATTCACAACCGGTTTAATATGGAGAACCTAAAGGGTCACACCATAAAAGGAAGAATAATTATTTAAGAAGTTAATGGCATAATCGTAATAATAAGTTAAGTATATTTAATTTAATCTATGGTGATAGAATAAATTAAATAGCTTAATATTATTATTTAATATTTTGGAAATATTAAATATAAATTAATAAGAGGAGTCTTATTATTATTATTACTATTATTATTATTTAATTCTAAAGGAGTTTGGGAATTAATTAATAAAAGTACTCTCAAATATCCTAATAGGATTAGAGGCAAATTAATTAAAAGAGTTTAATTAATTATCCCTAATAAGATTAGGGAGCTTAATTAATTAATTAAAATAAAACCCAATTCCTTAATTGTTAAGGAGGGTTGCCCACATCTATAAATAAGAGGAGTCTTATTATGGGTGAGGTGTTGTTGACGTATTCATAGAATACGCAATTCTAATAGTTGGGAGAGTACACCCCTTTCTATGAGAGATAGAAAAACTAGGGTTTTTCCAAATACCCATCTTCTTGAATTCTTCTTCTTCCTTGGTGGATCACCTGTAGAGGCCAAACACTTGGGTGGCTAACGTTGATTAAAGGAAGGAACCAAACCCAGTGGATTCAAGTTGAACACGAAAAGTATTGGAGGTGAACTTGTACCTGAGGAAGCTCGGATCTTCAAGGGTATGATTCTTGTTCTTTCTTTTTCGTTTAATTAATAATTGTGCATAAAGGGTGATCCGGGTTTATGGTTTGTAAAAATTTTAAACTTTGATTTTTACATCGCTTTAAAACTTATTTTGTGCAATATGATGCGTTCATGTATATTACAAACCTAACAATCCCAAGATGTTAGATTCTCCTATCCTTTCGCTTGAGATTAGTTTATCTCAAGATAAGGATATAGCTCTTTGGGACGCGTCTCAAGATCCTCCTAGTAGCACTCTTAAATTTCAGATTGAGTCTTTGGGGTTGCTTGAGGATACCAGCCTATACACCACCTGGAGGTATAATATTTTAGTATAGATTTCTTATTCATGAATTTTGATGGATTTTGATTATTATTGATATTATATTTATTTTTGTAGGCACTAGCTAACGTCTGCGTCCGAGAGCCCTCGCGGGACCATCACATACGGGCATTTGCTTAGACTTAGAGGGTTATAGCGGTGGTGTCAGAGCGGTATGGTACGAAATCTTTATTTCGTCATTAAGGCCTCCCCAGGCGTGCTCGTTTCCACTAGCTAGCTTAGGACATCACAGCTGGTACCACCGTCTAGAGTACGGGTATCCTTGAGAGTAGTTCATCCCGATCTGCGAACGGTGTGGTGGGATGGTGGTTACCTTACTCTTGGACGCTTTTGGGCCGCTATTGAGTCAGTCCTCGATTACTCAGGTATACAATTCATTTCAAATTTTCGTATTCTACATGTTATTTAATTTTTATTTATTTGCATCTTTAATTGTATTATATATATGGACTAATGAGTTATATTATTAATTGTATCAACAGGATGCTCATTCTGATCACGAGCGGAGGGACGATGTCGATGACGATTTTCATATGCCAGAACAGCAACGTCGACGTCCGCCTGATGATCCTCCTCACACCGGCGGTAGTACTACTGGCTTGACTTAGTTTAGTTGATATCTGACATTTATGTAATTTAAACCGTGTATGTATTTCATTTATGTATATATTATGTAGTATTGTACGTAGTTCAAGAGTATTTTTGTATGTCTTATGGAGAATAGGACATATTGTATCTAATATAGAGTATGAAAATGTTTCTGTTGGACTTGTATGCATGTGAACAAAAGGTATATTTGTTGGACTTGTATGCATCTGATCGGAAGGTTATTATTATGTTGATTGTACTGTTGGAAATATAAACAGGTTTACATGTATAAAAATGTGGGTTAAAACCCTAGATGTTGCGTAAATAAAAAGAGATATTTCTAAAAAAACTTTCATTATCCTCGACGGAAGAAGGTAAACTTGATGGAATTTCATCGAAAATAATCCCTTTTACATTTTACAGGATGTACCACGTGACAACTTAATACCCACCTAATAAAATCAATGGAAGATATTTGGTCGAGAATAGTTTAAAATCGACGAAATTTTCAACCAACAATATGTTGCACGTGGCGACCTAATTACTAACCAAATACTCTCGATCGATGTTATTCGATCGAGGATAGACTAACATCGACAAAATATTCGGTCGATCATATATCCGTCGAAATTAGTAATCCATGATTGAAATATCGACGGACTTAATTTCGACGTGCTTAAACCTGACCGAATCCCCGACTGAATATTTCATCGGGATTAAGGCATCCTCGATGGAATATCCTTAACCTCGACATAATATTCGTCATGAAATAAGTCTTTTCTTGTAGTGATAGGGAAACTTACGACTTTACTTTTAATTTTGATTTTTTCTGACTTTTGTTGAGGATAGACTCAACATATATTATTACCTTTAGTAAAAATAGAGACATCTACGATCTACCACTAGTGATACGATCCCTAATTTGACTCACATTAAATAACAACGAATCAACTCTATTTCGAGGATTCAACAAATGATCTTTAGTGATTGAGCTAAAGAGTACCCAATGATACTTACATTGGAGCTCAATTCATATGAACAATACTAGATACCATCTATTTAGTAAGACCGATTGTAAGACCCCAACTTATTATTAATGAAATTTAATTTTCTATTTTTATTATTTTGAAATAGTAAGGGTTGATTTGATTAATGTGGATAGTTAGGGGTAAAATCATGCAAATATTTCAAAATAAGCAAGTGGTTATAAAATATTCATTGTTGTCGGGGAATATTCGTTTGGTTGTGGAATATTAAATCTTGTCGGGAATATTAAATGCGACGGTAGCGACCGTGTGTGGGCCCATAACGGCGATTGGATGAAGAAAGCAGCAAATATAAGTTGTTTAAAAATAACGGCGTAGTTATTCTGAGATTATCTTTGTTAAAATACTCGGTGGTTTAAAACACGTGCTTTGCGGTATTGCACCAATTATTGATTCTTACGTGAAGAAGCACTACTCGATAATGGTTACGATAATTCTTTATTCGATATTTTATTGAGTTAATAATTCTTTGCGTTGATATTTTATATTCTTTGTTGTTTGATAATTGTCATTACACATATTTTTCATTATCGAAGCAATAATTCATATTATCTGAATAATATTATTAGATAACATTATTGGCAATGTCTAGAAAGTTACATCTAAGGAGAGTTTGGTCACCTAATTGCGGCGCCCGATGAGGAAAATTCTTATTGGAAAGCCCTCTTCTGAGGAACACACAGTTGTCGATATTGTGATTACATAATATTATTTGTGAATAATTAATTATTGATTCATATGATGAGGAAAATATTAATTTTATGTGGATATAGATGGAGAAAATTTTAATGTGACAATTGTTGAAAATTGAAATTTTATCTTTTTACGATAAAATAATTCATTTAAATATATTATTATATTTTAATAATATAATAATGGTGATATTTTTACAACGAATGTGGGATATATGAGTATCTGAGGAGGAAGAGTATTTTTGTTGCAATAAATGTTTAAAACATGTTAAACATGTCGGTGGACCCCATTTATTGGTTGAAATTTGATTATAACACGTAAAATCGCTTGGTTTGTGGATTTGGTCAATTTACATTTGGAATTTGGAAAAACTTTCTTACGCAAAGTTGTAGAAATTGAATTTCCTATAAAAAATCATGAGATTTGAATTTTTCTAATGAAAGGGCTATTTATTATGAATTATTGAAGTTAGAAACTCAAAATAATTGATTTTGGAAGTTTAAAATATTTTTAATTACAAAAACGTTTTTTGTGTTTGGTTAGCCTCATTAAACACATGCAAGTTGCTTTGATTCAGATGGTTCTAGGTGCGTAGAAAATTTAATATATATATATAATATTATTATATTAAATTTTACTGCTTTGGTGTTCTAAGCGATTTCTATAAATAGGGTCTTGGGTTAGAATTGAAAATCACACGAAACTGAAGTTTTCTCTCTCTATATTATCGGCGTATTCTTGTGAGTATTTTGAGTATACTTTGAGTATTGTTAGATGATTCTGAAGTTCCTCATACCTTATATCCCATTTTCGACTAGAAGTCTTAATCTTTCGAGGTAAGGATGTTATTTTCTTCTCGAATGATATTATTTCTTCAATATCATTATCTTTGAAATATTGGTTGGAACTTTTTATCAAATTTGGAACTTTTTCATGTTTTACTATTCATGAGTTCTTATTCACGAGTTACTATTCACGTTACTATTCACGAGTACTATTCATGAAGCGTGAAGATGTTTTTTGTGGAATTTCTATCTTTTGGTGTGAGTTACTATTCACGTATCGGCCTATTCACGTATCTACGACACTATTCACCAAAAATAAAATTTCTTCTTTTTGTCCAAAATATCTATTACGGATACTAGCTTTGATTGTATCCATGTTTTGATCATTCTTGAATTTTACACCACTATGATTATTTTTGAGGTATTTTTGAACATGGATAAAACAAAATACGAATCCTTAATCCTTAATCCTTGTCATTTTGTTTCATTTGGATTCGTTTCTTTAAAAATATTTTTCATCATCCTCGGTCTTAAATGATGATATTATTGAATATCTTTGGCACATAGTGCAAAGATGAATGATTTCTGAAGAATATCTTTGGCCAGTAGTGCAAAGATGAGCAGTGTTTAGATGAACATGACCAACTGATGAATATCTTTGGCACATAGTAGTGCAAAGATGAATATTTGATTCGAGATGTATATTGATTGATGTTACGAGGGGATAAAAGATGAGCGATGAACTTTTAAATTCATACATAGAAGATAGTAGTTTGCATTCTCTACTTAACTCTTCTAATGAATTATTATTTCATTGCGAATATTGATTTAAAATTTGTTGTCTATTGTATTCTATTAGATTTTTCCTGTTGAAGACTAACGATAATTTGTTGTATATTATCTTAGTCATAATATTCTTTTCTTGAGCTAGTTGAGCTCACCCTTTTCCTTTTGTTCCATTTTTCTTCTCGGGAGGCGAGAATATAGCGAGTGCAGTCGGGGTATGGAATGAAGGTTCTAGAGAGAGTTGTTTAGTAGTCCTCACCATTTTGTAAAATAATGTATCAATAAATGTGATGAGGATTTATTTGAGTATAGATATTATCTAGAAGATAATATTTGTATTCAAACTCACAGTTTCTTGTTGTAATAATAAAGTTGTAGTTGTTTACATACCATGTATTGACAACTCGGAATGGGTGATGTATACCTATTTTGGGGCGTCACGGTTGGTATCGAGCTTAGGGATATGATCTCTGGCGGAGATCGGGGAATAGAACTAGGAGGGAGAGCGAATAAATCCTTATTAGTGTGTCCTACTAAGCTTATTTGTTAGTTGGTCGATATATAGGGATATTATGTGATATATTGATTTCTTTAATTAACCCTTGTTTTATGGCGATGTTTGAGAATGTCGTGAGAATATTAACAATGGAAATGAGGCCAGTGGAGCGCTGTACTCACCAGCGAGGAGAAACGTCAGCAGTGGCAATGTTCCTCCTGTGAACAACACCACTTGAAGCGAGATGATGAGCGAGGGAATGTTTAGAAGTTTTTTGCGATTCATGCAAAAAATCGAGACGAGGAGACTTCGTGTTCAAAATACGAGGAGGAAATGATAGCAATTCACGGGTTGTCACAACCAAAGCGATTCAAAGAGTTGGGACCACGAATTTAAGGAAAGCGGATCCGATCATGGCGGAAACATGGGTCAAACAAATTACCAAGATATTCGATGTCTTGGGATGCGGAGAGAAACGAAGGTTCCATTCGCCACCTTTATGTTACGTGGCGAAGCGGACTCTTGGTGGGAGATGCGTGAAGCGTACCCATCCGGTACTTTTCGGCGTGTGTTGGGAGACGTTTGAAAACTATTTAATGACAAATACTTTCACGAAAGTGTTAAATCGTATGAAGGAAGTGGAGTTTATTAGTTAGAACAAAACAACATGGCGGTGTCTCGATGCGAGGCAAAGTTTGCGAGTTATCGGTTTTGCACCTCATTTGGTGGAGAATGAGGAGCGTATGGCGCGGATGTTTCTTAGAGGTTTGAAACCCGGCGTACGACAATATCTCATTTCTCATAAATTTTCTCTCTATTAGGATGTTGTAAACAGGCTCAATTATTAGAAGCGAGATAACGAAAGTATGTTCAATGAGGACCATAACGAGGATCGTACGGAGATAGCGATCAGCAGAATAATGATAACCCGGCGGAGAAAAGCAGACGGACAAAAATGGTAACCACTCTGGTGGTAATCATAGCCATGAAAATAGAAGAAGCGAGTCGGGAGGAGATTTTAAAAAGAGGAGATTTAACAATGACCATGTGAAGGCAGCGGTCTTGCGTGACAAGCGGGTTCTAAGGGAGGAGAAACGACCACCGGTCGTATCTTATAAATCTGGGAAAGAGGGACATATCGATCAAAGCGCCTAGCAGTTCAAGGTATGCTATAATTGTGGAAAGGAAGGACATATCGCTCGAGATTATGCGATGGCGAAACCTAGTTCAATGAGGACGGTGACTCAAAATCCCCGAAAAAGTCAAAGTCAGCGATTCCAAGAAGAGCGTTTGTTGTGGTTGGTCAAAATCGAGAAACCCAAGCGAGGTGATCACGGGTAAGCTATTTATAAATTCTTGCGAAGTTTATACCTTACTTGATCTGGGTGCTACCCATTCATTTATCTCTCTGCATGTGCTCAGCGTTTAAACTTGACTCGGGAGAAATTAGACTTTGACTATCTGTGGAAACTCAGTTAGGAGAAACTTTCATCACATCCATTTGTTTATAAATCTTGTTTGATTCAAGTTGGCACCATCACCTTACACATGTGACCTTATCTCTTTAAAGATACTTGCTTTTGATGTGATTTTAGGGATTGATTGGTTAACTACTCATCATACCAAAATTGATTGTTTTAAATAAGGTTGTTAGTTTTCATATTCCTAACCAACTTTGTTATGCAATTCAAGCAACTAAACCATTAAAATCAATCACTATCATATCTAATCATAAAGCTATTCGTTTATTGAAAAATGGATGTCGAGCTTTCTTAGCCCATGTTATGGATTTGAATAAAGACACGTCAAATTTGAATAATATTCTGTTGTTATTGACTTTCTGCGTATTTCTGAAGAACTTTCCGGTCTACCCCGAGCGTGAAGTTGAATTCTTTATTGATCTTGAACTTTGATACAAAGCCCATTTCTAAAACCCCATATCGAATGGCTCTATTGAACTTGAGGAGTTAAAGGTCCAACTACGAGAATTGTTGGACATCGGTTTCATTAAATCTAGTACATCTCCTTGGGGTGCTCTGTTTTATTAAATAAAGAAGAAAAGCGGGAGTATCGACTTTGTATTGACTATCGGGAATTGAACCATGTCACCATCAAGAATAGGTATCCTCTACCTCGTATTGATGACTTGTTTGACCCGATTCTGAGGGCACAATTTTTTCAAAAATCGATCTTCGTTACGGATATCATCGGTGAAGATTAGGCGAGGATATTCAAAGGCGCCTTGAGAACTTCGGTATGGGCATTATGAATTCTTAGTCATGTCTTTCGGACTAACTAATGCTCCTGCGACTTTCATGGATATGATGAGCCAAGTATTTAAGGAATATTTGGATCGGTTTGTTGTTGTCTTTATTGATGACATCCTCATATATTCAAAAAGTCGTGAAGATCATAAGCACCATTTGAAATTTGTACTCGAAACTTCGTGAAAACAAACTATATGCCAAATTGAAGAAATGCGAGTTACGGCTTGAGAAAGTAGCATTTCTTGGGCGCGTGGTGTCGAAACATGGAGTATCTGTTGATCGGCGAAGATTGAAGCAATCTGAAGTTAGAACAACCAAAAGTCGGTGGCCAAAATCACGTAGCTTTTGGGCTTAAATGGTTATTATCGGAGATTAGTGGAAGGTTTTCTCGAATCGCTTCTCCATTAACTTCATTAACTTCGGAAGGATACAAAATTCGTTTGGAGTGAAGAATGCGAGAAAGAGTTTCCAAGAGCTTAAGAGGAGACTTATTTGGCACTGTTGTTCTAACAATACCATCTGGTTCGGATGGATTTGTTATCTCTGATGATGCTTGAGGCAAAGGGTTAGGATGTGTTCTCATGCAACGTGGGAAAGTCATAGCCTATGCCTCGCGACAACTTAAAGAGTATGAGAGGAATTATCCTACTCATGATCTAGAGTTAGCGGCCCGATCGTTTTCTTGCGCTAAAGATATGGAGGCACTTATCTATATGGGGAGAAAGTGGAGATATATTGAGACCATAAAAAGCCTTAAATATTTCTTCACTCAAAAGAACTCAACATCTTGGCGGCGACGTTGGCTCGAACTATTGAAAGACTACGACCACACTATTGATACCATCACGGAAAAGCGAGCGTGGTAGTAGGCGCGTTGAGTAGAAGATCATATCTTGAGGAATGAGTGCGATGATGTCAAGTATCGCATAGAGCCCGACTTTAATAGAAAAAGTTAAGGTTGCTCGAGCCACCGGGCCGGAGGCGATCATATGAAGAAGAAAGTACAAGAAGGAGCTATTAGGGCGAGAATTGATGAAGAAGGAATACTTGAGTCCACTCTAGACTTTGTGTTCCTAACGACTACGATTTGAAGTACAAGATTATGATGGAGGCACACAATACACCATTTGCAATCCATCACGGAAGTACTAAAATGTATCGTGATCTTGACATACATTTTGGTGGAACAATATGAAGAGAGAGATTGCAAAGTTTATCTCGATGTGTTTAACTTGTCGGCGTGTAAAGGCGGAGCATCTAGTACCTAAGGGTCCGTTGCAACCACTTGAGATTCCGAAATGGAAGTGGGAACACATTACCATGGATTTAGTTCACGGGTCTTCCTACGGTTTCTCGAGGCATCAATGCTATTTGGGTTATTGTTGATAGATTAACCAAGTCTGCTCATTTCTTGCCGTCACGGAGACTTATTCACTTGAGCGTCTTGCTAGTATATGCGTGAATGAGATTGTGAGGTTGCATGGCATGCCAATATCCATAGTTTGGATCGTGACCCAAGATTCACTTCAAGATTTTGGGTTAGCTTGCAAAAAGCTATGGGCGCGGTTTTGCGATTTAGTTCGACATACCATCCCCAAGCGGACGGACAATCGAGAAAGGACTATTCAAACTCTTGAAGATTTATTAAGACTACGTGTCCTAGACTTCAAGGGCGGTTGGGATAAGTATTTACCATTGGTGGAATTCTCCTACAACAACAGTTATCGAAGCAAGTATAGGTGTGGCTCCATTTGAAGCATTATATGGACGAAAGTGTCGCTCTCGATATATGTTGGGATGAGGTGGGTGAAGCAACATTGTTGGGACTCGAGAGTTAGTACGTATGACTACGAAAAAGATCAAATGATTCGACAGCGTATACAAAGCGGCACAAGATCGACAAAAGAGTTATGCGGATCTTCATCGAAAGGGCGTGGAATTTAGTGTAGGGATCATGTATTGTTGCGAGTTGCTCCATGGAAGGGAGTTACAAGATTTGGGAAGAGAGGAAAGCTCGATCCACGATTTATTGGTCCATTTCAAATTCTTGGCCGGTAGGAAATGTAGCCTATAGACTTGCGTTACCTCCAGTATGTCTCGTGTTCATAATGTGTTTCACATATCTCGTACTTAAATAAATATGTGAAAGACCCGAACCACGTTATAGAGTTAGAACCAGGGGATGAAATAGCCAAGACTTAACGTATGAGGAGGTACTGTCAAGATCTTGGATAGGAAGGAGCATGTCCTACGCTTGAAAAGGTCATACCACAAGTTAAAGTTTTGTGGAGGAATCATCTTATATAGAAATGACACAGGGATTGGAAGCGGAAATGAAAGCGAGGTATCCTCACCTTTTGAAACACACACGAATCGTCACGTCGATTTAGAGGACGAAATTTCATAAGGAGGGAGGTTGTAAGACCCCAACTTATTATTAATGAAATTTAATTTTCTCTATTTATTATTTTGAAATAGTAAGGGTTGATTTGATTAATGTGGATAGTTAGGGTAAATATCATGAAATATTTCAAAATAAGCAGTGGTTATAAAATATTCATTGTTGTTAAGGGAATATTAGTTTGGTTGTGGAATATTAAATGCTTTGTCGGGGAATATTAAATGCGACCAGTAGCGACCGTGTGTGGGCCCCATAACTGAAAGCGATTGGATGAAGAAAGCGACAAATATAAGTTGTTTAAAAATAACGGCGTAGTTATTCTGCAGATTAATCTTGTTAAAATACTCGGTGGTTAAAACACACGTGTAGCACGGTATTGCACCATTATTGATTCTTACGTGAAAGCACTTTTCGATAATGGTTACGATAATTCTTGTTCGATTATTTTTATTGAGTTAATAATTCTTTGCGTTGATATTTTATATTCTTTGTTGTTTGATAAATTGTCATTACTGACGATATTTTTCATTATCGAAGCAATAATTCATATTATCGAAATAATATTATTAGATAACATTATTGGCAATGTCTAGAAAGTTACATCTAAGGAGAGGTTTGGTCACCTAATTGCTTGGCATGAGAAGGAGAAATTCTTATTGGAAAGCCCCTCTTTCACAGGAAGCTGCACGGTTGTCGATATTGTGATTACATAATATTATTTGTGAATAATTAATTATTGATTCATATGATGAGGAAAATATTGATTTTATGTGGATATAGATGGAGAAAATTTTAATGTGACAATTGTTGAAAATTGAAATTTTATCTTTTACGATAAAATAATTCATTTAAATATATTATTATATTTTAATAATATAATAATGGTGATATTTTTACAACGAATGTGGGATATATGAGTATCTGAGGAGGAAGAGTATTTTTGTTGCAATAAATGTTTAAAACATGTTAAACATGTCGGTGGACCCCATTTATTGACTAAAATTTGATTATAGCACAGTAAAATCGCTTGGTTTATGGATTTGGTCAATTTACATTTGGAATTTGGAAAAACTTTCTTACGCAAAGTTGTAGAAATTGAATTTCCTATAAAAACTCATGAGATTTGAATTTTACGATGAAAGGGCTATTTATTATGAATTATTGAAGTTACGAAGCTCAAAATAATTGATTTTTGGAAGTTTAAAATATTTTAATTACAAAAACGTTTTTTGTTTTTGGTTAGCCTCATTAAACACATGAAATTCTTGAATTCAGATGTTCTAGGTGCGTAGAGAATTTGTAATATATATAATATTATTATATTAAATTTTACGCTTTGGTGTTCTAGCGATTTCCTATAAATAGGGTGCTTAGGTTAGAATTGAAAATCACACCAGCTGAAGTTTTCTCTCTATATTATCGGCGTATTCTTGTGAGTATTTTGAGTATACTTTGAGTATTGTTATCTGGTGCAAGTTCCTTCACCTTTATATCCCAGATGTTCAAATTTAGAAGTCTTAATCTTTTGAGGTAAGGGATGTTATTTTTTCTCGATGATATTATTTCTTCAATATCATTATCTTTGAAATATTGGTTGGAACTTTTATCAAATTTGGAACTTTTTCATATCTATTCATGATTTGGAACTTTTCACGATTCTTACTCAGAGTTCTTATTCACGAAGTACTATTCATACTATTGGAACTGAAGATGTTTTTGTGGAATTTCATCTTTTGGTGTCGAGATTCTTTATTCACGTATCTGACCTTATTCACGATATCGACACTATTCATAAAAAATAAAATTTTCTTTTTTGTCCAAAATATCTATTACGGATACTAGCTTTGATTGTATCCATGTTTTGATCATTCTTGAATTTTACACCACTATGATTATTTTTGAGGTATTTTTGAACATGGATAAAACAAAATCTGAATCCTTAATCCTTAATCCTTGTCATTTTGTTTCCTTTGGATTCGTTTCTTTAAAAATATTTTTCATCATCCTCGGTCTTAAATGATGATATTATTGAATATCTTTGGCTTGTAGTGCAAAGATGAATGATTTCGAAGAATATCTTTGGCCGTAGTCTGAAGATGAGCAGTGTTTAGATGAACATGACCAATGATGAATATCTTTGGCTTTTGTAGTGCAAAGATGAATATTTGATTCGGATGTATATTGATTGATGTTACGAGGGATAAAAGATGAGCGATGAACTTTTAAATTCATACATAGAAGATAGTAGTTTGCATTCTCTACTTAACTCTTCTAATGAATTATTATTTCATTACGAATATTGATTTAAAATTTGTTGTCTATTGTATTACATTAGATTTTTCCTGTTGAAGACTAACGATAATTTGTTGTATATTATCTTAGTCATAATATTCTTTCTTGAGCTAGTTGAGCTCACCCTTTTCCTTTTTGTTCCATTTTTTCTCGGGAGGCGAGAATATAGCGAGTCTGAGTCGGGGTATGGAATGAAGGTTCTAGAGAGAGTTGTTTAGTAGTCCTCACCATTTTGTAAAATAATGTATCAATAAATGTGATGAGGATTTATTTGAGTATAGATATTATCTAGAAGATAATATTTGTATTCAAACTCACGCATTTCTTGTTGTAATAATAAAGTTGTAGTTGTTTACATACCATGTATTGACAACTCGAGAATGGGTGATGTATACCTATTTTGGGGGCATTTTTTTTGACGCGTTTTGTGATTTGGACGCGGATTTACTTCATTAATTAGTATATTTTCAGTTTCCTATTGTAATTAGGTTACTTTTGGATAGGATTTGATTTCCTTGTGATTTGTTAGCTAGGATTTATATTTTCATTCAAATTTTTCTTATAGAATTAGGGTTTATTTTATTAGTATATATAGAATACATTGCTGATGTATTAGAGACAACTTTTTGATTAATAAAATTCTGGTGAGATTATTCTCTGTTGGTTCCTTGAGAACTCTCGAACTCTTCATTGTTTTTTTGCGAGGTTCAATATTGACTTATCATACAACAATACATAGTTGTGTGTGGCGTCTTCTACCGCATCAATCGTCAATTGTACAAAGATTATCACTTACATATAAGCTAGAGGTCAAGGATGTCGTTAGTGTCTATTTAACGCATAATTCCTAACGCAAGCAATTGTACTCAAATTACCGTTTACATATAGGCAGGGGTTAAGATATTACAAACAATTCATTCTACAACTTTATTAGGAATGATTCGAGCGATAATCACCTCACACAAGTGTCTTGGATTCCGTCAACTATTCTGCATTTGCATTACTAGAGCATTAATTATAGATCATGCATTTAATTATTGGTACTTGAAGTCACGTTATTCGCATTTGTGGAAAGTGTCTTGTAAACTTAACCAAGTTGCATAGAATTCAGTCAAGGAACCAAACAGCATATTTAGCATTCCACCAAAACCATTCAAGCGGAATATAGTTATAAATTTTACTACAAATCAAGATTGCGTTTTATAAAGCATATGTTATATTATTTTGAGAATATGTTAAATTATTTTGAGAATGGTATTTATTCTATATGCTCATTCATTGGTATAATACAGCAAATTATTAACAAGTTTGATAGAAGGGAAAAACGTCACAAAGAATTGATAACGTTGAGCATTAGACATCACAAAGATTGATCAGTCCAGCATGTATAGACGATCGAAATATAATGAACAAAAATACGAATATAAGAATATAAAATAATTAATATGTATGTGTACGTATATATATATATATATGAGATATTTTAAATATAAAATTAATACAATCTTGTACTTTTAAAATTAATAATCTTTTAATTAATAGTTTTTTTTTAAAAGTTTATAATTTTCATAATTATATTATTAAGAGATTAAATATTCACATAAACTTTGACATTAAAAATATCCCAAATCAAATTTAAATGCTCAATATATTTTATATTTTGGATGCATGGGTGGATATGAGGTCAGAGTCTACAAACAAAATAGAAAAGAAAGAGTAGTGGTTTAGCTTTACTAGTCACCAGAAACCTGTCATCTTTTACTAAATATTTTTGTGGTTCTAAGTCATATTCTACGAATAGTTCCAAAGTATGAGTATGAGTATTCGCCAACACAATTCAGAATAACTGGATTGTAGCGGTTGCTTATATAACGAGGAGTGAGATTTATATATGAAAAGTGATATATTTTTGTTCATTTTTTGATTGTCTGATATGTCTGTATAGTAATAATCTTTTAGATAAAATGTATAATAAGTAGGATTTTTTATAATTTTCTAATCTTATTTAGTGATATATTTTATGTATAATAAAAATTTGTATGACACTTTTTATATATTTATCCAATCCTATATAGTGATATTACTGATATATTTTACAATTGTAATTCGATAAAAATTTGTGGTAATACGTAACAACTCTTTTATATATATATATATATATGACTAAAATCTACATCGAATCCCAAACTTTGCAGCCAAATTTTCACAGAAAGCTTCAAATGCATGGGATATAAGGGTATTTAGGTCAAATGACATCCTTCCCACCATTAAAATAGATTTAAAGCTTTTTCAAACTCTAAAATTGGATTCCCACCAAATTACAGGACGATAGGGGGGAGGGGGGAAGAGGTGTTGCTCCAATGGATTGATTATGCTATTGTAAGAAGAAGTGATAATGAAATATATTTGGAAAAACCACAATGTAGTGAGAAGATTCTTTGGTTTAGTCTATTGGAGGGTATTCTTCTTCTAAAATTTCTTTTGCTAATGGTAATTTTTTTTTGGCAATTAACACAATTCATTGTTTTGAATAGTAGGTAGAAGTAGGTATTAGGATTGATTACAAATTCTTCAAATGGATAGATCCCCAATTGTGTGTCTGTGTAAGAGTAGTGATTCCATGATTAATTGGTAAATTGAAGACAAAAAATAAAGAATTACACATGTGGAGGACATAGATTGAAAAACTCAAAATTGAGTTGTTGAGAATCAAGTCAAGAAAGACAATGGCATGTCTGATTTGTGAAATTGTATTTTTGACCAATTTTATGCTATGTTTTGCAACTTCTGTCTCAAATGATTATGTTGTTCTTGTAGTGATGATATTTAAAATGGTCGTGTTTCATGAAAAGTAAGAAATATTAGTTGTATGAAGTGGTGTGTTTCATATGTAGTCTGACCTCTTTGATAAATGAATGAAATATATATTTTTCAGATGAATGAATTTTAGGGCTTGGAAAAGCTTCATATCTATTTTAAAGGAAAGAATGATATTATTTGACCTAAATACTCTTATATCCCACACGCTTGGAACTTCTAGTGAAAATTCAGTTGATAAATCTAAGTGGGGTGTGCATTTAATTGTATGAGTTTAAGTTTAGGGTGCATTTAATCTAAAAAAATTGTATAGATGTAAATCGATTTTTGCTGCAAAATTTGTGGTGCAAAGTGGATTTTAGTCTATATATGAAATGTTGTTGTAATTCAAAGGTATATGATAATTTTTTTATGGTTGCCAAAAGTTGAGAATCAAATGTCTCATATTTTATTGATATTGCAACTATTATTAGTTGATTATGATTGGATGCTGTAAACATATAATTTTTTACTTGGTAATTGAATATTTAAGTTTTGTGTATGACTTAATAAAACTACATGTTTGTAACTTACTGTAAGAACAAACACCATCACGAACTCTTGCAACATATTTTATTTTCATTCACTTGTTTGGTAAATTAAACTTTTACAAACTAGTGCGCAACACTACAACATACTTTACAAACTAAATTTTGACAGCAGTTTTTTAGTCTTCTACGTGAAAAGGGTAGGATTGTTGGGATGAGATGATCATGATGGATCATTCTTGCCCTTATTTGAGAACTAGGCGGAATAGTTGCTTATTGCCAACAAAATTAAGGCCTTGTATATATGTAGTGAGGAAAATTTGTTGAAGCATTCAATTTAAAACGTAATTAGGCACCACATGTTTCTCACATGGTGACATCAAATTCTGAACAAATACCAACTTGAAATTAATTGGTTCCACGCGAAGATACCTCCACGTGGTCGCATTTATTGGTAAGTGAAGAGACCCCCCATTTGGTCACACTACCATTATGACATGTTGATGGGGGAAGACCCTAACTCTAATACCATGATCAATAATTCGATCAATTTAAAATTAATTAATAGTAAGTGGAGAAGTCTTTCAAATTTAGGTAGTGACTAGTGATTTTTTAAGTCAAACTAAACCGTATAGAACTTTAACCCGATATGGACGTGTCCTCCACACAGAGACGTCAAATATTAAAATAAAAAAAATATTAAAATGCAAATCATTAAGCCACAAGAATAAGAATGGGAAAAACCCCAACTTTTATACCATGTTAGAACCTCCGATTTGAAAAACCAATTAGTTATACACGATAGAAGGATAGATGAATTTAATGGGATGATATGATCATGATTGAATATTTACTTTCTTGATCGATGATTTTGTTTCATAATTCATATTGAATTGGTGCATCGAATCTCAAATACTTTTTATTTATGAATCGATCTTTTTTAGTGGTGGTGTTTTTTATTTATTTATTTATTATTATTATTAGTTTTTGTTAAGTTTGCTTGAGTGCTTTAGAATACCAAAATTACATTGGCAGAGAGGCATATCCCAACTATAGTGAGATCATCTAGAGACAAGCCAATAGATGATATAACTATAGAAGACAATCATAGTTATATAAGCCAATTACAATAATATGGACAGAAATTAGTGGCTTTGAAGAAAATTTTACTAGAAGACATATTTATATTTTTTATATTTATAATTATTTTATAGGAATAATGGTCATACACAATATTAGTTATTGGAACCAAACCGGTGTGCCCATGAAGCGGTCGATCCGATGGATATCCACATGGTTCATTGTCTAGATACAATGAACATGTGAAAAATAATTTTCCATTGATGCACTTGGGAGTTACATATTATATATATATATATATATATATATATATATATATATATATATATATATATATATATACACACACAAAAAAGGATAGTGCTGATCCTTGGATGGTGAAAAAAGAGACACAACATAACACACAAGAGCATTAGAATAATATTATCTATAAGCCATTAGAGGTCTCATGTTAAGCTAGAAAGTTTGAAGTTACTTGAACTGTGAAAATTAACTATATTTGGTGCTCGTGATAACGTAGTCCAAATTATGGCTGAGATAATTGTTCGTTGAGTTTGTGATTCTAGTCATTCGTGTTTGTGAGCATACGCTTCAAGCTGAGGTAACTAGAAAATTTAATTTTTCCGGTTCAAATCCGCTGCATGTATGCTATATATTCTTACATTTGTATCAGAGCTATATTGTGCTAAAATTCGTGCTTAACATGATGTATATGATGCCATGCATGAGCATTTATATTTTTGCTACGAAAAGAAAGCTTGAATAGCATGATAATGGTAGAACATGTTAGAGATATTATATGAGCATGAAATATCAGTATGTTCTAGCTTATATGATTATAACACTACACCAAAAATGGCCTCTAGTGAAGGACAAATCTTTCACAAGACATACTATATCACTCACAAGTGATTTATTGAGAAAAAATATTTTCTTCTCACGATTGCTTGCATTAGACCTCCTCGCAATTGGGTATCCTTCGCTAAGTAGTAACTAAATATTTTTTGTGAAGGATATATTGTGAATAACTTTTTTATTCACAAATTGTATTTGGTAATGGAATATTATTATTTAGTGAAAGATCGTTTTCCTTCACAAATAATATTTTAAGAATGACTATTTAAAATTAGTGAATAACTTTATTTCCTCACAAATAATATATTATGAAGAACAAATTTATTTAACGAGAGAAAATATCATTCACTAATTATAAATTGAGAATGTATCTTCAAATTAATTAGAAAAATAATCCTTCATTGATGACTAACTAATTAACTAAAAAATATTTTAGTTAGGAAGTAATCCTTCATTAATGTCCATTTCTCAAGTAAAATCCTTCACAAATTATAAATTTGTAAATAAAAATTAATTGATAAATAACCAAAATTCATTGCAAATTATAATTAATTTTCAAATTAGTGATTTCATATTTTTTTTTTTTTATTATTATTATTATTATTATTATTATTATTATTAATTACTATAATATATATATTAAATTTAGTATTTCAAGTTCATATAAATGCCATACTTTTTTTTTTAGGTAAATTTAAATCAGATTAAAAAAAGAGAATGTACAAATTTCAAGGGCATGCCCCACCAAATATACCATAACCATCATAGGACATGCCCTATGATGGGAAAAGTATACCAGAAGTACAAGGCTAAACATCAAGCATGATACAAAGAAGCACAAAGCAAGACTATACATCACATACCGAGGAGCAAATACAAAAGGAGACTAGCAGCCCAAAACCAAGAGGCTGCTTGACAATGATAGTAGCAGACAACCGCAAAGCCAACAATCCAGTCTAACAACAAAATCAACAATCCAAAGAAGAAAGCGGCCGACAATTCAAGACAATCGAACATCGCATATAACAAAGGATGATAAAGAATATAACAAAGACAATGCACTAAATGAATAAGCAACCAAACAGAGATAAAAAGTGAAGCAGACATAGAGAAGCCTAATAGACAAGCAACAAAGACAGAGATTTAACTGCACTAACAACCTAGCAAGAAAGTAGCCATACAACAACAAAATAGACCCAGCCAAACCCAGTCTCAAAAAAATATTGCAGCAATAGACCCAACCACCATACAAACCAAATCAAATTAGAACAGCAAAGAGACCCCCAAGCAAATAAATTACAAAGAGATCAAAAGTTAAAAAGTCAAGTAAGTAGCCATTTCATAGTTATCAGTTCTGGTAGTCAACTTTTAAATATAAATATGTTATATCTGTAACTAGTGGAAATGATGACTACAACTAATAGGACTATTATAATCACTACAGTAACAAGTTGAAACTGGCCTAACATTATCGCTCAATGTCAGAATAGAATAGAAACATTCAACGAAGTTGACAAAAATATCATTCAGTTATAGAAAAGAAGTATACCATGCTACTACTAATGTCACCTTTAGATACCAAGGTAGCCACTATAAACTCCAAAGCTGTAAGATCTCCAATGTTTGAATCAGTAGCTATGGGCACAGATTTACTATTCAGTACGACATATCATCCTCAAACGGACGGGAAGTCAGAGAGGACTATTCAAACTCTTGAAGATTTATTAAGACTCTGTGTCCTTGCCTTCAAAGAAAGTTGGGACAAGTTCTTACCATTAGTGGAATTCTCCTACAATAACAGTTATCAAGCAAGTATTGGCATGGCTCCATTCGAGGCATTGTATGGACGCAATTGTCATTCTCCAGTATACTGGGATGAGATGGGTGAAGCAAAGTTGTTGGGACCAAAATTGGTACGCATGACCACGAAAAAGATTCAAATGATCCAAAAACATATAAACAACAAAAGAGTTATACTTATCTTCATCGAAAGGACGTGGAATTCAATGTTGGTGATCATGTATTGTTACATGTTGCTCCATGGAAAAGAGTTACAAGATTTGGAAAGAGTGGAAAGCTCAATCCTCGATTCATTGGCCTATTTGAAATCATCGATCGAGTAGGAACGGTGGCCTATAGACTCGCTTTACCGCCAAGTATGTCTCGTGTTCATAACGTTTTTCATATATTCATGTTATGTAAATATGTGAAAGACCTGAACCACATTATTGAGTTAGAACCAGACGAGATAGCGGAAGATTTAACGTATGAAGAGATACATGTTAAAATCTTCGATAAGAAGGAACATATTCTACGCTCCAAGGTTAAACCTCAAGTCAAAGTTTTGTGGAGAAACCACGATGTTGAGGAAATGACATGGGAGTTAGAATCTGAAATAAAATCAAGGTATCCTCACCTCTTCGACATACCAGGTATGTACCCTAATTTCGAGAACGAAATTTCATAAAAAGGGGAGGTTGTAAGACCCCAACTTTCATAAATAAAGAATAATTTTTCTCGAATTATATTTTTGAATATTATGGTGTGGATTTGATATAATGTTATAGTTGTGGGTAATATTTATAAATTTTGCAAAGTATGCAAGTTGTTATAAAATATTCGATGTGTCATGGAATATTCATTTTAACAGGAATATTCGTACGCCGACACAATCATTGGTGGACCCCACAACGGGATTATTATCGGAGTTAAAAACGATAGAAATATCTTTTTATAAAAGTAACGATGAAAGTTTTATTGTTAACTGTTGAAATACCCGGTGATAAAAGTACAATAATACACGAGTTGTATAGTAGCACACTGTATTTATTATTGATACTTACGTGAGAAGTCACTCACTTATATTCATTTATTATTAATATTTTATATATTATTAAATCAATAATTGAGATGACAAGTTATTCATATTATTATTTGCATAATTAACAATGTCTAGAAAGTTCTGTTGAAGAAAAGGGCTTAGTCACCTAATTGCGCGCCAATAGGGAGAAATCCTTATCGGAAAGCCCCCTCTTTCCTGGGAACGATCTGGTTATTAATATTGCGAGTTATAATAATGATGAATAAATGTTGTTAAAAATATTGAAAGGATTTTTATAAAGTATTTGTTGTGAATTTTACTTATTATTTGGACCCCCATTTACCCGTTTTTTAAAATAATCGGAAGGAAGTTATAATGTATATAAGTATTATATATATATATATATATATATATATATATATATATATATATATATATTTGATGTGTGTGTGTGTGTGCCGTGTGTGTGAGTGTGTGTGTGTGTGTGGTGGGAAAAGAAAAAGGGGGTGGGGTGATAATGTCTTGTAAGAAAGGGAATTGGTGTGTGTGGTGGGAAAAGCAAAAGGGGGTGGGGTGATAATACCTTGTAAGAGAGGGAATTGGTGTGTGTATATATATATTTTGTTTTATTTGAATGTTGGGCATCCGCGAAATCTCATTTCGCCAATGATGCTTTCGTCTGAAATCCTATTGTTGGTCCGTGAGAAAAAATTCTAAATAGTATCCTTCCATTCTCCTATAAATAGGATGCTTAGTTTAGAATTGAAAATCACACCAGAATCAGAAAATTCTTCTTCTATAATCTTGAGCGTATTTCTTTAGAGTTTAAGAAAGCTTTGAGCGTAGAAAACAATATAAGTTTTTTTTCAAGAATATCCCCGCTATACCAGTTGGAATAGTCTCCTTTTTAAGGTAATGGATATTATTTTTGTTCAATACTCGTAAGAAATAATATTTTCTTCCATACTCTGTAGTATATAAGTAATATTATTTCGTTTCAGATTCCGAATTCTACACTCATTTTTGTTAAGTTTTAGCTTTTATACTCTATGAAATTAGTAGAATATCCTTGATATTTGCGCTTCATCCAGTATCTTTTCATGAAAATATATATTCTGGGCATTCTTGATAAGTTTTAACTTTTTCATGTCGGAGTACTATTCATGGGGTACTATTCCTGAAGTACTATTCACAGAGTACTATTCACTCGGTTACTATTCACCCGGGGTACTATTCATGACAAAAATTTATTTCTTTTCAGTCAAAATCATTTTTGATACAATATTATTCTTAAATTTTACTCCACAAAGCAGTATCATGTTGACAATTTAGACATTATTAAATTCTGGATAAATTATTTTAATAATCTTTAGAAATTATTCCTTTGCTTTCTTTTAATTGAATTCTTATATAATTGTCATCATCCTCATGCTTATATTGTGATGAAAGTCCTCATTAGCCCGTAGTGCATTGATGGACTGTTGATTGGTATGATTATGACCATGGATTATTCAGTATAATCATGACCGTAATGTTATAAATGATGTGGTAAAAGTCATCATTGGCCTGTAGTGCATTGATGGATAGTTGTTGGCATGATTATAACCATTGGTGATAACATGAATATCATTGGCCCGTAGTGCATGGATAATTTGTGGACGTGATACTAATGAATATCATTGGCCCGTAGTGCATAGATAATTCAGTGATGTGGATTATTTATTAAGCTGAGTCTCAACGATAAAATTGATGAAAAACTTCTTAAATAATAGAAGATAATAGATATCATGCTCTACTTGACTCTTCTAATGGATTGCTTGTTCCGCTGCAGTTAAACTTGATGTTTAATATATTTTATCAGTTTAACACTGTTGAAGGCTAACGATAATTTATTCTGCATTATCTTAGTCATAATATTTCTTACTGGGCTAGTTGAGCTCACCCTTTTTCTTTCATTGTTCTCTTCAGGAAATGAGAACGTAGCCAGGACTAGTCGGGGAATGGAGTGATGGTCCGAGATGGTTGTTTAAGTAGTCCTCGCTATTTAGTGTGATAATAAATGTAATGAGGATTGAATTTCAGTTTGGATACTGTCTAAGAGATAATATTCGTGTAAAAACTCAGAAGTGGATAATACCGGTGGTAGCAGTCATCGAAGCGATGACAACAAACGTGGAGGGAATCAACATGCCAGAAATGGTAACCACTTCGATGGTAATCATGGCCAAGATAATAGAAGTGGAAATTTCAAGAAGAGGAGATTCAATAATGATGGAAAGACGTTAGCATCAGCACCAGTTGTTAAGGAAGGGGAACGACCACCGATCGTATGTTGCAAATGCGGAGGGGAGGGACACATCAGTCCGAACTATACACATCAATCTAAAGCGTGTTATAATTACAGAAGAGAAGGTCACCTAGCCCAATTTTATCATGCAGTGAAGTCAAGTCCAGCTGGGATGGAGGCACCATAGGCCATCCCAGAGAAGTCATAGACGGTAGTTCAAGGGAGAGCATTTGTTGTGACCTCTCAAAAAGCGAGGAACCCGCATGAGGTTATCACAGGTAAGTTAATCATAAACTCTTGCGAAGTCTATACCTTATTTGATACCAGTTCTACCCATTCTTTTCTTTCTCCTACTTTCGCTCAACGTTTAAATTGAACTCCGAAGAAATTAGACTTTGACTTATCTGTTGAAACTCCGTTAGGAGAAACCTTCATTACATCCATTGTTTATAAGTCTTGTTTGATTCATATCGGCAACCACAAGTTACCTGTCGATCTTATCTCTTTGAAAATACTTGCATTCGATGTGATTTTAGGGATTGATTGGTTAACCACTCATCATGCTAAAATTGATTATTTTCGTAAGGTTGTTAACTTTCATATTCCTAACCAACCTATTATACGAATTCAAGCAACCAAACCACTAGAGTCAATCACTGTCATATCAAGCCATAAAGCTATTCGTTTATTAAAAAACGGATGTCAAGATTTCTTAGCCCATGTCACGGATTTAAACAAAAATACGTCAGATTTGAATGATATTTTTATTGTTAATAAATTTCCTGACGTATTCCCTGAAGAACTTCCTGGCCTACCCGCAGAGCATGAAATCGAATTTTGTATCAACCTTGAACCCGGTACAAAACCCATTTTCAAAGCCCCATATCGAATGGCTCCTATTGAATTTCAGAAGTTAAAAACCCAACTACATGTATTGTTAGACATCGGTTTCATTCGTTCTAGTACATCTCCTTGGGGTGCTTCTGTTCTATTCGTGAAGAAGAAAGATGGAAGTATGCGACTTTGTATTGATTATCGGGAGTTGAATCATGTCACCATCAAAAATAGGTATCCGTTGCCGCACATTAATGACCTGTTTAACCAGTTGCAAGGCGCCAAATTCTTTTCAAAGATCGATCTTCGTTCCAGATATCACCAGTTAAAAGTTAAAACTGATGACATTCCAAAGATTTCTTTCAGAACTCGGTACGGGCATTAAGAATTCCAAGTCATGTCTTTTGGATTGACTAATGCTCATGCTCCTTTCATGGATATGATGAACCGAGTATTCAAGGAATATTTGGATCATTTCGTGGTCGTCTTTATTTATGACATCCTCGTATACTCCAAAAGCCGTGAAGATCATGAGCAACACTTGAGGCTGATACTCTAAAAGCTTCGTGAAAACAAGCTTTACGCCAAGTTGAAGAAATGCGAGTTCTGGCTTGAGGAAGTATCATTCCTTAGGCACGTGATATATCAAAACATAGAATATCTGTTGACCCAGCAAAGATTGAAGCAATTCAAAGCTGGGAGCAACCTAAGTTAGTAACCGAAGTACGTAACTTTCTCAGCTTAGCTAGTTATTATCGGATATTCGTAGAAGGGTTTTCTCGAATCGCTACTCCATTAACTCAGCTGACTCAGAAAGATACAAAATTCGGTTGGAGTGAGGAATATGAGAAGAGTTTTCAAGAACTCAAGAGGAGACTTATTTCAGTACCTATTCTGATAATACCATCTGGTTCAGAGGGATTTGTCATATACAGCGATGCTTCAGGCAAGGGCTTAGGATGTGTTCTCATGCAACATGGGAAAGTCATAGCCTATGCTTCACGATAACTCAAAGAATATGAAAGGAATTATCCTACTCATGATCTAGAGTTGGCATCTGTTGTTTTTGCGTTTAAAATCGTGAGGCATTACCTGTATGGGGAGAAAGTGGAGATCTATACAGATCATTAAAGCCTCAAATATTTCTTCACCCAAAAGGAACTCTACATGCGGCAACAACGTTGGCTTGAGCTGTTAAAAGATTACGATCATACCATTCAATACCATCTTGAAAAAGCGAACGTGGTAGCTAACGCGTTGAGTAGAAGATCATATGCGGGTACGAGTGCGATATTGTCAATGCAAAGGCCCATTTTGTATGACTTACAAATGATGGAGATAGAGTTAAAGACTCCAAGGACCCACGTGATGATGACAAATATATGAGTAGAACCAACTTTAATCGATAAAGTTAAAGCTGCTTAAGCTACGGACCTGGAGCTGATGCGTATGAAGAAGAAAGTATAAGAAGGTGCTATTCCAGAAGCAAGAATCGATGAAGAAGGAATACTTCGAGTCAACTCCAGACTTTTTGTTCCTAACGATTCTGATTTAAAGTATAAAATCATGATGGAGGTGCATAACACACCGTTTGGAATCCATCCTGGGAGTACCAAAATGTATCGTGATCTTCTATATACATTTTGGTGCAGTGATATGAAGAGAGAGATATCGAAGTTTATCTCAAGATGTTTACTGTGTCAACGAGTCAAGCCAGAGCATCAAGTGCCAAAAGGTCCATTATAACCACTTGAAATTCCAGAATGGAAGTGGGAGCACATTACCATGGATTTTTTTACTGGTCTTCCCAAGGTTTCTCAAGGCGTAGATGCGATTTGGGTCATTGTCGATAGATTGTCCAAGTCTGCTCATTTCTTACCTATACGAGAAACTTATTCACTTGAACGTCTTGCTCGTATGTACATAAATGAGATTGTAAGACTGCATGGTATGCCAGTATCCATAGTTTTTGATCAAGACCCAAGATTCACTTCACAATTTTGGGTTAGTTTACAAAAAGATATGGGCACGGATTTACGATTTAGTTAGGCATATCATCCTCAAACGAATGGGCAGTTGGAGAGGACTATTCAAACTCTTGAAGATGTATTAAGACTCTGTGTCCTTGACTTCAAAGGAAGTTGGGACAAGTTGTTTCCATTAGTGGAATTCTCCTACAACAATAGTTATCAAGCAAATATTGGCATGGCTCCATTCGAGGCGTTGTATGGACGCAAGTGTCGTTCTCCCATATGCTAGGATGAGGTGGGTGAAGCATTGTTATTGGGACCAAAATTCGTACGTATGACTACGGAGAAGATTCAAATGATTCGAGAACGTATAAAAACCTCACCAGATCGACAAAAGAGTTATGTTGATCTTTATCGAAAGGATATGGAATTCAATGTTGGAGATCATGTGTTGTAACGTGTTGCTCCATGGAAATGAGTTACAAGATTTGGAATGAGAGGAAAACTAAATCCTCGATTCATTGGCCCATTTGAAATCCTCGATCGAGTAGGAACTGTGGCCTATAGACTTGCCTTACCGCCAAGTATGTCTCGTGTTCATAACGTTTTTCATATATCTATGTTACGTAAATATGTGAAACACCCGAACCACATTATCGAATTAGAACCAGACGAGATAGCGGAAGATTTAACGTATGAAGATGTACCTATTAAAATCTTAGATAAGAAGGATCATATTCTACGCTCCAAGGTTATACCTCAAGTAAATGTTTTGTGGAGAAATCACGATGTTGAGGAAATGACTTGGGAGTTAGAATTTCAAATGAAGTCATGGTATCCTCACCTCTTCCACATACCAGATACGTACCTTAATTTTGAGGGTGAAATTTGATAAGAATGTGAGGTTGTAAGACCCCAACTTTTATGAATAAAGATTAATTTTTCTCGAAATATATTTTTGAATATTATGGTGTGGATTTGATATAATGTTATAGTTGTGGGTAATATTTACAAATTTTGCAAAGTAAACAAGTTATAAAATATTCGATTGGTCGGGGAATATTCGTTTTAACAAGGAATATTCGTACCCTAATATCTTTTTGGTGGACCCCACAACGGAAGTATTGTCGGAGTTAGAAAACGACATAAATATCTTTTTATAGAAATAACGACGAAATTGTTACAGTTAAACTATTGAACTACCCGGTGGTAAAAGTACAGTAATACGCGTGGTTGCATAGTAGGACACGGTATTGATTATTGATGCTTACGTGAGAAGTCACTCAGTTATACTCAATTATTGCTACAGTAATTGATGCATAATATCTCTCATATTATTGATTCAATTATTGTCATAGTATCATCTGCATAATATTTTATATTATTAAATCAATAATTGAGACGACAAATTATTCATATTATTATTTGCATTATTAATGATGTCTAGAAAGTTCTGTCAAGGAAAGGGGTTTGGTCACCTAATTGCGCGCCAATAGGGAGAAATGCTTATCGAAAAGCTGTCTCTTTCATGGGAATGATCTGGTTGTTAAATCCTTATCCAGATTCAGGTACTTGAAACCCAAACTCGGTGATTCACGATACCATTTATTTGAGCGAAATAATAACAACAATATAAATACCAAACTTAATTTACATATATCAAAGTCTAAATCCCAGGTACGCGACCTTTAAACATTCATTACATGACAGATAATAAATATTATCGTCTTAATAAAGTCTAATTATTACATAAAATATCATAAGTTTATTCGGTCAGCTTTCCTTTCCCCTTGTTCTTGCCTGAACCTTCAGGTTGATCACGCTTAGCTGAAAACATATAAATTTAAAGCAAGAATGAGCACTTGATTGCCCAGCAAGTAATATCAACAATAATTATTAGTTGAAAGGATTAAATGTTTTCTTTGAATAACACTTCTACAACGAATCAACAGTTGTGTAGTAAGCTGAACCAATAATACTAACATTTCAATTCTATATCAAAATTTTGAAACTATGTACTAACTATAAATAAAAAGCAGTCGACAGACTATGAACTTTGTTTTCAATTTTCGATAAGGCTTAACAGAACTTCATCTGCAAACCGTCATAACTTACAGGCATGGGGGGTGATCAGCCCGGTATGCCCTGTATTGATAAATACTACATGCAAGAACGATATTTTCGTTTATCTTATCCGCCTTAGGCGCACAAAAGTTTTCCCATGTTCGGTGTGACGCCCCCAAAACAGGTATACATCACCCATCTTGGGTCGCCAAATACATGGTACAAAATTCAAATACAACTTAATTATACAACAGTCGTGTAAAATACGACAAAATATAATCTAAGAGTTTTTAATAAGAATATTGTTATCTAGATAATATACAAACTCAATGGAGTCCTCATTACATTTATTGTTACACTATTTAACAAAATAGTGAGGACTACTAATGCTCTCTTCTGGACCGTCACTCCATTCCCCGACTAGTCCCGGCTACGTTCTCATTTCCTAAAGAGAACAGTGAAAGAAAGGGGTGAGCTCAACTAGCCCAGTAAAAATATTATGACTAAGATAATGCAAAATAATTTATCATTAGCCTTTAACAGTGTTAAACTGATAAAATATAACAAACATCAAGTTTAACTACAGCGGAACAAGCAATCCATTAGAAGAGTCAAGTAGAGAATAAAATTTATTATCTTCTATGATTTAAAAGGTTTTTCATCACTTTAATCGCTGAGACTCAGCTTAATAAATAAACCACATCATCCCTACACTACGGCCAAGGATATTCATTAGTATCACGACCACAAATTCTCCATGCACTACGGGTCAAGGATATTCATGTATTCATCAATGGTCATGATCATGTCAACATCTGTCCATCAATGCACTATGGGCCAATGAGGACTTTTACCACATCATTTGTAACATTACGATCATGATTATACTGAATAATCCCTGGTCATAATCATACCAACTCCATCTATTCACTACAGGCCACAAATGACTTTCAACATAATATAAACATGAGGATGATGACAATGATATAAGAATTCAATAAAACAAGTTCAAGAATTAATTTATCCAGGAACCAATAATGTCCAAATTGTCAACAGGATACTGCTTTGTAGAGCAAAATTCAAGAATGCTCAGAAGAATGTTTCCATGAAAAGATATTGGATGAAGCACAAATATCAAGGATATTCCACTAATTTCATGGAGTATAGAAGTCAAAACTTTAACTAACTGAGTATAATAAAGAATGGAATAACAAAAGAAATCACCATGCATGCGATAGACTGCACAGACAGGTTATTCCAATAGAATAATAAATAACGAAACCAGTCATGCATAAACGCATGCATGTGATGTTCCAATGTAATAATAAATAACGGAACCGGGTTGTGAGACCCCAGATTTTATCAATAAAGATTTAAATTTTGTCGAAATAATTTTTAATATTATGGTGTGAATTTGAGATAATATTATAGTTGTGGGTAGTATTTATAAATTTTGCAAAGTACGCAAGTGGTTATATTATATTCGATTGGTCGGGGAATATTCGGTTTAGCAGGGAATATTCGTACAACGGCTCAATCATTGGTGGACCCCACAACAGAATTATTGTCGGATTGAGAAAACGATAAAAATATTTTATTGAAATAACGGAGGAAGTTTTACCGTGGATACTGTTGAACTACTCGGTAGTAAAAGTACAGTAATACGTGTGGTTGCATAGTAGCACACGGTATTGATTATTGATGCTTATGTGAGAAGTCACTCAGTTTGATTCCATTATTGTCGATTAATAATATTAATTATTATAGCGATAATGACATTTTGTTTTATTCATATTATTAACGTAATAAAACAGAAACATCTTTTTATATAAAATGTAATACTTTATTAAAGTTATTCTATATATAGAATATATTATATTTTATTATGCATAGTGTGGCATAGTGTTTTGCATAGTGTTTTTGCATAGTGTTTGCATAGTAAAATGTTTTTATATAAATAGAATATATGATATTTTATTTAAAAGATTTTGCTTTAAATATGGACCGTCAGATTAAAGTAAATCAATCTGATAGCTCATGGATTAATTACTATGCATTCTATTTTCCTATAAATAGAAGCTCATTCCTTCATTATTTTCTTACGAATTCATTGAAACTCTGAGAGAGAAACTATAGAGAGAAAGAAGAAAAGTATTCTGCTACTTCACTTTTCCAATATTCATTCTTCTAAGGTAAGGGATATTATTTGTTGTACCGTAAAGGGGTGTTATTCTTTCTTATTCATGAAGAGAACTTCATTATTCCATTCATTATTATTACATCATTTGAATAACTTTGTAAAAGTGGCATACCCTATACATAACTTTGTATACGCAGCATACCCTATACTTGGTGAAATCCTTATATTATTCCATTCTTATTTATTCATTGGAATAACTCAGATACGCTGAATCCCCTATACTTGGTGATCTTCTTCATTATTCCATTCTTTATTATTTTGTTGGAATATCCCCATGCACGTGTGTTTTACAGGACCGGTTCCATTGTTTATTATTCCGCATTTATTATTCTCGTTGGAATATCCATGCGTGTGTTTTACACTTTGGACTTGGTTCCATTGTTTATTATTCAAATTTATTATTACATTGGATCATCCTCGCTTGGTGTGAATTTCACGACACGGTTTCCGTTATTATTATTCTATTGAATAACTTTGTCATGCCAAGTAATCGCATTTGCATGCATGGTGATTTCTTTTGTTATTCCATTCTTTATTATACCCAATTGGTTAAAACTTTGACTTCTATACTCCATGAAATTAGTAGAATATCTTTGATATTTGCGTTTCATCAAAGATATCTTTTCATGGAAATATTCTTCCGATTATTCTTGAATTTTACTCTACAAAAACAAAGATCATGTTGACAATTTGGGCGTTAATAATTCCCGGATTAAATAATTCTTGAACTTGTTTTATTGAATTATTATGTCATTGTCATCATCCTAATGTTATATTATGTTATCTTTTTTTTTACGTGCATAGATGAACTTAGTATGATTATGACCCGGATCATTCTAAGATAATCATGGCTTGATATAAATGATGTGACAAAAGTCCTCAATTGGCTGTAATGCAGTTGATGGATAGTTTTTGGTATGATTATGACCGGGGTGATTCGGTATAGTCATGACCATTGATAATTTGATGAAAATCCTTGATCGTGGTACGTGGATGATTAGATATTGTGGTTTATTCTTTAAACCGAGTCTTAGTGATAAAATTGATGAAAACCTTTTAAAACCTAAAAGATAGTAGACTTTATTTTCTACTTGACTCTTTTAATGGATTGCATATTCACCGCAGCTTAAACCGGGTTGTCTATTGTATTTTATCGGTTTAACATTGTTGAAGACTATTGATAATTTATTCGCATTATCTTAGTCATAATATTTCTTCTTCGGGCTAGTTGAGCTCACCCTTTCTTTCACCGTTCTCTTCAGAAATGAGAATATAGCCGGGACGAGTTGGGGAAACAAGTGATGGTCCCGAAGATAGCATTAGTAGTCCTCACTATTATGTGAAATAGTGTGATAATAATTGTAATGAGGACTCCTTGAGTATGGATATTGTCTAAATGACAATATTCCTATTAGAACTCTCGCTTTATGTATTGTCGTATGTTACACTTATACGTATGTATAATTAAGTTTGTATTTGAATTTATGTACCATGTAAGTGGCGACCCAAGATGGGTGACGTATGCCTAATTTTGGGGGCGTCACACAGGTCATGCATAAAGCACCGACAGGTTGTTCCAACAGAATAATAAATAACGGAACCAGGTCATGCATAAAGCACAGACAGGATGTTCCAACAGAATAATAAAGAATAGAATAACAGAAGAATTTCACCATGTATGCGGTACTTCGCGTAGACATGTTATTCCAACATAATAATAAAGAATGGAATAAAAGAAGAATTTCACCATGTATGCGGTACTTCGTATAGACAGGTTATTCCAACATAATAATAAAGAATGGAATAAAAGAATTTCTCTTCATGAAGACGAAAGAAAGAAATAATACCCCTACCTTAGAAAAACTGGATACTGGAATTGTGAGGTAGCAGACTTCTCTTCTTCTTTCTCTCTATAATTTCTCTCTATAATAATTGCTCTAAAGCTTTTATGAATTGGTGAGAAATGAAGGAAGAATGAGCTTCTATTTATAGGAAAATATAGTTTCGATAATTGTACGTTTTGGGGATCGAAATATTACAGTATAATACCTTCCTCTTTTTCTTCATTTTTAATTTAGTCCTTCAAGTATTATCAATCTTGCACCAACTCCCCTAATAGTACAAGAATGTGATTCAATAGTACACAAATGTGAACAAATAGTTATATAAGCATGTGAATTAGTAGCAATTAATTGCTCATTTATCCGATAAATTACTCGATTTATCAATATAACCCCTAGACATCAATTATCATCGGAATAGATGTCAATTTCTACTAACACTAATAATCCAAACACAATGGAACTATCAAATTCATCTTTAACCAACACAACTTATTCATCATTAATATTATAACTCACAATATTTAACAACTGTGTCGCTCCTGTGAAAGAAGGGCTTTCGATAAGAATTTCTCCTTATTGGCCGCAATTTAGGTGACCAAACCTCTCCTTGATGTAACTTTTAGACATTGTAAATATTGCAATTTAATAATATGAATAACTTTGTCGTCTCAATTATTGATTTAATAATATAACATATAATGCAGATGATACTGTGACAATAATTGAATAAATAATATGAGAGATATGATGCAGCAATTACTGTAGCAATAATTGAGTATAACTGAGTTACTTCTCACGTAAGCATCAATAATCAATACCGTGTGCTACTATGCAACCACGCGTATTACTGTACTTTTACTACCGGGTAGTTCAACAGTTTTAACAATAACACTTTTGCTGTTATTTTTATTAAAAGATAATTCTGTCATTTTCTAACTAAGACAATACTTCCGTTGTGGGGTCCACCAATGATTGTGTCGTCGTACGAATATTCCCTGTTAAAACGAATATTCCCCGACCAATCAAATATTATATAACCACTTGCTTACTTTGCAAAATTTGTAAATAATACCCACAACTATAACATTATATCAAATCCACACCATAATATTTAAAAATATATTTTGAGAAAATTATTCTTTATTCATAAAAGTTGGGGTCTTACAACCTCCCATTCTTATGAAATTTCGTACTCAAAATTAGGGTACGTACCTGGTATATCGAAGAGGTGAGGATACCTTGTTTTTATTTCAGATTCTAACTCCCAGGTCATTTCCTCAACATCGTGGTTTCTCCACAAAACTTTGACTTGAGGTATAACTTTACAGCATAGAATATGATCCTTCTTATCCAAGATTTTAACAGGTAACTCTTCATACGTTAAATCTTCCTCTATCTCGTCTGGTTCTAATTCAATAATGTGGTTCGGGTCTTTCACATATTTACGTAACATAGATATGTGAAAAATGTTATGAACACGAGACATACTTACTTAGCAGTAAGTGCGAGTCTATAGGCCACAGTTCATACTCGATCAAGGATTAAAAATGGGCCAATGAATCGAGGGTTGAGCTTTCCTCTCTTTCCAAATCTCGTAACTCCCTTCCATGGAGCAACACGTAACAAAACATATTCTCCAATATCGAATTCCACGTCCTTTCGATGAAGATCAGCATAACTCTTTTGTCGATCTTGTGAGGTTTTTATACGTTGTCGGATCGTTTGAATCTTTTCCGTAGTCATACGTACCAACTCCGTCCCAACAACGCTTGCTTCACCCACCTCATCCCAAATCTTTGGAGAACAACACTTTCTTCCATAAAACACCTCAAATGGAGCCATGCCAATACTTGCTTGATAACTGTTGTTGTAGGAAAACTCCACCAATGGTAAGAACTTGTCCCAACTTCCTTTGAAGTCAAGGACACAGAGTCTTAATAAATCTTCAAGAGTTTGAATAGTCCTCTCCGCCTTGCCATCCGCTTGAGGATGATATAATCAAACTAAATCGTAAATTCGTGCCCATAGCTTTTTGCAAACTAACCCAAAATCGTGAAGTGAATCTTGGTCAATCTATCAACAATGACCCAAATTACATCTATGCCTTGAGAAACCTTGGGAAGACCAGTAATGAAATCCATGGTAATGTGCTCCCACTTCTATTCTGGAATTTCAAGTGGTTGCAATGGACCTTTTGGTACTTGATGTTCCGCCTTGACTCGTTGACAAGTTAAACACCTTGAGATAAACTCCGCTATCATTCTCTTCATATTGCTCCACCAAAATGTATGTCGAAGATCACGATACATTTTGGTACTCCCAGAATGGATTGCAAAAGGTGTGTTGTGCGCCTCCATCATGATTTTATACTTTAGATCAGGGTTTTTAGGAACACAAAGTCTGGAGTTGACTCGAAGTATTCCTTTTTCATCGATTCTTGCTTAAGCGATAGCACCTTCTTGCACTTTCTTCCTCATACGCATCGGCTCCAGTGCGTAGCTTGAGCGACTTTAACTTTATCGATTAAAGTCGGTTCTACTCAGTATATTCGCCATCATCACATGGGTTCCCTCAAGTCTTTAACTCTATCTCCATCCTTTGTAAGTCATATAAAATGGGCCTTTGTGTTGACAATAATGCACTCGCATGCAGATATGATCTTCTACTCAATGCATCGCCTACTACGTTAAGCTTTTCGTGATGGTATTGGATGGTATGATCATAATCTTTCAACAACTCAAGCCATCGTCGTTGCCGCATGTTGAGTTCCTTTTGAGAGAAGAAATATTTGAGGCTTTTATGATCCGTATAGATCTCCACCTTCTCTCCATACAGGTAATATTTCCAAATCTTAAGCGCAAAAATGGCGGCGGCCAACTCTAGATCATGAGTAGGATAATTCTTCTCATATTCTTTGAGTTGTCGTGAGGCATAGGCTATGACTTTCCTATGTTGCATGAGAACACATCCTAACCCTTTGCCTGAAGCATCACTATAGATGAAAAATCCCTCCGAGCCAGATGGTATTGTTAGAACAGGTGCTGAAATGAGTCTCCTCTTGAGTTCTTGAAAACTCTTCTCACATTCCTCTCTCCAACCAAATTTTATATCTTTTCAAGTCAGCTAAGTTAATGGAGTAGCAATTCGAGAAAACCCTTCTACGAATCTCCAATAATAACCAGCTAAGCCGAGAAAGCTACGTACTTTGGTCACTGATTTAGGTTGCTCCCTCAATTTGAATTGCTTCAATCTTTGTCGTCAATGAGATATCCCATGATTTGATATCATGTGCCCAAGGAATGCAACTTCCTCAAGCCAGAACTCGCATATTTTCAACTTGGCATATAGCTTGTTTTCACGAAGCTCTTGGAGTATCAGCCTCAAGTTTTGCTCATGGTCTTCACGAGTTTTGGAGTATGTGAAGATGTCATCAATAAAGACGACCACAAAGTGATCCAAATATTCCTTGAATACTCAGTTCATCATATCCATGAAGGCATCATGAGCATTAGTCAATCCAAATGACATGACTAGGAATTCATAATGCCCGTACCGAGTTCTGAAAGCAGTCTTTGGAATGTCATAGGTTTTAATCTTCAACTGATGATATCTGGAACGAATATCGATCTTTGAAAAGAATTTGGCGTCTTGCAACTGGGCAAACAGGTCATCAATGCGAGGCAACGGGTACCTATTTTTGATGGTGACATGATTCAACTCCCGATAATCAACACAAAGTCGCATACTTCCATCTTTCTTCTTCACGAATAGAACAGGAGCACCCCAAGGAGACGTACTAGGACGAATGAATCCAATGTCTAACAATTCCTGTAGTTGGGCTTTTAACTCCTAAAGTTTAATAGGAGCCATTCGATATGGGGCTTTGGAAATGGGTTTTGTACCGGGTTTAAGGTCGATACCAAACTCGATTTCACGCCTGAGGGTAGGCGTAGAAGTTCTTGAGAATACGTCGAGAAAATTATTAACAATAGAAATATCTTTCAAATCGGCGAATTTTGTTTAAATCATGATATGAGCTAAGAAAGCTTGACATCCATTTTCAATAATAAATGAATAGCTTTATGGCTTGAGATGACCGTGATTGATTTTAATGGTTTGGCGGCTTGAATTAAGCATAATAGGTTGATTAGGAATATGAAAGCTAACTACCTTACGAAAACAATCAATTTTAGCATGATGAGTAGTTAACCAATCAATCCCTAGAATCACATCAAATGCAAGTATTTTTAAAGAAATAAGATCGGCAGGTAATGTGCGGTTACCGATTTGAATCAAACAAGACTTATAAATAGTGGATGTAATGAAGGTTTCTCCTAACGGAGTTTCAACCGATAAGTCAAAGTCTAATTTCTCCGGAGTCAAATTTAAACGTTGAACGCAAGTAAGAGAAATAAAAGAATGGATAGAACTGGTATCAAATAAGGTATAGACTTCGCTAGAGTTTATGATAAGCTTACCCATGATGACCTCGTTTGGGTTCCTTACTTTCTGGGAGGTTACGACAAACGCTCTCCCAAAACTACCGACTTTAACTTTTCTAGGACGGCCTTTGGTGCCTCTATCCCAGCTGGACTTGTCTTTGGTGCACGAAAAAATCGGGCTAGGTGACCTTCCCTTCCATAATTATAACACGCTTTGGACTTCATTGTGCAGTTTGGACTGATATGTCCCTCCCCTCCGCATTTGAAGCATATGATAGGTGGTCGTTCTCCTTTCTTAACAACGGGTGTTGATGCTGACGTCTTTCCATCATTGTTGAATCTCCTTTTCTTGAAATGTCCATTCTTATTATCTTGGCCACGATTACCACCGAAGTTGTACCATTTCTGGCATATTGATTCCCTCCACGTTTGTTATCACCGCTTCGATGACTGCTACCACTGGTATTTTCATTCTGCCAGTTGCTTTCTCTTGGTTGTGTTGACTCGTTATCGCGCTCCAATAACTGAGCCCTATTTACAACATCTGAATACAAACACAATTTATGAGAAATAAGATATTGACGTATCTCTGGTTTCAAACCTCTTAAAAACATCCGCGTCATTCTCTCCTCATTATCAACCAAGTGGGACGCAAACCGGGATAACTCCGTAAATTTATCCTCGTATTGCGATACGGTCATATTATTTTGCTCCAACTTGATAAACTCCACCTCTTTCATATGACGAATACTTTCGGAAAAGTACTTGTCGTTGAATAGTTCTTGGAACTTCTCCCAAGACATCTTCAGTGCGGCAGGTTGAGCACGCTTTATCGATTCCCACCAGTAATCTGCCTCTCCTCGCAACATAAAGGTGGCAAAGGGAACCTTTTACTCCTCGGAGCATCCCAAGACATCAAATATCTAGGTGATCTGCTTTATCCACGCTTTCGCCTTAAGTGGGTTTGGCTCCCCAATAAACTCTGGTGGTCCCAGCTCCTTGAACTGTTTAGCGGAGACCGTCCGAGAGTTTCCAGTGTTTCCACCTATATTTTGGACAGGAGCCGCTCTCGCCTGATGTTGCATGTATTGCATAAAGCCTCTGAACATTCCATCGTTCATCATTTGGTCAGTGTTGTTGTTTGCATGAGGATTGTCGCCTTCTTGATGCACATTATCCTGATTATTGATCTGTGGAGACTCAACAGTCTCTTGTGCTCCATTGCTATTCTCAACATTCTCGGATGTCATTTTCAAATACTGCTAGAAAATAAGGGTTAATTGACATGCAACATATTATCCACATACTCTGACCGACCAATTAAATACCAAATAAACTTAGGTAGGTCATACTAGCGAAGAAATTCCCCGTCTCTCCCCTCCTAGTTCTAGTCTCACATCTTAGCCAAGGATCATATCCCTAAGCTTTGATACCAACTGTGACGCCCCCAAAACAGGTATACATCACCTATCTTGGGTCGCCAAATACATGGTACAAAATTCAAATACAACTTAATTATACAACAGTCGTGCAAAATACGACAAAATATAATCTAAGAGTTTTTAATAAGAATATTGTCATCTAGACAATATACAAACTCAATGGAGTCCTCATTACATTTATTGTTACACTATTTAACAAAATAGTGAGGACTACTAATGCTATCATCTGGACCGTCACTCCGTTCCCCGACTAGCCCAGAAGCCACGTTCTCATTTCTGAAGAGAACAAAGAAAGAAAGGGGTGAGCTCAACTAGCCTAGTAAGAAATATTATGACTAAGATAATGCATAATAATTTATCATTAGCCTTCAATAGTGTTAAACTGATAAAATATAACAAATATCAAGTTTAACTGCAGTGGAACAAGCAATCCATTAGAAGAGTCAAGTAGAGAATAAAATCTATTATCTTCTATGATTTAAAAGGTTTTTCATCACTTTAATCGCTGAGACTCAGCTTAATAAATAAACCACATCATCCCAGCACTACGGCCAAGGATATTCATTAGTATCACGACCACAAATTCTCCATGCACTACGGGCCAAAGAATATTCGTGTATTCATCAATGGTCATGATCATGCCAACATCTGTCCATTAATGCACTACGGGCCAATGAGGACTTTTACCACATCATTTATAACATTACGGTCCACGATTATACCGAATAATCCTCGGTCATAATCATACCAAGTCCATCTATATGCACATGTGCCACGATGACTTTCAACATAATATAAACATGAGGATGATGACAATGATATAAGAATTCAATAAAACAAGTTCAAGAATTAATTTATCTAGGAACCAATAACGCCTAAATTGTCAACATGATCTTTGCTTTGTAGAGTAAAAATTCAAGAATGCTCGTAAGAATGTTTCCATGAAAAGATACTTGGATGAAACACAAATATCAAGGATATTCCCTAATTTCATGGAGTATAGAAAGTCAAAACTTTAACCAACCGAGTATAATAAAGAATGGAATAACAAAAGAAATCACCATGCATGCGATAGACCGCATGCATGTGGGTTATTACAATGAATAATAAATAACGAAACCAGTCATGTGTAAGCGAATGAATGTGATATTCCAACGGAATAATAAATAACGGAACCAGTCATGCATAAAGCAATCCGCGTGTTTTTCCAATGTAATAATAAATAATGTAACCCGTGTCACGCATAAAGCACAGCATGGATGTTCCAAATGTAATAATGAAGAATGGAATAACATAAGAATTTCACCACGTATGCAGATTGCCATGCATAGACAAGTTATTCCAACATAATAATAAAGAATGGAATAATGTAAGAATTTCACCATGTATGCGGTACTTGATAGACAAAGTTATTCTAACATAATAATAAAGAATGGAATAACAGAAGTTCTCTTCATGAAGACGAAAGAAAGAAATAATACCCCCTACCTTAGAAAAATTGGATACTGGAATAGTGAGGTAGCAGACTTCTCTTCTTCTTTCTCTCTATAATTTCTCTCTATAATAATTGCTCTAAAGCTTTTTTGAATTGGTGAGAAATGAAGGAAAAATGAGCTTCTATTTATAGGAAAATATAGTTTCGATAATTGCACGTTTTGGGGCTCAAAATATTACAGTATAATACCTTCCTCTTTTTCTTCATTTTTAATTTAGTCCTGCAAGTATTATCAATCTTGCACCAACTCCCCTAATAGTACAAGAATGTGATTCAATAGCACACACATGGGAACAAATAGTTATATAAGCACGTGAATTAGTAGTAATTAATTGCTCATTTATCCAATAAATTACATGATTTATCAATATAACCCCCAGACATCAATTATCATCGGAATAGATGTCAATTTCTACTAACACTAATAATCCCAACACAATGAAACTATCAAATTCATCTTTAATCAACACAACTTATTCATCATTAATATTATAACTCACAATATTTAACAACCAGGTCGTTCCCAGGAAAGAGGGGGCTTTCCGATAAGGATTTCTTCTTATTGGCGCGCAATTAGGTGACCAAACCTCTCATTGACAGAACTTCTAGACAATATAAATATTGTAATTTAATAATATGAACAACTTTGTCGTCTCAATTATTGATTTAATAATATAACATATAATGTAGATGATACTGTGACAATAATCGAATCAATAATATTAGAGATATGATGCAGCAATTACTGTAGCAATAATCGAGTATAACTGAGTGACATCTCACGTAAGCATCAATAATCAATACCGTGAGCTACTATGCAACCACGCCAGACAGCGTATTCTATTTTACTACCGAGTAGTTCAACAGCTTTTAACGTAACAACACTTTCGCCGTTATTTTTATAAAAGATAATTACGTCATTTTCTAACTACGATAATACTTCCGCTGGGGGTCCACTAATGATTGTGTTGTCGCATTTAATATTCCCCGTTAAAACAAATATTCCCCGACCAATCGAATATTATATAACCACTTGCTTACTTCGCAAAATTTGTAAATATTACCCACAACTATAACATTATATCAAATCCACACCATAATATTCAAAAATATATTTTGAGAAAATTATTCTTTATTCATAAAAGTTGGGGTCTTACATTCGGGATGTTCATACTTAGTCGAGAATCCGAACCAAAACAATTTGGTTGGATAACAATAGGGTTCTATCTTGTTCAGCAATATTTTTAAGTTTGTGTCTAGCCGAATAAAATAGCCTAGACGGCTTTAAAGTCAAAACATACATACTGGAACCAATAAGTATGTATCAACATGTGATTAAATACAATGATTATCCAAGTGAGGACACTTGTCTAACCATATTTAGAAATTAACGAACATAATAAATATCTGGATTATACAATAATACTATGTTGATAAACAATGATTGGATAATTTAAGAACTTGTATGAATACAAATGTTTAGAAACATAATCAATAACAATAGAGTTAATAATCTGACATAACGATAATATAATTCTGAAACTTTCTTACTCATGTCCATTGCATAAAGTAAATACAAAGTTAAGATACTTGCATGAGCTGCTGCTTACAATTACGCAACTTAGTTTTATCTTTTATATCAAGACCTATCATTAATAAGATCATTCGTTCGATTAGAATAATATATCATATCACATAGTACTGTTATTTGCAGTCAACACATAACCTAATCACATTGTCACATATGTTTAGCAGTTATTGGATCGCAAACAAACACGTACTAGTCAAACTGTCTAAGTCCAGATCAATTTCTGAGACATTTCGGTGTACCGACGGCTTTATCGGGTAATTATCGAGTCTAAAACTCTATTCTATAATTCAATATTCGTTTAGATAATTTTAAATATTAGTCATATTATTTTTCATAGCCTTATAATAATTTTTAAATAATTATTATAATTTATCATAATTTTTCAAACACTTGAATCATTTTTAAATGATTTAAATATTGAATAATTCTATTATCATTAATATTTAATTAATATTAAATTATTAATGAAACCATTGCCAAAATATTAAAATTATTTATAATAACTCAAAATATTTTTAAAGTATTAATATTACCCTTAAATGATTTTTAAAATAATTAAAATTATTTTTAAATAATTACCATTAATATTTGACTATTAATGTATTATTTATAAAAATATTAAAAGTCATTAATTATAACTTCAAATATTTTTAAAACATTTATATCCTTTTAAACAATTTTTAATTCAATAAAATCATTTTAAAACTATTTATTTAATATATTATTAAATAAATTTAATATCATTAATATTAAATTATTAATAAAATTTACTTTTAAATATTAAAAGTTATATTTAATAACTTAAAATATTTTTAAACACTTTATTTTCATTTAAAATGATTTTTATAATACTAAAATCATTTTAAACTAATTTATTTAACATAATTATTAAATAAATCTAATATCATTAATATTAAATAATTAATGAAATTTATCTTAAAATAATAAAAGTTATATTTTATAACTTAAAAATATTTTTAAATACCTTATTATCATTTAAAATGATTTTTAATATAATAAAATAATATTTAATTAATTTATTTAATGAATTTATTAAATAAATTAAATATCAATAATACTAAAATAAATACTAATATTTACGAAAAATATGTCAAATTATTAAAATTTAATTTTTATAATTTAAAATAATTTTATATTATTTTTGTAATTTTCAAAATTATCTTATATTTTTAAATGATTTTTAGAAACTTAATTAATAAAATTATTAAATCATCATTATGGCTTTTAGCGGCGTAAGCCGTCCGTCATTTATCAGGTTCTTGAGAAACCCAGGATCTTCATAGTCAAGAACTAACGAGTACTACTTTAACCAAGTGTAATGATCAGATCATGATGTTTCTAGGCTATCTATTGATCACAGCTTGTAAAACTAATGTAACACTACATGATACAAGAACAATCATGATTATACAACACAAAACAAAGGAGATCTGGGCTTGCCAAATAGATGTCAGAGTTGTTCTTCATTTTTTGGATTACCCAGAAATGAAAAACAGTTCGACTGCCCTACTTTGGGCTTCCACAACTTGTGATCCTTGTGTTCTTTTTGTGATCTAAAGATTGCAGTGTGTAGCCAACATGTAAATGAAGAGATCCATTACATAAAATCACTATAACAACAACAGAATCGCCAGATCCTGTCCGGTCAAACCATGTCAGAAGTCACGACCTTGAGTTTTCTGGGTTACCCAGAAAACGCAATCCGTGAACTTTCTGCTTGGTTTGACCATCCTCCAAATCCAATATGTTTGTAATATCAGTGATCTAAAAGCATGAATTTGTAGTATAACTACTATAATATAACTTGGATACAACAACAAGCACAAATAAACAAAAACTTGCAAGATCCAAGGCCATGAACATGCCGTCAGATTGACCTAGGCAAATTCTGGTTTACCCAAAACATGATCAGTCATGGTCGATCAACAGGGTTTGACCACCCATAACTTGCAATCTGTTCATGCCCTGACCTTGATTCAAGTCCCAGATCAAAGATCTCATAGCATACTACGAGATCAAACCTTAAAACAACCAAAAACATAAACATACTGAGATCTATGAGGTCTGACATTCGATGTCGGACAACATTCTAAAAAAATTTCAAAATTTGAAAAACATCAAATCTGAGCCTATAGATGTTATGGATCTAACATCTATCAACCCAGATCACTTATATAGACTACAAACAACATGTTTAAACACAAAATCATAACATTTAATAGAGGATCAAGGGTCAGATTTTTTATTAGGGTTTTATACCTTTATGAACAAATTCTTGATTTTAAGCCTCTGATTTGTTATGAGTGTTAGTGGGGCTTGATTTGGGAACTGATTTAGCAATGAAATTCATGGGTTTTAGAGAGAAGGTCTTGGATGAGTGTTGTGAACAAATGGGCAAATATGAGCACTTTTTTCTCTCTTATTCTATATATATAACTTAGATGCAATGTATTAGTGATATAAGATGGCTGAGATGTGTATAATTCAGTCATATGGAAGTCAAAGGTGGTTCACCAACTAAAGTGTTGGCCAATTTTGCAAGTTAGCTAAAAAAATAATGCATGAAGGGCATAATGGTCTTTTGGCTTGTGATTTTAATGGCAACTTTGTAATCTTGGCAAACCCTTAGGGTTTAACCCTAAGGTTTTAAAAAATTTAGTTTTCTAGGATTTCAATTTTGGGTTTAAAAAAATAATATTTTAACTTTCTAATTTTGAAAATTAGGGTTTCCTAATTGTGTTTAATTTTCTAATTACATAGAACATGAAAATTAGATTTAAGCTTCACAAATTACAATTAAGATTACTAATTTAGTAATTAGGGCTTATGATTTTTATAATTAGGGTTTCCAAATAACAATTAGAGTTTCTAATTTTAGAATTTAGGGTTTCTAATAATTAGGGTTTTCCTAATTAAGTATAATAACTGACATTATTAACATTAACACGACTACATAATGACTTAACAAATTCTTAAAGTCATATTTGACTTTTTTGAATTAGGGTTTATCATCAATGCTAGGGTTTTCTCATGTTACACCATAATTGACCAACCATTATCAGTCTATACATACAATACATATTTATAGCACTGAAATATAATTAATATAATATTATTATTCTCATTCCTTAGTTAAAATCCAGAATTAGGGTTTGGATTCCATAACTGATTTATCTTTTACAAATAGCATTATTAATTAAGTTAAAATTATTAACTTAACAATTGTGAATAAATTTACCTAATAAAATAGTTATTATAATAATCATTTCATATATTATTTAAATAATATAATAATCATATTTTCATGGAAAATAAATAATAAAAACATTTCTACTACCAAAATTAATTGGATATAATAATATAATTTATAATGATCAATAATTCCTAAAAAAATTATTTACAATTATTAATGTAATAAATAAATTTTATTTATCACATAAATATATACACTTTACCTTGAACCTATTCCCACCTTTAAAAAAAATTAAATTTATATGCAAAATTTCTTATTTATTTATATAGAAAATATCGAGTTATTACATTCACCATCCCTTATAAAGATTCCGTCCTTGGAATCACCGTTTTAAAACCTATACACACTAGGGTAAATAGCATACGCAGTCATTGCAAGTAGATCTCGATCAGAGTCGGTCGAACTAATCTTTAACTATCCAACATAAAGCTTGTCTATTTGATTATACATAAATTTGATTTCTAAAAGAACTCAAATTCCTCCTTCAAAATTTCTTTGTAAAATAAATTACTATATATAGGAAAATCATGTATAAGAAAATAAAACTTATACGAATAATACTTAGAGTTCTATCCCCAGCTGCTACAGTATCTTGAATGGTCATGTTGAAGACTTTTGCAGTTGATTTTGTTGGTTTGTTGGTTGAAGTTGGCCCTGTGATCGCCAAAGTCCCGCTGCCATTCCCCATAGTCACACTCCCTGCCTCCATTCTCCTTTTCAGACAGTCCTTAACCTTATGCTCCATTAACCCACACAAAAAACACCAACTGTTCATCCTTGGATTGGGGCAGTTGGGAGAGATATGGCCCTCCTACCTGTACTTATAACATACAAACTTACCTTTCAGACACTCACCAGAATGATTCTTTCCACAGTTCTCACACCGAATCACCTGCTTCCTCACACCTTCCTACTTCACCTGGATATTACCAAAATTATTCCCCTTCCTCTTTCCATTTCCACTCGTGCTCCAACTATTAGTTTCCAACTTCACAGCTCCCTCGACTTTGCCTTTGCTCCTTTTCTCCTTATTGTAGAGGCTCATGACCTCACTTTCCTCCTCGGCTATGATAGCCTTTTCCAAGAGTGCTGCGAATGTAGAGATCTGCAACACCGCCACCTTGTTATAGAGCCAGGGTTTTAATCCAAGCTCGAACCTCCTTGCCTTCCTAGCCTCTGTATCAACTTGATGTGGAGCGAACCTAGCCAACTCATTAAACTTTGTGGCGTACTCTGACACTGTCATATTGTCTTGCTTTAACTCTAGAAATTTTACCTCCATCCTTGCGTGCATACTAGCTGAGAGATAGTTTTCAAAAAACACTGTCTTAAACCTAGCCCATGTAACTACACCTTCACCTGCCCTATCTTGATTTGCCTCCCACCAAAAATTCGCCTCCCCCTTCATCATATAGGTGGAAAAATATGTCTTTTGCCCCTCATCTACCCTAGCAATCATGAACGCCTTCTCTACCTCCTTGACCCAAGTTTGGCCTTCTACAGGGTCAGTTGTCCCTCTGAATTCAGGCGGTCCTACAGCCTTAAAATCTTCGATGTTTGCCAAAAGATTATCTGGATGGTTCCCTGTGGCTGGCATTCAAGTTTGCATGGCTTGAGCTACCATGTTTGCGAAGTTTTGCATCGGGTCTGGTTGTTGTCCTCCATCATTGTTGACAGATTCTTCTGCCCTTTGATTTCGAGTTTGACGTCTTGGCGGCATTATCTGATTAAATAAAACATAAATTTAACTTACATTATAAACCTTATTGTATAAGTTTAACATATAACACGAAGTTTTATACAAAACTTATTTCATTAATCAAACATAGATTCACATTCATTTAACTAAGGTATAGTACTTTACATAACATAACACATACTGCTATCCCTTGGTGACAACAAAAGTTGGGATTTACTGTTACAACTTATACAAAAGTTAAGAATATTATATTATATAGACATACTTATCATAGAACACGCATAATCTAACAATACTTATACTACTGGTTCACTACGCCTTTTTCTGGATCTTAGACAACCTTTCGCCTGATGACCTTCTATCCCACAAATAAAACAGACACCTTACTTCGGATTGGGACAATGAGGAGAGATATGTCCCTCATGTCCACAATTGTAGCAAACATTTTCCCCTTTTCTACATAAGCCTTCATGTTTCTTGCTACAGTTTGTACACCTTTCTACTTTGTTAGAGTTCCCTTGGTTAGAATCAGAATTTCCTATATCGCGGTCTTTCATCTATCTTTTCCCCTTCTTGCTCGGAGCTGCACCTGATTTGTTGCTTTTGGTTCCCATTTGATCAATTTGGATTTTAAGCTTATCTTGTTCTTCCATTGTTTCTATTAACTTCTTTCGCAATTAACTATTTAACAGCTTCTCTATTTCCCACAACTTTTCTAGAGAAGAAACCTTGTTCCTCAGATTCTGCACCTCCATTGATGATTGATTAGCTTCAACTTTAGTGTCCGAATCACTATCTGTCAATACTACCATTTTCGGATCTGGTACTACGTTTTCCACAATAACTAACTCATCAGGGTTGCTTACACTGTGAGCCTCTATTTCAGCTATTAGCTTTGATATTGGCTCCTTCTTTACGATATGAGGGTATCCTAATTCATTTCCACCTGACATCTATACACATAAATTATCCTGATTAGCATATAGTATATACACACAATAAATAATAGTTTTATATAGATTATCTTTTATTTTAGTTGATGATGAATTTATCTAATTCATCTTCTTTTAAACTCTATATGAGTTATTTGTATTCTCAACGTTTTCTTCTGTCCTAAAGGTTATAGCCTAAGGTCTATCCCACCTAAGGTTTCTAACCTAAAGCTCTGATACCAACCTGTAACGCCCCTAAATTCAAGTACTTGAAACCCGAACTCGGTGCTTCACGATACCATTTCGTTGAGCGGAATAATAACAACAATATAAATATCAAACTTAATTTACATATATCAGAGTCTAAATCCCAGGTACGCGAACTTTAAACATTCATTACATGATAGATAATAAATATCACCGTCTTAATAAAGTCTAATTATTACATAAGATATCATAAGTTTATTCGGTCAGCTTTCATTTCCCCTTGTTCTTGCCTGAACCTTCAAGTTGATCACGGTTAGCTGAAAACATTTAAATTTAAAGCAATAATGAGATTTTGATTGCCCAGCAAGTAATATCAACAATAATTATTAGCTGAAAGGATTAAATATTTTCTTTGAATAACACTTCTACAACAAATCAACAGTGGTGAAGTAAGTTGAACAAATAATACTAACATTTCAATTCTATATCAAAAACTTGAAACTACGTACTTGTGATAACCCAGGATTTTGAATAATCCGAATTTTACGAATAAATTTTTTATTTATTAATATTGATATTGATTATTAATTTTGTAACGAGTATATGTAATATGAGTCTCGAGAAGTAGTCAATTTGTGTATTGACTGAGAAAATAAGAGTAGAGTTGTGCTTAACAAATTTGAAAGTCCTAACCCTAAGTCCGGATAGGGATTCGATAGAAAATATAATTAAAATAATTATATATTGTGGAGTACGTGTTTGTACTGTATGGTATTATTGATCAATGATTGATCGGGTAGGGTACAATATTAGTAAACCCTAATAAGGGATTAAATATTTTCTTTGAATAACACTTCTACAACAAATCAACAGTGGTGAAGTAAGTTGAACCAATAATACTAACATTTCAATTCTATATCAAAAATTTGAAACTACGTATTTGTGATAACCCAGGATTTTGAATAATCTAAATTTTACGAATAAATTTTTTATTTATTAATATTGATATTGATTATTAATTTTGTGACGAGTATATGTAATATGAGTCTCGAGAAGTAGTCAATTTGTGTATTGACTGAGAAAATAAGAGTAGAGTTGTTCTTAACAAATTTGGAAGTCCTAACCCTAAGTCTGGATAGGGATTCGATAGAAAATATAATTAAAATAATTATATATTGTGGAGTACGTGTTTGTACTGTATGGTATTATTGATCAATGATTGATCGGGTAGGGTACAATATTAGTAAACCCTAATAAGGGATTAGAAACCTTAATCTCAAGATTAGAAATACTAACGTACAGTTAGAAACCCTAATCGACTGTCGGGAAATCCTAATTTTAAATTTGGGAATCCTAAACCCTAATTAAGAAACCCTAATCCTTATTAGTAAGCCCTAAAGTGATTAGTAAACGTTAATATAATTAGGAAACCCTAATTATACTTTAGAAATATTAATTTCTATTTAAAACCCTAATTACATTTTAAAAATCTTAATTTTCTATTTAAAAATCCTAATAAGAAAATTCTAGAATTGGAGTTTGTAAAACCTAAGGGTTAGAACCTTAGGGTTAAACCCTAAGGGTTAAGCCCTAAGGGTTTGGACAATTGACCATAATGCCATTAAAATTGGAAGGAAAAAGACCAAAATGCCCTTTTTAGATTTTTATTAAAGTAGCTTGTAAAAATTGCCAAGAGCTTTAGTTGGTGACCAACCCAATTGACTTTGTTACTTCAAAATCTCAGCAAATCAGCCTCTAAATGACAGCAACATCAGATCATACATTACATCATGAAATATATATAGATTGGAGAGAGAGAAATTTAATAACTTGCCTCATTTTTCTTACAAGCTCTCACCAACTCCTTATCTCTCTAAACCTCCGAAATTTCTAAGTATTTCAGTTACTAACCAAGCCTCTAGAGCACCCAAGATCAGTTAGAAAGATCAAGATCAAGGATTAAACTAGAAGGTATAATCCCTAGACTCCTATTTTGATCATGTATGCTAAGATAAAGTTTGTGATTTTGAGTTTATATAAGTGTTATAGGATGTTTTATGATGATCTATGATGAACTAACATAGATCTATAGCATCAAAGTGGGTAAAAATGATGTTTTTCAAAAACTATTCAAGAACATGGTTTGTGGTCTGACAAGCTAATGTTAGGAGCCATAGATCTCTGCCTATTCATGATTTTTGATGTTTTATGTTTTGGATCTGTAGTTTGGTATGCGATCTTTGATCTGGAAGTGGAATCACAGTCAGTTAACGTCTAGATTTCATGTTATTTTTGGTCAAAACCCGTTGACCGGGTATGACCGGATGAATTCTGGGTAACCCAGAAAGTCATGAACAGCGTCTGACAAGTTTTTCAAATGCCTTGATCTGTCAGTTGTTAAGTGTTATGATGATGTTTTTGTAACCAGTTTGTAGTCTGTCATGTGTACTTTATATTTGTGTCTTTAGATCGTGTAAATAATTATCAGATCGCTTGTAGCAGTTGGTCAAAGTAGGCCATTCGGCCATGACTTGAATTTCTGGAATTTCCAGAAACTGTTTGCATGAACTTTCTGACAATATTTGACCGAGCTGCATTTGATTAATGTGTTAGCTTTGGACTGAGATAAGGATATGTTATTGTTCCTTGTCATGTGTACTACCTATTTTGACCATGAGAACAACGAAAGAATGATCAGCACACCAAATTAATGGCGCTTGAAAGTGGTACCTCGAGACTGTCTGGGTTTCTAGGTAACCCAGAAAACCCAGATGATGTCTGACAGGGACTTTGAGGACTTGGATCTTAATGGTGATGTGTGATATGACTTAGATTGTTCTTATTTCTTGTAGAGTTACATAACCACTGTAGAAGCCGAGGTTCTAGCCAAATTTCGTAAATATGATGATCACGAGAATTAAGGTTTGATTGACGTAACCCTCTCGAACAACGACTTGTCAGTGTTCTTGAGGCCAAGAGCACCTAAGACGACACAAAGCGTCGCTATAGCCTATAGCGACAGTTTATTTAATTTCTATTTTCTGAAATTTTGGAAAATACTTAAAAATAGAAAATAAATTCTAAAAATTACAAAAATGGTTTTAAAAATTATTTTAAATTATGAAAAATAACTTTTAAAAATTTCAGATATTTTTCATTAATATTTATAATTATTTGAATATTAATGATATTTAATTTATTTAATTAGTGTATTAAATAAATTAGAGAAAAATAATTTTAATATTATAAAAATCATTTTACATAAGAATAAAGTGTTTAAAAATATTTTGAGTTATAAAATGTAAATTTTAATATTTTTGAGTAATTTTCATTAATAATTTAATAATAATGATAATAGATTTATTTAATTATTATATTAAATAAATGAATTAAAAATGGTTTTATTGATATAAAAATCATTTAAAAATGAGAAAAATAATTTAAAGATATTTTAAGTTATAATTAATGACTTTTAATATTTTGATAAGAGATTCATTAATATTTAAATATTAATGGTTACTATTTAAAAATGATTTTAATTATTTTAAAAATCATTTAAGTAGAATATTGATGATTTAAAAATATTTTAAGTTATTAATAATAACTTTAATATTTTGACAAGTATGTCATTAATATTTTATATAATTAAATATTAATGATGATTTGATTATTTGATAATTAAATCATTTAAAATAGATTTCAGTGTTTGAAAAATTATTATAAATTATAATAATTATTAGAAAATTATTAAAAGCTTCCAAAAAATATTATAAACACTACAACAAAAAGGGTTATTTCCGACGGAATATTCCGTCGGTAATAAGCATATTCTGTCGAGGTTAACCTTATTTCCGACAGAATATTGGTCGGAAATTCGGTCGTATATAAGAAGGTCAAAATTAAGTCTGTCGATCTTTCGGTCGGGGATACTTAACATCGACGGATGTATCCTCGACTGAATATTCAGTCGGGGTTAATATATTTTCGACAGAAAAACTTCGGTCGAGGATATTCAGTCGATGATAAGCATGACACGTGGTAGCGTGACAAAAATGGGAAGGACTTATTTCTGACGAAAATCCGTCGAGAATAGTACTATTCCGTCGAGAATAGTGTTTTTTATAATATTTTATTTGTTTTGGTAATATCCAGGGATTTAACGCACATCTTGTACATGTACCTGTATTCCCAACAGCACATACACATACACAAGCTAACAATATGACCAATAACATGAATTACAATTACCAAGACCGACAATATGTCAAAAACCAACTAAATGAGAAGTAAAAAGGTCAAAATCATCCCATTAATCTAAACTAAACTATATCAAACATCTCATTAAGCTAAATTAAACTAAATGTCAAACCACAACAAAACCAAAGTAATGACAAGGTTTAAACTACAATACATCAAAAATAATGTAAACTATAAAATAATGTAACTCAGAATTTAAACTAAGTCAAAAATAATATAAACTACAAACGAATGTAAACTAAGTAAAACTAGTAGAGCCCCGGTGTCACGCCCCCAAAATAGGTATACAACACCCATTCTGAGTCGCCAAATACATGGTACAGAAAGCAAACTATTACTTCAATAATACAATTGTCGTGCAAAATACGATAACACATACTGCGAGTTTAAATACAAATATTATCTTCTAGACAATATCCACACTCAAATAAGTCATCATTACAATTATTCAAACAATATTTTTCAGAAATAGTGAGGACTGCTAAAATATCTTTCTAAAACCATCACTCCATACCCCGACTAGATCCTGCTATGTTCTCACCTCCTGAGAAGAAAAATGGAACAAAAAGGAAAAGGGTGACCTCAACTAGCCCAGTAAATAATATTATGACTAAGATAATATTCAACAATTTATCATTAGTCTTTAACAGGGAAAAATCTGATAAAATATAATAGACAACAAGTTTTAGATCAACAATCGCAATTTAAACAAAGAATCCATTAGAAGAGTCAAGTACGTAAAGAATTCCACTATCTTCTAAGATTTAAAGTCCATCATCAATATTTTATCCTCAGTAACAACAATCAATATACATCTTTAATCAAATATCCATCTTTGCACTACAGGCCAAAGATATTCATTTGTATCACCAGTTGGTCATGTTCATCTCAACACCTGTTCATCTTTGCACTACGGACCAAAGATATTCATTAGGTAATCATTCATCTTTGCACTACAGGCCAAAGATATTCATCAGTTAATCATTCATCTTTGCACTACAAGCCAATGATATTCAGTAATATCATCATTTAGGACTGAGGATGATGAAAAATATTTTAAAGGAACGAATCCAGTGAAACAAAATAACAAATATTAGAGATTCGTATTAAAGTTTATCCAAGATCAATAATACTCCATAATAACTAATTTTGAAGCAATTCAAGAATAAAGATCAAAACATGGATACAATCAAAGATAGTAACCATAATAGACATCTTGGACAAAAAGGAGAAAATTTTATTTTTCAGTGAATAGTGTCGTATTCATGAATAGTGTCGTATACGTGAATAGTGTCGTATACGTGAATAGTAACCCCGACACAAAAAGTTCCAAAAAAAGTTCAAACCAATATTTCGGCATAATGATATTGAAGAAAATAATATCATTTAAGAAGAAATAACATCCCTTACCTCAAAATATCAGTACTTCTGATCGGAATATCGGTATAAGGCTGAAGGAAACTTGCACTGATGAATAGAAACTCACAAAGTATCTAAATACTCACAAAATACACTCAATAATCTAGAGAGAGAAAACTTGTTTCTGGTGTGATTTTCAATTATAACTTAGCCCTCTATTTATAGGAAAATGTTAGCACGCCGTAGTAGACTTAACCTGCAACATGATGGCTTACCTGCTACTATTCCCACCTACCACATTTGAATAAAAATCTCAGCACATTTTCACCAACCAAAAGTGGGGCCCACCAATTCTAGAATTTTCCACCAAAATGATAAATTCCGAAACTTCAACAATTTCTAAACCAGTCACCTCTTAAAATTCATAACAAATCATACGTTCATTTTTAACGGTTCAAAATTTGTGGACATATACTCAACTTATATATGTATAACATATCCAATAATCACAACGATCCAATGGTCGGATTAAAAATTATAACTCCTGCAATATATCTCAAAAACCACTGGTTTGATTTTTAATACCTCCAATCCGACAAAATACTGATAAAACACCTCAACATTAACTCCTTCATTTTTAACCACAATAAATATATCCAACATTTATATCCACATAAAATAAATATTTCCTTATCATATAAATCAATAATTAATTATTCACAAATAATATTACAGAATCACAATAATGACAACCAGCGTGCGCCCTAAGAAAGAGGGGCTTTCAATAAGGATTTCTCCTTCTTGGCGCCGCAATTAGGTGACCAAACCTCTCTTTGATGTAACTTTCTAGACATTGCCAATAATGCTATCTAATAATATTATTCAAATAATATGAATTATTGATCGATATAATGGGAAATATTGTGCAAAGACAATTATTGAAACAACAATAATATAAAATATCAATGCAACAATTATTGAATCAATAAAATAAAATATTGAGCGAGAATTACTTGTGTAATAATTATTGAGTAGTAGTGCCTTCACGTAAGAATCAATAATTCAATAATATCATGCAATACCGTATGCTATCTTCTTGTGCAACCACACGTATTCATCGTATTTTAACCACCGTAATCCAATAGTGTTAATTCGGTAACAACTACACCGTATTTATAAAACTCAAACTTTGTCGTTTACTTCATCCGACGCTTATCCGTTATGGGGCCCACAAATGATCGCTACCAAAAATGCATTTAATATTCCCCAACAACAAGAATATTCCACCACCAAAACGAATATTCCCGACAACAATGATTATTTTATAACCACTTGCTTATTTTGCAAAATTTGCACATTTCACCCATAACCAAAATATTATATCAATTTAACACCTTATTATTCACAATAATAATTAGAAGAAAATTCAATTTTATTTATAAAAAGCTGGGGTCTCACAACCTCCCCTCCTTATGAAATTTCGTCCTCGAAATTGACGTACGTACCTGGTGTTTCGAAAATGTGAGGGTACCTCACTTTCATTTCTGATTCCAACTCCCAAGTCATTTCTTCAATAGCATGGTTCCTCCACAAAACTTTAACTTGTGGTATAACCTTTGTTCGTAGGACATGCTCTTTCCTATCCAATATCTTGACAAGTACCTCCTCGTACGTTAAATCTTCGACTATCTCATCTGGTTCTAACGCAATAATATGATTCGGGTCGTCCTCATATTTACGTAACATCGATACGTGAAAAACGTTATGAACACGCGACATACTTAACGTTAAGGCGAGTCTATAGGCCACAGTTCCTACTCGATCGAGGATTTCAAATAAATCGAAGGCTTGAGCTTTCTACTCTTCATCTACTCTTACTTCTAGAATAATGCATTCTTGTACCTTCTTCTTTATATTCATTAGCTCCAGTGTGTAGCTTGAGCGATTTTAACTTTATCGATTAAAGTCGATTCTACTCGTATATTCGTTATCTTCACGTGGGTCCCTAGAGTCTTTAACTCTATCTTCATCATTTGTAAGTTATACGAAATGGGTTTTTGTGTTAACAACGTCGCACTCATAAACGCATATGATCTTCTACTCAACACGTCAACTACCACATTCGCTTTCCCACGATGGTATTGAATGGTACGATCGTAATCTTCAACAGCTCGAGCCAACGTCTTTGGCGCATTATACGTTCATTTTGGTTGAAGAAATATTTAAGGGTTTTAGAAATGGGTTTTGTACTGGGGTCAATACAAAATTCAATTTCACGCTCTAGGGGTAGGCTAAGAAGTCCTTCAGGAATACGTCAGGAAATTCATTAACAACAGAAATATCATTCAAATCTGACGTATTTTTGTTTAAATCCATGAAATGGGCTAAGAAAGCTTGACATCCGTTTTTTAATAAATGAATGGCTTAATGGGTTGATATGAAAGTGTTTGACTTTAATGGTTTGGTTGCTTGAATTCGCATAACAGGTTGGTTAGAAATATGAAAACTAACAACCTTACGAAAACACTCAATTTTGGCATGATGAGTAGTTAACCAATCAATTCTTAAGATTACGTCAAATGCAATTATCTTTAAAGAGATAAGATCAACAGGTAATGTGATTGTGCCCAATTGGATCAAACAAGATTTATAAATCGTGGATATGATAACAGTTTCTCCTAACGGAGTCTCCACAGATAAGTCAAAGTCTAATTTCTTTGGATTCAAGTTTAATCGTTGAGCACAAACAGGAGAAATAAAAGAGTGGGTAGAACCGGTATCTAATAAGGTATAGACTTCGCAAGAATTTATAAATAACTAACCCATGCTAACTTCGTTCGGGTTACTCGCTCTTTGAGAAGTCATGAAAAACGCTCTTCCTGAAACCACCGACTTTGTTTTGTCCGTATCCACCTTTGGTGCCACCGTCCCAACTGGACTTGATTTCGCTACAGGACAAAATTGAGCTATGTGACTGTCTTTTCCACAACTAAAACATATCTTGGAAAGTTGTGAACAGTTGGGACGTATATGTCCCTCCTCTCCGCATCTGTAGCATCTAACTGGCGGTCGTTCTCCTCCCCTAAAATTTGTTGTTGTTGCTGGTGTTGTTGCCGACGTCTTCCCATCATTGTTAAATCTTCTCTTCTTGAAATTTCCACTTGAATCATTTCTTCTATTATCTTGGCTATGATTACCACCGAAGTGGTTACCATTTCTGGCATGATAATTTCCTCCACGATGGTTATCATTGTTCCGATAACCGTTGCCACTGATACGGTTATTATCGTGTTGTTGCTCGTTATCCTTCGGTTGGGCTAGCTCATTATTGCGTTCTAATAATTGAGCCCTATTCACTACATCTGAATATAAACAAAGTTTGTGAGAAATGAGGTATTGACGTATTTCGGGTTTCAAACCTCGCAAAAACATTCGCGTCATTCTCTTCTCATTATCAACCAAATGGAATGCAAATCGAGATAACTCGGCAAACTTAGCTTCGTACTGCGACACGTTCATATTGTTTTGCTCCAGTTTGATGAACTCAACCTCCTTCATGTGACGAATATTTTCGGGAAAGTACTTGTCGTTGAACAATTCTTGGAACTTCTCCCAAGACATCTTCAGTGCGGCAGATTGAGTTCGCTTTACAGATTCCCACCAGTAATCTGCCTTTCCTCACAACATGAAGGTGGCAAAGGGAACCTTTTGCTCCTCGAAACATCCCGAGACATCAAATATCTTGGTGATCTGCTTTATCCACGTCTTTGCCTTAAGTGGTTCAGGCTTTCCCAAAAATTCTGGTGGTCCCAATTCCTTGAACTGCTTGGTTGTGATAGACCGCGCGTTGCTATCACTTCCACCCGTATTTTGTACACGAGTCTCCCTCGTCTGATTTTGCATGAACTGCAAAAAGCTCCTAAACATTCCATCATTCATCGTTTGCTCGGTAGTATTGTTTACAGGAGGAATATTGTCTTCCTGTTGCACGTTCCCCTGGGTAGTGATTAAAGGTGTCTCCACTGTCTCATTCACTCCATCGTTAATATTTCCCGCTGCCATTCTTAAATACTTCCATAAAACAAGGGTTAATTAACAAATTAACATATCACATATTAACCATATGCTTTGACTGACCAACCAAATAACAAATAAGGTCATACTAGCGAAGGAATTCCCCGACTCTCCCCTCCTAGTTCTTGTCTCATATATCTCACCGGGATCATATCCTAAGCTCGATTAACTGTTGTGACGCCCCCCAAAATAGGTATACAACACCCATTCTGAGTCGCCAAATACATGGTACAGAAAGCAAACTATAACTTTAATAATACAATTGTCTTGCAAAATACGACAACACATACTGTGAGTTTAAATACAAATATTGTTTTCTAGAGAATATCCACACTCAAATAAGTCTTCATTATAATTATTCAAACACAATTTTTCAGAAATAGTGAGGACTGCTAAAACATCTTTCTAGAACCATCACTCCATACCCCGACTAGATCCTGCTATATTCTCACCTCCTGAGAAGAAAAATGGAACAATAAGGAAAAGGGTGAGCTCAACTAGCCCAGTAAAGAATATTATGACTAAGATAATATACAACAACTTATCATTAGTCTTCAACAGGGAAAAATCTGATAAAATATAATAGACAACAAGTTTTAGATCAACAACTGCAGCGGAAACAGCAATCCATTAGAAGAGTCAAGTACAGAAAGAATTCCACTATTTTCTAAGATTTAAAAGTCCATCATCAATATTTTATCCCTGTAACAACAATCAATATACATCTTTAATCAAATATTCATCTTTGCACTACAGACAAAAAAGATATTCATTTATATCACCAAATTGGTCATGTTCATCTCAACACTGCTCATCTTTGCACTACGGGCCAAAGATATTCATTAGGTAATCATTCATCTTTTTTACGGGCCAAAGATATTCATCAGTTAATCATTCATCTTTGCACTACAGGCCAAAGATATTCAGTAGTATCATCATTTAGGACTAAGGATGATGAAAAATATTTTTAAGGGACGAATCCAGTGAAATAAAATAACAAATATTAGAGATTCGTATTACAGTTTATCCAAGATCAATAATACTCCATAATAACCAATTTTGAAGCAAAATTCAAGAATAAAGATCAACACATGGATACAATCAAAGATAGTAACCATAATAGACATCTTGAACAAAAAGGAGAAAATTTCATTTTTCAGTGAATAGTGCCGTATTCGTGAATAGTACCGTATACGTGAATAGTGTCGTATACGCGAATAGTAACCCCGACACAAAAAGTTCCAAAAAAAGTTCAAACCAATATTTCGGCATAATGATATTGAGGAAAATAATATCATTTAACAAGAAATAACATCCCTTACCTCAAAATATCAGTACTTCTGATCGGAATATCGGTATAAGGCTGAAGGAAACTTGCACTGATGAATAGAAACTCACAAAGTATCTAAATACTCACAAAATACACTCAATAATCTAGAGAAAGAAAGAGAGAAAACTTGTTTCTGGTGTGATTTTCAATTCTAACTTAGCCCTCTATTTATAGGAAAATGTTAGCGTCAAGAGCGGACTTAACTCACACTCTATGATGGCTTTCCCTGCTACTATTCCCACCCACCTCATTTGAATAAAAATCTCAGCACATTTTCACCAACCAAAAGTGGGGCCCACCAATTCTAGAATTTTCCACCAAAATGATAAATTCCAAAACTTCAACAATTTCTGAACCAGTCACCTCTTAAAATTCATAACAAATCATACGTTCATTTTTAACGGTTCAAAATTTGTAGACATATACTCAACTTATATATGTATAACATATCCAAAAATCACAACTATCCAACGGTCGGATTAAAAATTATAACTCCTGCAATATATCTCAAAAACCACTGGTTTGATTTTTAATACCTCCAATCCGACAAAATACCGATAAAACACCTCAACATTAACTCCTTCATTTTTAACCACAATAAATATATCCAACATTTATATCCACATAAAATAAATATTTCCTTACTATATAAATCAATAATTAATTATTCACAAATAATATTACAGAATCACAATAATGACAACCAGGCAGTTCCCAGGAAAGAGGGGGCTTTCCAATAAGGATTTTTCCTTACTGGCGCGCAATTAGGTGACCAAACCTCTCTTTGATAGAACTTTCTAGACATTGCCAATAATGCTATCTAATAATATTATTCAAATAATATGAATTATTGATCTGATAATGGGAAATACTGTGTAGTGACAATTATTGAAACAACAACAATATAAAATATCAACGCAACATTTATTGAATCAATAAAATAAAATATTGAATAGTAATTACTGTAACAATTATTGAGTAGTGCCTTCTTACGTAAGAATCAATAATTCAATAATTCAATAATACTATGCAATACTGGTGCTACTACTTATCTAATGCCAGACATTCTTGTATTTTAACCACCAGGTAATCCAACAGTGTTAACGGTAACAACTACGTCGTTATTTGTAAAAACTCAAATTTTGTCGTTTTCTTCATCCAACAGTTATCCTTTATAGGTCCCACAAATGACTGCGCCGTCATACGAATATTCCCCAACAACAAGAATATTCCACGACCAAACGAATATTCTCCGACAAAAATGATTATTTCATAACCACTTGCTTATTTTGCAAAATTTGCACATTTCACCCATAACCAAAATATTATATCAATTTAACACCTTATTATTCACACTAATAATTAAAGGAAAATTCAATTTTATTTATAAAAAAGCTGGGGTCTTACACCCGGTATGAGGAGGATCATCGGGCGGGCGTAGAAGCTGCTCTGGAGTATAAAAATCGCCATCATCGTTATCCTGCTCGTTAGTCTGCTCGTCACCCTTTTGATACAATATAATGTAACTCATTTGTCCATATATATGATTCGGTTAAAGATAACTAAACGAAAATTAAATTACATACAGAATATATATTTGAATTTAAAACGAATAGTATACCTGAGCAGTCGAGCGCCGACTCAACATCGGCCCAAACGCGTCCTTGACTAAGTTAACCACCATCCAAACAATCTCGTCGCGTATCGCGGTCCACTGCTCTGGAGGGATACCCGTACTCTCGGCGGTGTCACCAGCTGCAACGTCCTGCGTAAGCTAATGGAGGCAAGAATGGCTGGGCAGGTCCTGACGATGGAACAGCGGATCGGTCTCAAACCTCTCCGACACCGCAACCATAACACGCTGGAACAAAGCATCGTCTAAGCCAGCACCCATATGTGATGGTCCCATGGGGGCTCTCGGACGTAGACGTTGGCTAGAGCCTACAAAAATAAATATAACATGAATAATATGGCAAATTTTCTTTATTCATAAACAAGCAATATACTATAAATATTATACATCCTCACAGTGTATAGGCTGGTATCATCGGTAACCCCAACACTTGATACCGCCCGCTAATACTAGTGGGAGTATCCTGAGACGCGACCCAAAGAGCCGTCTCCTCGTCCTAAGATAAACTAATCTCGGGCGGAGGGACGGTAGAATCTAACGTCTCAACATCGTCCCTAGCAGCCTGCAACTCCGCTATACGCTGGCTGCAGATCTTCTCAAACTGCTCCTATATTTGATATATGTACATGTGAGTTATCTTGGTATCATCATATAAATTATGTAATATTATCCTAAATAATATTTATTATAGTAAATGTATTACCCATATAGCTAGTTCTGCTGGAGACATCGTCGACCTCGAAGTAGAGCTCTTCGGCGTATGGACTCTATCCCAGAACTCCATCATAGTAGGAGGTTGGCCCAAGCTACTCCGCATGGCCTAAATCATATACATTAAATAATATCACCTTAATTTACTATAGTTGCGCTTTAATATTAAACTAAACTAAAGGGAAATACATACCGCCTTTAACCTCCTCAAAGCATCATGAGCCGGAAGTATGTACAACTCATGACTTGCCTCGATTCTTCTTCATCTGCTCGACTTGGTCTTGAACGCAAAGATCATCCCAAAGACACACACATCACAACCCATGTTGCATCCGATCATCGTCGTGGTGATGCTCAAGAAAAGTAGTCCCAAGGCGATTCTTTTACTGCTTGAATCGCCTCCGTCGCATCTCGTCTGACCGGTAGACATAATTCTTTGAGATGTGGGCAATGATAACGGCGTCACCATCCGCCTCAGTGATGCCGGTATCGTATCTATAGTATCTCTATCAAACAGACATAACATACGTATAACTAATTATTTGAACAATATGTAAATAACATGGACCTTGATTTAATATATGTAATTCGACTTACGTGAAACTCCCGCAACACTGTCACCATGAAGCCGGCATCCTAACGCGAGTACTGGCTAAATCGCATACAGCCAATAGGGAGATGCGTCAGACAGATGGCGTGTACGGTTGCCTTAGCGAAAGGATCCATAATACTAGAATACAAAATTTATTAAGAAAATTTTAATTTATTAATCACATAATAATATCATCGCAATTGAATATAAGTGATAGTTGAAACCTACACAAAGGAGCCAACATCAACTGGAACGACGTCAAACACTGCCAGCGGACGACCTAATCGACCGAGGTTAGGCCCTCACTGACCCAAACGTCTAGCATTTATATGTTTAATATAGTTATGACATTGTCAACGAATGTATAATATATTTATGAAAAAAGCGTTACTGAGCCAAAAAAAGAAATCAACTCACTAGCATCTGAAGACGACCTGCCCTGGGAGCCGTCACCCGATCCAAAGCGGCCGCCACCACGGCCACCTCCACCGCTATGTCGAGGCATAGCTGTATTACTAAAATAACATACATAGATACGATGACATTAATTAAATTTCATTACAATTATTATATATAATTTCGTTGTATAATATTTATAAAACACCAATTAGTGAAGTAGTACGTCGTCAAACCCGTCAGAATCAAAATCATTTTCATTTTCCTCTTCTGATTCTGTCTCTTCCTCTTCTGTATCAATTTCTTCCTCAGTATCATCTTCTACCATCACATACGGACTGACAACTACATCTTCCTCCAAATATGTTCCTCAAAATTTATAAAAACGCACCATGTGCATTGGCACCGACCTAAGTGAGAGACATAGCATCCAGTAACAGTCCCAAACTGGGGACTATTCGACATTCACTCCTAATGAATGAATGTCGAACGGGTTTCTTAGTTGACACCTCTAAAGCATGTATGTCGAACGGGTTTCTAAGTTCACTTGCATTTAATTTTATTTAATTGTATTTAATTTAATTTTGATTTTATTTAACTAAGTAAGTGCTACTCATTGTATTATATTATTTTTAATTAAATTAAGTAAATTTTTTATTGAATTTAGACTAAAGTTAAATTTATTTTGATTTTATTTAACTAAGTAAGTCTGACTCAGGTTTAATTGTATTTATTTTGTATTATATTATTTTAATTAAATTTAGTCCATTTTTTTATTGAATTTAGACTAAAGTTAAATTTATTTTGATTTTATTTAACTAAGTAAGTGCTACTCGGTTTAATTGTATTTATTTTGTATTATATTATTTTTAATTAAATTAAGTCCATCTTTTATTGAATTGAATTGAATTTAATTTGTATTATCTTAAATTAAATCATATTTTTATTTTATTTTATTTTAAATAAAATTATTTATTTTATTTTATTTTAATTTAAATTAATTTAAATTTATTTGTATTATATTAAATTATAATATTTAATTTATTTAAATTTTATTATCTTAAATTAATTAAATTTAATTTGTATTATATTATATCATATTTTTTATTTTATTTTATTTTAAAATAAGTAAATGTTACTTAGTATATTTTAATATTAGAAACTAATTATATTAATTATTTAAATTAATTAAAATTAAGCAAGTAGCATTTAATTAAATTAAAATTTTAAAATTTTAATTAAATTAAATTAATTAATTTATTCTAGTTTAATATTAAGAAACTAAGTAAATTCTATTTATATTATTTTAATATTGGGAAACATAAAAGAATATATATACACGCAGTGCAAAGCCTCCAAATTTTGTAATTGATTAATTAATGTGTAAATTAGAACGAGAATTCCGTCTGAAATAACAAATATACCTACTGTTAAGCTATACCTAAACATAATAAAAATTTTATCAAACCCAAATTGCAGTATAATTATCATCAAACCAGATATTGCAGTATAAATATCAAACCCAAATTGCAGCATATCAAACCTATATTGCAGTAAATATCAAACTGAAATTGCAACATATATATGAAACCCAAATTTCAGTATTCCAAACCCAATTTGAACAATATTATAATCTGCCTCAACATCAGATATATATATATATATATATATATATATATATATATATATATATATCCCCAATAACAAAATACCCCCTAAATTATATATCAAACCCAAATTAAAGTACAATTTAGCCAAGTTCATCAGTTTCAACTCTAACAAAATAAATTAAACATTAACACATCCAAACACAAAATCAGTGGCTCGCATATAAACCCTAACCCTAACACAACTGAATTGAAGTTTGAAAATTACCTCACTTGAGAAACTGCTAACCTTTCTTTGGAGGGAGGAGAAAGCCAAAGGGAGGAGAAGATCACGAGGGGGAGAGGAGGCTCACGAAAAATGTGGGTCGTCGCCGGAGGGAGGAGGGATGGTCACCGAAGGGAGGAGGGGTGGTCACCGGAGAGAGGAAGGGTCTTCGCCGGAGGGAGGAGTGGTGGTTGCCGGAGCACAGAGAGATAATGAGAGAGGGAGTGCAAAGAGTGAGGGAGTGAGGAGAGAGAAAGAGAAAAATGAAATGAGGGAGGCGCTGAAGAAGACGCTGCTAATTAGGTTTTAAAACTTATTCTCGACGGAATTTCGTCGAGGTTAGTTTAGTCGACTTTAACATACTTCCGACGAAATGTTTCATCGAGGATAACACATATTCCGTCGAGTATATACTCGCGCTGGCGGGAAAGCTTGGCGCCAAGGAGGGGGGCTTAATTCCAACGGATATCCGTCGAGGATAACTTAAGGTCGACTGATTTAATATCGACAAAATATTCAGTCGTAATTAGATTAATGTCGACTTAATGTGTTCAGTCGATATTACTTCCGTCGGAAATAAAGCTTTTTCTTGTAGTGAAATGATATATGACTTATCTAAAATAATATTGGAGCTTTGAGACCGAGTTTAAGTGACAATAAATGTGTTAATTGTCGGATAAAGTGACTAAGACACCGAGATGCGACCAAAGTCCAACCAGACCGAACTAGTTAGACTTGTTAAGTGTTTATATAAGTTATAAACACTAATGTTGCTATGTGGTAATGTGCCTAGGAGACAGATTGACTGTAAATTATAGTATTGTGTGTTGTGAATTATTGTGCTAATTGTGAGACCGATATTGTGATTATAGGTCTTTCAAACACATATAAGTATATTGTGTAGCAGTAATCCACGGAGAAGGCAAGTTTCCTAACTCAACCTTGAGTTAATACAGTTTAATTACTATGGTGGTTAATTATTGTTGATTAGACCATGTCCAAAAATTTATCGTTGATTATTCACAGTTAGTGCATGTTTATTAATTCAAATTGAATTAGTGATTCTAAGAATATACTTGGAGAATAATTATTATTGGATACTTACATCCGTAGAAGCTATTAGTAATAGTATAGATAATACCTGTCTATTGTTGAATCGTGTTGAGCAATGTCTTAGCTAATTATTCTGGCTAGACGAACATTTGTTAGAACTTGATAGGTTCGAGAAGATAATTCAATTATTATTGACAGATCGATGCCAATTATTTCGGCTAGATCGAGAAGTAATTAGATATTGAAATCATAGTATTTCGTTGTTAAATCAAACTCTGATTATAAGACTGAGAAAAACAACCTTTTTATAAAAAAAAAGGAAAACCTTTTGGTCGTATATTCGGCTATTGCACGCGTTTTGAGTATTATGCATTATATATGGTACAAAGAGTTGGCCGTTCTAAGTACTTGTAGAGGGGTATAATTTAATCTTTATGGTTATATGATACACCTGGGTATATCAAAGTAAATCTTTGATAGTTACTCGAGAAGAGAAGTTTAAGATCCAACGGATCGCTCAACATAAATCTGGAAAACATTCCACTTTGTTATTGCGTAGAATTGACTTTTGATTATTCAATAGAATATCGTAGAAACTTTGAAAGCGTTGTACTCTTTCATTTATCAGATTATTGTGTTGCGTAGAATTCGAGGAGACTTGTTAGTTATTAAAGATTTGTTCAGCTATTTCAAAATTCTCCGAACTTCGGTGCCAGTCTATCAAAAATAGATAGTCTGTTATTCTTGATTCTTATACATTTATTGTATATCTTAACTTGCAGGGAAAATTTGTTGCTCACCCTTGCTAAATAAAACATTTCAGCTAGGGAAGAAGAGGCCAGCAGGTCTAAGAAGAGCAAAGGCAAAGGCAAAATGCTGGAGTAGTTATAATGAACTTATTATTATGTTGTATTTGTAAACCCTTTTTGTATATCTAAAGGGTAAGTTTGCAATGTTAAGGTTAGATGACCTGGGATGATGTTGTTAACCTATTAATTAATGTTATGTAAGTTTATATTCATCAATGAATGAGTAGTTAGATGTTATTATATTGTGGATCGTGAGCACCAAACTCGGGGGTCAGGTAACCCGAATTTGGGAGCGTCATAGGTTGGTATCAAAGCTGTATGTTATAAACCTTAAGTGGGGTGGGGAAACCCTAGAATTATAACCATAAGCGAAATCTAAAATACTCATTTAGAGTTCTAAGTAAAGGATTGTCGAAGTGCATCAATAGTGAGATATGTGGACACGTAGTGTGAGAAGTTTGTACTAATGAAGTACTAATCAAGTTATTTAAATTGATTGTAGGAAGTTTGGAGAAGATAAAATGAGTGCGGAGATGCTAGCGGTTGTCGCACCAGTGCCAGGAGCCGAGGTGCCAGCGCAAAGCGAGCCAGTTGAAGAGATGGGAAAAGATGAACCTATGGTCAATCTGGGGAGCAATCATGACGATTATCCCGAGATGTATCTGAGTGATGATGAGGAGGCAGAGTCCGAGGAAGCTAAGGCGGAGAAAGGGAATAAGACCAAAGTGGGAGAACAAGATCAACTATCGGTAGAAGTACAAGAACTCCGGAGTAAAGTGTTTCTCTTAGAGGAGTTTTGGAAGACGGAGCGAGCATTACGCAAAATGACTGAAGAACGGAATAAGTTGAAGGCGCAAGTGGAAAGGATGAAGACTGAAGGTGGTGGATCATCTGAAGGAACAATCAAGCAGCAGAAAGACAAGAATAAGCGAAAGAGGGACAATGACAACCCTAATTCTGAAAAGTCAAACCCGAAGAAGAAGCAGGTCTATAGCAAGTGTCAAAAGACTCATGCAGGAGAATGCATGATGTGGAAGAACGTGTGCTTCAATTATAAGCATGAAGGACATATTTCCCTACATTGTCCTAAGCCGAATATGAGGAAGTGTTATTCATGTGGGAGAACGGGTCACAGATTCAACAAGTGTCCCAACAAGAAGAAGACTGGTGAAGGGAGTGGACGGTAGATAGTTTAAGTTGAGCGTTAGTATCTTTTGGTAGAAGATTATGATATTAAAAGTTGTAATATCAAGAACGATGTGTAAACATATGTAAATATAAATATGTTGGTATGAATGAAATCTTTATTTTCTATATGAATATAAGATTAAGATTAATTTGTGTTTTCTTAAAACTCATACTTATGGTAAGTTCAAGACTCATAATTTTATGAAATGTTTTGAACCCTTCAGCGAATGGACGCCAAAGGTCTGACTAGGATAAGTTCATACACTCATATAATTGTGGCAAGTTCCTGAACTCATAAGTGTGGTAAGTTTGATGAACTGGGAATAGTTATGTGAAAATGGAGAATTACAACTTTTTGTGTAAAGTTGTGCTGTTTATCCTGATATTATTAAAAAAAAAGGATAGTAATATGTGTTAAGTACTAAATGTACTATGTGTTATTTGAATAAATATGTAATTATATAAGAATTATGTGTTGAATTCTTAGTGTGTTAAGAATTTGTGTAGAGAAAGAGAATTAATGTAAGATTTTTATTTAAATCAGATCATGCCGCCTAGACGACAGAATCGAAACCAAAGAGAAGAACAGTCAGTGAATAATAAAGGAGGTCAAGCTGACCCGATGCAGAATTTTGCAAATATGATAGTTGAAGCTATGGGGAATAGAGCGCCAGCAGCAAGAACGAGAAATCAGCCAGCTGATAGATTGGCTAATTTCAAGGACTTTAAAGCGGTAGGACTGCCAGAATTCAAGGGAACCACGAATCTGATTGAAGCCTAAACTTGGGTGAAATAGATGGAGAAAGCATTCATCATTGCGTGTGTGGAAGAAGAGCAAAAGACAGCTTTTGCAACATACTTGATGAAGGGAGAAGCCAATTACTGGTGGGAGACTAACCAAGCGAGAGCTGGTATAGCTGTGGTAACTTGGACAAGATTTAAGGAGTTATTCTTTGAGAACTATTTTTTGCCGAGTATGCAATCTAGGATGGAAGTCAAATTTTTAGAACTGAAGCAGGAGAATATGTCGGTTTTGAAATATGCTTCCAAATTCAACGAGTTGGCAAGATTTACACCTCATCCGGTGGACACCGAGGCGAGAAAAGCGAGAAAATTTGAGAATGGACTGAAGCTGGGGATATTCGACAAGGTAGCAGTATTGCAAATCAATACATTTGTGGCTTTAATGGAAAAATTGTTAATTGCTGAAGGAGGGAGTGAAGCTGCATCTCTATTTCATCAGGAGAAGAAGAAGAAGACAACGGAAGGAGGAAGCAGCGGTGGTAGTAATCCAAATAAGAGAAAATGGAGTGAGAATACCCAGTCGGGTAATAAGACAGAAGAAAATAGGAAAGGGAGAGAGCCATGCACAACTTGTGGGAGGAATCATTCTGGAGTTTGTCTGAAGAAGAAGGGAGTTTGTTACAACTGCGGACAAGAGGGGCACATGTCGCCCAATTGTCCCAATCCGAAGAAGATACAAGGTTGCTTTGCGTGTGGATCGACTGATCATCTGGTTCGGAACTGTCCAAAGAGAAATATAGAGAAGGAAAGTATCAACAAGGGACCCGGTAGCGGAACCTTGGCGATTTGAGGACCTGCACAGCCAGGAAGGCCAACGGCCCGTACGTTCAATATGACGGCGCAAGATGTAGGGGCCGTTCAGGAGGTGGCGACAGGTAATGATTTCGTTTAATACTTCAATTACACGAGTAATATTGAGTTAGATAGTTAATGTGAATTGTTTTCTTTTATAGATCCAAGTCACAGGTTAGAATTTGAGACACAAATAAATATTGTGTTAATAAGAATGAATTGATGATACAACTTTAAAAGATTGTAGAGAATAAGAAAGCGGTGATTCTGAGGACATAATCCTTTTAAGGAGGGGTGAATGTGATAACCCAAGATTTTGAATAATTCGAATTTTACGAATATAATTTTTTTTTATTAAGATTGATATTGATTTTTAATTTTGTGACGAGTATATGTAATATGAGTCTCGAGAAGTAGTCAATTTGTGTATTGACTGAGAAAATAAGAGTAGAGTTGTGCTTAACAGATTTGGAAACCCTAACCCTAAGTCCGGATAGGGATTCGATAGAAAATATAATTAAAATAATTATATTATGGAGTGCGTGTTTGTACTATATGGTATTATTGATCAATGATTGATCGGGTAGGGTACAATATTAGTGAACCCTAATAAGGGATTAGAAACCCAAATCTTAAGATTAGAAACCCTAACGTACAGTTAGAAACCCTAATCAAATGTCGAGAAACTCTAATTTTAAATTTGGGAATCCTAAACCCTTATTAGGAAACCCTAATCCTAATTAGTAAGCCCTAAAGTGATTAGTAAACGTTAATATAATTAGGAAACCCTAATTATACTTTAGAAATATTAATTTTTATTTAAAACCCTAATTACATTTTAAAAATCTTAATTTTCTATTTAAAAATCCTAACTAAAAAATTCTAGACCTGAAGTTTGTAAAACCTAAGGGTTAGAACCTTAGGGTTACCTAAGGGTTAAGCCCTAGGGTTTGGACAATTGACCATAATGCCATTAAAATTGGAAGGAAAAAGACCAAAATGCCCTTTTTGGATTTTTATTAAAGTAACTTGTAAAAATTGCCAAGAGTATTAGTTGGTGACCAACCCAATTGACTTTGTGACTTCAAAATCTCAGCAAATCAGCCTCTTAATGACAACATCAGATCATACATTACATCATGAAATATATATAGATTGGAGAGAGAGAAAGTTAATAACTTGGCTCATTTTTCTTACAAGATCTCACCAACTCTTTATCTCTCTAAACCTCCGAAATTTCTAAGTATTTCAGTCACTAACAAAGCCCCTAGATCACCCAAGATCAGTTAGAAAGATCAAGATCAAGGATTAAACAAGAAGGTATACACCCTAGACTCATATTTTGATCATGTATGCTAAGATAGAGTTTGTGATTTTGTGTTTATATAAGTGTTATAGGATGTTTTATGATGATCTATCATAGATCCATAGCATCAAAGTGGGTAAAAATGATGTTTTTCAAAAACTGTCCAAGAACATGGTTTGTGGTCTAACAAGCTAATGTCAAGAGCCATAGATCTCTGCCTGTTCATGATTTTTTATGTTTTATGTTTTGGATCTATAGTTTGGTATGCGATCTTTGATCTGGAAGTGGAATCAGAGTCAGTTAACGTCTAGATTTCATGTTATTTTTGGTCAAAACCCGTTGACCGAGCATGACCAGATGAATTTTGGGTAACCCAGAAAGTTATGAACAACGTCTGACAAGTTTTTCAAATGCCTTGATCTGTCAGTTGTTAAGTGTTATGATGATGTTTTTGTAACCAGTTTGAAGTCTGTCATCTATACTTTATATTTGTGTCTTTAGATCGTGTAAATAATAATCAGATCGCTTGTAGCAGTTGGTTAAAGTAGGCCATTCAGCCATGACTTGAATTTCTGGAATTTCCAGAAACAGTTTGCATGAACTTTCTAACAATATTTGACCGAGCTGCATTTGAGTAATGTGTTAGCTTTGGACTGAGATAAGGATATTTTATTGTTCCTTGTCATGTGTACTACCTATTTTGACCATGAGAACAACGAACGAATGACCAGAACACCAAATTAATGGGGCTTGAAAGTGGTACCTCGAGACTGTCTGGGTTTCTGGGTAACCCAGAAAACCCAGATGATGTTTGACAGGGACTCTGAGGGCTTAGATCTTAATGGTGATGTGTGATATGACTTAGATTGTTCTTGATTCTTGTAGAGTTACATAATCACTACAAGGTCAAGGTTCTAGCAAGCCAGAAATATGATGAGCACATAATTAAGGTCGGTCAAACGTGACCCCTTGAACACTGACTTGTCAGTGTTCTCGAGGCCAAGAACACCTAAGACGACACAAAACGTCGCTATATGCTATAGCGACGGTTTATTTAATTTCTATTTTCTGAATTTCCGAAAAATACTTAAAAATAGAAAATAAATTCTAAAAATTACAAAAATGGTTTTAAAAATTATTTTAAATTATAAAAAATAACTTTTAATAATTTCAGATATTTTTCATTAATATTTATAATTACTTGAATATTAATGATATTTAATTTATTTAATTAGTGTATTAAATAAATTAGAGAAAAATGATTTTAATATTATAAAAATTATTTTACATAAGAATAGAGTGTTTAAAAATATTTTGAGTTATAAAATGTAACTTGTAATATTTTTGAGTAATTTTCATTAATAATTTAATATTAATGATAATAGATTTATTCAATTATTATATTAAATAAATGAATTAAAAATGATTTTATTGATTTAAAATCATTTGAAAATGAGAAAAATGATTTAAAGACATTTTAAGTTATAATTAATGACTTTTAATATTTTGATAAGAGATTCATTAAATATTAATGGTGACTATTTAAAAATAATTTTAAATATTTTAAAAATCATTTAAGTAGAATATTGATGATTTAAAATCTTTTAAGTTATTAATAATAACTTTAATATTTTGACAAGTATGTCATTAATATTTTTATATTATTAAATATTAATGATGATAAGATTATTTGATAATTAAATCATTTAAAATAGATTTTAGTGTTTGAAAAATTATTATAAATTATAATAATTAATAGAAAATTATTAAAAGCTTCCAAAAAATATTATAAATGATATATGAATTATCTAAAATAATATTGGAGCTTTGAGACCGAGTTTAAGTGACAATAAATGTGTTAATTATCGGATAAGGTGACCAAGACACTGAGATGAGACCAAAGTACAACCAGACCGAACTAGTTAGACTTGTTAAGTGTTTATATAAGTTATAAACACTAATGTGGCTATGTGGTAATGTGCTGGGAGATGATTTGATTTGTAAATTACAGATGTGTTGTGTCATTATTAATGAATTATTGTGCTAATTGTGAGACCGGTATTGTGATTATAGGTCTTTCAAACGCAGATAAGTATATTGTGTAAGAGTAATCCACGGAGATGGCAAGTTTCCTAACTCAAACTTGAGTTAATACTGTTTAATTACTATGGCGGTTAATTATTGTTGATTAGACCATGTCCAAAAATTTATCGTTGATTATTCACAGTTAGTGCATGTTTATTAATTCAAATTGAATTAGTGATTCTAAGAATATACTTGGAGAATAATTATTGTTGGATACTTACATCCGTAGAAGCTATTAGTAATAGTACAGATAATACCTGTCTATTATTGAATCGTGTTGAGCAATGTCTTAGCTAATTATTCTGGCCAGACGAACATTTGTTAGAACTTGATTGGTTCGAGAAGGTATTTCAATTATTATTGACAGATCGATGCCAATTATTTCGGCTAGATCAAGAAGTGATTAGATATTGAAATCATAGTATTTCGTTATTAAATCAAACTCTAATTATAAGACTGAGAAGAACAACCTTTTTATAAAAAAAAAGGAAACCTTTTGGTCGTATATTCGGCTATTGCGCGCGTTTTGAGTATTATGCATAATATAGGGTACAAAGAGTTGGTCGCTCTAAGTACTTGCAGAGGGGTATAATTTAATCTTTATGGTTATCTGATACACCTAGGTATATCAAAGTAAATCTTTGATAGTTACCCGAGAAGAGAAGTTCAAGATCCAACGGATCGCTCATCATAAATCTGGAAAATATTCCACTTTGTTATTGCGTAGAATTGACTTTTGATTATTCAATAGAATATCGTAGAAACTTTGAAAGCGTTGTACTCTTTAATTTATCAAATTATTGTGTTTCATAGAATGCGAGGAGACTTGTTAGTTATTAAAGATTTGTTCAGCTTTTTCAAAGTTCTTCGAACTTCGGTGTCAGTCTATCAAAAATAGATAGTCTGTTATTCTTGATTCTTATACATTTATTGTATGTCTTAACTTGCGGGGCAAATTTGTTGCTCACCCTTGCTAAATAAAATATTTCAGCTAGGGAAGAAGAGGCCAGCGGGTCTAAGAAGAACAAAGGCAAAGGCAAAATGCTGGAGTAGTTATAATGAACTTATTATTATGTTGTATTTGTAAACCCTTTTTTTATATCTAAAGGGTAAGTTTGTAATGTTTAGGTTAGATGACCTGGGATGATGTTGTTAACCTATTAATTAATGTTATATAAGTTTATATTCATCAATGAATGGGTAGTTAGATATTATATTGTGGATTGTGAGCACCAAACTCGGGGGTCTGGTAATCCAAATTTGGGGGCGTCACAGTACTGACTATAAATGGAAAGCAGTCGATAGACTATGAACTTTGTTTTCAATTTTTGATAAGGTTTAACAGAACTTCATCTGCAAACCGTCATAACTTACAGACACTGGGGGTGATAAGCCCATTATGCTCTATATTAATCAATACTACATTCAAGAACTTTATTTTCCTTCATCTTACCCGTCTTAGGCGCACAAACGTTTTTCCATGTTCGGGATGTTCATACTTAGTCGAGAATCCAAACCAAAACAATTTGGTTGGATAACAATAGGGTTCTATCTTGTTCAATAATATTTTAAGTTTGTGTCTAGCCGAATCAAATAGCCTAGATGACTTTTAAGTCAACGTATATATATTGGAACCAATAAGTATGTATCAACAAATGATTAAATACAATGATTATTGTCGGGTAAAATCTAATTATGCACAACACGCAAGTATACGTGGTCAACAAGTAATAAAGTGAAAGTAGAGTATCGTTCTCACGATTAATAAAAATCACCAAGTACTAACCTGTAACCAACTCAATCTTATTTAAACGAATGAATTTCAAAATATATAAAATAAATTACTATAAAATTCCACTAGTTAAATTAAGATTACGGAGATTTAAGATCACAACTTCACTTATTGCTTCATTTAAGTTAACACACTTCTCATCAATTATTCTCTATTTTGAATTGTTAATCAAGAACACTAAAGCAGATAAAACCACCTCTCGGTGCATAATACCCATACTCAGTTAAATGCACAAATGATAGAATTAAGCAAGACTCCCTAATTAACTAATCCACTATATCTCTATGTGAATTACAATTAAAAAGGATTTAAAGCACAAGTTCTCTATAAGATTACATATGGCGTAAAGGCATATCTTTATCCTAAACACAAATAATGAATTCCATCTATACAGAAATCACAAACACATGTTATCATGATCAGATCTAAATCTATACTTCATCTCTCGAGTTCATATAGATTATCACGATAATTGATAGCTAGGCAATTAAGCAATTAAGTCCAAATCACAATAGACAATCCTCACGATAGAACATAATAATTGATAGCGGTGCATATTAAAATAAACTACACAATAAGATCCATCGTAATCTTAAACAAAGAATTAGTTCATGATTATTGAATTAAAACTAAGAATCCATAATTGAATAAACAATAAAAGACAAAGATAGAAGAAGATGAAAAAATAGAATCTATTATCTGTAGATTTGATGATCTCTCCTTGCTCCTACTTTGAATCTTCAATGGTCTCCAAGTCGCTTCAATCTCCAAATCTCATAAGAACTAGAGTTTTGGTCCTAATATACTATAATCTAATATAATGGAATCCTCTTTATTTTATGCCTTCCATCATATATTTATAGGTTACAAGTCTAATTTTTAGCTTAGGAACAAACCTAATCCAATTTGGAGTAAAAAAGGTATCAAAATTTGACCCAAAACGCATCAAAAACGTGTTACGGCCGTTACCCCTTACGTACGGGTTTCCTCATCTAAAAAAGCCTCACCCATAAGGCTATGGCACTATTTTGTAGTAATTAATACCCCGCCTGGGACGGGGTTTTGTATAGTAAAAGCTCGCCCCAATGGGCATCCTTTTTCTACTGCAGTGTCCTTTGGTAAAACGACCATAACATTTGATCCGGGAAGAGTTACGAGGCCCGCCACCTATCAAATCAAAGATTTCGACGAGCTCTACAACTTTTAGTCTTTTAGAATTAAGAAATAAAGGACGGATGAAGGTACAAATTGAGCTGGAAGTGACTGCTATGCAAATGGCCATCCAAAATAGTGAAGTTCAACGTCCGTTGATACAAAGATCATAACTCTTGCATCCGGACTCCAATTGGAATGATTCAAGATGTTCTAGAAAGATAAGAAGAAGCTCTAAAATATAATCCAAGTTCCAAGCCAAGAACATAAAATAAAAATGAAAGCCCAAACGATGTCTGGATTGCTTTTTCTTTGCGATTTCATACCAATAGTCCCTCACACAGCTCCCAAGCATATAATCTACAAAATGAACACAAAATGCATGAGAAGTAACTAAGAAACATGAGTTTAAGCAAATAATTCAACTAACAGATACTGGATAAGTAGGTATAAAACCTACTTATCAAATACCCCCAAACTTAAACCTTTGCTTGTCCTCAAGAAAAAACACAAAACAACAATGCTATTCAATTCAACTAATCTACATGCCTACGAATCCATCCATAATGACATAAATAAGTCTATTCAAACGGCCTTAGAGAAATCAAGTAAACATGATAATACATCATATCAAAACTCATCAGTAATTTCCCAATCAATCATCAAATCTTAGACTGTTATCACTAATATAGTGCGTCTGTGCTCAACAACATTGCTAACTGATGTAAAATCAAATTTATCGCATAATAAATCTCTTTGAAGGCATCATACAGTGTATACTCAAGAAATCCACAAATGAGCTAGATCCGACTAAAATCAAACAATTACAAATATCGTGGGTCAACATGGGATACTTATGCTTTAGTTTTCATCTACGAGGGATTTTTGCTCTTATTTCCCGTTTTAGTCAAATTTTTTCTTTTGGTTTATATACACATAGCTGTGCAATGTCTTATTCCTTTAGGCTTTTCAGTGCTACCTTAACGAACTTTCGACCAACGACTCCCAGACCATTAAGACCTTAGGACGCTAGGTGTAAAGACAATCCCCTCGGGCTTACTTACTCAAGTAACAAAGCCCACGAAACTAGACAAACACGCCACGGTGTTTATTCATACTTTTTTTTCCTTTCTTTTTTTTATAGCTTATACACCCCAAATATTCTCCCAAACTTAGGTTCTTGTCTAACTTTAGTCATCACTACTTATTCTTGTAATTCTTTCATTCAAACTAGCATTATCCATTAGAGTCCCATTATGTATCAATTTAAACTCAATCAATCAACAAGTTGTTTTTACTGTGATATCCTTATTATACAAGTTTCGAACAGAAAAAGACTCAATTTATAACAAGAAATCACATCAAAGCTCTAATAGTCAGTACTATACTTGTCTACCCAATTCTAATCTCATCATTGGCCAAAACAAAATGTAAATATCAAAAAGTTGGACTCATGCAAGATGTACTAAATGTTATATAAACATAGTAAACTAACTACTATTTTTAAAATTTTCAAATTTTCAAATTTTTTATAAAAGAAACTGAATGCAAAAACTAAATGTAACTATACGAACTACAATGTAAATAACTAACTATATACAATACGCACTAAAATTTCCCTATAAACTTAAACTAGACATTGTCCTCAATGGCTGAAATAGAAAAAACTAAAGCAGAGGACTTCCCTGAAAATATAGCAATCCTCTTCCGTGTCCACTAAGTTTGGAGAATAGGTTAAGCACATGGAACAAATTGGGCACCACACTTGAATTTGACTTGAATAACCTTTTCATAATATTTTGCCTGTCAATTGAACCTCCAATGCCTGCAATTAAGAGAGACAACATGGATTAGAATAACACTTGGATTGGTAAGAGAACTTAATAAGCAAATTAATTCATATCTACTAAATAAACTAGTAAAGCATATAAATATAAAAATTCCTGGGTTGTCTCCCAGTTTGAGCTTGAATTACAGTCTTTCATCCTAAATTTGTCTGGTCAACGCTATCCAATTCTTCTTCGGTACTTGAGGAACCCTCCATCCATCGAAAATAATGTAACTTTTGGTAAGTTCCCAATTGTGATGGCTAGCGAATTAAAGTCACCTAGCATGCTCTGATTTGGTATGATCTCAATCAAGAACGTCCCACAGCTAGGTGTTTTCTCCATTGTGTATGTGATCATTTTGGGGCATGGAAGCTTGTCATACACAATGGGTTCTTCGTCTATCTTCTCTTTCTCATCCCACCATGGATTCAAAATTGTACTTGCTCTTATGCCACCAAGAGCTTCGCCGACGACATGACTACCAAGTGGGCATGATTTTGCATATCTGACCGACTATTTGATCTTTGGTGGAGACCCATTTAGATCTTTCTCGACCTCTATTTCATTATCCCCAATTGTCTCCACACTTTCAATATCTTGTGGCTCATCCAGTTACAGATTTGATTCGGGTTCTCCGTCAGTTTCGTCATTCTTGTCATAAAACCAAGTGTTTGGTGGAAGGTTGCTTACAGCTTTGGTCATTTGTTCTATCCGATCCGTAAGATTCTGAATTGACCTCACTTGATTACTCATCTTTTCCTCATTTGCTATGAACTTGGACAATAATTCCACCAGCCTTAAATTTTTTGTTTCAGTCTCGGAAGCCATGTATTGAGGACCATTGGTTGAGGTAGTGACAAGTTGTTCCATCTGATTATTAAAATTTTGGGTTGACAGCTCTTGGCTAATCCTCATCTCCTCTAGGTCTGTTATGCCCTTCAATATTACATCCATCGGATTTGGCATTTCTTCTTGTGGCAATGGAGATGGACATGAAAATTCTGGTGTGTATGATGGATTTGGAGCGTAATATTAGTCATCATAATTGTAGCTCCATGAAAAATCCGGGTGATACCTCCAATCTTGGTGATAGTTAGGATCAACATAGTTGTTGAGGTAATCACCACTATATTGTACCGGTTCAAAACTGACGGTGCATTGATGACTTTGATGGTTTCCAGCACAATAGTCACACGTAACTGCAATCCTTCGACTCCTTTGGACAGCAATAACGTCCAACGTCCTCGAAAGTTCTTCAATCTGTGCTGATATTGCAGAAAATGGATTAAGTCCATCAATCCTTGTTTCCCTTGGTTGGGTTATGTGTGCCATCCTTTGACTCCGTTGGGCTGCGATAACCTCCAATGTCTTTGAATTTGCCTCAATTTGTCTTGACTCTCACGAGAAAATGTATTAAGTCCATCAATCCATGTTTCCTTGGTTGAGTCATTGTTAGGTAATATGGCCATTGATCACGCAAAGTCATCCATGGTACTGAAAAGAAATATATATAGGAAGAGAATTAAAAATAAAAATAAAAATGATTAAATTAAGACTAATTTGATTGAAATTAATATTGATAATTAATTATTAAATTAATTCCCCGGCACAACACGCAAGTATACATGGTCAACAAGTAATAAAGTGAAAGTAGAGTATCGTTCCCACGAGGAATTGTTAAATAAAAATTACCATGTACTAACCTATAACTAACTCAATCTTATTTAAATGAATGAATTTCAAATTATATAAATTAAATTACAATTAAATTCCACTAGTTAAATTAAGATTACGGATATTTAAGAGTACAACTTCACTTATTGCTTCATTTAAGTTAACACACTTCTCATCAATTATTCTCTATTTTGAATTATTAATCAAGAACACTAAAGCAGATAAAACCACCTCTCGATGCATAATACTCATACTCACTTAAATCCATAGATGATAGAATTAAGCAAGACACCCTAATTAACAAATCTACTATATCTCTATTTGAATTACAATTAAAAAGGATTTAAAGCACAAGTTCTCTATAAGATTACATATGGCATAAAGGTATATCTCTATCCTAAGCACGAATCATGAAATCCATCTATGCAGAAATCACAAACACATGTTATCATGATCAGATCTAAATCTATACTTCATCTCTCGAGTTCATATAGATTATCACTGTAATTGATAGCTAGGAAATTAAGCAATTAAGTCCAAATCACAATAGATAATCCTCACGATTTAACTTAATAATTGGTAGCGAAGCATATTAAAATAAACTACACAATAAGATCCATCGTAATCTTAAACAAGGAATTAGTTCATGATTATTGAATTAAAACTAAGAATCCACAATGGAATAAACAATAAAATACAAAGATAGAAGAAGATGAAAAGATAGAATCTATTATCTGTAGATTTGATGCTCTCTCCTTGCTCCTACTTTGAATCTTTAATGGTCTCCAAGTCTTATCAATCTCCAAATCTCATAAGAACTAGAGTTTTGGTCATAATCTACTCTAATCTAATATAATGGAATCCTCTTTATTTTATGCCTCCCATCATGTATTTATAGGTTACAAGTCTAATTTTTGGCTTAGGAACAAATCCAATCCAATTTGGAGTCAAAAAGAGATCAAAATTCGACCCAAAACGCATCAAAAACATGTTCTGGCCCATACCCCCGCCCTGGCGGGGGTTTCCTTCACAAAAATCCCACCCCGACAAGCTATGGCACTGTTTTGCAGCTTGTACCCCCGCCCCGGCGGGGGTTTTGTATAGTAAAAGCCCTCCTCGGCGGGCATCCTTTTTTTGCTGCAGTGTCCTCTGGTAAAACGATCATAACCTTTGATCTGAGAAGAGTTACGAGGCATGCCACCTATCAAATCGAAGATATCGACGAGCTCTACAACTTTCTTTCTTTAAGAATTGAGAAATAATGGACGGATGAAGGTCGAAATTGGGCTATAAGTGACTGCTATGCAAATGGCCACCCAAAAACAGTGAAGTTCAACGTCTGTTGGTACAAAGATCATAACTCTTGCATCCGAAGTCCGATCTGAATGATTCAAGATGTTCTGGAAAGCTAAGAAGAAGCTATAAAATATAATCCAAGTTCCAAGACAAGAACATGAAATAAACATGAAAGCCCAAATGATGTACGAATTGCTTTTTCTTTGCGATTTCATACCAATAGTCTCTTACACAACTCCCAAGCATATAATCTACAAAATGAACACAAAATGCATGAGAAGTAACTAAGAAACATGAGTTTAAGCAAATAATTCAAGTAACAGATACTTGATAAGTAGGTATAAAACCTACTTATCAAATACCCCCAAACTTAAACCTTTGCTTGTCTTCAAGTAAAAACACAAAACAACAATGTTATTCAATGCAACTAATCTACATGCCTACAAATCCATCAGTAATGACATAAACAAGTCTATTAAAAATGCCTTAGAGAAATCAAGTAAACATGATAATACATCATATCAAAACTCATCAGTAATATCTTATTCCCATTTTCATCTACGGGGGCTTTTTGCTCTTATTTCCCATTTGATTCATTTTTTCTTTTGGTTTATATACACATAGCTATGCAATATCTTATTCCCTTAGGCTTTTCAGTTCTACCTTAACGAGCTTTCGACCAATGACTCCCAGACCATTAGGACCTTAGGGCGCTAGGTTGAAAGACAATCCCCTCGGGCTTACTTACTAAAGTATTAAAGGCCACAAAACTAGACAAGCTCGCCATGGTATTTATTCATATTTTTTTTTCCTTTCTTTTTTTTATAGCTTATATCCCCCAAATATTCCCCCAAACTTAGGTTCTTGTCTAACTTTGGCCATCACTACTTATTCTTGTCATTCTTTCATTCAAACTAGCATTATCCTGTAAAGTCCCATTATGTATCAATTTAAACTCAATCAATCAACAAGTTATTTTTACTATGCTATCCTTATTATACAAGTTTCAAACAGAAAAAGAATCAATTCATAACAATAAATCACATCAAAGCTCCAATAGTCAGTACTATACTTGTCTACCCAATTCCAATCTCATCATTGGCCAAAACAAACTGTAAATATCAAACAGCTGGACTCATGCAAGATTTACTAAATGATATATAAACATAATAAACTAACTACTATTTTTGAAAATTTTAAATTTTTAAATTTATCTTTTTTAAAAAAACTGAATGCAAAAACTAAATGTAACTATACGAACTACAATATAAATAACTAACTATATGCAATACGACACTAAAATTTTCCCATAAACTTAAACTAGACATTGTCCTCAATGGCTGAAATAGAAAAAACTCAAGCAGAGGAATTCCCTGAAAATATAGCAATCCTCCTCCTTGTCCGCTAAGTTTGGAGAATAGGTTAGGCACATGAAACAAATTGGGCACCACACTTGAATTTGTCTTGAATAACCTTTTCATAATATTTTGCCTGTCCATTGAACCTCCAATACCTTCAATTAAGAGATATAACACGGATTAGAATAGCACTTGGATTGGTAAGAGAACTTAATAAGAAAATTAATTCCTATCTACTAAATAAACTAGTAAAGCATATAAATATTAAAATTCCTTGGTTGCCTCCCAGTTAGCGCTTGAATTATAGTCTTTCAGCCAGACTTTGTCTGGTCAACGCTATCCAATTCATCTTCGATACTTGAGGAACCCTCCATCCATCGGAAATAATGTAACTTTTGGTAAGTTCCCAATTGTGATGGCTAGCGAATTAAAGTCACATAGCATGCTCTGATTTGGTATGATCTCAATCAAGAACGTCCCACAGCTAGGTGTTTTCTCTATTGTGTATGTGATCACTTTGGGGTATTGAAGCTTGTCACACATAATGGGCTTGTCATCTATCTTCTCTTTCTCGTCCCACCATGGATTCAAAATTGTACTTGCTCTTATGACATCAAGAGCTTCGCCGACGACATGACTACCAAGTGGGCATGAATTTTCAAATCTGACCGACTCTTTGATCTTTGGTAGAGACCCATTTAGATCTTCGTCGACCTCTATTTCATTATCCCCAATTGTCTCCACACTTTCGATATCTTGTGGCTCATCCAGTCGCAGATTTGATTCAGGTTCTGTGTCAATTTTGTCATCCATGTCATAAAGAAAAATGTTTGGAGGAAGGTTGCTTATGGCTTTGGTCATTTACTCTATCTGATCCATAAGATTTTGAATTGACCTCTCTTGATTACTCATATTTTCCTCATTTGCTATGAACTTGGACAATAATTCCACCAGCCTTGAATTTTCTGTTTCAGTCTCGGAAGCCGTGTATTGAGAACCATTGGTTGAGGTAGTGACGAGTTGTTCCATCTGATTATTAAAATTTTGGGTTGACAGCTCTTGGTTAATCCTCATCTCCTCTAGGTCTGCTATGCCCTTCAATATTACATCCATCAGATTTGGCTTTTCTTCTTATGGCAACGGAGGTGGACATGAAAATTCCGGTGTGTATGATGGATTTGGAGCGTAATATTAGTCATCATATCTGTAGCTCCATGAAAAATCCGGGTGATACCCCCAATCTTGGTGATAGCTAGGATCAACATAGTTTTTGAGGTAATCACCACTATATTGTACCGGTTCAAAACTGACGGTGCATTGATGACTTTGATGGTTGCCAGCACAATAGTCACACGTAACTGCCATCCTTCGACTCCTTTAAGCAGCAATAACGTGCAACGTCCTCAAAAGTTCTTCAATCTGTCCTGATATTGCGAAAAATGCATTAAGTCCATCAATCCCTGTTTCCCTTGGTTGAGTCTGTTTGCCATCCTTTGACTCCGTTGGGCTGCGATAACCTCCAACGTCTTCGAATTTGCCTCAATTTGTACTGACTCTACAGAAAATGTATTAATTCCATTAATCCCTGTTTCCCTTGGTTGAGTCATGTTCGTGTACGGCCATTGATACGCAGAGTCATCCATGGTACCTGAAAAGAGAGAAATATATATAGGAAGTGAATTAAAAATAAAAATATAAATGTTTAAATTAAGACTAATTTGATTGAAATTAATATTGGTAAATAATTATTAAAATAATTCCCCGGCACAACACGCAAGTATACATAGTCAACAACTAATAAAGTGAAAGTAGAGTATCGTTCCCACGATGAATTGTTTAATAAAAACCACCAATTACTAACCTGTAGCCAACTCAATCTTATTTAAACGAATGAATTTCAAATTATATAAATTAAATTATTATTAAATTCCACTAGTTAAATTAAGATTACGGAGATTTAAGATCACAACTTCACTTATTGCTTCATTTAAGTTAACACACTTCTCATAAATTATTCTCTATTTTGAATTGTTAATCAAGAACACTAAAGTAGATAAAACCACCTCTCAAAGCATAATACTAATACTCACTTAAATCCATGGATGATAGAATTAAGCAAGACACCCTAATTAACTAATCCATTATATCTCTATATGAATTACAATTAAAAAGGATTTAAAGCACAAGTTCTCTATAAGATTACATATGGCGTAAAGGCATATCTCTATCCTAAACACGAATCATGAATTCCATCTATATAGAAATCACAAACACATGCTATTATGATCAGATCTAAATCTATACTTCATCTCTCGAGTTCATATAGATTATCACGGTAATTGATAGTTAGGCAATTAAGCAATTAAGTCCAAATCATAATAGACAATCCTCACGATAAAACATAATAATTGATAACGAAACATATTAAAATAAACTACATAATAAGATCCATCGTAATCTTAAACAAAGAATTAGTTCATGATTATTGAATTAAAACTAAGAATACACAATTGAATAAACAATAAAAGACAAAGATAGAAGAAGATGAAAGATAGAATCTATTGTATATAGATTTGATGCTCTCTCCTTGTTCCTACTTTGAATCTTTTTTGGTCTCCAAGTCGCTACAATATCCAAATCTCATAAGAACTAGAGTTTTGGTCCTAATATACTCTAATCTAATCTAATGGAATCCTCTTTATTTTATGCCTCCCATCATGTATTTATAGGTTACAAGTCTAATTTTTATCTTCGGAACAAACCCAATCCAATTTGGAGTAAAAAAGGTATCAAAATTCGACCCAAAACGCATCAAAAACGTGTTCTGGCCCGTACCCCCTCCCAAGACGGGGTTTTCTTCTAAAGCCCATACTGCCAGCTCTGGCACTATTTTTGCGACTTGTACCCCTTCTTGATGGGTTTTATATAATAAAAGCCCTCCCGGTAATGACATCCTTTTCTACTTTAGTGTCCTCTAGTAAAACGGCCATAACTTTTGATCCGAGAAGAGTTACAGGCCTACCACCTATCAAATCGAAGATATCGACGAGCTCTACAACTTTTATTCTCTACGAATTGAGAAATAACGGACGGATGAAGGTCGAAATTGGGCTGGACGTGAATGATATGCAAATGGCCACCCAAAATAGTGAAGTTCAACGTCTGTTAGTACAAATATCATAAATCTTGCAACCGAACTCTGATTGGAATGATTCAAGATGTTCCGGAAAGCTAAGAAGAAGCTCTACAATATAATCTAAGTTCCAAGCCAAGAACATGAAATAAACATGAAAGCCCAAACAATGTCCGGATTGCTTTTTCTTTGCGATTTCATACCAATAGTCGCTCACACAGCTCCCAAGCATATAATCTACAAAATGAGCACAAAATGCATGAGAAGTAACTAAGAAATATGAGTTTAAGCAAATAATTCAAGTAACAGATACCGGATAAGTAGGTATAAAACCTACTTATCAATTATCCAAGTGATGACACTTGTCTAACCATATTTAGAAATTAACGAACATAATAAATATCTGGATTATACAATAATACTACGTTGATAAATAATGATCGGATAATTTAAGAACTTGTATGAATGCAAATGTTTGGATACATAATCAATAACAATAGAGTTAATAATATGTCATAACTATAATATAATTCTGAAACTTTCTTACTCATGTCCATTGCATAAAGTAAATGCAAAGTTAGGATACTTGCCTAAGCTGCTGCTTACAATTATGCAACTTAGTTTTATCTTTTATATCAAGACCTATCATTAATAAGATCATTCGTTCGATTAGAATAATATATCATATCACATAATCTTTATTATTTGCGATTAAAGACATAACCTAATCACATTGTCACATATGTTTAGCAGTTATTGGATCACAAACAAACACGTATCTAGTCAAACTATCTAAGTTCAGATCAATTTCTGAAACATTTTGGTGTACCGACGATAAAGGTAATTATCGAGTCTAAAACTCTATTCTATAATTCAATATTCGTTTAGATAATTTTAAATATTAGTCATATTATTTTTCATATCCTTATAATAATTTTTAAATAATTATTATAATTTATCATGATTTTTCAAACACCGGAATCATTTTTAAATGATTTAAATATTGAATAATTCTATTATCATTAAAATTTAATTAATATTAAATTATTAATGAAACCATTACCAAAATATTAAAGTCATTTATAATAACTCAAAATATTTTTAAAGTATTAATATTACCCTTAAATGATTTTTAAAACAATTAAAATAATTTTTAAATAATTACCATTAATATTTAATTATTGATGTATTATTTATTAAAATATTAAAAGTCATTAATTATAACTTAAAATATTTTTAAAATATTTATATCCTTTTAAAAAAAAAATTAATTCAATAAATTCATTTTTAAACTATTTATTTAATATATTTATTAAATAAATTTAATATCATTAATATTAAATTATTAATGAAATTTACCTTTAAATATTAAAAGTTATATTTTATAACTTCAAATATTTTAAACACTTTATTTTCATTTAAAATGATTTTTATAATACTAAAATCATTTTAAAACTAATTTATTTAATATAATTATTAAATAAATCTAATATCATTAATATTAAATAATTAATGAAATTTGTCTTAAAATATTAAAAGTTATATTTTATAACTTAAAATATTTTTAAATACCTTATTATCATATAAAATGATATTTAATATAATAAAATGATTTTTAATTAATTTATTTAATACATTTATTAAATAAATTAAATATCAATAATATTAAAATAAATACTAATATTTACGAAAAATATGTCAAATTATTAAAAGTTAATTTTTATAACTTAAAATTATTTTTAAAATTATTTTTGTAATTTTCAGAAATTATTTTCTATTTTTAAATGATTTTTAGAAATTTAATTAATTAAAATTATTAAATGCATCATTATAGCCTTTAATTTAAATGAAACCGTCAAATACTTATTATGTTCTTCTTGAAACCCAGATCTTCATAGTCAGTAACCAAGGGTACTACTTTGACCAAGTGTAATGATTAGATCATGATGTTTCTGGGCTATTTATTGATCACAGCTTGTAGAACTAATGTAAAGCTACATGATATAAGAACAATCATGATCATACAACACAAAACGAAGGAGATATGGGCTTGCCAAATAGCTGTCATGATTATATTTGACTTTTTGAATTAGGGTTTATCATCAATGCTAGGGTTTTGTCATGTTACACCATAATTGACCAACCATTATCAGTCTATACATACAGTACATATTTATAGCACTGAAATATAATTAATATAATATTATTATTCTCATTCCTTAGTCAAAATCCAGAATTAGAGTTTGGATTCCATATCTGATTTATCTTGCACAAATAGCATTATTAATTAAGTTAAAATTATTAACTTAACAATCGTGAATAAATTTACATAATAAAATAGTTATTATAATAATTCTAATAATCATTTCATATATTATTTAAATAATATAATAATCATATTTTCATGGAAAATAAATAATAAAAACATTTCTACTACCAAAATTAATTGGATGTAATAATATAATTTATAATGATCAATAATTCCTAAAAAATTATTTACAATTATTAATATAATAAATAAATTTTATTTATCACATAAATATATACACTTTACCTTGAACCTATTCCCACCTTTAAAAAAAATTATATGCAAAATTTTTATTTATTTATATAGAAAATATTGGGTTATTACAAATGATGAATAAGTTAAGTATTGATTAAATATGAAATTGTTGATAAAAATATTTCTATTGTGTTGGAATTATTTGTATTAGTGAAAATCAACATTTATTTCGATAATAATTGATTTCTGGATGTTAAATTGACCAAACGGGCAATTAATCGGATAAATGAGCAATTAATTGATATTGGTTCACATGCAAATTATTGTTGATTCACATGTATGGAACTATTGGTTCACATGTATTACTATTAGAGGAGGTGGTGCAAGATTGATAATACTTGCAAGACTAAATTTAAAATGGAAGAAAAGATGAATGTACTATACTGTAATAATTCGAGCCCCTAATCGTGCAATTATCGAAACTATGTTTTCCTATAAATAGAAGCTCATTCTTCATTCATTCTCACCAATTCACTAAGACTCATAAGAGCATCTATTGAGAGAGAAACTATAGAGAGGAAGAAGAAGAGTATTCTGCTACTTCACTATTCCAGTATCCAGTCTTCTTCTAAGGTAAGGGATGTTATTTATTTCTTATCCGTAAGGGATATTATTTTTGTTCAGTATTCATAAGAAATAATATTTTCTTCCATACTCTGTAGTATATGAGTAATATTATTTCTTCTCGTATTCCTGATTATACCGTCATTCTGTTAAAGTATTGCTTCTATACTCTGTAAAATTAGTAGAATATCCTTGATATTTGCGCTTCATCCAGTATCTTTTCATAGAAATATTATTCTGAGAATTCTTGATAATTATTGATCTTTTCATTCTGGAATACTATTCACGGGTACTATTCACAAAGTACTATTTATAAAGTATTATTCATGAAGTACTATTCATGAATACTATTCACAAAGTACTATTTATGGGATACTATTCCTGAAGTACTATTCACGGGGTACTATTCACTCGGGCACTATTCACCTGGAGTACTATTCATACAAAAATTGATTTTTTTTAGGTCCAAATCATTTTTGATACAATATTATTCTTGAATTTTACTCCACGAAGCAGTATCATGTTGACAATTTGGACATTATTGAATTCTGGATAAATTAGATTATAAATCTTTAAAAATTTATCCTTTGTTTCCTTTTAATTGAATTCTTATATCATTGTCATCATCCTCATGCTTATATTGTGATGAAAGTCATCTTTGGCTTACGTGCATAGATGGACTGTTGATTGTTATGATTATGACCAGGGATCATTCGGTATAATCATGACCCGTAATTTACAAATGATGTGGTAAAAGTCCTCATAGGCACGTAGTGCATGAATAATTTGTGGACGTGATATTAATGAATATCCTTGGCCCGTAGTGCATGGATAATTCAGTGATGTGGATTATTTGTTAAGCTGAGTCTTAACTATAAAGTTGATGATAAACTTTTTAAATCATAGAAGATAGTAGATATCATGCTCTACTTGACTCTTCTAATGGATTGCTTGTTTCGCTGCAGTTAAACTTGATGTTTATTATATTTTATCAGTTTAACACTATTGAAGGCTAATGATGTAAGACCCCAACTTTTATGAATAAAGAATAATTTTCTTTAAATATCATTTTGAATATTATGGTGTGGATTTGATATAATGTTATAGTTGTGGGTAATATTTATGAATTTTGCAAAGTAAGAAAGTTGTTATAAAATATTCATTTGGTCGGGGAATATACTTTTTGTCGGAGAATATTCGTACGATGGCACCATCATTGGTGGACCCCACAACAGAATTATTGTCGGAGTTAGAAAACGATAGAAATATCTTTTTATAAAAATAACAGCGAAAGTTTTACCGTTAACTGTTGAAATACCCGGTGATAAAAGTACAATTTTGACGCCCCCAAAATAGGTATACATCAGCCATTCTGAGTCGCCAAATACATGGTACAAAAACAAATACAACTTCAGTAATATAATTATCGTGCAGAATACGACAACGCCTATACTGTAAGTTTGAATACAAATATTGTATACTAGAGAGTATACAAACACAAAAGGAGTCCTCATTACAATTATTCAAACACTATTTTACAGAAATAGTGAGGACTGCTAAAACATCTTTCTAGAGCCATCACTCCGTACCCCGACTAGTTCCTGCTATGTTCTCTCCTCCTGAGAAAAATGGAACAAAAAGGAAAAGGGTGAGCTCAACTAGCCTAGTAAAGAATATTATGACTAAGATAATATACAACAAATTATCGTTAGTCTTCAACAGGGGAAAATCTGATAAAATATAATAGACACCAAGTTTTAGATCAACAACTGCAGCGGAACAGCAATCCATTAGAAGAGTCAAGTAGAGAAAGAATTCAACTATCTTCTAAGATTTGAAAGTTCATCCTCAATATTTTATCCCTGTAATAACAATCAATATATATCTTTAATCAAATATTCATCTTTGCACTATAGGCCAAAGATATTCATTTGTATCACCGGTTGGTCATGTTCATCTCAACACTGCTCATCCTCAACTACGGGCCAAAGATATTCATCGATTAATCATTTATCTTTTTGCACTACAGAGCCAAAGATATTCAGATAATATCATCATTTAGGACCGAGGATGATGAAAATATTTTAAAGAAAATGAATCCAAAGGAGACGTAAGGACAAATAGTAGACATTCGTATAACAGTTTATCCAAGATCAATAATACTCCATAATAACCAATTTTGAAGCAAAATTCAAGAATAAAGATCAAAACATGGATACAATCAAAGATAGTAACCATAATAGACATCTTGGACAAAAAGAAGAAAATTTCATTTTTTCATGAATAGTGTCGATTCGTGAATAGTGTCGATATCGTGAATAGTCTTAGTATCACGTGAATAGTAACTCCCACACAAAAACTTCCAAATTGGATAAAAGTTCATACCAACATTTCGGTATAATGATATTGAAGAAAATATCATTTTAAGAAGAATATAACACCCCTTACCTCAAAATATCAGTACTTCTGATCGGAATATCGGTATAAGGCTGAAGGAAACTTGCACTGATGAATAGAAACTCACAAAGTAAAATCGAACATTTTGTAATTACTTTTAATAATGAATAAAATAATATTATCTATTATTATTGTGTATTGAGAAGATGAATGTTGTTCTATAACCTAGAAACGCTGGAGCGTCGTAGTATTTTAACTACGTGGAAGAATTAAAGTGTTTGAATTTCTAAAACGAAAATAAAAGTTTTTTGAGAAATTTTCTGAAAAACACTATTCATCGATTTCTGCTCGGGAATTATTTTTGAATTTCTGAGAAATATGTAATGTTATAATATCGAGGTGATATCGATTAGGTAATAATAATCTAAGTATGGAAAATGCAATAAATCGCATGCGGACTTAATTTGGGATTATAGGTATTAAAACCTAATGGAAGGAATTAAGGTAATATTGTATAGAGATCAAGTCCAATATGTATAAGGTGTAAACTTATGTGGGATTAATTATTAAGCCCAAGTAATTAATTAATAACTTGATTAATGCAAGCCCAACAAGGAAATAAGCTATTATTATTAGTAAGCCCAAGGGATAAGTTAATTGAATTAGCATTGAGCCCAAACTATGATCCATTAGCTAATGAGGATCCATGGGGCGACCCATGGGTAAACTTGATGGGTCAAACCAAGTGAGAAATGAGTAAGTGTGATGGGCAAACAAGAAGAGTGATGCCCAAGAACTTTGTGTGGTGGTCAAGAGAAGTGATGAGCACACAAATGAATAGTAAGGAGGTGGAATTGATTAGATTAATTGAGGAGGTGGGATTAAGGAGGTGGAGGGCCTAAATGACTAGAGTGCCCCCACTTTGCCAAGCCTATAAATACAAGAGCCACAATTCAATTGTTGGTTATTTCATTTCATCCAAACTTCTCTCAAGTATAGCAACTTATTTGTTAGAACCAATAAGCACTTATAAGCCACTTCAACCATTGATAGTTTTCCAAAGCAAATAGAAGTCTTCAAGGGTAAGACTCCTCTCTTATATCTTCATCTCTTCTATAATAGGATTGATAGAGAAGGGGGAGGGTTGGATGATAGCATGTAATAAATTACTAAAGAATGAACTTAAAAGTAGAATAAGTTGAAAAAAGCAACTTGAATATTAATAAGTTGCTAGAACCATGAAGAACCTATCATATGATGTTTAGTATGTGGAATATAGCATGAGAACTTTGATTGAAGGACTTAAGTTAATAATAAGTCATGAGCATGAAGATTTCTAACTCTTAAGTTAAATAAGTTAATAACCTATGAGAATAAGTCAAAACCTACTTTGATTATAAGTTGGAGTAGTAAATAACTTGTAATGATCTTATGTTGATTAAAATCCATTAAGAACGCTTAGTAATGAAGATTTAAAATTCATTGCGATTGAATTGATTCTTAAAATCGAATTAAGTGAAATTCTCGGAATGGAAGTCGTATTTTGTGTTTGAAGTCGAAAATGTTGGTTTTCGATGGAGACAAGTCATTTTAGTCATTATAGAGTTGCGGACTCAAAAATGACCGGATTCCGACTTAAAACGAAGAAACGAGCGTTGAACGTTCACGAACGTTTATCGTTTTCGTTAAAAATGAACTCATAGGTGAATTTTGAGCAAACGAAGTCAAATAGATAAAATTTTTGCATGAACGCATAGATTATGAAATTTGTGAACCGTAGGCTTTTGAACGGACCAATTCGGACTTAAAACGAAGAAGTTATGCGTACAGGAAGTTCGTAAATATTTTCAAAACTGAAAAAAAAATTCTAAGGCACGAGAGTCCATGGCGTACTGACTCTAAGCCTAATTACTTGCATGCATAAAGCGAGAGGCGTAAACCATTATACATTATAACTTTTGCCTTGCATCATGCAGTCATGAGTCACAAGGCAATCCTTGGCGCCGCGGCGCCAGTCCAAGGAAGTTGATAGTGAAGAAAGATTTCAAGTATGAAAGGAAAGGGAACTTAATAGTAATGTATTAAGATGTAATCATAACATGATTAAGACATTGTAAGGTACTTGTAAGACACTAATGCATGTTGATTAAGAGTTAATAATCAATCGAAGATTAGCGGAATGAGAATGACGTAACGAAAGCCGAAAACCCTAAATAACGAATCTAAATTAGGAATTACATTGAGATGAAGGGTAAGATATAATAGTAATCATACTTGATTGTGTATGACTTAATGTGTGATGCGTGATTATGAATTGTAGAATCATAAAGACTTAAAAGTATCTTGTATGCAGTATTAACCAAGTAATCGACGCTAAAAAGCAAGTATTCTAACTCTTGTTTCGATTCGATGCGAAAAGCTTTGTAATTCATGTAACTTTTAGCATGAAGTCCCGAATGATGAAGTCTTAAGCCAATTCTTTCGGTTGGACTTATATTATGAATCTGTCAAGCATGATTAATGTTTACCGAGTTATATTGGTTGGTTTTCAATTGAAGACCAAGTATACTAAAATGTTTTTGTCGTTTAACGACAGGCACGTGAGGTTGCCACAACTTAAACGTATACACGTTTAATGAATGTAGTGTTGATCAACATAGAGTACTATGAGCTGATCACTCAGAAGTGCTCGTAAGCTATGTCGGACTTACGGACTTAGTGTCGGGTTGTCCTTTTCAAAAGAACTTATGAATGCTCATATAATTGAGCCATAATTATTATTCCAGTAAGTATGGTTGTGTAAAACGTTTTGAAGAAAAAGAAGTGCTATTTTGATTTATCGATAGTACTTCATAACTATTGTTCAGTTATTGAAGATATATGAGTTCTATGTTTCAAGCATGTTGTTTATTAGAATTGTAGTACTTGCTGAGCTAGTCATGCTCACTCTTGCTTGAACCATATGAACACAGCTAAAATCGAGCGAATGAAGTCTCAAAGCGAGGATAAAGGCAAGACGAAGACGAACCCGTAGCATACTTATGTAATAGTATAGCAAGACTGTCTGTAATATATTGATATTATGACAAGAACAACTGAAAGGGTTACAAAGAACCTGGGAAATGTAATATTATTTTGAATATATATAAGTTATATTAGTCCTTTTGAGACTATTCTATGAAATGTATGAATGAATGGTAGTACCGTGTAGCACCATCTGTCGGGTTGGAAGAGACCCGGATTTGGGGGCGTCACAGGTTGGTATCAAAGCATTAGGTTATAAAACTTAAGGGGGGAAGTAAAAACCTTAAGTCATAACCTTAAGAAAAGTCAAAGAATAAAAGATGTAAGTTAACCTTATAAAAATGCATTATATATGTTATGTGTTTTTATTATTCTACTAACGTTTACTAATCAACTCTGTGTGTTGTTGTAGATGTCAGGTGAAAATAGGGATGTACAGTTGTCGTGAAGGGTTGATAAACCGATAGAAATCATACACCAAACCCCATAGCAGCAGATCCCGAGATAGTTGTGGTAGAGTCCGGAGACTTCGAAAGCTTAGACCTCATGTCGGTATTTGACGGCATGATAGAAGAAGAAGTGGAGGTAGTATCCTTCAATCCAGTGGCTATAGCGGCGGAGATAACTCCAGGAGAGTCGATGATGTCACTTGTTCATGTCGATGATAGATAGGAACGTATACACTATTGTCGAGGAGGTCGAGGAGTCAAGGCGGAGCTCAATGATTTATAGAGGACAAGACGGACGTGGAGTCCATGTGGGAACAGGAACATGACGAGAGAGTTTTGGCTAAGGACAAGGTCCATGAGCTAAAACAAGAGGTCTTTGAGCTTAGGAGCGAGCTAAAGACCAAGAAATAGAAGATAGGGAGAATGTCCTATATTCATAGGAGTTCTCATGAGGATTTCCAGTTGCAGGTAGCTGGGTATCCTGTAGAGTCAGGCGAACCTTGACATATCTATCGGTAGTGATATTATTGCCGGTCTTGCCAAGGCAGATTTCGAGAATGCCTTAAGGCAGATATGATCGAGTAGTTGTTAGAGTAGTTAGGTATGTACATATTGTGTATATAGTAGTGACGTAAAGCCCTCTTTTGTATAATCAAGGGTAGTCTTTTGTAATTCCCAATTTTTGGAAAGCAATAGCGGGAAAGTAATGTATCCAGCTTGGGCTGTGTAACCGATGTAGTATTATACTACGATGAATTAATATAAGTTTTCATTTTCGAAAAATGTTGAGTAAGGAGTGTTTAAGTTATTGTTTAATTATGGAATAATAACTAACTAACAGGAAATGCATAATAACGAAATATGTGTTTATTGTGACAGCAAAATGCCGCCAAGAAGAGTACCCCGTAACCAAGGTGCGACCACGAATCAACCGGAGGGAGGTCCGGTTAACCCCATGCAAGAATTTTTGAACCTTTTAACCACAGCTTTTAACCAAACAGGGGCTAATATTCCCGTGAATCCTGGTGTAGTACGAGCTACTACATTTAAGGACTTTAAGAGTGTGGGTCCGCCGGAGTTCAAAGGAACTACGGACCTATCGAAGCCCAAATGTGGGTTAGGGAGATTGAGAAGGCATTTGTAATAGCAAATGTCGACGAGGCCCAAAAGGTTGCCTTTGCAACCTACATGATGAAGGGAGAGGCCAACTTTTGGTGGGAGGCCAATCGGTAGAGGGCTAATAGATCTTATAACGTGGGAGAGGTTCAAGGAAATATTCTACGAGAACTACTTTCCCACGAGCATGCAGGGAAGGATGGAGATGCGGTTTCTAGAGTTGAAACAAGGGGACATGACAGTGCCCCAATATGCTGCCAAGTTCAATGAACTGGCGAGGTTCGCTCCACACCAAGTGGATACTGAGGTGAGGAAGGCGCGACGGTTCGAAGGGGGCTTGAAACCACAGCTCTATAACCGTATATCAGTATTCCAAAGTACTTCTTTTGGAATCGTTTTAGAAGGCAATAATAATTGTCGAAGGTGGTAGTGAGGCGTTGAGCCAATACCAAAAGAAAAGAAGAATAAGGGAAAGGTTGACGGGAGAGTCAAGATTGAGGGAGCCGATGGAAGTGGCGAGGTCGAAAGAGGAAGGTATTTAGCTCTGGGAATACTGGAGTGAAGCAAGGAGACCCGAAGAGAAGAATGGAGGCCTGTAAGACATGTGGGAAGACTCATTTAGGAGTTTGTCTCAAGGGGAAGGCCGTCTGCTATAACTGTGGACAAGAGGGGCATATTAAGCTTTAATTGTCCAAGTCCGAAGAAGAACCATGGATGCTTTGTGTGTGGATCAACTGACCACATGGCAAAGAATTGTCCGAAGAAGGGGACGGACGGGAACCGGGGCACTAATAGCGGTAAGTTAGCTATTGGGGGTCCAAGTAGCACCAGTAGGCCGATGGGTCGTACCTTTAACATGACAGATCCAAGATGCGGTTGCATCGGGGGCGTCGTCATCGCGTATTTATTCCGATCAACGATATCAATGCGTCGTCTTTGTTTGATTCGGTGCTACTTGTTCGTTTATAGCGTGCGATTTTGCTAGACGATTAGGATTACTTCCTGAAAAGTTGCCTATACCTTTAAATATTAAGGTAGCAAACGAAGAGATTATTCCTGTTGAAAATGTTCACAAGAGTTGTTGTGTAGATATTCGGGGTTGTAAACTATCAGTAGATTTATTACCAATAAAGTTAGGAGAATTCGATGTAATTCTCGGAATGGATTGGTTGGTAAACCATGGGGAAATTATAGATTGTCAAAAGAAATGTGTGAACATTAAGACGTTAGAACAACCTCGGGTAGTATTTTATGGGAATAGATCGCCGGGACGTTCGTGTTGTCTAACCATGACACAAACTAGGAAATTATTGAGGAAGGGGTGTGTAGGCTATTTGTGTCATGTGGTTGATACCCAGAGAGTGGGAGCGACCATGGAACAAATACCTATAGTGAGTGAATTCGAGGATGTATTTCCAAGTGAGTTACCGGGTCTTCCGCCGGATAGGGAGACCGAGTTCATAATAGATATTGTGCCAGGAGCGGCACCAGTTTCCAGGGCACCATATCGTATGGCGCCAGTGGAGATGAAGGAATTGATGGTACAACTACAAGAACTGTTGGATCGAAGTACATTCAGCCGAGTGTGTCGCCGTGGGGAGCATCGGTATTGTTTGTTAAGAAGAAGGACGGATCATTAAGACTTTGTATCGACTATAGAGAGTTGAACAAGTTAACAATAAAGAATAAATACCCATTGCCCAGGATCGATGATCTCTTTGATCAATTGAAAGGGGCTAAGTATTTTTCTAAAATAGATTTGCGGACGGGGTATCATCAGCTGAAGGTTAGGAAGGAGGATGTGCCAAAGACAACATTCAGGACTCGTTATGGTCATTACGAGTTTTTAGTGATGTCGTTTGGGTTGACAAATGCACCAGCTGCATTTATGGACATGATGAACAGGGTGTTCAAACAATATTTGGACAAGTTCATCGTGGTGTTTATTGATGATATTCTAGTCTACTCTAAGACGCCAGAAGATCATGCTGAACACCTAAGAATAGTGTTGGAGACATTAAGAAAGGAGAAGTTATATGCGAAGTTCACTAAGTGTGAATTTTGGTTAGAGAAGGTTCAGTTTTTAGGTCATGTTATTGACCATGAGGGGATTTCAGTAGATCCAGCGAAGGTGGGAGCCGTGATGAATTGGGAACAACCGAAAACGCCGACTGAGGTGCGGAGTTTCTTAGGATTAGCGGGTTACTATCGGAGGTTCATTCAAGACTTTTCAAAGATAGCTACTCCACTGACTAACTTGACAAGGAAGACGGTGAAGTACGTATGGACTGAGAAATGCGAAGATAGCTTTCAAGAACTGAAGAAGAAGTTGAGTGAAGCGCCTGTTTTGTCATTACCCGATGACACAGGAAATTTCGTAGTTTATAGCGATGCTTCGCATAAAGGACTAGGTTACGTGCTCATACATCATGGCAAGGTCATTGCGTGTGTCGTCGTCTAGGCGAGTTGAAGGATTATGAGAAAGTTTACCCTACTCATGATCCGGAACTAGTCATGATGGTGTTTGCCCTAAAAATATGGCGACATTATCTTTATGGGGAAAAGTGTGAGATATATACGGACCACAAAAAGTCTAAAATATATCTTCACACGAGAAGGAGTTGAATATGAGGCGAGAGGAGATGGTGGAGTTGATAAAGGATTACGACATGTGAAATCTGTATCACCCGAAAAAGCAAATGTAGTTCTTAAGCGCCTTAAGTAGGAAGGGTTAGGAAAAGTTGTCTTTGTTAACGGCTCAAACCGAGTTAATAACGAGAGATGGCTAGAATGGAGTTGAAAGTGAAGTCATGTCAAAGTGAAGCGGCACAAATGTTGTTTATGATGACGGAGATGCAATCTACCATCGTAGAGAGAGTTAAGGAGGTGCAACTCAAAATTGATGAGTGTAATCGGATAAGAGAGCGGCTGATCAATGAAAAAGATATTAAGTACAGTCTTGATAACGAGGGGTTATTGAGATTTGAAGGAAGAATTTGGGTTCCGAATGAGACGGAATTAAAGGAGCAGGTTCTACAAGAGGCTCATAGTTCAAGGTTTTCGATTCATCCTGGTAGTACTAAGATGTATCAAGATCTTCGACAGAGTTTCTGGTGGCCTGAACATGAAGAGAGAGATTGCCGAGTACGTTAGTAGGTGCTTGACTTGTCAGAGAGTTAAGGCCGAACATCAACGACCAAGTGGCTTGTTACAGTCATTAGAAATTCCGGAGTGGAAGTGGGAGAATATCACGATGGATTTTGTGGTTGGACTTCCGACTACACAGAAGGGGTATGATGCGATTTGGGTAATAGTGGACCGATTGACGAAGTCGGCTCACTTTTTGCCAATTAGGGTTAAGTATAACTTAGACCAGTTAGCTAAACTTTATATTAAGAAATAATCTCTGAACATGGAGTGCCGATGTCGATTGTGTCGATCGTGATCCACGATTCACGTCGAACTTTTGGAGAAGTCTACAAGAAGCGATTGGGAACGCAGCGATTGAAGTTTGAGTCTGACGTATCATCCACGAACGGATGGACGAGCGAGAGGACAATTCAGATATTAGAAGATATGCTAAGATCTTGCGTCATGGATTTCAAGGGTAGTTGGGATGATCATCTACCATTAGTGGAGTTTCGTATAACAATAGTTATCATCAAGCATAGGTATCTTGCCGCCATACTGAAGCTTTGTATGGGAGGAAATGCGAGCATACCACTATATTGGGATGAGGTAGGAGAAGCAGCGGGATGTTGGGACCAGAATTGGTGCAACAGATAACGGATATTGTTAAGAAGATTCAGATGCGTCTTCTAGCAGCTCAAGACAGACAGAAGAAGTTTACGGATCCGCATAGAGAGAATCGAGAGTTTGAAGTAGGTTCGTATGTATTTCTAAAAGTATCTCCCTGAAAAGGAAAGATACGTTTTGGAAAGAAGGAAAGTTAAGTCCGAGGTTTATAGGACCTTTCGAGGTATTGAAAAGCGGGTAGGTGAGGTAGCTTACATGTTAGCATTACCTCCAGACCTAGAACGAATACATAATGTATTTCACGTGTCAGTGTATTACGTCCTTATAAAAATTGGATTATAAGCACGTGATAGAATATGAGCCTATTCATGTTGAAAAGGACTTAACGTACGAGAGAAACAGCAGGGTTCAAATTGTCGATGAAAAGAACAAGTTCTCGGAATAAAGTCATACCTTCGGTGAAGGTGATATGGAAGAACCACGATGCGAAGAAGAAGCGGCGTGGGAGTTAGAAGAAATGATGAAAAAGAATTACCCGCATTTATTTGTGTAAAATTTTTTTTTATAGCGAGATTACGGGGACAAAATCCTTATAAGGGGAGAGAGTGTAGCGTACGAAAAATCTAACATTTTGTAATTACTTTTAATAATGAATAAAATAATATTATTTATTATTATTGTGTATTGAGAAGATGAATGTTGTTCTATAACCTAGAAATGCTGGAACGTCGTAGTATTTTAACTACGTGGAAGAATTAAAGTGTTTGAATTTCTAAAACGAAAATAAAAGTTTTTCGAGAAATTTTCCGAAAAACACTATTCATCGATTTCTGCTCGGGAATTATTTTTGAATTTCCGAGAAATATGTAATGTTATAATATCGAGGTGATATCGATTATGTAATAATAATCTAAGTATGGAAAATGCAATAAATCGCATGCGGACTTAATTTGGGATTATAGGTATTAAAACCTAATGGAAGGAATTAAGGTAATATTGTATAGAGATCAAGTCCAATATGTATAAGGTGTAAACTTAAGTGGGATTAATTATTAAGCCCAAGTAATTGGTTAATGAATTGACTTGATTAATGCAAGCCCAACAAGGAAATAAGCTATTATTATTAGTAAGCCCAAGGGATAAGTTAATTGAATTAGCATTGAGCCCAAACTATGATCCATTAGCTAATGAGGATCCATGGGGCGACCCATGGGTAAACTTGATGGGTCAAACCAAGTGAGAAATGAGTAAGTGTGATGGGCAAACAAGAAGAGTGATGCCCAAGAACTTTGTGTGGTGGTCAAGAGAAGTGATGAGCACACACAAATGAATAGTAAGGAGGTGGAATTGATTAGATTAATTGAGGAGGTGGGATTAAGGAGGTGGAGGGCCTAAATGACTAGAGTGCCCCCACTTTGCCAAGCCTATAAATACAAGAGCCACAATTCAATTGTTGGTTATTTCATTTCATCCAAACTTCTCTCAAGTATAGCAACTTATTTGTTAGAACCAATAAGCACTTATAAGCCACTTCAACCATTGATAGTTTTCCAAAGCAAATAGAAGTCTTCAAGGGTAAGACTCCTCTCTTATATCTTCATCTCTTCTATAATAGGATTGATAGAGAAGGGGGAGGGTTGGATGATAGCATGTAATAAATTACTAAAGAATGAACTTAAGCCGAATAAGTTGAAAAAGCAACTTGAATATTAATAAGTTGCTAGAACCATGAAGAACCTATCATATGATGTTTAGTATGTGGAATATAGCATGAGAACTTTGATTGAAGGACTTAAGTTAATAATAAGTCATGAGCATGAAGATTTCTAACTCTTAAGTTAAATAAGTTAATAACCTATGAGAATAAGTCAAAACCTACTTTGATTATAAGTTGGAGTAGTAAATAACTTGTAATGATCTTATGTTGATTAAAATCCATTAAGAACGCTTAGTAATGAAGATTTAGGAATTACATGCGATTGGGCGATTACCGTCGAATTAAGTGAAATTCTCGGAATGGAAGTCGTATTTTGTGTTCAAGTCGAAAAATGTTGGTTTTCGATGGAGACAAGTCATTTTAGTCATTATAGAGTTGCGGACTCAAAAATGGCCGGATTCCGACTTAAAAGCGAAGAAAGCGGCGTTGAACGTTCACTGAACGTTTATCGTTTTTCGTTAAAAATGAACTCATAGGTGAATTTTGAGCAAACGAAGTCAAATAGATAAAATTTTTGCATGAACAGCGTAGATTATGAAATTTGTGAACCGTAAGGCTTTTGAACGGACCAATTCGGACTTAAAACGAAGAAGTTATGCGTCCGGGAAGTTCGTAAAAAATTTCAAAATCGAAAATTTTCTAAGGCACAGTCCGTCCATGCATGCGACTCTAAGCCTAATTAATTGCGTCGCATGCCAGCAGGAGGTAAACCATTAATACTGCGCGAACTCACTTGCATATGAAGTCACAAGCAATCCTTGGCATGCCATGGCGCCGCTTGATCCAAGGAAGTTGATAGTGAAGAAAGATTTCAAGTATGAAAGGAAAGGGAACTTAATAGTAATGTATTAAGATGTAATCATAACATGATTAAGACATTGTAAGGTACTTGTAAGACACTAATGCATGTTGATTAAGAGTTAATAATCAATCAAAGATTAGCGGAATGAGAATGACGTAATGAAAGCCGGAAAACCCTAAATAACGAATCTAAATTAGGAATTACATTGAGATGAAGGGTAAGATATAATAGTAATCATACTTGATTGTGTATGACTTAATGTGGTACGTGATTATGAATTGTAGAATCATAAAGACTTAAAGTATTGTATGAGTATTAACCAGTAATCAGACGCTAAAGGCAAGTATTCTAACTCTTATTTTTGTTCAGTCTGGACAAGCTTTGTAATTCATGTAATCTGTTCACATGAAGTCCTGAATGATGAAGTCTTAAGCCAATTCTTTCGGCTGGACTTATATTATGAATCTGTCAAGCATGATTAATGTTTACCGAGTTATATTGGTTGGTTTTCAATTGAAGACCAAGTATACTAAAATGTTTTTGTCGTTTAACGACAGGCACGTGAGGTTGCCACAACTTAAACGTATACACGTTTAATGAATGTAGTGTTGATCAACATAGAGTACTATGAGTGATCACTCAAAAGTGCTCGTAAGCTATGTCGGACTTACGGACTTAGTGTCGGGTTGTCCTTTTCAAAAGAACTTATGAATGCTCATATAATTGAGCCATAATTATTATTCCAGTAAGTATGGTTGTGTAAAACGTTTTGAAGAAAAAGAAGTGCTATTTTGATTTATCGATAGTACTTCGTAACTATTGTTCAGTTATTGAAGATATATGAGTTCTATGTTTCAAGCATGTTGTTTATTAGAATTGTAGTACTTATTTGAGCTAGTCATGCTCACTCTTGCTTGAACCATATGAACACGACTAAAATCGAGCGTCTGAAGTCTCTCAAGGATAGGATAAAAGGCAAGAGCGAAGACGAACCCATAGCATACTTATGTAATAGTATAGCAAGGTATATACATAATATATTGATATTATGACAAGAACAACTAAAAAAGGGTTACAAAAGAACACAGGAAATGTAATATTATTTTGAATATATATAAGTTATATTAGTCCTTTTGAGACTATTCTATGAAATGTATGAATGAATGGTGGTCTTACAACCTCCCTCCTTATGAAATTTCGTCCTCAAAATTGACATACGTACGCACTGTGTTTCAAAAGGTGAGGATACCTCGCTTTCATTTCTGATTCAAACTCCCAGGTCATTTCTTCAATAGCATGGTTTCTCCACAAAACCTTAACTTATGGTATAACCTTGGTGCGTAGGACATGCTCTTTCCTATCCAAGATCTTAACAGGTACTTCTTCGTACGTTAAATCTTCGGCTATCTCGTCTGGTTCTAACGCAATAATATGGTTCGGGTCTTTCACATATTTACGAAGCATGGATATGTGAAAAATATTATGAACACGAGACATACTTGGAGGTAATGCGAGTCTATAGGCCACATTTTCTATTCGGTCAAGAATCTCAAATGGACCAACAAATCGTGGATTGAGCTTTCCTCTCTTTCCAAATCTTGTAACTCCTTTCCATGGAGCAACACGTAACAATACATGATCCCCAATATTAAATTCCACGTCCTTTCGATGAAGATAAGCATAACTCTTTTGTCGATCTTGTGAGGTTTGAATACGTTATCGAATCATTTGGATCTTTTCTGTAGTCATGCATACTAATTCTGGTCCCAACAACGTTGCTTCTCCCACTTCGTCCCAGCATACTGGAGAACGACACTTTCGTCCATACAACGCCTCAAATGGAGCCATGCCTATACTTGCTTGATAACTGTTGTTGTAGGAGAATTCTACCAATGGCAAGTACTTATCCCAACTCCCTTTGAAATCTAGGACACAAAGTCTTAATAGATTTTCAAGAGTTTGAATAGTCCTCTCTGATTACCCGTCCGTTTGAGGATGGTATGCCGAAATGAATCAGAATCCGCGCCCATAGCTTTCTCGCAAACTAACCCAAAATCTTGAAGTGAATCTTGGGTCACGATCCCAAAACTATGGATACTGGCATGCCATGCAATCGCACAATCTCATTCACGCGTATATACTGCAAGACGCGTTCAAGGAATAAGTCTCACGTATCGTCAAGAAATGGGCGACTTGGTTAATCTATCAACAATAACCCAAATAGCATCTATGCCTTGAGAAACTTTAAAGACCGTAAAAAATCCATAGTAATGTGTTCCCACTTCCATTTCGTAATCTCAAGTGGTTGTAATGGACCCTTTGGCACTTGATGCTCGCCTTTACATCGTTGACAAGTTAAACACCTCGAGATAAACTCCGCGATCTCTCTCTTCATATTGTTCCACCAAAATGTATGTCGATTATCATGATACATTTTGGTACTCCCGTGATGGATTACAAACGGTGTGTTGTGTGCCTCCATCATGATTCTATGCTTCAAGTCGAATCAGCATTCTAACACAAAAGTCCGGTTAAATCTAAGTATTCCTTCTTCATCGATTCTTGCTTCGAATAGCTCCTTCTTGCACTTTCTTCTTATAATGATACGCCCCCGTGTCCGTAGCTTGAAAGCAGTTTTAACTTTATCGATTAAAGTCGGTTCTACTCGTATATTCGCCATCATCATGTGGGTTCCTGGAGTCTTTAATTCTACCTCCATCCTTTGCAAGTCATACAGAATGGGCCTTTGCATTGACAATATCGCACTCGTACTGGCATATGATCTTCTACTTAATGCGTCGACTACTACGCTCGCTTTTCGGGATGATATTGAATGGTATGATCGTAATCTTTCAATAAATTTCGCCAACGTCGTTGTCGCATGTTGAGTTCCTTTTGGGTGAAGAAATATTTGAGGCTTTTATGATTCGTATAGATCTCCACTTTCTCCCCATACAGGTAGTGTCTCCAGATTTTCAACGCAAAAAGCATCGCCGCTAACTCTAGATCATGAGTAGGATAATTCCTCTCATATTCTTTGAGTTGTCGTGAGGCATAAAGCTATGACTTTCCCATGTTGCATGAGAACACATCCTAACCCTTTGCCTAAAGCATCATCAGATATAACAAATCCATCCGAACCAGATGGTATTTCCAGAACAGGTGCCGAAATGAGTCTCCTCTTGAGCTCTTGGAAACTCTTCTTGCATTCCTCGCTCCATACAAATTTTGTATCTTTTCGAGTTAACTGAGTTAACGGAGTAGCGATTCGAGAAAATCCTTCCACGAATCTCCGATAATAACTAGCTAAGCCCAGAAAGCTACGTACTTCGGTCACCGACTTTGGTTGCTCTCAACTTTGTCTTGCTTGAATCTTCACCGGTCAATGATACTCCATGTTTTGACACCACGTGCCCAAGGAATGCTACTTCCTCAAGCCGTAACTCACATTTCTTCACTTGGCATAAAGCTTATTTTCACGAAGCCTTTCAAGTATCAGCTTCAAATGGTGCTCATGATCTTCACGGCTTTTGGAATAGATGAGGATGTCATCAATAAAGACAACAACGAATCGATCCAAATATTCTTTGAATACTCGGTTCATCATATCCATGAAAGCAATTTGGAGCATTAGTCAATCCAAAAGACATGACTAAGAATTCATAATGCCCGCATCTGAGTTCGAAGGCGCCTTTAGAATATCCTCGCTTTTAATCTTCAAATGATGATATCCGAAAGCGAAGATCGATCTTTGAAAAGAATTGTGCTCCTCATATTCGGGTCGAACAGTCATCAATGCAAGGTAGCGGATACTTATTCTTGATGATGACATGATTTAATTCTCGGTAGTCAATACAAAGTCGCATACTCCCGTCTTTTCTTCTTTACTTAATAAAATAGAGCACCCCAAGGAGATGTACTTAGACTCGAATGAAACCTATGTCTAAAAATTCACAGTAGTTGGACTTTTAACTCCCAAGTTCAATAGAGCCATTGGATATGGGGTTTTAGAAATGGGTTTTATGCGGTTCAAGGTCAATAAAGAATTCAACATCACGCTTACGGGGTAGACGGGAAGTTCTTCCCGAAATACATCGAAAATTCAGAATAAATGTAAATATTATTCAAATCGACTTATCTTTGTTCAAATCCATAACATGGGCTAAGAAAGCTTGACATCCATTTTTCAATAAACGAATAGCTTTATGGCTTGATATGATAATGGTGATTTTAGTGGTTTAGTTGTTTGAATTGTATTATGTGGGTTGGTTAGGAATATGAAAACTAACAACCTTACGAAAACAATCAATTTTGGCATGATGAGTGGTTAACCAATCAATTCCTAAAATCACATCAAAAGCAAGTATCTTTAAAGATATAAGATCAACAGGTAATGTGATAGTACCAACTTGGATCATGCAAGATTTATAAACTGTAGATGTAACGAAGGTTTCACCCAACGGAATTTCAACAGATAAGTCAAAGTCCAATTTCTCCGGAGTCAAGTTTAAACGTTGAGCACAAGCAGGAGAGATAAAAGAATGGGTAGAATCGGTATCTAGTAAGGTATAAACTTCGCAAGAGTTCAAGATTAGCTTACCCGTGATCACCTCGTTCGGGTTCCTCACGTTTTGGCCAGTCACGACAAACGCTCTTCCAGGAACCACTGATTTCGACTTATCCGGGACAGCCCTTGGAGTCACCATCCCCGTTGAACTTATTTTTGCTACAGAACAATCCCGAGCTATGTGGCCTTCCTTTCCACAGTTGTAACATACCTTGGATTGTTGTGGACAGTTTGGGTTGATATGTCCCTCTTTCCCGCATTTGTAACATCTAATCGGCGATTTTCTCCTCCCTAGAATTTGTTGTTGGTGTCATCTTTGATGTCTTCCGTCATTGTTGAATCTCCTCTTTCCGAAATTTTCACTTGACTCACTTCTCCTATTATCATGGCCATGATGATCACCCGAGTGGTTACCGCTTTGTTCAGATTTTTTCCTCCTCGTTGGTTATCATCGCCTCGATGATCGCTATCACCCCAGATGACCACGGTTGTGGTCCCTCGGTTGCACATACTCATTATCTCGCTTCTAATAATTGAGCCTCATTTTACAACATCCGAATATAAAGAAAATTTATGAGATATAAGATATTCTTAAATCTTGGGCTTTAGACCTCTCGAAAACATCCTCGTCATTCGCTCCCCATTTTCGACCAAATGAGGTGCAAACTCGATAACTCTCAAAACTTCGCCTCGTCTTTGAGACACCGCTATGTTATTATATCTGACTTGAGTTCTCATATGCTTGCAGTCTATATTCATCGAGTTCATTTAATTGAAGTAACCTCTTTTCTCCTGTAGCTGTTTGATCAAACTTTAGTTTTTGAATTGCCCATTATGCCATATGTTGTAATTCCACTATGAGGTGACACGCTTTCCCATAGACCAACTGATATGGAGACATCCCAATTGGCGTCTTGTATGTTGTCCTGTAAGCCCATAGTGCGTGTAAAGCCCCCAAACTCGGGTACATAAAACCCGAACTCGGTGCTTCACGATACCATTTCTATGAGCGGAATAATACTAATAATAATAACAATAATATAATATCAAACTTAACTTACATTTATCAGAGTCTAATCCCAATTATGCAACCTTTACTATAATTATTTACATGATATAGAATACATATCATTGTCTAACTATTACAAAAGATACCATTAAACATGTTCTGTTTGCTTTCCTTTTCACTTGTTCTTGTCTGAACCTTCGAGTTGTTCATGCCTAGCTGAAAATATTTAAATTTAAGCAAGGATGAGCATTTGGGTGCCCAGCAAGTAATAACAATTAGAAATATAATTAGCTGAAATAAATAAATGTTTTCTTTGTACATCACTTCTACAACGAATTTATAGTTGTGAAGTAAACTGAACCGATAATAATAACATAACAATTCTATCTCCAATTTTTGAAACTACGTATTGACTATATATATATATAGGGTAGTTGACATACTATGAACATTGTTTTTATTTTTCGCTAAGGTTTAACAGAACTTCATCTGCAAACCGTCATAACTTACGGGCGTTAGATTGTTCTTCCAATGGGCCATGTATTAATCAATACTACATTACAAGAACGATATGATCGTTCACTCTGTCATGCTTTAAGATAAAAGTTTTCCCGTGATCGGGATGTTCATACTTAGCCTGGAATCCGAACCAAAACAATTTGATTGGATACAAAAAGATTTTAACTTATTCAACGATATTTCTGAATTTGTGTCTAGCTGGGTCAAATAGCTTAGACGACTTTATATATATATATATATATATATATATATATATATATATATATATCAACATGTGATTAAATACAATGATTATCCAAGTGGGGTCACTTGTATAATCATGTTTAGAAATTAACAAATAATATATATATCGAATTACCATATACTAACATGTTGATAAACAATGATCTGATATAGAATATATCATAATAGGGTTAATAATATAGCATAATAATAATATAATTACAAACTTCTTACTCATTTCCATTGCAGATAAAGGAAATGCAAAGGTAAGATATCACGATCGATGCTACCGCTACAGTTTCAGAACTTAGTTCTATCTTTATATAACACCTATCGATAATAAGATCATTTGATCGATTAGAATAACATACTATAACACATAAAGACCGCTTATCGCGATCGATCCATAACCTAATCACATTGTCACATATGTTTCTACAACCATCAATCACAAATAAACACATATCTAATCAAATTATCTAAGTCCAAATCAATTTCAAACATGCCGATTGTACCAACAAATTTTATCGGTAATTATCGAGTCTAAGACTCTATCATGTAGTTCAATATCCGTAAGTATCGATCGTATTATTTTTAAAATGACTTATAATAATTTTTAAACATTTCTTATAATTTATCATGAATTTCCAAACACCGTAATCATTATTAAATGATTTAAATATTAAACAATTCCATTATCATTAATATTTAATTAATATTAAACCATTAATGAAACCATTTCCAAAATGTTAAAGTTGTTTATAATAACTCAAAATACTTTTAAAGTATTAATATTACACTTAAATGATTTTTAAAAGAATTAAAATTATTTTTAAATAATTATCATTAATATTAAAGTATTAATGTATTATTTATCAAAATATTAAAAATGATTAATTATAACTTAAAATATTTTTAATTCATTTATATCCTTTTAAAATGATTTTTAAATAAATAAAACCATTTTTAAACTATTTATTTAATATAATTATTAAATAAATCTAATATCATTTAATATTAAATTATTAATAAAATTTTCCTTTAAATATCAAAAGTTATAATTTATAACTTAAAATATCGTTAAACACTTTATTTTCATTTTAAATGATTTTTATAATATTAAAATCATTTTTAAACTAATTTATTTAATATAATTATTAAATAATTCTAATATCATTAATAGTAATTAATTAATGGAATTTAACTTTAAATATTGAAAGTTATATTTTATAACTTAAAATACTTTTAAACTATTTATTTTCATTTAAAATGATTTTCTAATATTAAAATCATTTATAAACTAATTTAGTTAATATAATTATTAAATAAATTTAATATCAATAATATTAAATAATTAATATTTTTTATGACAAAATATCAAAATTTATATTTTATAACTTTAAATATTTTTATAATCTTTTAAATTATTTTTATATGATTTTAAATCATTAATTCTATTTTTAATTATTTATTTAATACATTTATTAAATAACTTAATCATCATTAATATTGATTAATTAATGAAATTCATCACAAAATATTAAAAGTTATCAATAATAACTTAAATTATTTTCTTATACCATAATATAATTTTAAATGATTTTTCTTATATTAAAATCATTTTTAAATAATTTATTTAATATTATAATTAAATAAATTAAATACTTTTAATATTCCAAAAATATTAAATATTTATGAAATATATTCAAAATAATTAAAAACTAATTTTTGGATTTTAAAATAATTTTTAATAATTTATTTTGTATTTTTAATAATTAATTTCTATTTTTAAATAATTTTTCAAAAATAAATTAAATTAAATTAAAATATCTGTCGCTATAGCCTTAGCGACATAAAGCGTCGCCTTAGGTGTTCTTGAGGCTCAAGAACATTCAATGTCAGTGATCGACTAGTCATGTTTGACCAAACATAAATGCTAGCTTATGCAATTTCTGGGCATGTTACAACTTTGATCATGTACTACTAATGTAATACTACATGGTATAACAACTAACAAGGTCAATAAAGAGATATGTCCCTTCAAACTCACTGTCAAAGCTTTCTGGATTTTCTGGGTTACCCAGAAACCTAGTCAGTCTCGAGGGTCCAATTTGAGGCTCAAATTTCTTTAGGTTCTGGTCATTAACAAGTTGTTTTTATGGTTTAAACTTATAGTATATATGACAAGGTACACATAACATTCATCAGATCAATCGAACTACAACATAATCGTAATCTAGCCTCCTCATTCAAACCTTGTCGGAGAGGTCGTTTCTTGAGTTTTACGGGTTGCCCGTAAAACCAAGTTCGCGATCAAGCAAGCTAGTTTGACCAGCTACTCTAGTCGATACATAGATGGTTTGAAGGATATAAGAGATATATAATTAGAGTAGATCTAGTCGGCTACAACGTGGTTACAAACATGTCATCATAACACTTAATAACGGATATATCTATGCCACTCAAAACATTGTCAGACGTCAAAAACAATTTTTTGGGTTACCCAGAATTCGTCTGGTCATGCCCGGTCAACGAGTTTTGACCAATCATATCTTCAAATCTAAAACAGATCTGACTCTGAATCAAGTCCCAGATGAAAGATGACATAACAAGCTATATGTGTAAACATTTAAACAGTAAAAATACATAACAGAATAAGATCTACAGGGTCTGACATTCATTGTGAGACCACAGAAAGAAAATTTCCCAGATTCTTGAAAACTCACATTTCGAGTATCTAGATGTTATGGATCACCTATGTACTGTGATAACCCAGGATTTCGAATAATTAAAATTTTACGAATAATTTTTTTTTAATATTAATTATTACTATTGTGTTGTGTATCTATGATACGAGTCGGGAGAATTAGTCAATTGGTGTATTTACTGAGAAATTAGAGTAAAGTTGTGCTTAACAGCTTTAGAAACCCTAACCCTAATTTCTGGATAGGGATTCGATAGAAAATATAATTAAAATAATTATATTAAAGAGTATGTATTTATACTGTATAGAAATGTTGATCAATAATTGATCGGATAAGGTTTGTAATTAATAAACCCTAATAAGAGATTAGAAACCCTAATCTCGAGATTAGAAACCCTAATCGTATGCCGGGAAACCCTAATTTTTAAATTCTGGAATCCTAAACCCTAATTAGGAAACCCTAATCCTAATTAGTAAGCTTAATGTATATATTAAACTTTAATATGATTAGAAAACCCTAATTATATTTTAGTTATTTTAATTTCTATTTTTACAAACCCTAATTGTAATTTAGAAATTTTAATTTTTCTAATCAAAATCCTAATTTCATATTCAGGATTTCTAAACCCTAATTAGGAAACCCTAATCCTAATTAGCAAGCCTAAAGTGATTAGTAAATGTAAATATAATTAGAAAACCCTAATTATACTTTAGAAATATTAATTTCTATTTAAAACCCTAATTTTATTTTAGAAATCTAATTTTTCTTTTTAAAAACCCTACTTAGAAAAATTCTAGACTTTGGGGTTTGTAAAACCTAAGGGTTAGAACCTTAGGGTTAAACCCTAAGGGTTTTGACAATTGACCATAATGCCATTAAATTTAAATTACAAATGACAAAAGTACCCTTTATGGATTTTTTTTAAGGTAACTTGTAAAATTTGTCAAGAGCTTTAGTGCTTGACCAACTCTCTTGACTTTGTGACTTCAAATCTCAGCAAATCTGATCCAGTTGACACCTAGCATGCTTGTATACAATGTATCTAAGTTATATAAAAGAATTAAAGAGAGAAAGTGTACCCATTTTGTTTATTTTCTCTCCCAGCTCCTACCAACTCCCTCTCACACAAAAACCTCCGAAAATCTAAGTTAGATCAGTCACAATATCAGTCCTTAGAACACCCAAAGACAGATTGAAGAGCATAGATCAAGAATTGGATAATAAAAGGTATAACACTAAATTAATTTTTTTGATCTTGTATGCTTATAAAACTTTTGTGTTTAAGTGTTTAGAATTGTGCTAGAGTATGTTTTATGATGATCTATATTGATCTAACATAGATCCATAGCATCAAAATGCTTTAAAAATGAGTTTTACAAAAACTGTTCTTGAGTCTAAAAATTCTCTGACAAGCAAAAGTCAGTGGCCATAGATCTTTATGTTTTTATGTTTTGAGTGGTTTTAAGCTTTATACTTGTACCATGTCATGTCTTCTGTGATCTGCAAGTGGAATTAGAGTCATTGGAAGTTTATATCGTAAGTTATTAACGGTCAAAGTCGGTTGACCGACCATGACCGGGTGAATTTTGGGTAACCCAGAACGCCTTGAATAATGTTTGACAACCATTTGCAAGGACCGTAACTGTCAGGTTATAAGTATTTTGAATTTGTTGTTATATGTATGTTTTAGCCTGTTATATGGATTCTAGATAACTGGCTTTAGATCGTTTTAATAATCCACAGATCGAACAAACGGGACGGTCAAACTAGGCCACCCAATCACGAAGTCAAGCTTCGGAAATTCCAAATCGTTAGAAACAAGCCCTCCGACGTGGTTCGATCAAATCATAACTCAGTATTATGTTGTAGTTGAACTGAAATAATGATATGTAGTTCTTCCTTGACATATTTACTACGGGATTAGATCATGAGAACACTTAACTAATTACGGTAGCACTTGATTAAGTGGGATTGAAAGTAGCACCACGAACTGCCTAGGTTTCTAAGTTCCCCAGAAAACCCAGAATCGCTCTGACAGAAACTTTGGGAGCTTTGATCTCCTGGTTGTTTTGTTGTTTGACTAAGATAGTGGTTGGGTGTTGTAGTGTTACATAAACACTGCACGTTAACATTACAAGTTATCCCAGAACATTATTACACTGAGATTTAAAGATGGTCAAACCAAGGACCTTGAACATGAAGTTGTCAGTGTTCTTGAGCTCAAGAACACCAACAGCGACGCTTAGTGTCGCTATAGACAATTAGCGACGATTTTGAATTATTTTATTTTCAGAATTTCCGGTAATTAATTAAAATAGAAAATAAATTATAAAAATTACTAAAATGGTTTTAAAATTATTTTAAATTACGAAAAAATAACTTTTAATTATTTGGGACATTTTCATTAATAATTATAATTATTTGGATATTAATGATATTTAATTTATTTAATTAGTGTATTAAATAAATTAGAGAAAAATGATTTAATATTATGAAAAATCATTTTAAATAAGAATAATGTATTTAAAAATATTTTGAGTTATAAAATGTAACTTTTAATATTTTTGGAGAATTTTAATTAATAATTTAATATTAATGATATTAGATTTATTTAATTATTAAATTAAATAAATAAGATAAAAATGATTTTTATTAATTTAAAAATCATTTTATATAAGAATAAAGTGTTAGAAAATATTTTAAATTATAGAATATAATTTTCAATATTTTTGGAGAATTCTCATTAATAAATTAATATTAATGATGTTGGATTTATTTAATTATTATATTAAATAAATGAATTAAAAATGGTTTTGTTGATTTAAAAATCATTTAAAATGAGAAAAATGATTTAAAAATATTTTAAGTTATAATTAATGACTTTTAATATTTGAATAATAATTTCCTTAATATTTAAATATTAAGGGTGATGATTTAAAAATGATTTTAATTAATTTAAAAATCATTTAAGTAGAATATTGATGATTTAAAATATTTTAAGTTATTAATAATAACTTTAATATTTTGATAAGTATAACATTAATATTTTATATTATTAAATATTAATGATAATAAGATTATATGATAATTAAATCATTTAAAAATGATTTAAGTGTTTGAAAAATTATTATAAATTATAATAATTGTTTATAAATTATTAAAAGCTTCCGAAAAATATTATAAACGATATTTGACTTATCTAAAATAATATTGAAGATTAGAGACCAAATTTAATTGACAATAAATGTGTTAATTATCGGATAGAGTGACTAGAATATCGAGAATGGACCGAAGTCTAACCAGACCAAACTAGTTAGACTTTATAAGTGTTTATATAGGTTATAAACACTGATGTGACTATGTGGTAATGTGTCTAGGAGAAGATTTACTGTGAATTACACTGTTGTGCGTTATGAAATATTGTACTAATTGTGAGAGCGACAATATTGATCATAGGTTTTACGAACGCAGTTAATTATATTGTGTAGCAGTAATCAACGCGAAAGGAAAGTTTCCTAACTCAACTTGAGTTACTATTTTTCAAGCATGATAGTGAATAATTATTGATAGTTATTCACATCTATAATGATTGTTGTAATTCGTACGTAGTGAAATTGAATAATGTTCTATTATTTGAACTATTTATAAATCCCGTCTTAGCTAATTATTTTGGCGAGACTAATATTTGTTAAATCATGAAATATTATGAACAGAATTGTTATCGGAAGATCTATGCCATCAATTTCGGCTAGATTAGTATTGTTATTAATTATTGAAATCTTAGTGTTTCTTTGAAAGTAATCCAAACCATATTGTTGTGGTACGGACTCGTGGAATAAGACTGAGATGAGCAAATTTTAATGTCGTAAATCGACCTATGCGCTATTATTGAGTATTATATATAATATAGGGTTCAAAGGAGTTGGCCACTCCAGGTACTTGCAGAAGAGTATAGTTTAGTTTTTATAACTAATTTATATTCTTGTGGTAATTTAGTTTTAATAACTAAATGATTCCTCTATTAGTTCATGATCCTCCTGTGATCACTCAACATGAAATCTGGGTATATCCCACTTTATCAAGATCGTTGCATAAAGATTATTAATTCCTTTTATTCAATTGAATATTATCAATCTTTGAAAGAATTATACTCTTTCATATCGGATATGTTATTCAAAGATGAAATAGTAGAAAGTTTTATTATTGAGATCAATTATTATTCCGCTATCTCAAATCGTTTGATTGTTCATTGAAGTTCTATACAAGCTAGACTATTCTATTCATGATATATATATATCATTTATTGTATGTAAAATCCCAACTTTTTGAATAAAGATGAATTTTCTATAAATATTATTTTGAATATTATGGAGTGAAATTGATATAATGTTATAGTTGTGGGTAATATTTATAAATTTTGTAAAAGACGCAAAGTTGTTATATAATATTCGATTGGTCTGGGAATATTCGCTTTAAACAGGAATATTCGCATAACAAAGACAATCATTGGTGGATTCTTACAATGTAATTATTGTCGGATTAAGAAAACGACAAAAAATACTTTTTATAAAAATAACTATTAAGTTTTACAATTAATAATTGTTGAACTACTTCTAGTAAGAAAGTACAATGAATACGCGCTATTGTATAAGAAGACACAAGATTGATGCTTATGTGATAAGTCACCGGTTTTTTTTTTATTGATATTATTAATGTAATAATACAAAAATCTTTTTATATAAAAAATGTAATACTTTTATAAAGTTATTCTATAAATATAATATATTATATTCTATTATGCATACACTACTACAAAACGATAAATAAACAATGTTTAAAAGACAACGTTTTTTATAAAAACGTTGTGGTATTTTTTTTCACAACGTTTTTTAATAAAACATTATAGATATATATGAGAAAACGTTATCTATTTAATAAGAGCATTTTTTGATTTTAAATAAATAACGTTTTTTTTTTAAAACGTCATGTATCTAAAAAAACACGGAGCTAAAGAAAAACACGGAGGTGAATTTGAAATTAAAATAACACGCCAGCCCCAAAACCCTAGCCTCTCTTCTCTCTCGCTCCCAAATCCGTCCCGATCTCGTCAAATGTGGTCTCTCTCACGCCAGCACCACGCCGCCCCAGCTCCGGCCGTTAACTGCTCCACCGTCGTTCTAAACATGGTGGACTGTCTCTCTTACGTCAGCAGCGGTAGCACAGTGAGTAAGCCAGAAGGGACGTGCTGCTCTGGCCTCAAAACTGTTCTCAAATCCAAGTGTCTATGTGAGGCTTTCAAGAACAGTGCTCAGTTTGGTTTCTGAGCCTTGGCTCTTCCATCCGCCTGCAAAATCACTGCCCCTTCTGTTAGCAATTGTGGAGGTATGAGTTTTTCCCCCCATTTTTTGTGGACTATAGTTAAGAAATTAGATTCCCTTTCTGGGTTTTTTCTTAGATCAGTTTTTTCGTAGATCATTTGTTTCTGTTGATTTTCTCTTGTGAAAATTGTTTTCTTAAAATTTTCCTTTTTTATTTCTCTTTAATTTTTATGGGTTTCTAAAAATGGCTATTTACAGCTGATTTCTATTTTGTTTTCTAATTTGATTCTGCTTCGAAGTTCTATGATTTTATCTGGTGTTCTCTGTTTGTTTCCCTCGAGTATATAGTAGGATTTTCCTAAAATATTGTTTTTTTGAATGGTTTAATCATTTCTTCTTTGTAAGTAATTTGTTTTCTCAGTTGCTCTGTTCCCTTCTTTAGTTGCTCAATGATTCTGATGGTGCTGGGTTTAGTGGTGGCCTTTGGTACAAATACTAGATTTGACAAATTGTATGAGTTTTTAGGTTTCTGTTCATGAGCTGATCTTGCTAATCAAACTAATTATGTAACCAGTTAAATTATATGCTGTTCATGGTGGAGAGTTTCTCCTTTTTGTTTTAGGGGTTACATTATATGGTGGTATGAATTTGTTAGTTATATCATCTTATTCTGTTTTTAGATGCACCTTTGAGTATTGTATCTCTCTCTATTTCTAATTATGTTGAAGAATGTGAGACAGATGAATTCACATTGGTTTTCCATATTGAAGCAGCTCCAACCACACCAAAGGAAAAGCAGCGTAAGCAGAAGAGAGTAGAAGGTGAGAATGATGAGTTATGTTATATTTGATGTTGATTTGCTTTGTCTTAGAAGTTACACTGTATTCATACCTTTAGTAATGTTCAAGCTTGTCTTCACAAACTTATCTGCCATTATAGAAACACCAGTTGCTGGTAGTTGTGATGTGCCTTGCATTTTGTGTAGCTTCAAATCATTTTTTTAATATATTCAGGCACAGGGATTGACCCAGTGGTTCGCTATTGCCTGATATATTAAGATGTTATTTGCTGAAAAGAGAGTGTGTGTGTATGTGTACACACACTATTCTATAAAAAGGATTCCTGTATATCCTGTTTAATTTGTTAAGGAACTTTTCTCCTTATTCTTTTAATTACAGATCCAGACGTACCAAAGAGAAAGGAGAAGCGGCAGAAGGGCGGCAGAAGTGCAAGAGATTGGATTTCCTACTTTTGAAGCATCTGATTTGGCACAGGTAGGCATTGTAGTAGCAAAAATTAGAGAGTTTAAAAAATTATACTATGCAATTGCAAGTTTCTGTTGCTGATTTATACAGACTTTTAGAGTTGTTTAGAGTAAATTTTGTTAATCCACTTCGGGGATGCTATTTTGCAGAACAATATTATGTCTAATAACATCATGTTACATGTATAATTTTCCAGGGAGGGAAATCTGCAAGGATTGTCGATAGTGTTTTGGGACTTAAATCATACAGTGACTGGAAGGGATGGGCTTTGAGAAAGGTTGGGGTGATACAGCACATCGAGTATCCGAGACCGTACACCTGCTTCTTGACATCCTTTGCTGAGGTAAATGTAGCTTACAGTCACGTATAATTTTCTTCTTACCTTCTTACTTGTTTCCCCAAAACATGTTTCTCTTTATTTTTCAGCATATGAGAACTTGTATATATGAAGGAAAGTGCAATTATAGCCAAGTTGTGCTCATCTATCTAGGCTCAATTAGTTTGAGTTAGTAATCCCAAGGAATTTGTTGTTCTAGTTGCCATAGTTTGCTTAACACTGTCTATATACTGAATTCACTTGATCTAGAAAGTGGCTGGTTCATGAGAAGCTCATCTCAAGCTCAACTAATATGCCACACAGTAACTATTAAGCATATTTTTGTATCTATACACAACATATACCAGAAGCCCCATTCTCAAATATTTGTAATGCCCCATTCTTCAGGCTTCCATTCATTAATCTTTCTAAAGAGTCCCCAGTTTTCTTTTTATCCAGGGAAGAGGCAAAAAATCTTTCGCTGGAAAGTAGTCTATGCTGACATATGTTTTGAGTCGTGCTAAATTTGTATGTTGATTGTCCAAAGTTTGTTTTTCTGTGTTGAAGTTATAGCTAATGTTGTTGTTGAAGTTTTACTCATACGAGGAATCAGTATACTCTACATATCAAATATTTTGTGCCAAAGTCTTTTGTAGTTTTGCTGTTCTGGTTGTTTATCTGTTTATGTAAGTGAAAACTGATTGAGAAATTGGTTAGCATAGATATTTTAACATGGAAGTAGATGACTGCAGCAACCCTTCATCCTTTTGTGGTATTTCATTCTTTAATTTTCTTGATCTATCTATATAGTTCAGAGCTTTCGGTATTTATTTCTCATTTTATATCACTTTTGTATCCTGCTTTGGTTAGGTTTCTCAAACAAGGTTTTGATCATAATTGTGCCAACAACAATTTCAGACTCAGCATGAATGCTGAAAACATTTGGGCAAAAAATTAACTTGTCAATTTTTAACTACATAATATATAAATTTAAATTTAACAGTCTCTGCTTATATTCAAAGTTTTCAATTCATTTTTAATGATTTCAAATCAATCAAATGACATTTAAGAGTTATTTGACGAGTTACTGTTTAATATCAGGGCGATAGCAAATTGACATTTATAGATTGTGTACTTGACATAGTTATACAAAAGTTTATATTGTTTCTGGTCAATGGCAGGTTGGTTCCATGTCAACTGATTTGAAGTTAGATTCAGTCATTTGCCATGATGGCAGCGAACCAGAATTTAGCTCCTTAAATGAGAAAGTGAATGTGGTACACAATTTACTTGATGCCTTCCTCCAGCAAGGAAAGTTGTAATACCCGGTAAAAAATAATAATAATAATAATAATGATAATAATAAATAAAGTAAATAGCATTTAAATCTATGTTTTAAATAGAATAATTGGGCTTGTCTTTTATTTGGGTCAATTTGATAATAATGTTTGTGGGCTATAACAATAAGTGACAGAAAATATTAATCTTATAAATTTGGGCTTTAAAACTAATTAAGTTCAATGTTATAAATCCTATTAGGACAAGGATGATTAATTATATATATGACTCAAACCTAATTGTATTGGATTCCATCTATTATGAAGTGAAGAGAAAGGTGACTAGAGTACGTAAAATAGAAAGAGAAAATTCTCCCAACCAAGGTAATACCATTATTTTTATTATCGGGTATTTTTTTAGTTATTTTATGATCGGATCTTGCAAGCTTAATTAATTTGATTGTTTATTGTTATAAGTCATGCCCGGAGGGAATCTCAATTAAAACTAGCAAATAAATAAAGTATAAATTAGATTAGCTTGTTTGGAACATGGAGTTAAATTTCAAAGTATTGTTCTATATATTATATTGTGGTATCATGTTAGAATTTTTTTTTTTATATAGAAACGGAGTTGAGAATTATGATTAAGTTTGTAATTATTTAGAATTTGTTTCAGGATATCGGTTTATGAGTATTTCTTGTGAAATGAGGTAGAATAAATATAAGTACATAGTTAGTACAATGGTATTAAAAGAAAATATATGGAGTGTAATAATAATAATAATAATAATGATTTGATTGCATCCGGGTAGTATGTGAAATGAATGGCATCAAATGTGCCTTTAAACAAAAAAAAAAAAAAATACGCCTTTACTTAATAAAATATGTCATGAATAGTAATTGTTTTATTAGACTTATGGATATTTAGACTTCTTTTGAAATTACAGAGTGCACAATAGGTGCATGCCTATTATATGGATACATATATATTAATTTGTAGTCTCCTCGATCACATGTTCTTAATAGTACGAATTTTCATGTTTATTGTTAAAAATAAAAAAAATTAATAATTACGTATATAGTATTGCAAAATATTATGTTATACAAAATCTAAATGAATAAATAAAATATTTTGAAATTATAGAGATTATTATTATAATAATAATAAAATGAATTTATCAATGGGTTAAAGATGAAAGAATATTTTTATAAGTGTACTTATATTTATTATTATTTTGTTTAGTTAGTTCGAACGAAAAAGACGATTATTAAAGGCATATTAAATAGATTATGAATTACTTTGGAATTATTAGTTTGGATTATTTTTAATTTGAGGTGAATATGTTTAGGTTGCGAATAACGATTTGTATTTGATATCGTTGGCATTGGAGGGTAAGATTTTGTGGAGTGTGCCATAAATGGTTTGGAAGTATTAGGTACGGATTCCGTACTCTTTCAGCGACATTCTTGTTAAATTTGATTTGTTCGCTTTGTCCCTTATTTCAAATTTCATTATTATTTCACATAATTATTTCTTGTGAAATTCATATATTTGTTTCATTTTGGAGTTGACACCTTGGACTCGTATTTGTACTCTTTGAATTAGGATATCATGTTTAGTATTTATTTTTAATAATTGTAGAGCGGTACATGTTGCTACCTTCTTTTGAGACTTTGTGACTAGAATTTGATTTGGTTCAACATGTACATATAGAACCCTTTTTGTAAATATTATGTCGCATGTGTTGTGACATTGTATTTTTGTTAGAATATACCGTAGGGTATACCTGAGCTATAACCACCTGTGGGGGTACCACAGGCATGTCGTCTTGGCACGAGAGGCATGACACTCTCCGTGGCGGTGTGATTAGTCCACGGCGTCTCCGTTTTGGGCTCCGGAGGTAGTAGGCCATTTGGTGTTTTGTTGTGGGAGACGTATGGGTTAACCCTAGTTTTCTGTTCTGCGGATTGGTGATGTTGTGCCAAACACACCTATCCTATTTGCATACATTTTGGATTCGCGATCCAATGTGTGATTTGCCTGTGTGGCATCATTTGACCTGCCTGTGTGGCATTGTTTTGACTTGCACGACTTGCCCCGTGGCAAGATATATTTTTGGGCTCACTCTTTGTGATGAAATAACTCCACCGCTTTGTTTCAAACCTTCATTATTTTATTGGATTAGTTTTGTTGGTTTTGTTCGGTTCAAGTCATTGAGTTAGTTACTTCATTCGCTATTTCTTTATTCTTTTATTGGTTTCAATCAATTATGTTGATTCATATATATTCCATTCGATCCTTGGATATTATATTTTTGTTCGTATTTCACACTTGAGGCTTGTTCAAGAATTTGTCTCAACTGCTTTTCATTATATCGCTTGTATATCTTTTGTATATCTCGTATCCGTCTTTGGGCAATTGGCTCATGCTGTGTTTTTCTTCCCAAGAGTTTGCAGGGGGTGATTCAGTATAGTGTGATGAGAGTTTTGCCTTTGACCGCTTAGGTTGATTCAAATTTTAAGTTTTGATTATTTTGACTCGCTTTAGAGAATTGTACTCGTTACTTTATTGATGGATCACCACTATTAATATTTTGAGGTTGTTAGTGCTTTGTTTATTTATTTTGAGGTTTGTTGTGCTTTGCACGTGACCTCCCTTTCCTTTTCGGGAAGGGGGTGTTACAAAAGTGGTCTAGTAACAATATATCAACACCTAAAGAACGGAGAACAATAAGTGACAACAGGTCAGTAATTTATAATATTTCTTATCTTAAAGATCTTCTCTCCTCTTGTATGATAAATGATAATTCTTGAATTTGTGATTGGATTTTGTTTGTTCAATGGTGATCCTCTTTCCAGTGAAATATTTTTCTTACCCTGGGTGATGTATCTCGTTGAATTTACCATAAATCTGAGTTGGTACTACCATGATTATATTCGGTAATACAGCCTATTTTTTTGGGGCCTTTAATTTATGAGATTTGGATGTATCCCATGCTACATATATTGCTTCTTGCGGAATGTTCTCAGCTTGATCTTAAATCTTTCCTTTTTTGCTTCTTCCAGATTGTTCTAATAAAAAAAAAATTTGGGTTCTATTAATGCCAACCTGTAGTTGTTATACTAAAGCCCTTTCATTCTTTCATAACATATACTTATAAATGGTTTCGGGACCTCTATTATCTGGAACAACATACTGCATTTCTTCATGCAGTATGATATTGCTGAACAAAGTTGTTCTATCAAGTTATGCTTTCAATGCAGGCATATCATTGATGTTCTATCAGGTACCTCCACTTATTCATGTTCTATCTTCTTCTTGTAAGGGTAAGAATATGCAGTTGTGCATATGTTCTCTGGATACCATAAAATGTAGTTTCTTACCCATACTTCTTGCAGAATCTTATCAGTTGTGTACTCATTGTTATTTTGAGATTATGTGGAGCAGTTTCAGTGGAGAAGCTCAACTGGAAGCTGATCAAGTTGTGGCTCCCTGTCAATGTCATATTTGTGGGCATGCTTGTATCAGGCATGTATAGGTATGCTATGAACCATAGTTCATATTAGTTAATCTCTTTGACCAAGTAATTGTTGGACTAGATTGTTCTGTACTGTACCATAGATTTTTCTGTACCATAGTTCATATGCTATGATGCAGGTTGCTCAAAGGATTGGAGTCCAGGTATAAATCAATGGCAATTCAGTTTCAGCACCTAGAAGAATGCTTCCAGTTGTATAATGGATTTTCATCCATCCTGTACCTCCGCATAAGCAGTTGTACATATTCTCTTCTTTTTGTAATATGTAGAGAGATGAGAGATGTAAGGATGCAACTACTTTGAGAATAAATGATTACTTGGAATCTTTGATAAATGATTGAATTTACAACTCTTTTAATCTTTCAGGCTACAATATGCTAATCTTTCAGGCATTAGCATATTGCAGGTGCATTGATAATGTAGATGATCCACAATTTTTTTTTCTTTTTTTTTAATCTACATCATTTTAAAAACGTTGTGTTAGGTGAACTACAACATTTTTTTCTGTTTTTTTAATCTATAACATTTTAAAAAGGTTGTGTAAATATGTCTAAACGTTGTTTGATATATTAAATTACAACATTTTTATCTAGAAAACGTTGTGGAATCATACCTTCTACAACGTTTTTAAGCATCTGTTAATTTATGAAAAACAAATCTACAACGTTTTTTAAGAAAAAAACGCTGTGTAATGTGTTTAACTATAACGTTTTAAAAACGTTGTGTAAGGGTGTTAAATAGATAACACCCTTAACCACGACGTTTTTCTGACTGAAACCACAGTTTTTTTCGCGTTGTTTATTTACTGTTTTGTAGTAGTGATAACTTTTAACACAACATTCAAGATCAAATTGTAAGATTAGCTTTATACCTTTCCATGAGCAAATCTTGATTCTATGTTTCTGATTTGTTATTGGTGATCGTGGGACTGTATTAAGGGACTGATATACTAAGAAATTTCGAAGCTTAGGAGAGAGAATGACTTGGTTGAGAGAAAGTGTACAAATGAGGCTTGCAAATGATTTTCTCTCTCTCCAATTCTTTATATATGTCTTGTATATAATGTATTTAGATGTAATATATGGCTGATATGTTTTAATTCTCAGCACATGGCTGTCAAGAGTTAGTAAACTACCACATATATAACAAGATCCACACTCCATCCAAATAAAAAATTGCTAAAGGGCATTTTTGTCATATGAATTACAATTTAATGGGCAAACTAGTAACTTGTCACAACCCTTAGGGTTTAACCCTAGGGTTTCAATATTTGATTTTCTAGGATTTCTTAAATTGGGAAAAATAAAAATTTTAGTTTCTTTGAATTCCAATTTAGGGTTTCTAATTAGTTTAGGTTTATTAATTACCTTGAACTTGGAAATTTGTTTTACTAAATCACTAATTAACGTAAAACTTTCCAATTTAGTGATTAGGGTTAATAATTTAGCAATTAAGGTTTTAAATTTGGAAATTAGGGTTTTCCATTAACAATTAGGGTTTCCTATAATTAGGGTTTTCCTAATTAAGGTTAATATCTATAATACCAGTTGTTAATCACATTATCATGATTACATAACGACTTAACAAATTCATAGAGTCGTAAATGGCCTCTGAATTAGGGTTTCAACTCAATTAGGGTTTATAATTTAAATATTAAGATTTAAAAAAACATTAGGATTTCTAAATATTAATTAGGGTTTCTCTAATTAATATTAAATTCTATAATACACCACATATATCACATAACACTATTATATAACAAGATTGACTTTCCTATTTGAATTTAAAAATAGGGTTAAACAAATTAATGCTAGGTTTTTACATTATACACCATAATTGACTAACCATTGTCAGTCCACAAACATACAGTACATATTTATTGTCAGTATATATTATTTAAATAATATATAATTATATTTTCATGGAAAATAAATAATAAAAATATTTCTACTATAAAATTAATTATTAAAAGAATAAACTTTATAATAATCAATAATTTTAAAATAAAATTATTTGTAAATATTCATGTAATAAATATATTTTTATTTATTACATAATTACATACACACATCATCTTGTACAAATCCTCATCCTTAAAATAAAATAAAAAAATTTATACGCAAATTTTCTGATTAATTGTATAGAAAATATCAGGGTGTTACAGTGCGTCGTCCAATTTTAGAGACCAATCTTTTTTGCTCGGGTTTACCACCTTTTCTAAAATTTTCTTCACCTCTCTGTTGGAAACCTCAGCTTGACCACTCTCGTCTGGGGGTGATATGTTGTTGCAACCCTATGATTGACCCCATACTTCGCTAAGAGAGCTGTAAATGACTTATTACAGAAGTGACTTCCCTCGTCACTTATGATTGCTCTTGGTGTGCCAAACCTTGTGACGATGCTCTTTTGTAAAAACTTAAGAACAACCTTGGCATCATTTGTAGGGAGTGCTACAACTTCCACCAATTTTGATACATAGTCCACAGCAAGCAAAATGTACAAGTTGTTGAATGAGGGAGGAAAAGGTCCCATGAAGTCAATTCCCCACACATCAAAAACCTAGACTTCCATGATCGTGTTGAGCGGAATTTCATTCCTTTTTGAGATGTTGCCCACTCTTTGGCATCTATCACAGTTTTTTACAAACTGGTGGGCATCCTTGAACACAGTAGGCCAGTAGAATCCTGCTTGAAGTACCTTGGTCGTTGTCCACTCACTCCCATATTGTCCCCCATACACAGATGAATGGCATTCGTGCAAGATATTCTTTACTTCACTGTATGTCACACATCTACAAATCATTTTGTCTGCACACTATTTGAATAAATAAGGCTCGTCCCACATGTACCACTTAACATCATGTAGGAACTTCTTCTTTTGATGACGTGTCAGATCAAGGGGAAGGATTTTACTCACCAAGTAACTGGCAAAGTCCACATACCATGGAAATTCTATGTTGACTCCAAAAAGTTGCTCATCCGGAAATGATTTGTTGATTAAACACTTATCTACCCCATCCTTGTCTGGATTTTCTAATCTGGAAAGATGATCTGCCACTTGATTATCTTTCCCCTTCCTATCTTTTATTTCCAAATCAAATTCCTGAAGGAGAAGGATCCATTTGATTAGTCTAGGCTTAGCATCCTTCTTTGAGATTAGATAACGAATTGTCGAGTCATCCGTATATACCACCACTTTTGTTCCAATAAAAAATGCTCTAAATTTATCAAAGGCGTATACTACATCAAGTAACTCCTTCTCGGTGGTTGTGTAGTTCAATTGGGCATCCGTAAGGGTTTTACTTGTATAGTATACGACATGGAATATCTTCTCTTGGCGTTGACCAAAAACAGCCCCTACCGTGTAGTTGCTAGCATCGTACAGTAACTCGAAAGGCACTGTCCAATCCGGTGCTACGATTACGGGAGCTGTAGTCAACTTCTTCTTCAATTGCTCAAATGCTGACTTACATTCCTCATCAAACATGAAAACTGCATCTTTCTCTAAGAGACTTCATAATGGTTTTGCAATCTTAGAGAAATCTTTAATAAACCTTCGGTAGAATCCAGCATGTCCAAGAAAACTACGGATTCCTTTGACTATAGTTGGTGGTGGAAGATTCTCAATTGTGCCCAAATTTGCTCTATCAACCTCTAAACCTTTTGCAGAGACCTTGTGCCCCAAGATTATTGCTTCTCCAACCATAAAGTGACGCTTCTCCCAGTTAAGCACCAAATTCGTTTCCACACATCACTTCAAGCCATGACCAAGTTCTCTAGACTGACATCAAAATTGTCTCCATAGACAGAAAAGTCGTCCCTCAAAACTTCCACATTCTTCTCCACCATGTTCGAGAAGATAGCCATCATAAATCTTTGGAACGTTGCTGGTGCATTACACAAACCAAAAGACATCCTCCTGAATGCAAAGGTGTCGTATGGGCATGTGAAAGTGGTTTTCTCTTGATATTCAGGTGCTATGACTATTTGGTTGTACCCCGAGTATCCATCCAGTAGACAGTAGTATTCATGCCCAGCTAACCGGTCCAACATTTGGTTAATGAAGGGTAGAGGAAAGTGATCCTTCCGGGTTGCCTTATTCAGCTTTCTGTAGTTCATGCAAACCTCTATCCTATTCCATCGCCCCTCGCTCGGAATCGATTCATTGTCGTCTTTCTTAACCACTGTCATTCCACTCTTTTTTGGAACGCATTGAACTGGATTAACCCATACACTATTTAAAATCGGGTAAATAATTCCTGCATCCAACCACTTCAGTATTTCTTTCTTTACCACTTCTTTCATGATTGGATTTAGTCGTCTCTGTTGTTCCACTGTTGGCTTAACTTCCTCTTCTATGAGAATCTTGTGCATGCAAAAGGAGGGGATCCCCTTTATATCGGCAATTGTCCACCCTATTGTACACTTGTATTCTCTCAAAATTCTCAGCAATTTACTTTCCTACAATTCGTTAAACGCAGATGCAATAATAACAAGTAAAGTATTTGAATCACCAAAATAAGCATACCTGAGGTGTTTAGGAAGCGGTTTGGTGAAAATAACTAGACTAGGGTCATTAAGCTTAATCTCAAGGGCTACACAAGGCAAATATAGATATGTCTATCTTATTATGCAATTTATGCACACATTCCTATAGGCATGATAATAACAAGTGTTCTTGTATTTAAGGTTTAGATATTAATATCCATTTTTCAATATCCATTAATATCAATATCAATTTCTTTGTCAAGTAATTAATCAATAAGCATGAAATATAACAACCCATTCCAAAATGATTCATTAATATAAATAAGAGAGAAAGTTAATTAAGCTAAACAATAGGTTACATTGCAATCCTAGAAATGGAGTTAGTTCATAACTGTGGTACTAATACACATTTTCAAAGTGTTCAACATGCTCAATAATACACTAATGAATGAAAGATTTTGATAAAGAAAACTCCTTTTGTGAAGTTTTTTGACTCCAAGTCTTCTCTTCTCCATGTAGTGCCGAGCTATGAAGGATGCAATGGACTTTTCTTCCTTGAAGATCAACTTCTATCTCTTCTAAGCTAAGAAACTCTCAAATAACCCCAATCTATGCTCCAGAGAAGTTGGAGGCTACTGCTTAATGATAAGATATGAATTCCTTAGCTTTTTAGGTCATTAAGACCTAATCTCTGTCTGGGCACCAGAGTCGCATCGCAGCCAAGTTTAAGTTTTGGAACAATGCAAGCAGTGTGTTAGCACAAAAAAATACGAAATGGCACTACATTGCGCTTTATAGAGGAACTAGGTAAATGTCACCCGATGATGTTGTCACAGCTTGGTCGTGATGGTGTTTGCAGAGCCGCTTTAGGCTGGCGGTGGCGTTGTAGTGCTGGTATGGATAAAATGGCATTTTTGCCCCTACAAAGCTGGAAATGACCTAATAAGCCCTGCAACACCAAGATTAAGCAAAATAATAACAAAATAATATAAAAGCTATAAAATTAACGAAGAACAACCAACTTCTTAAGCCATAGAGGATCTGGTTCACAGGTATAAATCCCACTCATCATCAGTATAATTTTGGGGTTATGCCCTAGAATTGGCTGCATATCTACTAAATAAGGTGCCCTTGAAATCCATCCCTAAGACTCCATAAGAGATATGGACAGTGAGGAAACCTAGTCTTAAGTATGTTCAGATACAAAGATGTCCAACTTATGTGAAAAAGTTTCAGAATGATAAGTTTGGGACAAAATCTGATAATTGCAAATTTGTGGGATATCCTAAAAAAAGTTTAGGATGCTATACAATCCTACTGAGAAAAAGGTGTTTGTTGCAAAACACGCTTCCTTCTTGGAAAAGGAGGTTATCCTTGAAGGGGCTAGTTGGAGGAAATAGATCATGAAGAAGTTCAAGAACCACAAACCACTACATATCAAGTGTATGAATCTATCCAAGTAGAAACACCTTCTGTACCACAACCTATTCGTAAATCTGAAAGAGTATCGAAGCTACCTAAGAGGTATAGATTCATCATAGAGAATGATGATAAGGTATGCATTATAGATGATGATGATCCATTGCCTTACAAACAGGCTATGAGTGGTAAAGACTCAGAAAATGGCTAGAAGCCATGAAATCTAAGATGGAGTCCATGTATGAAAATCAAATATGGACTTTGATTTCATCACCTGAAGGCATTAAGCCAATTAAGTGTAAATGGGTCTTTAACAGAAAGACCGGAGCGGACGGCAAGGTGGAGACTTATAAGGCCCAACTAAATGCAAAAGGTATCAAACAAAGACAAGTTGTTGACTATAATGAAACCTTCTCACCAGTAGCTATGCTCAAGTCCATTCGGAATTTTCTTACAATTGCAGCTTACTATAACTATGAAATTTGGCAGATGGACGTGAAAATGGCCTTCTTTAATGGAAAACTTGAGGAGGATGTATATAGGATACAACCAGAGGGTTTTATTTCAACGGTTGGAACAAATCAAGTATGTAAGCTACAACGATCCATTTATTGAATGAAGCAAGCTTCTCGAAGGTGGAACATCCGTTTTGATGAGACAATCAAAGAGTTTGATTTTATCAAAAATGTAGATGAACAATATGTGTACAAGAAGGTTAGTGGGAGCGCTGTTTCATTCCTAGTATTATATGTTGATGATATATTACTAATAGGGAATAATATTCCTATGCTATAATCGATCAAAATTTGGTTAGCTAAATACTTCTCCATAAAGGACTTGGGTGAGGCATCCTATATTTTTGGGATAAAGATATATAGTGTGACTCCCCCAAATCCAGGTACCTTCCAACCCGACAGATGGTGCTACACAGTACTCATAAATATACATTCATTCCATTGGAACAACATCAAAATGAGTGTATTAACTACATTCTTATTACAATAATAATAAATCATTTCCCAAGTTCGAAAACCGAATACATTCTTCATTGTTCATAAGTATAATACATACAAATATACTAGTCTATTACAGGATAACTAATTATCCATCTTATCCATGCCTTTATCTTTCTTAGAACCCTCAGTTCGTTCGGCCTTCGTTGTAATCATATAATTCCAGCAAGAAGTGAGTATAACTAGCTCAGCAAGTCTAGCAACATATTATATAAATACCACGTCGAGAATCATATGATTATTCTTCAATAACTTAACAAATAGCTATGAAGTACCATGGAACATTGAATAGCACTTTTCATTCTCGTAAAACAATTCCAAAGTACATATAGTAACTTAGGAATTATGAGTAGGTCAAAAGACCATGAACATTTTCTTTAGTTTTCATTTATGAAAAAGGACAACCCGACACTAAATGCGTAAGTCCGATATATCTTACGAGCACATCTAGGTGATCAGCCTATATTACTCTATGTTGATCAACACTCATCCGTTAAACGTATTTACATTTAAGTTTTGGCAACCTCGCGTGCCCATCGAATAATCGATGTAAAATACATTTTTTTATTCATACTCAGGCTTACCTTTGAATCCGTACCAAACAATTGGCATAGAATAGCATTATCAATTCTATATCGAAAGACTTGTAAACAAATCAATCAAATTCTTTAAGATTAGTCTAGCCAAATTAAATCTGGCATCGACCCTTTCATAAAACAATTCATGCATCTCATATCATGAATCACAGAGAACTTGGCTAACACGAAGGTTAGACAAGCTTTAAGAAAAACTTGCCTTCAAGCGTCTTCAAATAAATATTCAACAATTCTTGGTCTTTATAGTCTCTATATGATATATTCACATAACACACTGTAATTAGCTACCAAACAATCAAATCACATTGTTTTTACCAACTTCTTTCTCTTCTATAACTTAACCAAATTTATTTTATTAATAAAACTTATTTTAAGTACTTATCCGCCCTTACGGCTTATTATCGTTCATCGTTGCATTACTAATAAACCACGTTCAAATCATAAGGTCATCACTATATATGTCATATAGGAATGGTCTTAACATGTATATGAAGTATATACACTTGCTCCATAATTATCTTGCAACATTGGGTTCAAAAAATTTAACTCATCTTTCTTTTCCCCTGTCTCGGCGCTGCGGAGCCATCCTCAGGCTTACCATTGGTGCTGCGGCGCCAACTAAAAGTAGCTAACCCCATGTCTCGGCACTACGACATGAGACTTACTATACAAGAGTTGCACTGCGGCGCGACTCTGCAGTGTTTACTCTCTCGTCCCGACACTACGGCGCGAGGAACACAGGCTTGGGTGGTGCCATCCTCAGGCTTACCATTGGCGTTGCGGCGCCAACTAACAGTAGCTAACCCCATGTCTCGACGTTGGTGCGTGAGACTTACTATACAAGAGTGGCGTTGCAGCGCGACTCTGCAGTGTCTACTCTCTCGTCCCGGCACTGCGGCGCGAGGAATACAGACTTGGGCGGCGCTGCGGTGCCGACCTTGAGCCCTGGAATTCTATGTCTTTTTCTCAGTTCAATTCTTCCCGGACTACTAACTTGGTCGTTATAAGTCAGAATTGACTCGTTCAAAAGACATTATCTCATGTACTTCAATTTTATTTGAATTAATATAGTTTTCAAATACGTTAACAATGAATTCACTATTTAACGTCCTATTACGCTTTTGTTTAACGTTCTTGAGCGTTCATAGCTCGTTTCTTCGTTTTAAGTCGAAATTTGACGATTCTTGAGTCCACGACTCTTAAATAAGTTGTTCTACGTTATGCCATCGAAAACCAAGACTTTCAAGTTAAACGACAACTTTTGACTACTAATCCAGGATTTCTACGTTTTCAACGTTTAACGCCTAATTTCGTAAATTTCGCCATAACTTCGTTACTCAAGTTTTATACTCCAAATCAAATGGAACCAATCCATTGATTCATTATCTACATCCTAACCAAATAAGATGCACATGCCCTATGATGGTTTTCAATTTGTCCATCAACAACCAAATAAATGTTTAACGGTTTTCTTTGATTTAAAACTTACTTAAACTGTGACGCCCCCAAAATAGGAATACATCACCTCGCCAAATACATGGTACTGAATATAAATACAAACTAATTATACAACAGTCGTGTAAAATACGACAAAATACATGCTGTGAGTTTTAATACAAATATTGTCATCTAGACAATATCCACACTCAAATTAGCCCTCATTACATTTATTATCACACTATTTCACCGAACAGTGAGGACTACTAATACTAGCAGCTGGACCGTCACTCCGTTCCCCGACTCGTCCCAGCTATATTCTCATTTCCTGAAGAGAACAATGAAAGAAATGGTGAGCTCAACTAGCCCAGTAAGAAATATTATGACTAAGATAATGCAGAATAAATTATCATTAGTCCTCAACAGTGTTAAACTGATAATATACAATAGACATCAAGTTTAACTGCAGCGGAACATGCAATCCATTAAAAGAGTCAAGTAGAGAATAAAATCTACTATCTTTTATGATTTAAAAAGGTTTTTCATCACTTTTTATCGCAAAGACTCAGCTTAATAAATAATCCACATCATTAAATCATCCCTGCACTACAGGCCAAAGATATTCTTTAGTATCACGACTGCAAGACCCCAACTTTTTGAATAAAGAGTTATTTTTCTCAAAATATATTTTTGAATATTATGGTGTAGATTTGATATAATGTTATAGTTGTGGGTATTATTTACAAGTTTTGCAAAGTACGAGAGTTGTTATATAATATTCGATTGGTCAGGGAATATTCGTTTTAACAGGGAATATTCATACAACGGCACAATCATTAGTGGACCCCCACAACGGAATTATTGTCGGATTGAGAAAACGACAAAAATACTTTGTGAAAATAACGACGAAAGTTTTTACCGTTAATTGTTAAATTACCCGGTAGTAAAAGTACAGTAATACACGTGGTTTCATAGTAGCACACGGTATTGATTATTGATGCTTACGTGAGAAGTCACTCAGTTATACTCAATTATTGCTACAGTAATTGCTGCAACATATCTCTCATATTATTTATTCGATTATTGTCATAGTATCATATGCATAATATGTTATTTTATTAAATCAATAATTGAGACGACAAAGTTATTCATATTATTAAATTGCAATATTTAAAATGTCTAGAAGTTCTGTGAAGGAGAGGTTTGGTCACCTAATTGCGTGCCAATAGTGAGAAATCCTTATTGGAAAGCCCCCTCTTTCCTAGGAACGACCTGGTTGATAAATATTGTGAGTTATAATATTAATGATGAATGTTATTAAAATTGAAGTTGTGTTCGGAGTTCAATTTGGAGACGCGGACGTGATATTTGAGTCCTGAACGATGAAATTAGTAAAATAGTCTATAAACACAAAATTTTCCTAATTCACTATTTGGTCAAAAGTCAACAGCTGACTTTTTCGGGAAAAGTCAAACTTCAAAATTTCTAAATTTATATTTTTGATAAAAATGGTTTCATTGTGTTGGAATTATTTGTGTTAGTGAAAATCGACAATTATTTCGATAATAATTGATGTCCGGAGGTTATATCGACCAATCTGTATCTAACCTGGATAAATGAGCAATTGATTGCTATTATTTCACATGATTATAACTATTTGTTCACATGTGTATACTATTGTTTCACATTCTTGTAACTATTAGGGGAGTTGGTGCAAGATTGATAATACTTGCATGACTAAGTTAAAATGGAGGTATAGATGGAGGTACTATACTGTAATTCGTATTTTCACATGTCTAGAACTATTGATTCACATAATTTACTATTGAATCACATTATTTACTATTAGGGGAGGTGGTGCAAGTTTGATAATACTTCCATGACTAAATTAAAAATAAAGGAAAAGTCAAGGTATTGATCGTAATTTTTCGAGCCCCAAAATGTGCAATTATCGAAACTATATTTTTCTATAAATAGAAGCTCATTCTTCCTTCATTTCTCACCAATTCACAAAAGCTTTAGAGCGATTATTATAGAGAGAAATTATAGAAAGAAGAAGAGAAGTCTGCTACCTCACTATTCCAGTATCCAGTTTTTCTAAGGTAGGGAGTATTATTTCTTTCTTATCCAACTTCAGTTATTCCATTCTTTATTATTCTCATTGAATAACTCAGATACGCTGGCTACCCTATACTTGGTGAAATTCTTCTGTTGTTCCATTCTTTATCATTATGTTGGAACATCCTGCCATCATATGTTTCTACGCCTTTAATTCGGTTCCGCTTTTTTATTATTCATTGGAATATCTCGTCGTCATGCGCTTTTACGCCGGGTCGATTCCGCTCTTTATTATTTTGTTGGAATATCTTGTCATCGCATGCGTTTCTGTTGACCTCGATTCTCGCCTTTATTATTATGTTGGAATATCTTGTTTGTGCGCTTTTACGCCTAACTGATTCCGCTTTTTATTATTTTGTTGAATATCCTGCTCGCGCATTTTACGCCGGACTGCTCCGTTATTTATTATTCTCATTGAATAACTCTTTTGCCTGTAAGGGTCTATCGCATGCCCGGTGATTTCTTTTGTTATTCCATTCCTTTTTATACTCAATTGGTTAAAGTTTTGACTTCTATACTCCATAAAATTAGTGGAATATCCTCGATATTTGCGCTTCATCCAAAGATCTTTTCATGGAAATATTCTTCCGAGCATTATTGAATTTTACTCTACAAAGCAAAGATCATGTTGACAATTTGGACGTTATTAGTTCCTCGGATAAATTAATTCTTGAACTTGTTTTATTGAATTCTTATATCATTGTCATCATCCTCATGTTTATATTTTGTTGAAAGTCATCTGTGGCCTATAGTGCATGATGGACTTGGTATGATTATGACTGTGGATTATTCAAAGTAATCATGACCGTAATGTTACAAATGATGTGGTAAAAGTCCTCATTGGCCCGTAGTGCATTGATGGACGCTTGTTGGCATGATCATGACCATTCTTGAATACACAAATATTCTTGCCCGTAGTGCATGGATAATTGTGGTCGTGATACTAAAGAATATCCTCGCCATAGTGCGTGGGTGATTCGATGATGTGGATTATTTATTGTCGAGTCCCAAATGATAAAAGTGATGAAAACCTTTAAATCATAAAAGATAGTAGATGTTATTCTCTACTTGACTCTTTTTTAATGGATTGCTTGTTCAACCGCAGCTTAAACTTGATGGTTGTTATATTGTATCGCTTTAACACCGTCTGAAGGCTAACGATAATATATTCTGCATTATCTTAGTCATAATATTTCCTACTAGGCTAGTTGAGCTCACCCTTTTACTTTTATTGTTCTCTTCAGGAAATGAGAACGTAGCAGGGACTAGTCGGGGAACGGAGTGACGGACCAGATGATAGCATTAGTAGTCCTCACTATTCAGTGAAATAGTGGAAAATAAATGTAATAATATTGAATTTGAGTTTGTATATTGTCTAGACGACAATATTTGTATTAAAACTCATAGCTTATGTTTTGTCGTACTTTACACAACAGTTGTATAATTAAGTTGTATTTGTATTCTGTACCATGTATTTGATTTAATTCGTAATAGGTGATGTATACCTATTTTGGGGCGCCACAGATTGGTATCAAAGCTTAGGGATATGATCCTCGCTAAGATGTGAGACTAGAACTAGGAGGGGAGACACGGGGGAATTCTTTCGCTAGTATGACCTACCTAAGTTTATTTGGTTTTTAATTGGTCACGTAGTATAAGGATAATATGTGATATATTAATTAACCATTGTTTTGTGGCGAGATTTGAAAATGGCATTCGAGAATGTTGAGAACATCAATGGAGCACAGAGACCGCTGAGTCTCCACATGCATCAATAACTGTGACAATGTGCATCGAAGGCGACAATCCTCATGCAAACAACAACACTGACCAAATGATGAACGATGGAATGTTCCGAGGCTTCATGCAATTCATGCAACATCAAGCGAGAGCGGCTCCTGTCCAAAATGAAGGTGGAAACACTGAAACTCTCGGACGGTCGCCGCTAAACAGTTCAAGGAGCTGGGACCACCGGAGTTTATTGGAGAGCCAAAACCACTTAAGGCGAAAGCGTGGATAAAGCAGATCACCAAGATATTTGATGTCTTGGGAAGCTTCGAGGAACAAAAGGTTCCCTTCGCCACCTTTATGTTGCGTGAAGAGGCAGATTACTGGTGGGAATCTGTAAAATTTACCCAACCTGACGCACTCAAGATGTCTTGGGAGAAGTTCCAAGAGCTGTTCAACGACAAGTAATTTCCTAAAAGTATTCGTCACATGAAGGAGGTGGAGTTTATCAAGTTGGAACAAAATAATATGACCGTGTCGCAATACGAGGCTAAATTTGCAGAGTTATCCCGATTTGCATCCCATTTGGTTGACAATGAGGAGCGAATGACGCGAATGTTTTTAAGAGGTTTAAAACTGGAGATACGTCAATATCTTATTTCTCATAAACTGTGTTTGTACTCAGATGTTATAAATAGGGCTCAGTTATTGGAGCGCAGTAACGAGTCAACGCAACCACGAGAAAGCAGCCGACAACATGAAAATACCAGTGGTAACAGTCATCGGAGCGGTGACAACAAACGTGTAGGGAATCAACATGCCAGAAATGGTAACCACTTCGGTGGTAATCATGGCCATGACAATAAAAATGGACATTTCAAGAAAAGGAGATTCAACAATGATGGAAAGACGTCAACACCAGCAACCGTGGTTAAGGAAGGAGAACGACCACCTATCATATGCTTCAAATGCGGAGGGGAGGGACATATCAGTCCAAACTGCGCGATGCCATCCAAAGCGTGTTATAATTATGGAAGAGAAGGTCACTTAGCTCGATTTTGTCGTTCACCGAAGACAAGTTCAGCTAGGATGGAGGCACCAAAGGCCGTCCCAGAAAAGTCAAAACCGGTGGTGCAAGGGAGAACATTTGTTGTGACCTCCCAGAAAGCAAGGAACTCGAACGAGGTCATCACGGGTAAGCTTATCATAAACTCTAGTGAAGTCTATACCTTATTTGATATCGGTTCTACCCATTCTTTTATTTCTCCTACTTGCGCTCAACGTTTAAATTTGACTCGGAGAAATTAGACTTTGACTTATCTGTTGAAACTCCATTAGAGAAACCTTCATTACATCCAATCGCTTATAAGTCTTGTTTGATTCAAATCCAGAATCAGACGTTACCTCGTCGATCCTATCTCCTTAAAAATACTTGCATTTGACGTGATTCTAGGGATTGATTGGTTAAGTACTCATGATGCTAAAATTGATTATTTTCATAAGGTTGTTAGCTTTCATATTCATAATAAACCTATTATGCAAATTCAAGCAACCAAACCATTAAAATCAATCACTACTCATCTCAAGCCATAAAGCTATTCATTTATTGAAAAATGGATGTCAAGCTTTCTTAGCTCATGTCACTTGATTTAAACAAAAATACGCCGATTTGAAGGATATTTCTATTGTTAATAAATTTCCGACGATTCCTCAAGAACTTCCCCGCCTACCCCAGAGCGCGTGAAGTTGAATTTTGTATCGACCTTGAACCCAAAGACAAAACCCATTTCCAAAGCCCCATATCGAATGGCTCCTATTGAACTTCAGAGTTAAAGACCCAATTGCAGAATTGTTAGACATTGGTTTCATTCGCCCCAAGACGCTCCTCGGGGTGCTCCTGCTCTATTCGTGAAGAAGAAAGATGGGAGTATGCGACTTTGTATTGATAATCGGAGTTGAATCATGTCACCATCAAAATAGGTACCCATTGCCACGTATTGATGACCTCGTTTGATCGGCCAAAGGAGCACAATTTTTTCAAAGATCGATATTCGCTTCGGATATCATCACCGAAGGTTAAAACGAGGATATTCCAAAGATCGCCTTCGTAACTCCCTGACGGCATTATGAATTCTTAGTCATGTCTTTTGGATTGACTAATGCTCCTGCTGCCTTCATGGATATGATGAACCGAGTATTCAAGGAATATTTGGAACATTTTGTGGTTGTCTTTATTGAAGAGATCCTCATATATTCCAAAAGCCATGAAGATCATGAGCAACACTTGAGGCTGATACTCCAAAAGCTTCGTGAAAATAAGCTATATGCCAAGTTGAAGAAATGCGAGTTCTGGCTTGAGGAAGTTTCATTCCTTGGGCATGTGATATCAAGTCATGGAATATCTGTTGACCTAGCAAAGATTGAAGCTATTCAAAGATGGGAGCAACCTAAATCGTTGACCGGTAGTCGTAGCTTTCTCGGATTAGTCGGTTATTATCGAGATTCGTGGAAGGATTTTCTCGAATCGCTACTCCATTAACTCAAATTGACTCAAAAGATACAAAGTTTGGTTGAGTGAGGAATGTGAGAAGAGTTTTCAAGAACTCAAAAGGAGACTCATTTCAAAGACTGCTCGACAATACCATCCGCCTCTGAGGATTTGTCATCTACAAAGGATGCTTCTAGCAAAAGGGTTAGGATGTGTTCTCATGCAACATGGGAAAGTCATAGCCTATGCCTCATGGCAAGTCAAAGAATATGAGAGGAATTATCTTACTCATGATCTAGAGTTGGCAGCTGTTGTTTTCGCACTTAAAATTTGGAGGCATTACTTGTATGGGGAGAAAGTGGAAATCTTTACAGATCATAAAAGCCTCAAATATTTCTTCACTCAAAAGGAACTCAACATGCGACAACGACGTTGGCTTGAATTGTTGAAAGATTATGATCATACCATCCAATACCATCCTGGAAAAGTGAACGTGGTAGCTGACACATTGAGTAGAAGATCATATGCAAGTACGAGTGCGATATTGTCAACACAAAGGCCCATTTTGTATGACTTGCAAAGGATGGTGATAGAGTTAAAGACTCTAGGGACCCACATGATGATGGCAAACATACAAGTAGAACCGACTTTAATCGATAAAGTTAAAGCTGCTCAAGCTATAGACCTAGAGCTAATGCGTATGAAGAAGAAAGTGCAAGAAGGTGCTATTCCGGAAGCAAGAATCGACGAGGAAGGAATACTTCGAGTCAACTCCAGATTTTGTGTTCCTAACGACCCTAATTTAAAGTATAAAATTATGACGGAGGCGCAAAACACACTGTTTGCAATCCATCCTGGGAGTACCAAAATGTATCATGATCTTCGACATACATTTTGGTGGAGAAATATGAAGAGAGAGATAACGGAGTTTATCTCAAGGTGTTTAACTTGTCAACGAGTTAAGGCGGAGCATCAATTACCAAAAGCTCCATTGCAACCACTTGAAATTCTAGAATGGAAGTGGGAGCACATTACTATAGATTTCGTTACTGGTCTTCCCAAGGTTTCTCAAGGCATAGATGCAATTTGGGTCATTGTTGATAGATTGACCAAGTCTGCTCATTTCCTACCTATACGAGAATACACTTGAACGTCTTGCTCGTATGCACATAAACGAGATTGTAAGACTGCATGGTATGCCAGTATCCATAGTTTCTGATCTAGACTCAAGATTCACTTCAAGATTTTGGGTTAGTTTGCAAAAAGCTATGGGCACGAATTTACGATTTAGATCGAAGATATCATCCTCGAGACGGACGGACAATGGAGAGGACTATTCAAACTCTTGAAGATTTATTAAGACTCGTGTCCTTGACTTCAAAGGAAGTTGGGACAAGTTCTTACCATTGGTGGAGTTTTCCTACAACAACAGCTATCAAGTAACTATTAGCATGGCTCCATTTGAGGCGCCAGATGGAAAAAAGTGTCATTCTCTAGATGTTGGGATGAGGTGGGTGAAGCAACGTTGTTGGGACCAGAGTTGGTACGTATGATGACTACGGAAAAAATTCAAATGATCCGACAACGATAAAAACCTCACAAGATCGATAAAAGAGTTATGCCGATCTTCATCGAAAGGACGAGAATTCGATATTGAGATCATATGTTGTTACGTGTTGCTCCATGGAAAGGAGTTACAAGATTTGGAAAGAGAGGAAAGCTCAATCCTCGATTCATTGGCCCATTTTTAATCCTCGATCGAGTAGGAACTCGGCCTATAGACTTGCGCTATCACGCCAAGTATGTCTCGTGTTCATAACGCTTTTCACATATCCATGTTACGTAAATATGTGAAAGACCCGAACCACATTATTGAGTTAGAACCGGACGAAATAGAGGAAGATTTAACGTATGAAGAGGTTCTTGTTAAAATCTTAGATAAGAAGGAACATATTCTACGCTCCAAGGTTATACCTCAAGTCAAAGTTTTGTGGAGAAACCACGATGTTGAGAAAATGACTTGGGAGTTAGAATCTGAAATGAAATCAAAGTATCCTCACCTCTTCGACACACCAGGTACGCACCCTAATTTCGAGGACGAAATTTCATAAGAAGGGGAGGTTGTAAGACCCCAACTTTTTGAATAAAGAGTTATTTTTCTCGAAATATATTTTTGAATATTATGGTGTAGATTTGATATAATGTTATAGTTGTGGGTATTATTTATAAGTTTTGCAAAGTACGCAAGTTGTTATATAATATTCGATTGGTCTGGGAATATTCGCTTTTAACAGGAATATTCAGACAACTAAGACAATCATCGGTGGACCCCCACAACGAAATTATTGTCGGATTGAGAAAACGACAAAAATACTTTATGAAAATAACGGCGGAAGTTTTACCATTAACTGTTGAACTACCCGGTAGTAAAAGTACAGTAATACGCGTGGTTGCATAATAGCACACGGTATTGATTATTGATGCTTACGTGAGAAGTCACTCAGTTATACTCAATTATTGCTACAGTAATTACTGCATCATATCTCTCATATTATTGATTCGATTATTGTCATAAGATTATCCGCATAATATGTTATTTTATTAAATCAATAATTGAGACGACAAAATTTATTCATATTATTAAATTGCAATATTTACAATGTCTAGAAGTTCTTTCAAGGAGAGGTTTGGTCACCTAATTGCGCGCGCCAATAGGAGAAATCCTTATCGAAAGCCCCTTTCCGGGAAACGACTTCGCTTGATAAATATTGTGAGTTATAATATTAATGATGAATGTTATTAAAATTGAAGTTGTGTTCGGAGTTCAATTTGGAGACGCGACGTGATATTTGAGTCCTAACGATGAAATTAGTAAAATAGTCTATAAACACAAAATTTTCTGAAATTCACTATTTGGTCAAAAAAGTCAATAGCTTGACTTTTTTCGGAAAAAAGTCAAACTTTGAAATTTCAAAATTTATATTTTGATAAAAATGGTTTCATTGTGTTGGAATTATTTGTGTTAGTGAAAATCGACAATTATTTCGATAAAAATTGATGTCCTGGAGGTTATATCGACTAATCGGGTATTTAACCTGATAAATGAGCAATTGATTGCTATTATTTCACATGATTATAACTATTTGTTCACATGTGTATACTATTGTTTCACATTCTTGTAACTATTAGGGGAGTTGGTGCAAGATTGATAATACTTGCATGACTAAGTTAAAAATGGAGGTATAGATGGAGGTACTATACCGTAATTCGTATATTCACATGTCTAGAACTATTAATTCACATAATTTACTATTGAATCACATTATTTACTATTAGGGGAGGTGGTGCAAGTTTGATAATACTTCCATGACTAAATTAAAAATAAAGGAAAAGTCGGAGGTATTGTCTTTGTAATTTTTGAGCCCCAAAACGTGCAATTATCGAAACAATATTTTCTATAAATAAAGCTCATTCTTCCTTCATTTCTCACCAATTCACAAAAGCTTTAGAGCGATTATTATAGAGAGAAATTATAGAAAGAAGAAGAGAAGTCTGCTACCTCACTATTCCAAAGATCCAGCTTTTTCTAAGGTAGGGAGTATTATTTCTTTCTTATCCAAGAGAACTTCATATTCCATTCTTTATTATTCTGTTGGAATAACTCAGATATCGCGCTGCCTACCCTATACTTGGTGAAATTCTTCCGTTGTTCCATTCTTTATCATTCTCATTGGAACATCCTGTCATGCGCTTCTTCGCCGGACTGGTTCCGCTTTATTATTCGTTGAATATCCTCACCGTACATGCGTTTACGCCGGGGTCCCGATTCCGCTTTTTATTATTTTGTTGGAATATCTTGTTCATGCGCTTTCTGCCGGACCGATTCTGCCTTTTTATTATTCTCGTTGAATATCTTGTTTGTGCGTTTTACGCCGGACCTGATTCTGTCTTTATTATTTTGTTAGAATATCCTGTCTGTGCATTTTACGCCTGACCTGATTCCGTTATTTATTATTCTGTTGGAATAACCTGCCTGTGCGGTTTATCGCATGCCTGGTGATTTCTTTGGTTATTCCATTCCTTATTATACTCAGTTGGTTAAAGTTTTGACTTCTATACTCCATGAAATTAGTGGAACATCCTTGATATTTGCGCTTCATCCAGTATCTTTTCATGAAAATATTCTTCTGAGCATTCTTGAATTTTACTCTACAAAGCAGTATCATGTTGACAATTTGGACGTTATTAGTTCCTGGACAAATTAATTCTTGAACTTGTTTTATTGAATTCTTATATCATTGTCATCATCCTCATGTTTATATTTTGTTGAAAGTCATCTGTGGCCTATAGTGCATAGATGGACTTGGTATGATTATGACCTGGGATTATTCGGTGTAATCATGACCGTAATGTTATAAATGATGTGGTAAAAGTCCTCATTGGCCCGTAGTGCATTGATGGACAGTTGTTGGCATGATCATGACCATTATTGAATACACAAATATTCTTGGCCCGTAGAGTAAATGGATAATTGTGGTCGTGATACTAAAGAATATCCTCGGGTCAGAAAGTGTAGGTGATTCGATGATGTGGATTATTTATTAAGTCGAGTCCCAAATATAAAAGTGATGAAAACCTTCTAAATCATAAAAGATAGTAGATGTTATTCTCACTTGACTTTTTAATGGATTGCTTGTTCACCGCAGCTTAAACTTGATGGTTGTTATATTGTATCGCTTTAACACTCGTTGAAGGCTAACGATAATATTTTCTGCATTATCTTAGTCATAATATTTCCTACTAGGCTAGTTGAGCTCACCCTTTTACTTTTATTGTTCTCTTCAGGAAATGAGAACGTAGCAGGGACTAGTCGGGAAACGGAGTGACGGACCAGATGATAGCATTAGTAGTCCTCACTATTCAGTGAAATAGTGGAAAATAAATGTAATAATATTGAATTTGAGTTTGTATATTGTCTAGACGACAATATTTGTATTAAAACTCACAGCTTATGTTTTGTCGTACTTTACACGACAGTTGTATAATTAAGTTGTATTTGTATTCTGTACCATGTATTTGACGACTCATAATAGGTGATGTATACCTATTTTGGGGGCGTCACAATGACCACGAATTATCCATGCTCTACGGCTAAAAATAATCGTGTTTTCATCAACGGTCCTGATCATGCCATAAAACAATTCATCTTTGCTCCCTTGGCCGAAGAGAATCCATAGCCATAATCATACCAAAAACTGTCCATAAATACAATACAGGCCAATGAGGACTTTTTTCACATCATTTGTAACATTACAGTCATGATTATATCGAATAATCACTGGTCATAATCATACCAAGTCCATCTATGCACTACATGCCACAGATGACTTTCAACATAAAATAAACATGAGGATGATGACAATGACATAATAATTCAATAAAACAAGTTCAAGAATTAATTTATCCAGGAACCAATAACGTCCAAATTGTCAACTTGATACTTCTATGTAGAGTAAAATTCAAGAATGCTAAGAAGAATATTTACATGAAAAGATATTGGATGAAGCGCAAATATCAAGGATATTCCACTAATTTCATGGAGTATAGAAGTCAAAACTTTAACCAACTGAGTATAATAAAGAATGGAATAACAAAGAAATCACCAAGCATGCGATAGATCAAGACATGCAAAGTTATTCTAACAGTATAATAAATAACGGAAACCGTGTTCTACGTGAAATGCATGCATGATATATTTCAACAGTAATAATAAAGATTTTAATCAGTCCCAAGAAAACGCATGCATATGATATTCCAAATGTAATAATAAATAATGGAACTAGGTCATGCGTAAAAAGCATGCATGTGATATTCCAAATGTAATGATAAATAATGGAACTAAGTCCCACAGAACGCACAAATGTGATATTCCAACAGGATAATAAAGAATGGAATATTAGAAGAATTTCACCATGTTTGCAGTACTTTGCATAGACATGTTATTCCAACATAATAATAAAGAATGGAATAACAGAAGAATTTCACCAAGTATAGGGTAGCCCGCATATACAGGTTATTCCAATAGAATAATAAAGAATGGAATAACAGAAGTTCTCTTCATGGATAAGAAAGAAATAATACTCCCTACCTTTGAAAGAAACTGGATATAGGAGTAGTGAGGTAGTAGACTTCTCTTCTTCTTTTTCTCTATAGATTTTCTCTATAATTTCTCTCTATAATAATTGCTCTATAGCTTTAGTGAATTGGTGAGAAATGAAGAATGAGCTTCTATTTATAGAAAAATATAATTTTGATAATTGCACATTTTGGGGCTCGAAAAATTACAGAACAATACCTGCAACTTTTCTTTCATTTTTAATTTAGTCCTGCAAGTATTATCAAACTTACACCACCTCCCCTAATAGTAAATAATGTGAATCAATAGTAAATCATGTGAATCAATAGTTCTAGACATGTGAAAATATGAATTACAAGATAAGACTCTCCATCTATACCTCCATTATTAACTTAGTCATGTAAGTATTATCAATCTTGCACCAACTCCCCTAATAGTAACAAGAATGTGAATCAATAGTATACACATGTGAACAAATAGTTATTATCATGTGAAATAATAGCAATCAATTGCTCATTTATCCTAAGTTAAATACCCGATCGTCAAAATAACCTCCGGACATCAATTTTATTGAAATAAATGTCGATTTTCAAGAATACAAATAATTCCAACATAATGAAACTATTTTTATCAAAAATATAAATTTTGAAATTTCAAAGTTTGATTTTTCCCGAAAAAGTCAATCTGCTGACTTTTTTCACCAAATAGTAAAAATCGCAAATTTTGTGTTTATAGTCTATCTTTACTAATTTCATCGTTCCGGACTCAAATATCACGTCCGCCTCCAAATTCAACTCCGAGCACAACTTCAATATTAATAACATTCATCATTAATATTATAACTCACAATATTTATCAACCAGTATCGCTCCTTGTGAAAGAGGGCTTTCTAATAAGGATTTCTCCCTATCATGCGCCGAATTAGGTGACCAAGCCTCTCATTGATGTAACTTCTAGACATTATAAATATTGTAATTTAATAATATGAATAACTTTGTCATCTCAATTATCGACTTAATAATATATCATATAATGCATATGATAATCGCGACAATAATCAAATCAATAATACGAGAGATATGATGCAACAATTACTATAGCAATAATTGAGTATAACCGAGTGACTTCTCAAGTAAGCATCAATAATCAATACCGTAAAGCTACTATGTAACCACGCCAGATTTATACTTTTTTACTACCGAGTAGTTCAACAAGATTAATTCAGAAACTTCCGCCGTTATTTTTAATAAAATACTTTTGTCGCTTTTCTTAATCCGACAATAATTCCGCCAGGGGTCCACCAATGATTATGCCGTCGCATCTGGATATTCCCCAACAAAAAATAATATTCCCACCAATCGAATATTATATAACAACTTGTATAATTTGCAAAATTTATAAATACTACCCACAACTATAATATTATCTCAAATTCACACCATAATATTAAAAAAAATATTTCGAGAAAATTAAATCTTTATTCATAAAATCTGGGGTCTCACAATCTCCCCTCCTTATGGAATTTCACCCTCAAAATTTACGTGCGTACCTGGAATGCCGAAGAGATGAGGATACCCTGACTTCATTTTAGATTCTAACTCTTGAGGTATAACCTTTGAGTGTTGAATACGATCCTTCTTATCCAAGATTTTAAAATGTATCTCATCATACGTTAAATCATCTGCTATCTCCTCCGGTTCTAAATTAATAATGTGGTTCGGGTTGTCCACATATTTACGTAACATCAATACGTTATGAACACGTGACATACTTGACGGTAAAACGAGTCTATAAGCCACAGTTCTTACTCGACCAAGGATTTCAAATGGGTCAATAAAATCGAGGGTTGAGATTTCCTCTTTTCATCAATTCTTGCTTCTAGAATAACGCCCTCTTGAACCTTCTTCATTCATCAGCTCTGATTATGCAGCTTGAGCGGCTTTAACTTTATCGATTGAAGTCAATTCTAATCGTATATTCGCTATCTTTACGTGGGTTCCTAGATTGTTTAACTCTATCTTCATCCTTTATAAGTCGTACGAAATGGGTCTTTGTGTTAACAACATCGCACTCGTAAATGCATACGATCTTCTACTCAACGCGTCATCTACCACGTTCGCTTTCCCACGATGGTATTGAATGGTACGATCGTAATCTTCAACTGCTCGAGCCAACGTCTTCGGCGCATGTTACGTTCGTTTTAAGTAAAGAAATATTTAAGGGTTTTAGAAATGGGTTTTGTACTGGGGTCAATACAAAATTTGATTTCACACTCTAGGGGTAGGCTAAGAAGTCTTCAAGAATACGTCAGAAATTTATTAACAATAGGAATATCATTTAAAAACTGTGACTCTCATCCAAGACTTGGGTAGTACATCACATTGATACCTATCAACTTACCATCGTCATTCATGGTGTCGCCTACAGAAAGTTTGGCTTCGGTGCATTCCACACAAGAAAGTCAACAACGAAAGGATCGGGGCTCTTTATTTATGGCTTGATATGACCATGATTGACTTTAGTGATTTGGTTGCTTGAATTCGCATAACAGGTTGGTTAAGAATATGAAAACTAACAACCTTACGAAAAGCATGATGAGTAGTTAACCAATCAATTCCTAAAATCACATCAAAGGCAAGTATTTTCAAAGAGATACGATCGGCAGGTAACGTGAAAGTGTTGATTTGAACAAGATTTATAAATAGCGGAGGTAATGAAGGTTTATCCCAACTGAGTTTCAAAAGATAAATAAAAATCTAACTTCTCCGAAGTTAAATTCAAACATTGAACACAACTAAGTGAAATAAAAGAGTGAGTAGAACCGGTATCTAACACGGTATAGACTTCATAAGAGTTTATGACTAACATACCCGTGATAATTTTATTCAGGTTCCTCGTCACGAAAAAAAAATGCTCTCTTAAACTACCGGCTTTGGCTTGTCTGGGACATCCTTTGGCATCACTATCCCAGCTGGAATTGACTTCACCATACGACAAAATTGAGCTAGGCATCCTTCTCTTCCGAAATTAAATCACGCTTTGGATTGCTGCGTACAGTTTGGACGGATGTGTCCCTCCTGTCCGCATTTGAAACATACGACCTGTGGTCGTTCTTCTTCCTTTGAAATGGGTCTTTGGTCGCTTTTCTTTCCATCATTATTGAACCTTCTCTTCTTGAAATTTCCACTTCTATTATCTTGGCCATGATTACCACCGAAGTGGTTACCATTCTTGGCATGATAATTTCCCCCACGATGGTTATCATTGTCCCGATGGCCGTTGCCACTGGTACGATTATTATCGTGTTGTTGGTCATTACCTTTTGGCTGTGCTGACTCATTATCGCGTTCCAATAACTGAGCCCTATTCACAACATTTGAATATAAACAAAGTTTGTGAGAAATGAGGTATTGGCGTATATTGGGTTTCAAACCTCTTAAAAACATTCGCGCCATTCGCTCCTCATTATCGACCAAATGGGATGCAAATCGAGATAACTCGGCAAACTTAGCCTCGTACTGCGACACAGTCATATTGTTTTGCTTCACTTGATGAACTCCACCTCCTTCATGTGATTTAATACTTTCGGAAAGTACTTGTCGTTGAATGACTCTTGGAACTTCTCCCAAGACATCTTGAGTCGCGTCGGTCTGGTTGCGTTTTCTGATTCCCACCAATGTCCGCCTCTTCATGCAACATAAAGGTGGCAAAGGAACCTTTTGCTCTTCCGAGCATCCCAAGACATCAAATATCTTGGTGATCTGCTTTAACCATGTCTCCGCCTTAAGTGGTTCGGCTTTCCCAAAAACTCCGGTGGTCCCAGCTCCTTGAATCGCTTAAGCGGTGACCAACCGTGGTTGCCATTGTTTCCTCTGCATTATGAACAGAGTCTCTCTCATCCGGTGTTGCATGAATCCTAAAAGCTCCTAAACGTCTGAAATCGTTCGTCATTTTTCGTCGGTGTGGTTATTTACAGGAGGATTATTGCCATCCTGTTGCACATTGTCCTGATTATTGATCTGTGGAGACTCAACGGTCTCCTGTGCTCTATTGCTATTCTCAACATTCTCGGATGTCATTTTCAAATACTGCCACAAAACAAGGGTTAATTAACATATCACATATTATCTCTATACTCTGACCGACCAATTAAATATCGAATAAACTTAAGTAGGTCATACTAGCGAAGGAATTCCCCGTCTCTCCCCGCCTAGTTCTATTCTCACATCTTAGCCAGGGATCATATCCCTAAGCTTTGATACTAACTATGGCGCCCCAAAATAGGAATACATCACCTATTCTCGAAATCGCCAAATACATGGTAATCAATACAAATACAAACTAATTATACAACAATGTAAAAAATACGACAAAATATATATGCTCGAAGTTTTAATACAAATATTGTCATCTAGACAATATCCACACTCAAATTAGTCCTCATTACATTTATTATCACACTATTTCGCCGAATAGTGAGGACTACTAATACTATCACCGACCGCACTCCTCGCTCCCCGACTCGTCCCCAAATTATATTCTCATTTTCGAAGAGAACAAAGGAAAGAAAGGGTGAGCTCAACTAGCCCAAGAAGAAATATTATGACTAAGATAATGCGAGAATAAATTATCATTAGTCCTCAACAAATGTTAAACGATAATATACAATAGACATCAAGTTTAACTGCAGCGGAACATGCAATCCATTAAAAGAGTCAAGTAGAGAATAAAATCTACTATCTTTTATGATTTAATAAGGTTTTTCATCACTTTTTATCGCTGAGACTCAGCTTAATAAATAATCCACATCATTAAATCATCCCTGCACTACAGGCCAAGGATATTCTTTAGTATCACGACCACAAATTATCCATGCTCTACGGCTAAAGATAATCGTGTTTTCATCAACGGTCCTGATCATGCCATAAAATAATTCATCTTTGCTCCCTTGGCCGAAGAGAATCCATAGTCATAATCATACCAAAAACTGTCCATCAATCCACTACGGGCCAATGAAGACTTTTTCCACATCATTTTTAACATTACGGTCATGATTATACCGAATAATCCCTGGTCATAATCATACCAAGTCCATCTATGCACTACCGGCCACAGATGACTTTCAACATAATATAAACACAAGGATGATGACAATGACATAATAATTCAATAAAACAAGTTCAAGAATTAATTTATCTAGGAACCAATAACGTCCAAATTGTCAACATGATACTTCTTTGTAGAGTAAAATTCAAGATTGCTTAGAAGAATATTTACATGAAAAGATACTGGATGAAGCGCAAATATCAAGGATATTCCACTAATTTCATGGAGTATAGAAGTCAAAACTTTAACCAACTGAGTATAATAAAGAATGGAATAACAAAAGAAATGACCGTGCATGCGATAGAATCGCATTGTCTGTAATTCCAATAGAATAATAAATAACGGAACCAGTCCCATGAAACGCATGCAGACATGATATTCCAATGTAATAATAAAGATGAGAATCAGTCCGTAAAACGTATGCACAAGATATTCCAACGAATAATAATAAATAATGGAACCAGTCATGCGTAAAACACGAGACGGATGTTCCAACAGAATGATAAATAATGGAACCGGTCCCATGAACGCATGCATGTGAGGATATTCCAACAGAATAATAAAGAATGGAATATTAGAAGAATTTCACTATGTATGCAGTACTTTGCATAGACAGGTTATTCCAACATAATAATAAAGAATGGAATAACAGAAGAATTTCACCAAGTATAGGGTAGCCCGCATATACAGGTTATTCCAATAGAATAATAAAGAATGGAATATCAGAAGTTCTCTTCATGGATAAGAAAGAAATAATACTCCCTACCTTTGAAAGAAATTGGATATAGGAGTAGTGAGGTAGTAGAATTCTTTTCTTCTTTTTCTCTATAGATTTTCTCTCTATAGCTTTTTCTCTATAATTTCTCTCTATAATAATTTCTCTACAGCTTTAGTGAATTGGTGAGAAATGAAGGAAGAATGAGCTTTTATTTATAGAAAAAGATAGTTTCGATAATTGCACATTTTGGGGCTCGAAAAATTACAGAACAATACCTCCAACTTTTCTTTCATTTTTAATTTAGTCCTGCAAGTATTATCAAACTTACACCACCTCTCTTAATAGTAAATAATGTGAATCAATAGTTAATCATGTGAATCAATAGTTCTAGACATGTGAAAATATGAATTACAGTATAGTACCTCCATCTATACCTCCATTTTTAAATTAGTCATGTAAGTATTATCAATCTTGCACCAACTCCCCTAATAGTAACAAGAATGTGAAACAATGGTATACACATATGAACAAATAGTTATTATCATGTGAAATAATAGCAATCAATTGCTCATTTATCTAGTTAATACCCGATTGGTCAAAATATCCTCCAGACATCAATTTTTATCGAAATAAATGTCGATTTTCACAAACACAAATAATTCCAACATAATGAAACTATTTTTATCAAAATATAAATTTTGAAATTTTGAAGTTTGACTTTTCCCAAAAAAGTCAACTGTTAACTTTTTGACCAAATAGTAAAAACCGGCAAATTTTGTGTTTATAGTCTATTTTTACTAATTTCATCGTTCCGGACTCAAATATCACGTCCGCGTCTCCAAATTCAACTCCGAGCACAACTTCAATATTAATAACATTCATCATTAATATTATAACTCACAATATTTATCAAACAGATCGTTCCTGAGAGCAGGGGCTTTCTAATAAGGATTTCTCCCTGTTCATGCCAAGCAATTAGGTGACCAAGCCTCTCATTGACAGAACTTCTAGACATTGTAAAATATTGTAATTTAATAATATGAATAACTTTGTCATCTTAATTATTGACTTAATAATATATCATATAATGCAGATGATACAGTGACAATAATCAAATCAATAATATGAGAGATATGATGCAACAATTACTATAGCAATAATTGAGTATAACTGAGTGACTTCTCACGTAAGTATCAATAATCAATACCGTGTGTTACTATGCAACCACGCCAGACATCGTACTTTTACTACTAAAGTAGTTCAACAATATAATCTGTGAAACTTTCGTCGTTATTTTCAATAAAATACTTTAGTCATTTTCTCAATCCGACAATAATTCCGTTGTGGGGTCCACCAATGACTATGCCATCGTACGGATATTCCCCGATAAAAAGAATATTCCTCGACCAATCGAATATTATATAACAACTTGCATACTTTGCAAAATTTTAAATACTACCCACAACTATAATATTATCTCAAATTCACACCATAATATTAAAAAAAATATTTTGAGAAAATTAAATCTTTATTCATAAAATCTGGGGTCTCACATAAACTCTTATGATTCCTAATCATACATGACTTATAATGGTTTAATCCACTATTAGTCATCCTTATTACTCCGGAAGAGACATGCTCCACCAATTCATACTTCTCTACGAAGAAGAAATCGAAAAAGATCGATGACTAGTGTTTACGAAATATTACCTTACCGTTCTTCGTGTTGTTGAATAACTTGTATACTTTGCTTGGTTACTCTTGATTACTTGTTAAAGCAATTCTCTCTCTCTCAATATAATTTCTAGAGGTTGTGAAAGTAATCAAATGAACCAACCCAAGCCTCTATTATATAGGAAAATCTAATGGAGGGTAAAATGGTCACCCATCCCATCTCCTTACTATTCATGGCTTAGCCACCAAGTAACCACTTTACTTGGTGACCAAGTGGCTGGCCCACATGGTCCATGGGTCCCCCCATGGGTTTCCCCATGGTATTTACCCATATGGTGACCCATCAGTTCAATCCACGGTTTATTTTCTTGGTTTGGGCCTTAGAATAAATTCAAATTGGGTCTATCTTGGGCTTGCCTTAGCAATGCATTGGGCTTGACATAATCCAAGTCCAATTGGATTCTACAAAGTCCATAAACTCAAAGTCCAATAAGAACTAATTGTATTCTACTCGTACAATTCTTGAATTCTCTTCGTATATAGTTCGTAAGATATTCGTATTATACGTCATAATAATCTTCATACTATACGCGTATAATAACTAGTATCATACTCGTATTAGTTACGTATAATAACCCTAATCATTACACGTAGGCATTAAATTCTCGGAACTCACTTTTCTTAACCCTTAGGTTTTAAGTTTGCAAGGGAAAACTTTGTTTGCCATAACTGAAATATTATTGAATATTCCATCACGTCTTAGAATTCTATAATTATATGTTACTCAGAAATTCTAACTTAATCTCTAAGCAGAAACAGATGAATTAATAGTATTTTTACGGAAATTTCTCGGAAAACATTTATTTCCGTCGTTGAAATTCAAAACAAAAAATCCTGGCACATAGCCAGAATACTAACCACATCCGCACATTCTAGTTCATAGAATTACCATCAAATAGCTTACTCACATAAATAAATAATTAAATTCATATAATTCAAATAATCAAATAAAATTTAATTCACATAAAGATCCAATTTTCTCAGGCGTTACATCATTTCCCCCTTATAAGGATTATGTCCCCAGAATCTCGCAATAATTACATAAACAAATTAGGGAAATTTTCCTTCATTATACTCTCGAGTTCCCACGTTGCTTCTTCGGCATTGTGTGTATGACCCCAACTATTATAAATAAAGATGAATTTTCTATAAATATTATTTTTGAATATTATGGAATAAATTTGATATAATGTTATAGTTGTGGGTAATATTTATAAATTTTGCAAAGTATGCAAGTTGTTATAAAATATTCGTTTGGTCGGGGAATATTCTTTTGTTAGGGAATATTCGTGATAACTACTCAATTATTGGTGGACCCCACAATGTAATTATTGTCGGATTGATTGAGAAACGACAAAAATATTTTATAAAAATAACTACGGAGGTGTTACCGTTAAAACTGTTGAACTACCCTTGGTAAAGTAAATGCGATGTCTGCTGTGGTTGCGCATAAGTAGCACACTCAGATTAATTATTGATGCTTACGTGAGAAGTCACTCAGCTATGCTTAATTATTGCTACAGTAATTGCTGCATCATATCTCTTATATTATTGATTCAATTATTGTCACAGTATCATCTGTATAATATGTTATAGTATTAAATCAATAATTGAGACGACAAGTTATAAATGATTAATAATTGTTGAAAGATTAAATATGTGTTGATTAAAAATAAAATGATTTGTGGTAAGTTTGATTATTTTATGGGGGGCTCATATGTCATCATCTAAGAGTCTCTTCGTCAATAGTAATTACCTTCATCAATAGTAATTACCCTTGTGAATAGTAATTACCTTCGTCAATAGTAATTACCTTCGTCAATAGTAATTACCCTTGTGAATAGTAATTACCTTCGTCAATAATAATTACCTTCGTCAATAGTAATTACCCTTGTGAATAGTAATTACCTTCGTCAATAGTAATTACCTTTACCAGACGTCGAACCACTTGTCGTTTCACATTACAGGCGTCGAACCACTTGTCGTTTCACATTACAGGCGTCGAACCACTTGTCGTTTCACATTACAGGCGTCAAACCACTTTTCTTTTCACATCATCAGTCGTCAAGCCACTTGCCTTTTCACACGGCAGGTGCTAAGCTAGAAATCTTCTATAAATAGAGGCCTAGTGCTTCATTATTTTTCACGAATTCATTCAAGCTATAGAGAGAGAAAGTATAGAGAGAATAAGAGAGAAAGAAGAAGAGTATTTTGTTACTACAAAGGTCTTTGCGAGATTCAATCTCCTACCAAAAGTAAGGGTGTTATTCTTTCTTATTCATGAAGAGAACTGTTGTTATTCCATTTATTATTATTACATTGGAATAACTCAGTATCTGCTGATTTACCCTATACTTGGTGACATTCTTCTATTATTACATTGGAACATCCTGTGCATGTGTTTTACACCACTGGTTCCGCTTTTTATTATTATTCTGCTGGAACATTATATGCATGTGTTTTTACACCGACTGGTTTCCGCTCTTTATTATTATTCTGTTGGAACATCCTCGCTCATGCATGTGTTTTACACCGGACTGGTTTTGTCTTTATTATTCTGTTGGAATATCCTGTCACGTGTGTTTTACACCCACTGGTTCCGCTTTATTATTATTCTCTTATCCCGTCTGGTTATTTACACATTCCGTTATTATTATCACTGTTGTAACTGCGCAATCTTAATACCGCATGCATGGTGATTTCTTTTGTTATTCCATTCTTTATTATACCCAGTTGGTTAAAACTTTGACTTCTATACTCCATGAAATTAGTAGAATATCCTTGATATTTGCGTTTCATCCAGTATCTTTTCATAAAAATATTCTTCTGATCATTCTTGAATTTTACTCTACAAAACAGTATCATGTTGACAATTTGGACGTTAAAAATTCCTGGATAAAATAATTCTTGAACTTGTTTTATTGAATTCTTATATCATTGTCATCATCCTCATGTTTATATTTTTTTAAAGTCATCTGTGGCCTGTAGTGCATAGATGGACTTGGTATGATTATGACCAGAGACTATTCGGTGTAATCATGGTAGTAATGTTACAAATGATGTGGTAAAAATCCTCGATTAGTAGTAGTGCATTGATGGATGATTGTTGGCATGATCATGATCATTAATGAATACACAAATATTCTTGGCCGTAGTGCATGAATAATTGTGGTCGTGATACTAAAGAATATCCTTGGTCGTAGTAGTGTGGGGTGATTCGATGATGTGGAATATTTATTAAAGCTGAGTCTCAGCTATAACAGTGATGAAAAAACCTTTTAAAACCTAAAAGATAGTAGACTTTATTTTCTACTTGACTCTTTTAATGGATTGATATTCATTGCAGCTTAAACTGGTTGTCTATTGTATTTTATCAGTTTAACATTGTTGAAGACTATTGATAATTTATTCTGCATTATCTTAGTCATAATATTTCTTACTGGGCTAGTTGAGCTCACCCTTTCTTTCACTGTTCTCTTCAGGAAATGAGAATATAGGCCGACGCGAGTCGGGAAAACGAGTGATGGTCCTGAAGATAGCATTAGTAGTCCTCACTATTCTGTGAAATAGTGTGATAATAATTGTAATGAGGACTCCTTTTTGAGTTTGTATAATATCTAGTAGACGATATTTGTATTTAAACTCACAGTTTATGTATTAAGTTGAATTTAAATTCTGTACCATGTAAGTGGCGACCCAAGATGGGTGATGTATACCTAATTTTGGGGGCGTCACAGTTGGTATCAAAGCTTAGGGATATGATCCCTGGCTAAGATGTGAGAATAGTACTAGGAGGGGAGAGACGGGGAATACCTTCGCTAGTATGACCTACCTAAGTTTATGTGCTATTTTATTGGTTGGTCAGAAGATAGGGATAATTTGTTACATGTCAATTAACCTTTTGTTTTGTGGCAGTATCTGAAAATGACATCTGAGAATGTTGAGAATAGCAATGGAGCGCAGGCGATCGTTGATTCACCACATATCAATAATCAGGATAATGTGCATCGAAGGCGATAATCCTCATGCAAACAACAACAACACCGACCAAATGATGAATGATCAAATGTTCGTAGGCTTTATGCAATTTATGCAACAACAAAGTAGAGAAACAACTCTGTCCAAAACATAGGTGGAAACACGGAAAACTCTCAAGCGGTCACCGCTAAACAATTCAAGGAGCTGGGACCACCGGAGTTTAAGGGAGAGCCAAAACCACTTCTGGCGGAAGCATGGATAAAGCAGATTACCAAGATATTTGATGTCTTGGGATGCTCCAAGGAGCAAAAGGTTCCTTTGCACGCCTTTATGTTGCGCTGCGAGAGGCAGACATCGGTGGGAATCGGTAAAACGTACTCAACCTCATCAGATCAAGATATCTTGGGAGAAGTTCCAGAGTCGTTTCAACGACAAATACTTTCCTGAAAGTATTCGCTACATGAATGAGGTGGAGTTTATCAAGTTGGAACAAAACAATATGACCGTGTCGCAATACGAGGCAAAATTTGCGGAGTTATCACGGTTTATGTCCCCACTTCTTTGGATAATGAAGAGAGAATGGCGCGAATGTTTTTAAGAGGTTTGAAGTCGGAGATACGTCAACATCTTATTTCTCATAAACCGTGTTTTGTATTCGAGATGTTGTAAATAGGGCTCGCTTAGTAGAGCGCGATAATGAGTCAACGCAACTAAAAGAGAGCGGTAAATGACAAAATTATAATACCAAATGAGAGTAGTCATCGAAGCGGTGACAACAAGCGTGGAGGGAATCAACAAAGCGGATATGGTAACCACTTCGGTGGTAATCGGGCCAAAACAATAAAATGGACATTTGAAGAAAAGGAGATTCAACAATGATGGAAAGACGTCGGCAAAGACCGTTGTTAAGGAAGGAGAAAGACCACCTATCATATGCTTCAAATGCGGAGGAGAGGGACACATCGGTCAAATCATGCCATGCCATCCAAAGCATGTTATAATTATGGAAGAGAAGGTCACTTAGCTCGATTTTTGTCGTTTCAAAGACAAGTTCAGCTAGGATGGAGGCACCAAAGGTCATTCCCGTAAAAGTCAAAACCGGTAGTCTGAGGGAGAGCGTTTGTTGTGACCTCCCAGAGAGCAAGGAACCCGAATGAGGTCGCCACGTAAGCTTATCATAAACTCTAATGAAGTCTATACTTTATTTGATACCGGTTCTACCCATTCTTTTATTTCTCCAACTTGCGCTCATCGATTAAATTTGACTCGGAGAAATTAGACTTTGACTTATCTGTGGAAACTCCGTTGGGAGAAACCTTCATTACATCCATTGCTTATAAGTCTTGTTTGGTTCAAATCGGTACCCTCACATTACCGTCGATCTTATTTCATTAAAAATACTTGCATTTGACGTGATTCTAGGGATTAATTGGTTAACTACTTATCATGCAAAATTGATTATTTTCGTAAGGGTTGTTAGCTTTCATATTCCTAATCAACCTATTATGCGAATTCAAACGACCAAACCATTAAAATCAATCACGGTCATCTCAAGCCATAAAGCTATTCGCTTATTGAAAAACGGGATGTCAAGCTTTCTTAGCTCATGTCACGATTTAAACAAAATACGCCGGTTTTGAACGATATTTCTATTGTTAATAAATTTCCTGACGTATTCCCCGAAGAACTTCCTGGCCTACCCCCAGAGCGTGAAATTGAATTTTGTATCGACCTTGAACCCGGTACAAAACCTATTTCCAAAGCCCCATATCGAATGGCTCCTATTGAACTTCAGGAGTTAAAGACCCAACTGCAGGAATTGTTAGACATTGGCTTTATTCGTCCTAGTACTTCTCCTTGGGGTGCTCCTGTTCTATTCGTGAAGAAGAAAGATGGGAGTATGCGACTTTGTATTGATTATCGGGAGTTAAATCATGTCACCATCAAAAATAGGTATCCATTGCCACGTATTGATGACTTGTTTGACCAGTTGCAAGGAGCCAAATTCTTTTCAAAGATTGATCTTCGTTCCGGATATCACCAATTGAAGATTAGAACCGCTGACATTCCAAAGACGGCTTTCAGAACTCGGTACGGGCATTATGAATTCCTAGTCATGTCCTTTGGATTGACTAATGCTCCTGCTGCCTTCATGGATATGATGAACCGAGTATTCAAGGAATATTTAGATCACTTTGTGGTCGTCTTTATTGATGACATCCTTATTTATTCCAAAAGCCGTGAAGATCATGAGCAACACTTGAGGCTGACACTCCAAAAGCTCCGTGAATATAAGCTTTATGCCAAGTTGAAGAAATGTGAGTTCTGGCTTGAAGAAGTAGCATTCCTTGGGCACGTGGTATCAAGTCATGGAATATCTGTTGACCCAAAGAAAGATTGAAGCTATTCAAAGTCGGGAACAACCTAAATCGATGATCAAGTCGTAGCTTTCTCGGTTTAAATTTGGTTATTATCGGAGATTCGTGGAAGGATTTTCTCGAATCTCTACTCCATCGACTCACCGACTCGAAAAGATACAAAGTTCGGTTGGAGCGAAGAATGTGAGAGGAGTTTTCAAGAACTCAAGAGGAGACTTATTTCAAAGACTGCTCGACAATACCATCCGCCTCGGAGGATTTGTCATCTACAAAGTGATGCTTCGCAAAGGATTGGGATGTGTTCTCATGCAACATGGAAAAGTTATAGCCTATGCCTCACGACAACTCAAAGAATATGAGAGGAATTATCCTACTCATGATCTAGAGTTGGCAACCTGTTGTCTTTGCACTTAAAATTTGGAGGCATTACTTGTATGGGAGAAAGTGGAGATCTTTACGGATCATAAAAGCCTCAAATATTTCTTCACTCAAAAGGAACTCAACATGCGACAACGACGTTGGCTTGAATCTGCTGAAAGATTATGATCATACCATCCAATACCATCCCGGAAAAGCGAACGTGGTAGGCGACGCATTGAGTAGAAAATCATATGCAAGTCACGTGCGATATTGTCAACGCAAAGGCCCATTTTGTGTGACTTGCAAAGGATGGAGATAGAGTTAAAGACTCGAGTGGACGCGTGTGATGATAGCGATTATACGATTAGAACCGACTTTAATCGATAAAGTTAAAGTCGCTCAAGCTACGACACGGAGTGATGCGTATGAGGAAGAAAGTGCAAGAAGGTGCTATCACGCCGAAGCAAGAATCGATGAAGAAGGAATACTTGAGTCAACTCCGGACTTTGTGTTCCTAACGACCACGATTTAAAGTATAATATCATGATGGAGGCGCACAACACACCATTTGCAATCCATCTCGGGAGTACCAAAATGTATCATGATATTCGCTATACATTTTGGTGGAGCAATATGAAGAGAGAGATAAGCATTGTTTATCTCAAGGTGTCTAACTTGTCAACGAGTTAAAGCGAGCATCAAGTACCAAAAGGTCCATTGCAACCACTTGAAATTCCGTAATGGAAGTGGGAGCACATTACCATGGATTTCGTTCTGGGGCCTTCCTAAGGTTTCTCAAGGCATTGATGCGATTTGGGTCATTGTTGATAGATTGACCAAGTCTGCTCATTTCTTCGACATCGAAAACTTATACACTTGAACGTCTTGCTCGTATGTACATAAACGAGATTGTAAGATCGCATGGTATGCCTAAAGATCCATAGTTTCGATCGAGACCTAAGATTCACTTCACGATTTTGGGTTAGTTTGCAAAAAGCTATGGGCACAGACTTTCACGATTTAGCTCTCGGCATATCATCCTTGTAGACAGACGGACGACAAATGGAGAGGACTATTTAAACTCTTGAAGATCTATTAAGACTCTGTGTCCTTGATTTCAAGGGAGTTGGGACAAGTTCTTACCATTGGTGGAGTTTTCCCTACAACAACAGCTTATCAAGCAAGTATTGGCATGGCTCCATTCAAGCGTTGTATGGAAGAAAGTGTCGTTCTCCAAATCTTTGGGATGAGGTGGGTGAAAGCAACGTTGTTGGGGACCGGGAGTTGATACGTATGACTACGTAAAAAGATTCAAACGATCCGACAACGTATAAAAACCTCACAAAATCAACAAAAGAGTTATGCTGATCTTCATCGAAAGGACGTGGAATTCGATATAGGAGATCATGTGTTGTTAAGAGTTGCTCCATGGAAAGGAGTTACAAGATTTGGAAAGAGAGGAAAACTTAATCCTCGATTCATCGGTCCATTTTTAATCCTCGATCGAGTAGGAACTGCGTGGCTATAGACTCGCTTTCACCGCCAAAATATGTCTCGTGTTCATAACTTTTTCACATATCCATGTTACGTAAATATGTGAAAGACCCGAACCATATTATTGAGTTAGAACCGGACGAAATAGCGGAAGATTTGACGTATGAAGAGGTTCCTGTTCAAATTTTGGATAAGAAGGAACATATTCTACGCTCCAAGGTTATACCTCAAGTCAAAGTTTTGTGGAGGAACCACGATGTTGAGGAAATGACTTGGGAGTTAGAATCTGAAATGAAATCAAGGTATCCTTACCTCTTCGATATACCAGGTACGTACCCTAATTTCGAGGGCTAAAATTTCATAAGAAGGGAGGTTGTAAGACTCAACTATTATAAATAAAGATGAATTTTCTATAAATATTATTTTGAATATTATGGAATAAATTTGATATAATGTTATAGTTGTGGGTAATATTTATAAATTTTGCAAAGTATGCAAGTTGTTATAAAATATTCGTTTTGGTGGGGAATATTCTTTTTGTTAGGGAATATTCGTACAACTACTCAATTATTGGTGGACCCCATTAAATGTAATTATTGTTTGGATTAAAAAAACGACAAAAATATTTTATAAAAATAACGGGAGGTGTTACCGTTAAAAACCGTTGAACTACCCGGTGGTAAAAAGTACGATGAATACGCGTTAGTTGCGTAGTAGCACACTCAGATTGATTATTGATGCTTACGTGAGAAGTCACTCAGCTATGCTTAATTATTGCTACAGTAATTGCTGCATCATATCTCTTATATTATTGATTCAATTATTATCACAGTATCATCTGTATAATATGTTATAGTATTAAATCAATAATTGAGACGACAAGTTATAAATGATTAATAATTGTTGAAAGATTAAATATGTATTGATTAAAAATAAAATGATTTGTGGTAAGTTTGATTATTTTATGGGGGGCTCATATGTCATCATCTAAGAGTCTCTTCGACAATAGTAATTACCTTCATCAATAGTAATTACCCTTGTGAATAGTAATTACCTTCGTCAATAGTAATTACCTTCGTCAATAGTAATTACCCTTGTGAATAGTAATTACCTTCGTCAATAGTAATTACCTTCGTCAATTGTAATTACCCTTGTGAATAGTAATTACCTTCGTCAATAGTAATTACCTTTACCAGACGTCGAACCACTTGTCGTTTCACATTACAGGCGTCGAACCACTTGTCGTTTCACATTACAAAGGCCGAACCACTTGTCGCTTCACATTACTGAGCGCCAAACCACTTTTCTTTTCACATCATCATTCGTCAAGCCACTTGCCTTTTCACACTAAGCAGTGCTAAGCTAGAAATCTTCTATAAATAGAGGCCTAGTGCTTCATTATTTTCACTTAATTCATTCAAGCTATAGAGAGAAAGTATAGAGAGAATAAGAGAAATAAGAAGAGTATTTTTTGTTACTACTATCGCGCAGATTCAATCTCCTACCAAAAGTAAGGGGTGTTATTCTTTCTTATTCATGAAGAGAATCATTGTTATTCCATTTATTATTATTCTATTGGAATAACTTTTGTATCGCTGGTTTACCCTATACTTGGTGACATTCTTCTATTATTCATTGGAACATCCTCATGCATGTGTTTTACACCGACCTAGTTCCGTCTTTATTATTATTATTCTGCTGGAACATCATGTACGTGTGTTTTACATCTGACTGGTTAAAATCTTTATTATTATTACATTTGGAACATCCTCATGCATGTGTTTTTACACCGGACTGGTTCCGCTCTTTATTATTCTGTTGGAATATCCTCACATCGTGTGTTTTACACCTAATTCACGGTTCCGCTCTTTATTATTCTCATTGGAATATCCTCGTGCGTGTGTTTTACACCTTTACTTCGGTTCCGTTATTATTATTACATTGGAATAACTTTTGTCTGCACAATCACCGCATGCATGGTGATTTCTTTTGTTATTCCATTCTTTATTATACCCAAATGGTTAAAACTTTGACTTCTATACTCCATGAAATTAGTGGAATATCCTTGATATTTGCGTTTCATCCAAATCTTTTCATAAAAATATTCTTCCTCGATCATTCTTGAATTTTACTCTACAAAACAAAGATTCATGTTGACAATTTGGACGTTAAAAATTCTCGGATAAAATAATTCTTGAACTTGTTTTTATTGAATTCTTATATCATTGTCATCATCCTCATGTTTATATTTTTTTTAAAGTCATCTGGCTGTCATAGTGCATAGATGGACTTGGTATGATTATGACCGAGAGACTATTCGGTGTAATCATGACCGTAATGTTACAAATGATGTGGTAAAAATCCTCGATTAGTAGTAGTGCATTGATGGATGATTGTTGGCATGATCATGATCATTAATGAATACACAAATATTCTTGGCCCAGTAGGTATGAATAATTGTGGTTGTGATACTAAAGAATATCCTCGGCCGTAGTGCGTAGGGTGATTCGATGATGTGGAATATTTATTAAAGTCGAGTCTCAAATTATAACAAGAATGAAAAACCTTTTAAAACCTAAAAGATAGTAGACTTTATTTTCTACTTGACTCTTTTAATGGATTGATATTCACCGCAGATTAAACCGGTTGTCTATTGTATTTTATCGGTTTAACATTGTTGAAGACTATTGATAATTTATTCTGCATTATCTTACTCATAATATTTCTTACTGGGCTAGTTGAGCTCACCCTTTCTTTCACTGTTCTCTTTAGGAAATGAGAATATAGCTGGGACGAGTCGGGGAAACGAGTGATGGTCCTGAAGATAGCATTAGTAGTCCTCACTATTCTGTGAAATAGTGTGATAATAATTGTAATGAGGACTCCTTTTTGAGTTTGTATAATATCTAGTAGACGATATTTGTATTTAAACTCACAGTTTATGTATTAAGTTGTATTTAAATTCTGTACCATGAAAGTGGCGACCCAAGATGGGTGATGTATACCTAATTTTGGGGGCGTCACATTGTGGTTCCTCCAAATTATCTTCACCGAAGGTATTATCTTATTTCTCAAGACTTGTTCCTTCCTATCAACAATCTGAATTGGAAGTTCTTCATACGTTAAGTCTTTGGTGGAATTCGCTTACAACAATAGTTTTCACACTAGTATAGGCATGCCGCCTTACGAAGCATTATATGGGAGGAAGTGCAAAACTCCACATTGCGAGAGAAATCACATAATCGACAATAATGCCAAAGTCATTATATTTCTATGTGAAATTGCAGTAATATTGTAAGACCCCGAATTTTATGAAATAAAAGTATTCAATTTTTCTTATAATTACTATTCAGTAAATGGTTAAATTGATAAAAGGTTAAAGTTAAAGGTGATATGTGAATTTTTTTTTAAAATAAGCAAGTGGCTGTAAAATACTTAGTCGAGGAATATTCGTTTGGTCGTGGAATATTCTTGTTGTCGGGGAATATTCATACGACGGCGCAACCATTTGTGGGCCCCATAACAGAATAACTGTTCGATGAAGAAAATGACAAGGTTGAGTTTTTATAAATAATGACGAAGTTGTTACCGTTAACACTATTGGAATACCCGGTGGTTAAAATACAGTAATACACAGTATTTCCCATTATCAGATCAATAATTCATATTATTTGAATAATATTATTAGATAGCATTATTGGCAATGTCTATAAAGTTCATCAAGGAGAGGTTTGGTCACCTAATTGCATGCGCCCAATGAGGAGAAATTCTTATCTGAAAGCCCCTCTTTCCGGGAACGACTTCGTCATTCATAATTGTGATTCTGTAATATTATTTGTGAATAATTAATTATTGATTTATATGATAAGGAAATATTTATTTTATGTGGATATAAATGATGGATATGTTTTATCTGGTAATAAATGAAGAAATTAAAGCTGAGGTGTTTTATTAGTATTTTGTCGAAATGAAGAACGAAATTTGGAAATTTTCAAAAAATTAGTTTATTACTTGATTTTGTAAAATCCATAACTCTTTGTGTATAATGCGTTAGGAGATGAGCCATATATCAAAAGAAAGCCCTGGAAGTAAGCTAAACGTAGATTTTTGAATCACCCTAAAATTCTTTGTGGATTTTACGTGGTGGCTGTTTGAGTGAAACTGGCACCAGTGTTCTTAAAGCTCTATTGCGTGAGTTATAATTTTGATCCGACCGTTTGATCGTTGTGATTTTTGGATATGTTATACATATATAAGTTGAGTATATGTCCACAAATTTTGAACCGTTAAAAATGAACGTATGATTTGTTATGAATTTTAAGAGGTGTTGAAAATTGTCCGTATGTGGATTTCGGTCATTTTTCATTTGGAATTTGGAAAAACTTTCTTCTACAAAGTTGTAGTGAATTTAATTTCCAATGGAATAGACATGAGATTCGAATTTTTCTGATAGAAGGGCTATTTATTATGAATTATTGAAGTTTCAGAAATAAATATTTTTATTAAAAATATGGTGGGCCCCACTTTTGGTTGGTGAGAAATAAAATGTGCTTGAATTTATTTTCAAAAATGGTGGGTGGGAATAGTAGCAGGAAAAGCCATCAGGTAGCAGGTCAAGTCAACTTTGGCGTTCTGGCATTTTCCTATAAATAGGGTGCTGAGTTAGAATTAAAAATCACACCAGAAACAAGTTTTCTCTCTTTCTCTCTCTATATTATCGAGCGTATTTTGTGAATATTTAGATACTTTGTGAGTTGCTATTCATCAGTGCAAGTTTCCTTCAGCCTTATACCTGATATTTCAGCTGGAAGTACTGTTCTTTTGAGGTAAAGGATAGTAAGGGATGTTATTTTCTTCATAATGATGTTATTCTTTCAATATCATTATACTGAAATATTGGTATGGATTTTATTGTGGAATTTCTACCTTTTTCATGTAGAGATTACTATTCACGTATACGACACTATTTATGTATACGGCACTATTCACGTATACAACACTATTCATGTATATGACACTCTTTAAGTATATGACATTATTTACGTATACGGTACTATGTACGAATACGAGTTACTATTCGCAAGTTACTATTCATGAGTTACTATTCACGAGTTACTATTCATGAGTTACTATTCATGAGTTACTATTCACGAGTTACTATTCTTGGGTACTATTCACGACAAAATTAGTTTCTTTTTCTGAGCAAATTATCGTTGATTTATGAATATTGCTCTTGAAATTATATCTATGTTTTGATCATATTATTTTTATTATCATATATAACATTTTTATAACCCTAGTGTTGAAATTTCTCTTTCACTTGAGTGTAAAGATGGGTAGATTATTGGTATGATCGTGACTATGGGTTCTTTTTGGCCAGTAGTACAAAGTTGAATTGTTGACTAGTATGATCATGACCATTAAATTTATAATTGAATATCTTTAGCTTAAGTGCAAAGGTGAATTGATCAACATGGTTGTAATTATTGTTTATATAAATTTTGAAATGATTATATATTTCTTTGAGATATTAATATCTATGGCATGTAGTGCAAAGATGATCTGTTGTTGAATATCTTTGGCCTGTAGTGCAAAGATGATCTGTGGTTGAATATCTTTGGCTAGTAGTGCAAAGATAAACTGTTGATGAATATCTTTGGCCCGTAGTGTAAAGATGAATTTATCAGTATGATTATGAACAGAAAATATGATTTGGTATAACCATGATCTTTGATGTTTCAGGTAAAGACAGGTGATGAAAATTATCTTCGTCCTGGATGAGAAGAGGAATTTAGAACCACAATTATGATTATGAGTTATTCATATGATTGTGGACCAGAACTGTTGATTGATGTTACAGGGATAAAACATTGTTGGTGAACTTTTAATATAGAGAAGATAATAGACTTTATGGTCTATTTGACTCTTCTAATGGATTGCTCGTTCCGTTGCAACTATAGTTAAATTTTTTTATCATTTACCATATGTTCGAAATCTCTAATTTATTACTGATGAAGGATATTGATAATTTATTTATCTTTAGTCATGATGTTCTTTACTGGGCTAGTTGAGCTCACCCTTTTGCTTTACAATTCCTTTCAGGTAATAAGAGTGTAGCTGGGTCGAGCGGGGGTAACAGGGGAATATAACAGTGGTCTCTAGCCGTGGAAGTTCTCCCTAAACAATATAGAAAAGTGTGTTGTATTTTATACATCATTTAGTAGTTATATTTGGTGAATCAAATAGGGTGAGGCGAACCCAATGTTGGAAGGGTGTTTTGCCACTATCATACAAGATGTCTAATGACATACAATCTCGTGCTATCATAAGACAGGGTTATACACATCCACTTGCTGAGTATATCTACAAGCACAACCTATATATTCTTAGTGTTTGGTTGAAGTTTAATTCTCAATTAGAGACAATGGAGATAATGATATGTCAAGAGAAGACTCACCATTGGAAAGAATATGATAGTAATCTTCTCGTTGTTCTTTGTGGTCTATTGGGTAAGCCAAGGATAACTATGTGGACATATGATATCTATCATAACGTAGACGTATGGCCTCCCATGTACGAAGGTTTCCTTGAGCACTTCCCAAAGATTTTAATTTCTAAAATAGTTATTGATTGTACCTCTATGTAAGGTGTCATTGTGACGTGCTATCCAAGGTTGTAACATGAGTTATGTAACATTCCAGATTTTGAAGTGTAAGTTATAAATATTTATTGGATGTGTTTATTATTGAATAAATAATTGTTCAATTTGATTGAGTTGATTTAGTTAATTATTTATTTGTTAAATAATTAATGTGTTATGTGGATTGACTTATGTGATTAAGTGAATTATTTAATAAATTGTTATTAAATAAAGTATGACAAATAGCTATGTTATAAAAAGTTATTAAAATAAATTAAAGTCATTTTAATTTAGTTTTGCCAAACAAGGTGTAAGTATATTAATCTTTTATTTTATAAATGGTTTGCCAAACAAAGCCCTATGGCTTTTGGATTTTTGAAATTTAAATTATTTATAAGATAAAATAAATAAATTATATATATGTATATATATATATATATATATATATATATATTTATAAGTGGTACGTTATATATTTTATAACCGATGTTAGTATTGATTAGGCTTATTATGGCCATGTCAGTTTTATGTTACGCGTATTGGTTATCAGTTGAGTTACGTTGTTAGTAGTCTAAATTATTACTGAGAAAAGAAAGAAAGGCTAGAGAGAGTTTTGAGAAAAAGAAAGAAGTTTAGAGTTTTGAGAGAGTTTGAGAGAAAAACCTGATTTTCAAAGCAAGTCTGTTAACAAAGATTCGTAAGCAAACAAAAAGGTGGGTTTCTCTAACCTTAATATATGTACATATATATATATATTTTATGGTTTTATGATGCCTTTTGTCTCTGTTCTTCAACTTTACTGTGTAAAAGATTTTTACAAAACTCTTTGTAAAACTATGTTGGTATAAATTGGTTAGAGAAGCATGTGTACGTATAGTTGTAATTGTTATCACTAGCATGTCTATATATATATGACTGTATGCTAATTACAGGCTAAAGTAAGAAATTGGTTTTACAGTGGGTATATAGATGTATGTATATAATTTGTAGAGATATCAAAAATAGTATATATTAATTGTGAAAATTGTGAAATTGAACTATACATGTTAATTGATGTATATGTTGGTATGATTGTATTTGAAAAGAATCAAATTTGGTTGATAACAGTGGAATTTTAGTTCACTGTATTTTATTTGTCAACAATGGAGTTTTGAGTTTTAACCAAATATTATTTTAGTGATTTAAGTCTTTTAAATTTGTTGTTCAATTGTTGGTAATTGGTATAGATATGATTATTAACGTGTATGTGTAATTTATATAAGTTATTCATGTGAGTTAGGCTTAATTGTTGTTACAAATTTAAGACAAGAGCTTTGGCTCGTTCTTCTATTTTGTTCTGTGAGTTTGGTACCAAATACAAAAATTCACGCTTCAAATATTAAGTTTCAAATTTAGCGCCAAAGTCAAGGCCTTGACCAGACTTAGCACCACAACGCCAAGTCGTACGAGTGCTTTAGGACTTCATACCATGCAAAGATCGAGTCCTTGTATATTTCTCATGGCCGGAGTGCCATTCAGCACAAGCAATACGACCCATAAGACAAATCGTGGGCGTCATGCAATGCCACTTAGCGAGAGAATGTTAAAATGACTTACGCCTTGCATGAAGTCCTGAAATTTTGATAATAATATTATAAGACCAAATAAATTCTGTTATTATAGTATTGTAATGTGTTGAACGAACATGGTGTTAATACCTAACGAATTTATTATCATTTAGGAATATGATTTGATTACATGGTTAGACATTGAAACCATACGTGATGTAGTGTTGATTATGACTAATCATGTCATGTTAACACATGTATATAGGATATTGTGATTTGGATTATAACGGTTTAATCTACGCGCAAGGCAAGTTCTCTAACTCCATACTCTCGTTGAGTTAGTTTGTTGTGTTTAAGCAAGTTTTCTAATCCTAAAGCTTCGTTATGCAAATTTCATATGCTATACTTTATTGAGTATAGTATTTCCATTAAGCAACTTCATTGTATCCAGTTATTCATGATGATACAAGCTTTCCATCTCCACACTTTCGTTGAGATAGTTATTATGATTATGCAAGTTTTCTTAACTCTAAACTTGTTATATTAGCATGCAAGTACCTTTATTCTGTTGAACCAGTTTATCGTTCAAGTTATTATTTGTTGTGCATGTTTGATATTAAATTCTAAGATGTAACCTTAGCTTAATGTTATTCAAAGCAAGGTATGATGTGTTATTCAATAGTTATGCTATTAGAGTATCCCTAAAGCATGAACTTAGAACGAAATGTTTATTCAGTTATGACTATTCAGTAACATAGTGTTATTATCTTTTATTTAACTAATCCTTAGTTGATGTCCGTTGAACTCCAAATTTCCTTGAAGTGTATCCAAACCAAACTATCTTTGGGGCGGGCTTGTACTCAAAATACTGAGATGAACAACCCTATTTATAGGGGTTACGCTTAGTTTTGTACTTTTCATACTTGAAATGTTTGTATACAATATACATGTACGAAGGGTTGATCCCCCTAAGTACCCTGAAGTCATTATAGTCGTATGACTATAAAAGTTAAAGTTGAAAGATTACTTATAACTGTGGACAAGGTTCGTGCTCATTAGACCCTCAGTTGAATGTTTAAGATGTTAATAGAATTTATTGTTCAATTCTATTGAGCCCCTGAATGGGCAAGAAATGTTTCAATTCTTTTAAGCCTCTGAATAGGCAAGAAGCGTATGAGAAGTTAATAGAACTTATTGTTCAGTTCTATTAAGCCCCTGAATGGGCAAAGAATGTGAAAGTTTTATTCATTGATATTTCAAGTGAGCCTTGTTTGCTCACTCTTGCCTGTAAAATCCTTACAGATAAAGATGGAAAGGGTGACGTACCTAGCACCAGTAAAGGTAAGGGAAATATGAACAAGTACCGAAGACTTCTAATAGTTTTGATAGTTTTATTATCAAACTTTGGTTTAAAGATTATAATGAAGTTATTTAAATTTTTCCGCATGAATGATTATTTGTAAAGGTTAGATAACCTGGGAGATATTATTTTATGAAATTCCTATATGGGCAGGTTTATTATTCAATTTTATTTATGATTGGGTAGTTATAAAAGAATGTTTTGATTACGTGAACACCAAATCTTGGGGTAATGAAGTACCGAGATTTGGGGGTGTCACAAGTCACAATTGGTATATATTTGTATCAAAACTCACAACATATGTGTTGTTGTATTTTGCACGACAATTGTGATAATGAAGTTGTAGTTTTTTTATGTACCATGTATTTGGTGACTCAGAATAGGTTGGGTGGAATGGACCTATTTTGGGGGAAACATAAATATTGCATTGAAGCACATGCTCTTAAATTACTACACAGGATGAAATAGTATATTTCTATCTGGTTCACGAAATAAAAAGCTAAACATTTCATCCTCATACACACATGCCATCATGATTATACCTGCACTAATATGTCATTTTTCAATTCCAAATAAATACACATGGAGAATGGTGATCAATCATTCATACAATATGCTCAACCATAATTGATAATCCAATAATAAACGCATAATCAAACAATCAAGCAATTAGTTATAGACTACATATCAAAATCCGTTAGAATCCCATAATGGAATTTAGTTCATTTCTGAACCGAAAGCCATTATAGGATTATAGTAACACATGGAAAATAGATAAAGCAACTCAAAGAGAAGATAGAATTGATCAAACCCAATTGCAAATTATGTTCCAAAGTGGTGTTTTAATCTCCAATAATTTCCAGCAAAATGAAATGAGTTATTATTCAATGACTGAATTCAAAAGAAGATGAAGAAAATCTTCAGCTATTGCTCAAATCCTCCTTAGAATTAGTTCAAAGCTACCGACCCTCAATTTTACTTAATGAAAAACTCATAAAAACCAATATATCCACATCTGGTACCAACCAGAATAGTTTCAGATAATACCACATTCAAATTTCAAATTCAAAAACATAAGTCAAATAACAGCTTCAGATAACGCGTGCGGCCGCGCGTGATCACAGTACAAAATGGGTGCAGGAGAGCGACTCCAACGCGGGTGCGCAAATTCTAGCTTGTTCAGCCGTGAGGGCACGCGATGTTTATTTTTTTAGCCTCTGCTTGCATATAGTGCGGTATGCGAAGAATACTTTGCTTGACAAAGAAATATGGCTCATACGCTCTTCGCTCACGATACTACTGTCTGCTGCTGCTGCTTCTTGTTATTCTACTGTTTGTTGCTTTTTCCTCCATCACTGCTCAGTTTCTTATCTACACTCGTTTCACGTGCCATGCCTTCGTTAGTCTCATACCACCTACCAATGCCGAGCTCTGCCATTTCCTGCATTTTCATACCGTAGGAGTTCTAATTACAAGTAATGCAAAATAAACATAAAATGCACTTAAAACATACTAAAATCTACTTGAGATGAGCATAATTCTCGTGAATTGATATTCAATTAGTAGGTATAAAACTTATTTATAAAATACCCTCCAACTTGAACTATTGCTTGCCCTCAAGCAATGCATACGACATTAAACACTGAAAATGCAACTACATGATATGCAACTAGATTACGATGAAAATGAGTCTCACATTTTTCTAGCTAGAATAGAATTTCAGTCCAATATGCCTCAGCGAATTATCCTGATTCAAGAATAAAACTTGAAACTAAACTATAGACATAATATCATACACTCAAATAACCCATACATACTATAAAGATGTTGTGTGTGTGTGTTGTGTTCACTAAAACTTGATTAAAGCAAAGAATACATATGCTAAATTGCTCAAAACAGAAAATTGCAGTCTAAATCAAGATTCATGTATACTAATGCAACAAAGACTACTCTAACATATCAATACAAACTAAGTTTCAACAATGGGTTTAAACTACTTTATTTTTACTCACGAGGGCGATTTTCGCTCTTTCCCGAGATGTTTATTGCTATTTTTTTTTTCTTTTTTTTATACTACATGTCTATGCAATGCCTCATTCCATTAGGCTACAGTGTAACCCCTTAGCGAGCTTTCACCCAACGACTCCCAAACCATAAAAAACTTTAGGGCGCTAGGTGTAAAGATAATCCCCTCGGGCGTACTTGCTCAAGTAACAAAGGCCCCGAAACAAGACTAACCATGGTAGTTTTATTTTTTATTTTTTATTTTATTTTTTTCAAATATAATAATAATAAGCATACCCATGTTTTTCTAAAGCTTGATTATCAATGTTTTCATAATTTAAGTCCATTTTCTACATAATTCTATTTTTAAAACCATATTTCCTATCCAACAATAAAACACATAACCCTTATGCCTACAAGTATTTGTGAACACGTCAGTGCAAACCGAAAGCATCTAAACAGCGCTATGGATTACATCATGTAAAACGTTATATCTAAGCTTATGTTATCCATTAAACTCAGCAATCCTTCAATATTGAAATTCACCATTGGCTAGACATAAATTCCACATAGCTAAAAATGCGAGACATGCAACTAAACATATAATGCAACTAACATATACTAACACATATCATCATGACTACATATACCAACACTTAAACATGCAAACTAAACATGCAAAATTAAAATTTAAACTAACATGCAAACACTACATGTAAATAACTACTACCCAATACCCCCAAACTTCAAATATTCAGTGTCCCAATGAATGAAGGTATAGGGTTAGAAGAACTCGCCTACTAATCAGCTGCACCACCCTCTTCGGGTGGTGAATCCGGTGGTGGAAATGGCACGGCTGTCCCAAATTGTGGCCACTCGAGTGTAGTACCTTGTTGTACAAATGCCTCCGCTAGCGACCTCGTCAACCCCGTAGCAAACGCTGCAAAGTTATCATACATAGCATCGACCTTCCGCTCCAACCTTTAGAGATGAAGGTCATCATGGACAACAATGGCTTGAGTGGCTTGTGTTGATGTTCCTGCTTCAGTTTCCTGTGTCGACTATGGTGGAGGCACCGAGGATGCGGGTTGAAGGATGAAACCTTTTCCCCTCGGGTATGGCGCACCGCCTGCCCAATCCTTGAATTTGGCAATCGTCGCATGAGTGATATCTTGGCTAGGCCTTTGCATCTGTTCATCACCCCAACAGACTCCTCGTTGTGCACAAAGACTAGCAATAATAGATGCATGTGGGATACTTCCCGTAGTGCTCCCCCTCATGTAACGTAACATGTTCTGATTAATGAGATGGCCCACATCGATGTATTTTCCTGTGACTATTCCCCATAAAATGATAGCCCTCTCAGTTGTGATTTCATGCTGATGCGTTGAAGGTAAAAGCTTCGCACATATAAACAAATTCCAAGCCTTTGCATAGCGATTCAAGGATGAGGCTGGGAAAGTGTGTGGCTGATTCTTTCCTGCCCTACAAGTCCACTGCGTTCTTGGAATGCACAAGTCAGTGATGACTATGTCCAAATCAGTCTCAAGACGAGCAGCCTCGACCCAATTATCACACCCAGTCGGTGGAGTGTCGAGTATTCTGAAAATTGCCCTGATTGATTGAGGTCGGTAATCTACTTGAACTCCTCGAACCATTGATAATCCACTCATAGTATCTTTCGCATTAGCATAAAATTCTTGAACAATACCCATAGGAGCAGGCATAGGGGTTACAGTAAATCCTCCCCATCCTCTTTCTCGAATCATATCCCACAGCTGTACTCCATCCTGCTTATCAGGCTTGAAGCCTCGCTCCTTCACAAATGTCTTTGTCACTATTCTATAGTACTCCATTTGTGCATCCAGACTGAAAAATTTTGTATGATCCATAATATCCTCGCCTTGACTACTGGAGGAAGATGATGATGATGGAGTGACAGAGCGTGTGTGATAACCCGAGATTTTGAATATTCAAAATTTTACGAATAATTTTTTTTATATTTAATATTAATATTGATTATCAATTTTGTGACAAGTGTCTGTAATACGAGTCTCGAGAAGGTCAATTTGTGTATTGACTAATAAAATTAAGAGTAGAGTTGTGCTTAACGGAGAATAGAAACCCTAACCCTAATTTCTGGATAGGGATTCGATAAGAAATATAATTATATTAATGAGTACGCGTTTGTATTATTTAGAATTATTGATCAATGATTGATCGGATAAGGTTTAAAATTATAAACCCTAATAAGAGATTAGAAACCCTAATCTCAAGATTAAAAACCCTAACGCGCAGTTAGAAACCCTAATCAAAAGCTGGGAAACCCTAATTTTTAATTTGGGAATCCTAAACCCTAATTAGGAAACCCTAATCCTATTTGACAAGCATAATGTGTTTATTAAACTTTAATATGATTAGAAAACCCTAATTATATTTTAGTTATCATAATTTCTATTTTACAAACCTTAATTGTAATTTAGAAATTTTATTTTCTAATAAAAACTCTAATTGGAAATTTTGGAAACTAATGATTTAAAACCTAAGGGTTAGAACCTTAGGGTTAAACCCTAAAGGTTTGTGCAAATGTCATGTATGCCATTAAATTTAGAAGGAAAAAGACCAAAATGCCCTTTTAGTTTATTTTAATATGTAACTTGTATAATTGCTAGCAACTTTAGTTGGTAAACTAATGCATTGACTTTGTGACATAGAAATCTAGCAATATCAGCCGAAAATCTTAGCAACATGTAATGAATCAAAGTATATATATAGATTCAAGAGAGAGAAAATCATAAAACTTGCTCATTTGGCCAACTAGCTCTCACCAACTCTCTCTCTCTCTCTCTCCTAAACCAACAAAATACATAAGTAGATCAGTCCAATTTATAGCCCTTGATCAATCAAAACAGATTGGATAGCATAGATCAAGAATTAGAAAAACAAAAGGTATAAGCCCTAAATCTATTTTCATCTTGTATGCTAAGACAACTTTTGTGTTTTTGTGTTTTGATGTTTGCTAGAAGGTGTTTTATGATGATCTATGGTGATATACTATAGATCCATAGCATCAATGGCTTTAAAATGGTGTTTTTCAAAATCTGTCCAAGAACAAAATTTGTTGTTATAGACACTCAAAATTTTCTTTGCCTGTTACTAACCATGCAGGAGGGCAAAAACATCTTTTTCACACTCTAGAGATAACCCTGGAGGACCACAACATCAATTTTAACCCCGGAGATAGCCACATGAGATCTAGTTTTCCACCCCGGAGATAACCCTGGGAAAACAGTTTCCAACCCCGGAGATAACCCCGGGAAAGTCAGTTTCAACCCCGGAGATAGCCACGGGGGATCAAGATCAAAGCCTGGAGATAGCCCTAGGAGATCAAGCCAACCTCAGAGATAACCCTAAGGATAGTCAAAGTCAACATCAAGTCAACCTCAGAGATAACCCTAAGAAAATACTGCTACAACTGTGTGAAAACCGGAGATAACCCAGGGAGGGGCAAAATGGTCATTTGGCCAACTCAAATTTAACTCACATCAAATCAAATCATTTCAACTCAAATTACTTCAATAGAAGTCCCACGAGAACCATATCTTAACTTTCGAGTGCAAACTACGTAAAACGGCTCAACGGACTACCTGATGGAAACCCAGGAATGCCATTTCGGTCATGGACCCATCTTCCTAGAATCAAAAGAGGGAAAATCCTATGTCATTGTGTAGCTCTCAGAAAGAGCTTTCTGGAATGGTATGGCATGCTTCCATCGGACTCACGGATTGAAAGTTATGAACAATCGAAATAACAAATAAGGCAGTCTGTCGCAGTGTACGTGCGTGACACACAATGGGACCCACACTTGCCTGGGCAACTGGGGGCAGCCCAGTAGTACACTGATCTCGAGTCAAGAGGTGCAGCTCCCCTCTCTATAAATAGAGGGCTTGGGGTGGCCATTTTGAAAAGAGAAAGAGCGAAGAAGCCCTGTCCAATTTGCTCCGTACTTGCAATATACTGAGTGCTTTCCCATTTTAAACACCCGTGAGCTCATATATAGCTACTTTTTTACTTACAAAAGCCAGTGTTTACCCATTTTAAAGATATAGAAGTCTTCTTTGGCATCCCACTGTAAGCCTTATCACACATTTTAAAACATTTCTCTTCATCTCTGCACACACCCTTCTTCACGTTGAGAGTCGTGTTGAGTGTGTTTGCCCGGATTTTGGTCTGTAGTTTTATTTTAGTTTGTATAGACATATATATTTATATATATAGACTAACATTATCGAGTTATGCCTCAATTGAGCTTAGACTTCGGTCTGGAGCGTTTACTACTTTAATATATATATATATATATATATATATATATATATACATTTATGTATATTAACTGTGTGTCGGACTCTGTTCGATGAGCCTAGACTTCGGTCAGGAGCATTTATCGCTTTTATATATATATATATATATACTTATATATATGAACTGTTGTCGAACTCTATTCGATGAGCCTGGATTTTACATCCGGTGCATTTACTCGCTTATATATATATATATACTTATATATATGAACTGTTGTCGAACTCTGTTCGATGAGTCTGGATTTTACATCCGGTGCGTTTATCACTTATATATATATATATTCGTCCCACACTGAGTTCACTTCGTGGTGGTTGATCGCTTACTGCCTTTCTTTACGCTTCGCTCGCCTTTGGAGTTCACTTCGTGGCGCTTGATTGCTTTGTATGCCTTTTTATTTACATTTTGTCCCTTTGGAGTTTCCTCCGTGGTGGTTGATAGTTTTGACTTTATTTACATTTTGTCCCACCTGAAGTTTCCTCCGTGGTGGTTGATAGCTTTTACAGCTTTATTTACATTTTCTGATCCCCCATGGAGGTGCTTCGTGGTTGGTGATCATGTCTGTATATATATATTTACAGCTTTTATATATATACTTGCTTTCGCTTTCATACAAATTGCGTGATCATGTATGCCTAGGAATTATGTGATCACAGATTCAGCCTATTGGATCTAGATTCGGTTTCCGTGATGGACATTTTCAGCTGTAAGCAGCTTGTAAATTATTCTGCGGTGTCTAAATTTCCTCAGATGGTTTTCATACCCATGAGGAAGTCGGCATTACTTTGTACATTATTTTTATAACAGATGCTTCGCATCTCGAAAATAAAATCAATCAAGCCAAACACTTAATAAAATTGAAGTGTAAAAAGTCTCAATTACTATTGAGCATCAGGGATTGAAAAAACCTTTTTTTATAAAACATCATTGCTATATCTTGCTAAAAACTGAATTTTTACATAAATTCAAACCCTGTGTATATAGGTGCGAACGAGGCCTCACATTACTTCCAAATAACAACACATTGACCCACACACACACACATTCATATAACAATTTCTTAAAAAGTGGCGGTCACTGTGGAAACACGGATGTCGGGGGGGTGCCTAACACCTTCCCTCCACATAATCAAGTCCCCAGACCCTAATGAATCTCGATTTCACTAACCTGTTTAGCATTGCCACATCACTGGGTCAATGTGTAAATCTTTTCTCGGTTGTGTTGGTACAACCATTTAAAAAACCAACTGGCGACACTTAACAGTCCATCGTCGACATTATACACGTCGGACCATTTTCACTTGTTTTTTCAAACAAATCTCACCTAAAATGAGAACACCAAAGAATAAGTAACTGAAAAGGGACAATTAAAAATCCCGACGTCGACAGTGGTCTGACAAGCTAATGGCAGGCGCCACAGATTCTTGTTTGTTTGTTGTTTTTGATGTTTTCAAGTTGTTATGGGTCTCTTGTTATGGTGTCTTGAAGTTGCAAGTGGAATCAGTACCATTTGATGTCTTGATTGGAAGATATAATCGGTCAAAACCCGTTGACCGGGCATAACGCAGTCAATCTGGGTAACCTGTATAGGCCACGTGACACGGCGTCGACAACGATTTCAATCTTCCAGATCTGTCAATTTTTTTGTGTTATGATGTTGTCGTATCATAAATGTAGCTGGTTATGTGGACAATAGATCTATCCTTTAAGATCGCTTATATCATAATCATATGGAAGGTAATTAATGGTCAAACCTGACCATCCGATCACGCTTTGCATTTCTGGGATTTTCCAGAAACTGTAAGAGCATTGATTCTGACAGACTTTGACCAAGTGATAAATTATGGATCTTTTATTTTTGGACTGAGTTATTGGCATCTCGTTGTTCCTTGTCATGAATTCTACATGTATGAATCATAAAAACACAAAACCAATGATCAGAACCTAGAAATATTTGGACTAGATAGTATCAGGTCGAACTGCCTGGGTTTCTAGAAAACCCAGGACACGTCTGACAGTGACTTAGAATGGCCAAAACTTCATGATTTGATGTTTTATGAACGAGTTGTCGATTAGTAAATGTAGTATTACATGTCCACTACTTGACCAAAGTTTCAGTTAGCCCAGAAACGATTTTAAATCGAGAATTTAAACCGGTCAAACATGACCCCTTGAGCACTGACTTTGTCAGTGTTCTTGAGCCAAGAACACCAAAGGCAACAGTCAAGTGTCGCTAAAGGCCATTAGCGACGGTTTATTTAATTTTTGAATTTTTGAATTTTTCGGAAATTATTTAAAAATAGAAATAAATTCTAAAAATTACAAAAAATGGTTTTAAAAATTATTTTAAATTATGAAAAATACTTTCGCACTATTTGGAATATTTTCATTAATAATTATAATTATTTGAATATTAATGCTATTTAATTTATTTAATTAGTGTATTAAATAAATTAGAGAAAATGATTTTAATTATATAAAATCATTTTAAATAAGAATAAAGTATTTAAAAATATTTTGAGTTATAAAATGTGAATTTTAATATTTTTAGAGAATTTTCATTAATAATTTAATATTAATGATATTAGATTTATTTAATTATTAAATTAAATAAATAAGTTAAAAATGATTTTATTGATTTAAAATTATTTTAAATAAGAATAAAGTGTTAGAAAATATTTTGAATTATAAAATATAATTTTTAATATTTTTGGAGAATTCTCATTAATAAATTAATATTAATGATATTAGATTTATTTAATTATTATATTAAATAAATGAATTAAAATGATTTTATTGATTTAAAATCATTTAAAAATGAGAAAATATTTTAAAAATATTTGAAGTTATAATTAATGACTTTTAATATTTGGATAATAATTTCATTAATATTTAGATATTAATGGTGATGATTTAAAATAATTTTAATTATTTTAAAAAATCATTTAATTAGAATATTGATGATTTAAAAATATTTTAAGTTATTGATAATAACTTTAATATTTTGACAATTATAACATTAATATTTTAATATTATTAAATATTAATGATGATAAGATTATTTGATAATTAAATCATTTAAAAATGATTTAAGTGTTTGAAAAATTATTATAAATTATAATTGTTTAAATATTATTAAAAACTTTCGAAAAATATTATAAATGATAATTGACTTATCTAAATTAATATTGAAGCTTAGAAACCGAATTTAATTGACAATAACTATGTTAGTTGTCGGATAGGGTGACTAGAACACCGAGAATAGACCGAAGTCCAACCAGACCGAAATAGTTAGACTTGTTAAGTGTTTATATATGTTATAAACACTGATGTGAATATGTGGTAATTTGCCTAGGAGAAGTTTGACTGTAGAATATAGTGTTACATGTTATGAAATATTGTGCTAATTGTGATACCGATATTATTTGTTATAGGTCTTTTAAACGCAGATAAGTATTTTGTGTAGCTGTAATCAGCGGAATAGGCAAGTTTCCTAACTCAACATTGAGTTAATATTGTTCAATTATTATAGTGGTTAATTATTATTAATTATACCACGTCTAGGAATTTGTTGTTGATTATTCGCAGTTAGTGCATTATTTAATAATTTAAATTGAATTACTGATTCTGAAAATATATTCGTAGAATAACTGTTGTTGGATATTTAAATTCGTAGAAGCTAATATTGACAGTACAGATAATTCCTGTTTATTGTCGAATTATGTTGAGAAATGTCTTAGCCAATTATTCTGGGCTAGACGAACATTTGTTAGCACTTGATAGGTTTGAGAAGAGAATTCAATTATTATTGATAGATCGATGCCAATTATTTCGACTAGATCAAGAAGTAACTAGAATTTGAAATCACAGTATTTCGTTGTTAAATCAAAATCTTGATTCTGAGACTGAGAAGAACAACCTTTTATATAAAGGGAACATTTTAGGTCGTATATTCGACCATTGCGCACTGTTAAGTATTATGCATAATATAGGGTTCAAAGAGTTGGCCGGCTCAATGTATTTGCAGAGGGATATGATTTAATCTTTATAGTTATCTGATACTCATGCGTATGTATCAAAGTAAATCTTTGATAGATACCCGAGAAAAGAAGTTCTAGATCTAGTGTGATCACTCAGCATAAATCAGGAAAAAATTCCACTTTGTTATTGCGTAGAATTGATTCTTGATTATTCAATAGAATATCGTAGAAACTTTGAAAGCGATGTACTCTTTCATTATTAGATTATTGCGTTGCCTAGAATACGAGAAGACTTATTATTGATAAACGATTTCTTCAACTATTTCAAAGTTCCCCGAACTTTGGTTTAATTCTATCAAAATAGTTAGTCTATTCTTATTGATTCGTATACATTTATTGTATGTCTTAACTTGCAGGGCAAACTTGTTGCTCACCCTTGCTAAATAAAATATTTCAGTTAGGATCGAAGAGGCTAGCGGATCCAAGAAGAACAAAGGCAAAGTCAAGATGCTGGAGTAGTATAATGAACATTATTATTATTATGTTATATTGTAAACCCTTTTTGTATATCTAAGGGGTATTTTTGTAATGTTAAGGTTAGCAGACATGGGACTAATGTATTAACAATCTCTGTTAATGACTTATGTATTACTATTTCTATATGAATGGGTAGTTAGATGTTATTATATTGTGGATCGTGAGCACCAAACTCGGGGGTCAGGTAACCAGGATTTAGGGGTGTCACAGGTTGGTATCAAAGCTGTAGTGACTAAGGTGCCACAAGTTGGTAGAAGAGCTGTAGGTTATAAACCTTAGGTGGGGTGGGGGAAAACCCTAGGATTATAACCATACGCGAGATAGAGCATACTCATTTAGAGTTCTAAGTGAGGGATTACCGAAGCGCATCAATAGTGAGATAAGTGGACACCTAGTGTGAGTATGTTGTACTAGTGAAGTACTAATCAAGTTGTCATCTGCCTCCCTTCTCGGATTCTCCAGTCGAGATAAGTGGTCCGCCACTTGATTCTCAGTTCCCTTTCTGTCCTTGATCTCCAAGTCAAATTCTTGCAATAGTAGTATCCATCTTATTAACCGAGGCTTTGCATCCTTCTTTGCCACTAAGTGTCGAATTGCCGCATGATCCGTGTACACTATCACCCTTGTACCTATCAGATACGATATAAACTTGTCAAAAGCATACACAACTGCCAGTAATTCCTTCTCTGTGGTGATGTAGTTCAACTGTGCATCAGTAAGGGTCTTGCTTGCATAGTATATCACATGAAAAATCTTTTCCTTTCGCTGACCCAAAACAGCCCCCACATCATAATCAATGGCATCACACATCAATTCGAATGGTAGGTCCCAATCTGGTGCTATAATTACTAGTGCTGAAGTCAACCTATTCTTCAAATGCTCAAATACAGACATGCAATCCTCGTCAAACTTGAACTATGCATCTTTCTCCAATAAACTGCAAAGTGGTTTAGTTATCTTGGAGAAGTCTTTAATAAACTTGCGGTAAAAGCATGCATGTCCTAGAAAACTTCGAACACCTTTTACTGAAGTTGGTGGCGGCAAATTCTCAATAGTTTCTAATTTAGCTCTGTCAACCTCAAGTCCCTTCTTCGATACCTTATGTCCCAGAATTAATCCTTCTTGTACCATAAAATAGCACTTTTCCCAATTTAATACCAAGTTTTTTTCCACACATCTTCTCAAAACCATGACCAAATTTTCCAAACATATATCAAAAGAATCCCCAAATACTTAAAAATCATCCATAAATACCTCCACATTTTTCTCCACCATATCTGAGAAGATAGCTATTATACACCTCTGAAAAGTGGCTGGGGCATTACAAAGACCAAAAGACATCCTCCTGAAAGTGAAAGTACCATATGGACATGTAAAGGTTGTCTTTTCTTTGTCCTCTAGAGCTATAACAATCTGATTGTAGCCTGAATACCCATCCAGAAGATAATAGAACTCATACCCCGCTAGTTTGTCCAACATTTGATTGATAAATTACAGTGGAAAGTGATCTTTCCTTGTAGCTTTGTTAAGCTCGCCAGAATCCATGCACTCTCCACCCTGCTCTTTCGTTCTTGTTAATCAACTCATTGTTCTCATTGGAAATCACGGTCATACCACCTTTCTTCGGTACACACTGTACCAGACTCACCCATAAACTTTCTGAAATTGGATATATGATACCTGCATCTATCCATTTCAACACTTCCTTTTTAACCGCCTCCTTCATGATTGGATTAAGTCTTCTTTGATGTTCCACTGAAGGCTTGCTATCATCTTCCAGTAGGATCTTATGCATACAAAAAGATGGGTTGATCCCTTTTATATCTGTTATAGTCCATCCAATAGCTAACTTGAACTCTCTAAGGACTCTTAGCCATTTTTCTTCCTGAAAAGATGTTAGTGCAGAAGAAATAATCACAGGTAATTTTGAATTTTCATTTAAAAATGCATACCTCAAATGATCAGGAAGTGGTTTCAATTCAAGTTCTGGAGGTGTTTCAAGAGATGGTTTCAATTTTACTGATGACTCTCTAGCTTTCTTTAATGGCTCAACAGGATTCTTAAATTTTTTGAATTGTGGAGTTGTATCAAGGAAATGCACAAATTCTTCAATCTCCTCATCATATAATTCTGAATTTCCAGCAATAGCACTTCTCAATGGTTCTTGATTCACCAAGATCTCTACCTCATCATTTGTAATCCTTTCTACCAAATCAACCATAAAGCATTCCTCATCTTCTGTCAGAAATTTCATTTCCTTGAATACGTTGAAAGTGACTTCTTGATCAAGAACACGCATTGTGAGTTCCCCTTTCTGAACGTCTATCAAGGTTCTTCCTGTTGCTAGGAATGGTCTTCCAAGTATGATTGGTATACTCCTATCTTCTTCATATTCTAGAATGATGAAATTAGTCGAAAAGATGAATTTATCCACTTTTACCAAAACATCTTCAACAATTCCCCATGGATAAGTGATCGACATGCCAGCTAACTGTAATGAAATATTTATCGGCCTTGGAGCCGGCAATCCCAACTAATTAAATACTGACAAGGGCATCAAATTGATACTATCTCCAAGATCACACAAACATTTACTGAAGCTCATCTTTCCAATTATGCATGGTATTGTGAAACTGCCCGGATCCTTCAGCTTTGGAGGTAATTTACGTTGAAGCACTGCACTGCATTCCTCCGTCAAGGCTACTGTTTCAAATTCCTCTAATCTCTTCTTCCTTGACAAAATACACTTCATAAATTTTGCATAACTAGGCATCTGTTCCAATGCCTCAGCGAAAGGTATGTTAATCTGCAGCTTTTTGAATACCTCCAAGAACTTACTAAACTTCCTATCTTCCCTCTACGTATGCAATCTCTATGGATAAGGAACAGGAGGGTGAACTATGGGTATTTTATTTACGGGCTTCTCAAATGAACCTTCTTTAGTCTTCTTTTCTTGTTGTTGTCCAGAATCTTCCTTATTAATTTCCTCCTCAGACAAAATTTTTGGACCGCGCATCTTCCCTTTGTAAAAGTGGCGCGGGCGCGCCATGCTAATTTTCTGCAACCTGTTTTCCAGACCTAAGTGTAATCACTTGACATTGTTCCTTCCCTTCCCTTCTTGGATTTGCCTCTGTGGTACTTGGCAATGAACCTTGTGGTCTGTTATTAAGCATGCTTGCCATCTGACCCATTTGAGTTTCCAGATTTTTAATAGCCACTGCTTGGCTTTTAATCATCACTTCCGTATTTGCCATGTACTTTATCATCATTTCCTCCATCTCTGACTTCTTTGCGGAGGTGCAGGTGGTGTATGATGTTGTTGTTGAGAAAATCTAGGAGGATAGGGTGGTCTTGGTGAAAACTGTTGCTGAGCTGACTGTGACTGAAATTGGTTATGTGGTTGAAACTGACTTTGTTGATTGCCTTAGTTATTTGACCAACTGAAATTTGGATGGTTGCAGTTATTGGCACTGTATATGTTCTGAAATTGACCTTGATCCTTCCTATAATTGCTCAAATATTGTACAGACTCTGAACTGATAGCACATTGATCAGTTGAATGTGACCCTACACATATCTCACACACAAATGCAACTGTCTTCACCTTGGTGTCTGTTAATGAGTCATTCTTCTTTCCCATGGATGCCATCTGTGCTGATAATTGAGTGATAACATCCACCTCTAACAAACTTGCAACTTTGGGCTGTGGCATCCTGGCTGAAGGATTTTGGAAATCATTAGCTGCCATCATCTCAATGAGAGTATAGGCCTCTTCATAGCTCTTCGCCCATAGAGCTCCTCCTGCAGCTGCATATACAATCGGCCTTGACTGCCATCCCAATCCATTATAAAATGTGTTGATAACCATCCAATCCGGCATGCCATGGTGTGAACACTTCCTTAGCATTTCCTTATATCTCTCCCAGGCTTCATATAATGATTCACCATGTTGCTGCTCAAACTGGGAAATTGATGTCCTCATCTTTGCAGTCTTAGCCATTGGAAAGAATTTGGCTAAGAATTTCTGTGCTAGGTCCTCCCATGTGGTGATAGATCCTGAAGGTAAAGAGTGAAACCAACTTCTAGCTTTATCCTGCAATGAAAATGGAAATAGTCTAAGTCTGATTTCATCCTCTGTCACCCCATTGTATCTGAAAGTATCACATATTTCAATGAAGCTCAATAGGTGTTCATTTGGATCGTCTGTAGCAGCACCCCAAACTGTACCGAATTCTACACCATTTGAATAGTGTCCGGCTTAATCTCGAAGGTGTTGGCTGCTATCACTGGTCTGACTATACTTGATTGCAATCCATTAATATTCGGCATCGAATAATCTCTTAAAGCCATGTGCTCCTCCCTTTGCTCTTCTCTTTGTTCTGTGGCTGCCATATTAAATGTTGTGGTCTCAAACTCTACTTGTATATTTCTACGTGTTCTTGATTTCCAACCCCTACCGTTGATGTTGTCCTGTAAAGGTGTTAACTCAAAATTAGAGGATCGAGTGCGCATATACTATATACAAGTACCTGAAACAAAAAGAAAAATAGAAATGAGACAAGATTAGAATTGTCTAAGTCATACAATTTAGCTTAAAATTGATGATATTAATTAAATTAAACGCCTCTCCCCGGCAACGGCGCCAAAAACTTGTTGCCTCCTTTTTAGTCTTAACAAAAGGACTCTAACTCATGAAAGCATACATGGGTCAACAAGTAGTACAGAGTAAGAACAGTATCGATCCACGGAGAAAGGTTTTAAAGTTAAACTATCATACACCAATTGTATCACTATTTTTATATGCTTAAACGAATAATTTACAATTATGCTTAATCTATATTCAGTTAATGAATAAGACACAAGACTAATTTAATGAAATCAAATTTGGAAAGAATGGGATTCTAACTTCATTTAATATTTCATCTAAATATTACCATCATGCACAATCATACATTTATCAAGGAAAATGAGCTAAGAGCACAAATGTAGACATAATCATTTTTCAATGAATTATGACATGTTTACATAACATCCACATTGCGATAGAAATCATATAATCGACAATAATGCCAAAGTCACTATATTTCTATATGAAATTGCAGCAATATTGCATTGAAGCACAAGCTCTTAAATTACTACACACGGTGAAACAGTATATTTCTATCTGGTTCACAAAATAAAAAGCTAAACATTTCAGCCTCATAAACGCATGTCATCATGATTATACCTGCACTCATATGTCATTTTTCAATTCCAAATAAGTACACATTGAGAATGGTGATCAATCATTCATACAATATGCTCAACCATAATAGATAATACAATGATAAACGCATAATCAAACAATCAAGCAATTAATTATAGACTACATATCAAAATTCGTTAGAATCCCATAATGAAATTTAGTTCATTTCTGAACCGAAAGCCATTAAAGGATTATAGTAACACATGGAAAATAGATAAAGCAATTCAAAGAGAAGATAGAATTGATCAAACCCAATTGTAGATTATGTTCCAAAGTGCTGTTTTAATCTCCAATAATTTCCAGTAAAATGAAATGAGTTATTATTCAATGACTGAATTCAAAAGAAGATAAAGAAAATCTTCAGTTTATGCTCAAATCCTCCTTTGAAATTAGTTCAAAGCTACCAACCCTCAATTTTACGTAATGAAAAACTCATAAAAACCAATATATCCACGTCTGGTACCAACTAGAATAGTTTTAGATAATACCACATTCAAATTTCAAATTCAAAAACATAAGTCGAATAACACTTTCAGATATCAGCGCTGCGTGATCGCGATCTGATAAAATGGGCGCAGCGCTACGACTCCATCTTGGTAGTGAATTCTAGTTGTTCAATGGCTGCCATGATGTGTATATTTTTTTAGCCTCTGCCTGCATATAGCGCGGGCACGCGAAGAATACTTTGGCTAATAATAGTACCAAGATTGCTTCATTGCACCGTGATATCGCTATTCACAGTCACGCTTCTTATTGTTTTGTTGTTTGTTGCTTTTTCCTCCATCACTACTTAGTTTCTTATCTACACTCATTTCACGTGCCATGCCTTCGTTAGTCTTATACCACCTACTAATGCCGAGCTATGCCATTTCCTGCATTTTCATACCATATGAGTTCTAATTACAAGTAATGCAAAATAAACACAAAATGCACTTAAAACATACTAAAATCTACTTGAGATGAGCATAATTCTCGTGAATTGATATTCAATGAGTAGGTATAAAACCTACTTATCAATCATCCCAACTCCCCTTAAAATCCATATCTTCTAGCGTTTGAATTGTCCGTTCACTCTGTCCATCCGTCTGAGGTTGATACGCATTACTCAACCTCAACTGTGTTAATAATTATTCTTGCAAACTCCTCCAAAAGTTTGATGTCAATCATGGATCACGATCTGACACAATCGAAACAAGTACTCTATGTCTTGAAATAATTTCTTTGACATAGAGCTTAGCCAATTGCTCTAGGTTATACCTAACTCCTATTGGTAAAAAGGGAGCCGATCTACTATTACCCAACTAGCGTCGTAACCCTTCCTTATCGTTGGAAGTCCCACCACAAAGTCCATCGTGATATGCACTTCCACTCTGGAATCTCTAGTGATTGTAACAATCCAATCAGTCGTTGGTGTTCAGCCTTAACGTTTTGACAAGTTAAGCACTTACTAACATATTCTGCTATTTCCCTCTTCATGTTTGTCCGCCAAAAGTTTTGACGAAGTTCTTGATACATCTTAGTGCTACCTGGATGTATCGAGTACCTCAAACTATAGGCCTCACTCATAATCTCTTCTTTTAACTCGGAATTATTTGGAACCCAAATTCTTCCTTCAAAACGAAGTAATCCTTCCTTGTCAAGGTTATACTTAGTCTTCACTTCATCTTCCATTATCTTTTTCATTCGCTTTCACTCCTCGTTACCTATTTGTACTTCCTTAACTCGTTCCACTATCGTTGGTCGAGTCTCCATTGAGAATAACATTTCTATTGCTTCACTCGGTAATTTAACTTCTAGCTCCATTTTTTCCATCTCCGTTATTAACTCATTCTGAGTCGTTAACATTGATAGCTTCTCCCTACCCTTCCTACTTAATGCATTGGCTACTACGTTTGCCTTCCTCGGATGATATAAGATATCACAGTCGTAATCTTTTATCAATTCTAACCACTTTCTCTGTCTCATATTCAACTCCTTCTGTGTAAAGATATATTTCAGACTTTTATGTTCCGTGCATATCTCACACTTCTCCCAGTATAAATAATGTCTCCATATTTTTAATGCAAAAACTATTGCTCCCAATTCTAGGTCATGAGTAGGATTGACCTCCTCATTATCCTTTAACTAGCGTGACGCGTACGTAATGACATTGCCATGCTGCATGAGCATGCAACCCAGTCCTCTCTATGAAGCATTGCTATAAACTACAAAATTCCATGTATCATCTGGTAGAGATAATACAGGTGCCTCACTTAACCTCCTTTTTAGTTCCTAAAAACTATTCTCACACTTCTCAGTCCAAACATACTTTACTAACTTCATAGTCAAATTTGTCAACGTAGTAGCTATTTTAGAAAAGTCCTGGATGAACCTTCTATAGTATCCCACTAACCTCAGACAACTCTGAACCTCGATTGGCTTTTTCGGTTGTTCCCAATTATTAACTTCTTCCACCTTCACTGGATCCAAAGAAATGCCCTCTTTATTAATAACATGTCCTAGAAACTGCACTCTTTCAAGCCAAAATTCACACTTAGTGAATTTCGTATACAACTTCTCCTTTCGTAGTGTCTCCAACACTATCCTTAAATGTTCAGCATGATCTTTTGGCGTCTTAGAATAGACTAGAATATCATCAATGAACACTATGACGAACTTGTCTAAATATTGTTTGAACACTCTGTTCATCATATCCATAAATGCGGCTGGCGCATTAGTCAACCCAAACGACATAACCAGAAACTCGTAATGACCATAACTAGTTCTGAACGTCGTCTTAGGTACATCTTCCTTCCTTACTTTCAACTGATGGTACCCCGTACGCATAAATCTATCTTAGAAAAATACTTTGCCCCTTTCAACTGATCAAATAGATCATCGATCCTGGCAACGGGTATTTATTCTTAATCGTTAACTTATTCAATTCTCCATAGTTGATACAAAGTCGTAACGACCCATCCTTCTTCTTTACAAACAACACTGGTGCTACCCACAGAGACACACTTGGTTGAATGTACTTCCTGTCTAATAGTTCTTGTAATTGAACCATTAACTCCTTCATTTCTACCGTTGCCATTCTATAAGGTGCCTTAGAAACTGGTGCCGTAACCGGTAACAAGTCAATCACAAATTTGACCTCTCTATCCGGCGGAATACCTGGTAACTCCTCCGGAAATACATCTGCAAACTCTTGAACTATAGGTATCTGCTCCAATGATGCTTCCACTCTCTAGGTATCCACAATATGGCACATGTATCCTCTACACCCCTTCCTCAACATTTTCCTAGCTTTTGTCATGGTTAGACAATAAGAGCGTCCCGGTGATTTATTACCATAAAACACTACCTCGGATTTCTTAGAAAGTCGAAGGTTCACACTCTTTTTATGACAATCTATTATCGCTTTATGGTTAATCAACCAATCCATACCGAGAATTACATCAAATTCTCACAATCTTATCGGTAAAAGATCTATCGATAATCTGTTACCTCTAATATCTATGAAAAAATTCCTATGAATGTGTTCAACGGGAATTATCTCTTCATTCGCTACCTTAACATCTAAAGGTATTTCTAATCTTTCCGGGAATAAACTTAATCGCTTAGCAAATTCACATGCTATAAAAGAACAAGTAGCAGCCGAATCAAACAACACATAAGCATTTATTTTGTTGACTGGAATGATACCTGCTACTACATCTGCCGATGCAACCGCATCTTCGATAGTTATATTAAAAGTATGGGTCGTACGTCTACCCAACGGTGTTGGTCCAGTAATGACTAACTTACCACTACCAGCACCCTTATTACCCTCTGACCCCCTCTTTGGGCAATTTCTTGCCATTTGTTCCATCGACCCATAAACAAAATAGCCTTAGTTCTTCTTAGGATTAGGACAATTGAGTGATATATTCCCCTCCTGCCCACAGTTATAACAAACCGATTTCCCCTTCAGACAGACTCCTAGATAAGTCTTTCCGCATGTCTTGCATGCTTTGATCCTATGCTTAGGATCCCCTTGTTTCACTCCAGTATTCTCGGAGTTAAAACTCTTCCTCTTTGGCATACTGCCACTACCACTGGCTCCCTCCGCCTTGGATCCTCCCTCTCCTTTACTCTTATTCTTTTTCTCTTTGTGGTATTGGCTCAAAGCCTCACTACCACCTTCAGCAATAATTGCTTTCTCCAGAATGGTCCTATAGGAAGCACTCTGGAAAATAGAAATTCTACTATAGAGCCAGGGTTTCAATCCCTGCTCAAACCTACAAGCCTTCCTCTCCTTAGTGTGCACTTGATGTGGAGCGAATCTTGCCAATTCATTGAATTTGGCCGCATACTGGGGAACCGTCATGTCCACTTGCTTAAGTTCTATGAACTTAATCTCTATTCTCCCCTACATGCTAGTAGGAAAGTAGTTCTCAAAGAAAACCTTCTTAAACTGTTCCCACGTGATAGCATCAGTCCTAGCCCCACCCCGGTGAGCCTCCCACCAAAAGTTGGCTTCCCCTTTCATCATATAGGTCGCAAAAGAAGTCTTTTGCGCCTCCCTTACGTTTGTAATAACAAACGCCTTCTCTATTTTCTTTACCCATGTCTGGGCCTCTTTTTGTTCTGTGGTTCCCTTGAACTCTGGTGGACCTACGCTTTTAAATACTTTAAAGGTAGTCATTCTGGCTACCCTAGGTACTGCTGGTGCTCTATCCCTAGTTTGCTTAAATGCAGCTGTTAATAAATTAATGAACTCTTGCATAGGGTTATTCTGACCCCCTTGGTTATCGGTATAGGACTCAGCCTCCTGATTACATTGTCTCCTTCTTGGCGACATTTTTCTGATTAAATAAATAAAGTTTCATTATTACTTATTTGCTTACTTAGTTATTATTCGTCAAACAACAACTCATACACAACAAAGCACATTTAATAAAAACTTCATTATATTCATATGCTTCTTCATAGTTTGAAACTATTTATAATTTGTTTCCATAGCCAAAAGCTATTACATTTCTATCCCGCAATTTAACTTCACAAAAATTGGGATTTACAAAAGACTACCCTTTAATTATACCAAAGAGGGTTTTATGTCACTACACAAAAATATTTACCACTCTAGACTTCTAATACTACATAACAGCATTCTCGTGTTTCTCATTTTCCAAAATCGACACAATACCCCGACTTATAGTATGTCGAGTTTGTCCCGACTCAATGGAATAACAAGCAACTTTTAGCTTAAAATCCTCATGTGCACTTTCATGGATGTATGACATTCGTGCTATTTTCTAGTCTCTCATCCCCAGTTCCTTACGAAGCTCAACGGCCTCATTCTTATAATCCGTCGCCTTATCTTTCATGAGCACGTTCTCACCATGCTCTATTTTAAAATCTACTTCTGTAGACTCCTTAGCCTCATGGAGATCATTAATCTCCTCCTCCGTTCTCGCATAATAAGGCGCAGCTAGTATGTTATTATTAGCACCGCTAGATACAATGCCCTCATTGCATCTGGAGGTGTTGGCTCTAGTGCAGGTACCATCGTATTAAACGATGTTACCTCCATATCTTCCTCCACATCGATCATCATATCAAGGTATGACGCCAATCCCATAACCCCCTCTGAATAGTCTTCCTCAGGCTCGGACTCTTCTAGATTTATCACTGGTACCGCCGCCACTGGCACTAGTACTGGCTCTATTCTGTTCACTGACTCTTCACTCACCATGTGTATATCCCTATACATGTAGCTATCGATGGACATCTACAATAACACATAACATGTTGATTAGTACATAATACACAATAATATAAGCACAAATCACATTTAGTTTATTTAGGGTTAATTTCCATCTTTTAAATCTTTTGGTACTGAGTTTCCTCAATACTTAGTTAACTTATTCAACTAGAGTTCATTCACTTCTACTTCTCATCTACTAACGAGGTTATTAGCCTAAGGTTCTTCCCCCCTTAAGTTTTATAACCTAATGCTTTGTAACCAACCTGTGATGCCCCCAAATCTGGGTATCTTCCAACCCGACAAATGGTGCTACACAGTACTCATAACTATACATTCATTCTAGTGAAACAACATTAAAATGAGTGTATTAACTACATTCTTATTACAATAATAATAAATCATTTCCTAGGTTTGGAAACCGAATACATTCTTCATTGTTCATAAGTATAATACATACAAACATTCTAGTCTATTATAGGATAACTAATTATCCATCTTAGCCTTGCCTTTATCTTTCTTAGAACCCTCAGTTCGTTCGGCCTTAGTTGCAATCATATAATTCAAGTAAGAAATGAGCATAACTAGCTGAGCAAGTCTAGTAACATATTATATAAATACCACGTCGAGAATCATATGATTATTCTTCAATAACTGAACAAATAGCTATGAAGTACTATGGAACATTGAATAACACTTTTCATTCTCGTAAAACAATTCCAAAGTACATATAGTAACTTTGGAATTCTGAGTAGGTAAAAAGACTATGAACATTCTCTTTAGTTTTCATTCGTGAAAAAGGACAACCCGACACTAAGTCCGTAAGTCCGATATATCTTACGAGCACATCTACGTGATTAGCCTATAGTACTCTATGTTGATCAACACTCATCCATTATACGTATTTATGTTTAAGTTTTGGCAACCTCACGTGCCCATCGAATAATCGATGTAAAATACATTTATTTATTCATACTCAGGCTTACCTTTGAATCCGTACCAAACAATTGGCATAGAATAGCGTTATCAATCCTATATCGAAAGACTTGTAAACAAATCAATCAAACTCTTTAAGATTAGTCTAGCCGAATTAAATCTGGCATCGACCCTTTCGTAAAACAAATCATGCATCTCATATCATGAATCACAGAGAACTTGGCTAACACGACGGTTAGGCAAGCGTTCAGAAAACTTGCCTTCAAGCATCTTCAAATAAATACTCAACATTTCTTGGTCTTTACAGTCTTTACATGATATATTCACATAGCACACTGTAATTACCTACCAAACAATCTAATCACATTTTTTTTACAATCTTCTTTCTCTTTTATAACTTAACCGAATTTATTTCATTAATAAAACTCATTTTAAGTACTTATTCGTACTTACGGCTTATTATCGTTCATCGTTTCATTACTAATAAACCACGATCAAATCCTAAGTCATCACTATATATGTGATATAGGAATGGTCTTAACATGCATATGAGGTATATACACTTGCTCCATAATTGTCTTGCAACATTGGGTTCAAAAAATATAACTCATCTTTCTTTTCCCTCGTCTCTGCAAATACCATACCCATCCTCGAAGCTTACCATCAAGGCCATGGCGCCAACTAATAGAGTTAACCCCTGTGTCTTGGACGCTGACGCGAGACTTACTATACAAGAGTGGCGTTATGCGACGACTCAAGAAAGGTCTCACTTCTCGCCCTAAGACTACTAAGCATGAGAACACAGTTTAGGCGGCGCAATACCAATTCTCGAACCCTGGAATTCTAAGTCTTTTTCTGAGTTCAATTCTTTCCGGACTCCTAACTTGGTCGTTATGAGTCAGAATTGACTCGTTCAAAAGCCATTATCTCACATATCTCATGTACTTCGATTTCATTCAGATAAATGTAGTTTTTATATCCGTTAACAATGAATTCACTATTTAACATCCTATTACGCGTTTGTTTAACGTTTGTGAGCGTTCATAGCTCGTTTCTTCGTTCTAAGTCATAATTCGACGATTATTGAGTCCACGACTCTCAAATATGTTGTTCTATGTTATGCCATCGAAAACCAAGGTTTTCAAGTTAAACGACAACTTTTGACTACTAATCTGGAATTTTTACGTTTTCAACGTTTAACGCCTAATTTCGTAAATTTTGCCATAACTTCGTTACTCATGTTTTATACGCCAAATCAAATGGAACCAATCCATTGATTCATTATCTACATCGTAACCAAACAAGATGCACATACCCTATGATGGTGTTCAATTTATCCATCAACAACCAAATAAACGCTTAACAGTTTTCTTTGATTTAAAACTTACTTAAACTCTTATGATTCCTAATCATACATGACCTATAATGGTTTAATCCACTATTAGCCATCTTTATTACTCTGGAAGAGACATGCTCCACCAATTCATACTTCTCTACGAAGAAGAAATCGAAAAAGATCGAAGACTAGTGTTTACGAAATATTACCTTAACGTTCTTCGCGTTCTTGAATAACTTGTATACTTTGCTTGGTTGCTCTTGATTACTTGTTAAAGCAATTCTCTCTCTCTCAATATAATTTCTACAGTTGGTGAAAACAATCAAATGAACCAACCCGAGCCTCTCTTATATAGGAAAATCTAATGGAGGGTAAAATGGTCATCCATTCCACCTCCTTACTATTCATGGCTTAGCCACCAAGTAACATCTTACTTGGTGACCAAGTGGCCGGCCCACATGACCCATGGGTCCCCCATGGGTTACCCCATGGGTTTTACCCATCCGGTGACCCATCGATTCAATCCACGATTTATTTTCTTGGTTTGGGCCTTAGGATAAAATCAAATTGGGCCTCTCTTGGGCTTGCCTTAACAATGCATTGGGCTTGATATAATCCAAGTCTAATTGGATTCTACAAAGTCCATAAACTCAAAGTCCAATAAGAACTAATCGTATTATACTCGTACAATTCTCGTATTCTCTTCGTATATAGCTCGTACGATATTCGTATTATACGTCGTAATAATCTTCATACTATACTCGTATTAGTTATGTATAATAACCCTAATCATTACACGTAGCCATTAAATTCTCGGAACTCACTTTTCTTAACCCTTAGGCTTTAAGTCCTCAGGCGAAAACTTCGTTTGCCATAACTGAAATATTATTGAATATTCCATCACGTCTTAGAATTATATCATTACACGTTTCTCATAAATTCAAACTTAATCTTCGAGCAGAAACGGATGAATAGTGTTTTTACAGAAATTTCTCGGAAAACATTTATTTTCGTCTTAGAAATTCAAAACAATTAATCCTAGTACATAGCCAAAATACTAACAACATCCGCACATTCTAGGTCATAGAACGACCTTCAAATAGTTTACTCACATAAATAAATAATTAAATTCATTTAATTCAAATAATCAAATAAAATTTAATTCACATAAAGATCCAATTTTCTTGGGCGTTACATATAGAGATAGATCTAAAAGAATGATTGGCTTTTCCCAAGGAACGTACATTTACTCGATGTTAAAGAAGTTTAGTATCGAAGATTCTAAGAGGGGTCTCATGCCGATGAGTCATGGAATACATCTCTCCAAAAAATAAACCCCGTAGACACCTGAGGAGAGAGACCATATGAGTAAGATTTCTTATGCTTCGGCAATATGATCTATAATGTACGGTATGATATGTACTAGACCAGATGTCGCTCATGCACTTAGTATAACAAACAGATATCAAGTCGAATCCAAGAGAAGAACACTGGAAGGCAGTGAAAAATATCCTAAAGTACTTAAGAAGAACTAAGGATGTATTTCTTATCTACGGTGGGTCTGATTTAAAACTAGGGGGCTATACAAACTCAAGTTTTCAAACGGACCAATATGAGAGTAAATTCATTTCAGGTTATGTGTTTACCTTAAACGATGGCGCAGTGAGTTAGAAGAGTTCCAAGCAGCAAATAGTTACTGATTCAGTGACAAAGGCAGAGTACATTTGTGACGCCCCCAAAATAAGTATACATCACCCATCTTGAGTCGCCAAATACATGGTACAGAATTTAAATACAAACTTCTTTTATACAGTACGACAAAACGTAGCTGAGAGTTTCAACACGGATAATGTGACGCCCCCAAAATTAGGTATACATCACCCATCTTGAGTCGCCAGATACATGTTACAAAATTCAAATACAACTTAATAATACAACTGTCGTGTACAATACGACAAAACATAAATTGTGAGTTTGAATACAAATATTGTCTACTAGAGCGTATACAAACTCAAAAAGAGTCCTCATTACAATTATTATCACACTATTTCACAGAATAGTTAGGACAACTAATGCACCATCTAGGACCATCACTCCGTTCCCTTGTAATAACCCGATATTTTCTATTTAAATAAATCATAAATTTTGCATATAATTTTTATTTTATTTTAAGGATGAGGATTTGTACAAGATAATGTGTATATGTATTTATGTGGTAAATAAAAATATATTTATTACATGAATATTTACAAATAATTTTATTGTAGAATTATTGATTATTATAAAGTATATTCTTCTAATAATTAATTTTATAGTAGAAATGTTTTTATTAATTATTTTCCATGAAAATAATATATGAAATGATTTTAGAATTATTATAATAATTGTTTACTTTATTATATGAATTTATGCAAGATTAATTAAGTTAATTATTTTAACTTAATTAATAATGTTGTATATGAAGAATAAATCAGATATGGAATCCAAACCCTAATTTTAGATTTTTATCAATGGATAAGGATAATAATATAATATTAAATATATTTTGATTTTTCAGTGCTATAAATATGTACGGTATATGTGTGGACTGATAATGGTTGGTCAATTATGGGGTATTATGACCAAACCCTAATTTTACTGACAAACACTAATTTCGAAGTCAAATGAGACTTTAAAAATCTGTTAAGTCAATATGTTATGTGATTCATGATAATTATAATGATTAATAATCAAGAGAAACCCCTAATTGTAAATTAAATCCCTAATTTCTTAAATTAGAAACCTTAAATAATAATTAGCTAATTGCTAAATGGAAACCCTAATTTAAAACTCAGGTTGAGTTCGACACTGTTATATATCTGTGTTATATGGTGCATGCATGTTATGTATTATATAATTTTATATTGATTAGGTAAACCCTAATTAATATTTAGAAAATCCTAAGTTATTGTTAAACCCTAATTTGAAACTCAAATTAGAGTTCAAAATTTATTGGTAATGACGTTAATGCGATTTATGATCGGTGTTATAGATATTAACCCTAATTAGGGAGAACCCTAATTTTCAAAACCCTAATTGGCTAGAAACCATAATTTGTAAATTAGTAACCCTAATTTTCTAATTGTAAACCCTAATTGCTAATTAGGCACACTTAATGATAATTAGTAAAACATAAACCTAATTATCAAGTCTATGTGATTAGGAAACCTAATTAATTAAGAAACCTTAATTTTGTATTTTAGAAACTAAAATTTTATTATTTTATTATTTATTTATTTTTCAAACCCTAAATTGGAAATTCTAAAAATTATTTTTAAACCCTAAAATGGTCCAAACCCTAAACCCTAAACCCTAAGGGTTTGCAAGGATTACAAGATTGCCCTTAATTTTAAAAGCCAAATGACATTTTTCCCCTCTTGTATTATTTGAGGTTGCTTGTGTATCTAACCCAATAAGGAGTGGGTGACCTAACTTGTTGACATTGTGACCTAATTAATGCCAGCAATCAATCCTAGATCAGTCAATACATGCATCCAAGACTTGTATAAATAGATTGGAAGAGAGAGAAAATTCATTTGTTACTTACATTTTTCACAAACACTCAACTAGACCCTCTCTCTCTCTCTTTAACCTCCGAAATATACAAGATATATCAGTCACAAATCAAGCCCCACAATTACCTCTAACTAAATCAGTAGTCAGAAATCAAAAGATTGATCATCAAGGTATAAAAACCCTAGCTATAATCCGACAAAAAATCTGATGTTAGATGTTAATTTTTTGTGTGTTAAACAAGTTATATATAGTGTATAATGATGATTTGGGTTGCTAGATGTTAGATCCATAACATCTAGAGGCTCGGATTTGAAAATTTCAAAAATCTGGGAAAAAAATTTTATGTTGTCTGACAACAAATGTCAGACCCCATAGATTCTTCTGTGTTCATGATTTGAGTTGTTTTATGTGTTAGATCTGTAGTAGTGTATAAGGTCTTTCATCTGAAGGTGGAATTATATACATTATATGTACAGATGTGAAGTTATGATCAGTCAAACCCGATGACCGGCATGACCGAGATAAATTTCGGGTAACCTGTAAAGTCAAATACAACCGATCGACAAGATTTTGTAATGCCTTGATCTGTTAGCATTTACATGTTTTGATGATATGTTTATATCCAGTTTGTAGTCTGGTAGATGAACTTTATATTCATACCTTTATATCACCAAAACATCAAACTTGTTACTCGCAGTGGCTGGTCAATGTTGGTCAAATGTTCACGGATTGAGTTTTCTGGGTAACCCAGAAAACTCAAGAGCGTGATTTCTGACAAACATTGACCGGCATGGATCTCATTATTATGTTGTTGTAATATGTGTTATATGTGTTAACATTGTACTTTGTCATTCGGGCTACATACTGCATGTATTATATCACACAAATAGTACAGGAATCACATGTTATAGAATCCCAAAAATGGACAGTCGATCTGTTCTTCATTTCTGGGTAACCCAAAAATGAAGAACATGTCTGATAGTCCCTTTGAAGGCTCCAGATCTCACTTATATCATGCTTGTTGGCCATGTTTGTTGTTGGAGCTTGTAGTCTGACATTGGTATTACGATCTCTGACCAACAACATGCCAAAAAACATCATAGTTTAAGATTAAAGTCAATCAAACTAAATTTTGCTCATTTCCTATATGAAGGTTCGGGTTTCATGAAGAACACGATAATGATACGCTTTTTTTTGTAACTATAAAGGCCTCTTTAGCGATGAATGCTTTATTTTAATTAATTTAATTTTTGAAAATTAATTATTTTAATTAAATAAATAGAAAAAAATAGTTTTTAATTATTAAAAATACCAAATAAATTATTAAAAATTATTTTAAAATCCAAAAATTAGTTTTTAATTATTTTGAATATATTTCATAAATATTTAATATTTTTGGAATATTAAAAGTATTTAATTTATTTAATTATAATATTAAATAAATTATTTAAAAATAATTTTAATACATGAAAAATCATTTAAAATTATATTATGGTATAAGAAAATAATTTAAGTTATTTTTGATAACTTTTAGTATTTTGTGATGAATTTCCTTAATTAATTAATATTAATGGTAATTAAAGTTATTTAATAAATGTATTAAATAAATTATGGAAAATAGAATTAATGATTTAAAAATTATAGAAAAATGATTTAAAGGTTATTTAAGTTATAAAATATAACTTTTGATATTTCATTATGAAAAATATGAATATTTAATATTCATGATATTAGATTTATTTAATAATTATATTAAATAAATTAGTTTAAAAAATGATTTTAATATTATAAAATCATTTAAAATAAAAATAAAGTATTTAAAGATATTTTAAGTTATAAATTATAACTTTTGATATTTAAAGGAAAATTTCATTAATAATTTAATATTAATGATATTAGATTTATTTAATAATTATATTAAATAAATAGTTTTAAAATGGTTTTATTTATTTAAAAATCATTTAAAAAGGATATAAAGGAATTAAAAATATTTTAAGTTATGATTAAGGACTTTTAATATTTTGATAAGTAATACATTAATACTTTAATATTAATGATAATTATTTAAAAATAATTTTAATTCTTTTTAAAATCATTTAAGGGTAATATTAATACTTTAAAATATTCTAAGTTATTATAAATAACTTTAATATTTTGGCAATGGTTTCATTAATAATTTAATATGAATTAAATATTCGTGATAATTGAATTGTTTAATATTTAAATCATTTGATTATGATTCCAGTGTTTGAAAATTCATGATTTATTACAATAAATGTTTTAAATTTTTTTTTATTATAAGTCATTTAAAAATAATATGACCGATACTTACAGATATTGAACTACGTGATGTAGTCTTAGACTCGATAATTACCAATAAAGTCGCTTGATAATCGATATGTTTTGTAAATTGATCTGGACTTAGATAATTTGATTAGATATGTGTTTATTTGTGATTCAATAGTTGTGGAACATATGTGACAATGTGATTAGGTTATGTGCTGACTGTAATAAGCAGTGCTATGTGTTATAGTATATTATTCTGATCGATCAAATGATCTTATTACTGATAGGTGTTATATAAAGATAGAACTAAGTTACGATCTGTAAGCAGCGCATCAGGCAAGTATCTTACCTTTGCATTTTATTTATGCAATGGACATGAGTAAGAAGTTTCAGAACTATATTATTATTATGCTATATTATTAAACCTATTGTGATATATTCTATATCTGAACCTTGTTTATCAACATGTTAGTATATAGTAATTCATATATATATTCTATTCGTAAATTTCTAAACATGGTTATACAAGTGTCCCCACTTGGATAATCATTGTATTTAATCACATGTTGATATATATATATATATATATATATATATATATATATATATATATATATATAAGCCGTTAAACTACTTGATCACCTAGACACAAATTTCAAAATGTCGTTGAATATGATAAAATCTTTTGTATCCAATCAAATTGTTTTGATTCTGATTCTAGACTAAGTATAAACATCCCGATCACGGGAAAATTTTTATGCGCTAAGGTGGACAAAGGATGAACGATAATATTGTTCTAGCAATGTAGTATTGATCAATACAGGCACATCAAGGCAAATCACCCTCGCGTTTATAAGTTATGATGGTTTTGCGAGATGAAGTTCTACTAAACCTTAGCGAAAACTAAAAACAATGTTCATAATCATGTCGACTAATACCTATATATATAGTCAATTCGTAGTTTCAAAAATTTGAGATAGAATTGTTATGTTGTTATTATTTGCTCAGCTTTACTTCACAACTATAAATTCGTTTGTAGAAGTGATGTACAAAGAAAACATTTATTTCTTTCACCAATTATATTTCTAATTGTTATTACTTGTTGGGCACTCAAATGCTCATCCTTGCTTAATTTAAATGTTTTCGCTTAAGCGTGATCAACCCGAATGTTCAAACAAGAACAAGTGAAAATGGAAAGCAAACCTGAATATGTAATAATAGTTAGACAAAGATAAGGCAATGAGATATATTATCTATCATGTAAGGAATTGTAGTAAAGGTTGCGTACTTGGGATTAGACTCTGATAAATGTAAATTAAGTTTGATTTTTTTATATTATTGTTATTATTATTAGTATTATTCCGCTCATAGAAATGGTATCGTGAAGCACCGAATTCAGGTTGCAAGTACCTAAATTTGGGGGCGTCACATTACGGTATCAGAGTTTAGGGTTAAAAACCTTAGGTGGGTTAGACCTTAGGCTATAACCTTGGAACAGGGGGAAACGTTGAAAATACAATTAACTCATATAGAGTTTAAAAAGGAGATGAATTGAATAAATTCATCGTAAAACAAAATAAAAGATAACTTATATAAAACTATTATATGTTGTGTGTATATACTATATGCTAGTCTAGATAAACTATATGGGTAGATGTCAGATAGAAAGGATTAGGATACCCTCAAATCATAAAGAAGAAGTCAACCTCCATAACCAAGCCAATATCGAAGCCAATAACTGAAATAGAGGCTCACATTGAAAGCTACCTCAATGGGGTGGTTATTTTGAAAAGTATAGTACCGGACCCTGAAACGATAGTATGACTGATAGGTAGAGTATAGTTAAAGAATATGTGATAAATGTCGAGTTCTTGAACTCATATGCTTGTGGTGAGTTCTTAAACTCATAATGTGTGGTAAGTTTGACGAACTAAGTATAGTTAAGTGTAAATTGATTATTGAGGATAATGGTAATATAAAGAATACTAATCAAATGATCATTAGTGAATGTGTAAGAAATAAGTAGTATTAGTATTAGTATTAGTATTAGTAGAATATGTATGCTTTATAATGTGTAATGTAAGATTCTCAACTTTCGTATAAGTTGTGGCAGTTATTCCTGACTTTTATGTCATAAAGGGATAGTGAATGTTTAAAGCAGTATGCGCTATGCTATAAAGTACTATGAATTAGTTAGATGAACATGATTTATTTAATCAGATAATGCCGCCAAGACAAAAATGAAATCAAAGGACAGAAGAACCTGTCAACAAAGCGGAAGGATAACCAGACCCGATGCAGAATTTGACGAATATAGACACTCAAGCTATGTAGAATGAATTACCAGCTGCAGGAAATCAACCAGGCAATCGATCGGCAAACTTTGAAGACTTCAAGACAAACGAACCGCCAGGATTTAGAGGATCAACTGACCCTGTAGAAGTGGTTGTGATAGCTAGGGTAACGGAGGGGCAACAGACAGCTTTTGCCACCTATACAACGAAAGGAGGGGTGAATCTTTAGTGGGAGACAACTCAAGTTAAAGCCGGAGAAGGGAGTAGTGGTAGTAGAACTGGAAAAAGGAAAGGTGATAATGTTGGGAATACGGAAAATAGGCCAGAAGGTGGAAAGAAACAAGTTATGCATGGTAGAAATTGTGGAAAGAATCATTCGAGAGAGTGTTTAAAAGGAAAGAATGTGTGCTACAAGTGTGGGCATGAGGGACATATCTCTCCTAACTGCCCCAATCCAATAATTTATAGTGGGTGTTTTATTTGTGAATCAAAGGAGCATAAGGTGAAAGACTGTCCAAGAAGGAAGAGGGAGGCAAAGAATGTGACTACGAGGAAAGGCAGCGGGACATTGGCGATAACGGGACCGACTTCAACAAATGAACCAACAAAACCAACCGAAGGAGTCTTCAACACGACTGCTTCAAGAAATCAGAGAGCGATCGGGATGCAACTCCGTATTACTCAAACAAATTTTATTTTTTTATATATTATTTTCTTATATATAGTAATTATTTTATGAAGATATTTTGAAGGAGGAATTTGAGTTCTTTTAGGAATCAAATTTCGCTTAATCGTAAAGACAAGCTTTATGTGAATAGTTAAAGATCGAGCTCGATCAAATTATGATCGAGATCTACTTGTAATGATTGTGTATGCTATGTACCCGAGTATGAATAGGTTTTAAAACGGTGATTCCAGGGACGGAATCTTTATAAGGGAGGGTGAATATAATAACCCGATATTTTCTATTTAAATAAATCATAAATTTTGCATATAATTTTTTTTTATTTTAAGGATGAGGATTTGTACAAGATAATATGTATATGTATTTATGTGGTAAATAAAAATATATTTATTACATGAATATTTACAAATAATTTTATTTTAGAATTATTGATTATTATAAAGTATATTCTTCTAATAATTAATTTTATAGTAGAAATGTTTTATTAATTATTTTCCATGAAAATAATATATGAAATGATTTTAGAATTATTATAATAATTATTTACTTTATTATATGAATTTATGCAAGATTAATTAAGTTAATTATTTTAACTTAATTAATAATGTTGATATCTGAAGAATAAATCGATATAGAATCCAAACCCTAATTTTAGATTTTTATCAATGGATAAGGATAATAATATAATATTAAATATATTTTAATTTTTCAAAGGCTATAAATATATACTAGATATGTGTGAATCGATAATGGTTGGTCAATTACTAGGGTATTATGATCAAACCCTAATTTTAATTTACAAACATTAATTTCAAGTCAAAATGAGACTTTAAAATCATTAAGTCAATATGTTATGTGATTCATGATAATTATAATGATTAATAATCAAGAGAAAACCCTAATTGTAAATTAAAACCCTAATTTCTTAAATTAGAAACCTTAAATAATAATTAGCTAATTGCTAAATGGAAACCCTAATTTAAAACTCAGTTTGAGTTCGACACTGTTATATATCTGTGTTATATGGTGCATGCATGTTATGTATTATATAATTTTATATTGATTAGGTAAACCCTAATTAATATTTAGAAAATCCTAAGTTATTGTTAAACCCTAATTTGAAACTCAAATTAGAGTTCAAAATTTATTGGTAATGATGTTAATGTGATTTATGATCGGTGTTATAGATATTAACCCTAATTAGGGAGAACCCTAATTTTCAAAACCCTAATTAGCTAGAAACCATAATTTATAAATTATTAACCCTAATTTTCTAATTATAAACCCTAATTGCTAATTAGGCACACTTAATGATAATTAGTAAAACATAAAACTAATTATCAAGTCTATGTGATTAGGAAACCTAATTAATTAAGAAACCTTAATTTTGTATATTAGAAACTAAAATTTATTATTTTATTATTTATTTATTTTTTAAACCCTAAATTGGAAATTCTAGAAATTATTTTTAAACCGTAAAATAGTCCAAACCCTAAACCCAAACCCAAACCCTAAACCCTAAGGGTTTGCAAGGATTATAAGATTGCCCTTAATTTTAAAAGCCAAATGACATTTTTGCCCCTCTTGTATTATTTGAGCTTGCTTGTGTATCTAACCGAATAAGGAGTGGGTGACCTAACTTGTTGACATTGTGACCTAAATAATGCCAGCAATCAATCCTAGATCAGTCAATACATGTATCCAAGACTTGTATAAATAGATTGGAAGAGAGAGAACATTCATTTGTTACTTACATTTTTCACAAAGACTCAACTAGACCCTCTCTCTCTCTAACCTCCGAAATATACAAGATATATCAGTCACAAATCAATCCCCATGATTACCTCTAACCAAATCAGTAGTCAGAAATCAAAAGATTGATCATCAAGGTATAAAAACCCTAGCTATAATCTAACAAAAAATCTGATGTTAGATGTTAATTTTTTTGTGTTAAACATGTTATATATAGTGTATAATGATGATTTGGGTTGCTAGATGTTAGATCCATAACATCTAGAGGCTCGGATTTGAAAATTTCAAAAATATGGGAAAAAAAATTTATGTTGTCTGACAACGAATGTCAGACCTCATAGATTCTTATGTGTTCATGATTTGAGTTATTTTATGTGTTAGATCTATAGTAGTGTATAAGTTCTTTCATCTGAAGGTGGAATTATAGACATTATATGTATGATTGAAGTTATGATCGGTCAAACCCGTCGACCGGCATGACTTCTAAATTTCGGGAAACCTGAAAAGTCATTACTAGCGTCTGACAAGATTTTGTAATGCCTTGATCTGTCATCCTTTACATGTTTTGATGATATGTTTCTATCCAGTTTGTAGTCTAGTAGATGAACTTTATATTCATACCTTTATATCACCAAAACATCAAACTTGTTACTATCAAGAAACCCGGTCAAAGTTGGTCGAGATGTTCATCGATTGAGTTTTCTCGGGTAACCCGTAAAAACTTCAAAGCGTGATTTCGACAAACATTCATTCCAGCATGGATCTCATTATTATGTTGTTGTAATATGTGTTATATGTGTTAACATTGTACTTTGTCATTCAGACTACACATATCGCATGTATTATATCACAAACAAACAAGACAGACTCTCACGTTTATAGAATCCCAAAATGGATTGGCCGTCGATCGTTTCTTCATTTCTGGGTAACCCAAAAATGAAGAACATGTCTGATAGTCCCTTTGAAGGCTCCAGATCTCACTTATATCATGCTTGTTAGCCATGTTTGTTGTTGGAGCTTGTAGTCTGACATTGGTATTACGATCTCTGACCAACAACGTGCCAAGAAACATCATAGTTTAAGATTAAAGCTTGGTCAAACTAGCTTGCTCATTTCCTGACATGAAGGTTCTGGGTTTCATGAAGAACATGAAGAACACCTATAGCGACAGTTTTGTCACTATAGGTGGTCTTTAGCGACAGACAGTTTATTTTACTTAATTTAATTTCCGAAAATTAATTATTTTAATTAAATAAATAGAAAAAAATTGTTTTTAATTATTAAAAATACCAAATAAATTATTAAAAATTATTTTAAAATCCGAAAATTAGTTTTAAATTATTTTGAATATATTTCATAAATATTTAATATTTTTGGAATATTAAAAGTATTTAATTTATTTAATTATAATATTAAATAAATTATTTAAAAATAATTTTAATACATAAAAAATCATTTAAAATTATATTATGGTATAAGAAAATAATTTAAGTTACTTTTGATAACTTTTAATATTTTGTGATGAATTTCCTTAATTAATTAATATTAATGGTAATTAAAGTTATTTAATAAATGTATTAAATAAATTATGTAAAATAGAATTAATGATTTAAAATTATAGAAAAATGATTTAAAGGTTATTTAAGTTATAAAATATAACTATTGATATTTCGTTATGAAAAATATGAATATTTAATATTCATGATATTAGATTTATTTAATAATTATATTAAATAAATTATTTTAAAAATGATTTTAATATTATAAAAATTATTTAAAATAAAAATAAAGTGTTTAAAGATATTTTTATGTGCCTGTAAGTTATGATGGTTTGCAGATGAAGTTCTGCTAAACCTTAGCGAAAACTAAAAACAATGTTCATAATCTGTCGACTAATACCTATATATATAGTCAATACGTAGTTTTAAAATTTTGAGATAGAATTGTTATGTTGTTATTATCGGTTCAGTTTACTTCACAACTATAAATTCGTTGTAGAAGTGATGTACAAAGAAAACATTTATTTCTTTCAGCTAATTATATTTCTAATTGTTATTACTTGTTGGGCACTCAAATGCTCATCCTTGCTTAATTTAAATGTTTTCAGTTAGCGTGATCAACCTGAATGTTCAAACAAGAACAAGTGAAAATGGAAAGCAAACTGAACATGTGTAATAGTTAGACAGTATTAAGGCAATGAGATATATTATCTATCATGTAAGGAATTGTAGTAAAGGTTGCGCACTTGGGATTAGACTATAATAAATGTAAATTAAGTTTGATTTTTTTATATTATTATTATTAGTATTATTCCGCTCATAGAAATGGTATCGTGAAGCACCGAGTTCGGGTTGCAAGTACCTGAATTTGGGTGCGTCACATTATGGTATCAGAGCTTAGGGTTAAAAACCTTAGGTGGATTAGACCTTAGGCTATAACCTTGGAACAGAGGGAAACGTTGAAAATACAATTAACTCATATAGAGTTTAAAAAGGAGATGAATTGAATAAATTCGTCATAAAATAAAATAAAAGATAACTTATATAAAACTATTATGTGCTGTGTGTATATACTATATGCTAGTCTAGATAAACTATGTGGGTAGATGTTAGATAGAAAGGATTAGGATACCCTCAAATCGTAAAGAAGAAGTCAACCACCATAACCGAGCCAATATTGAAGCCAATAGCTGAAATAGAGGCTCACATTGAAAGTTACCTCAATGGGGTGGTTATTTTGAAAAGTATAGTACCGGACCCTGAAACGATAGTATGACTGATAGGTAGAGTATAGTTAAAGAATATGTGATCAATGTCGAGTTCTTGAACTCATATGCTTTTGGTGAGTTCTTAAACTCATAATGTGTGGTAAGTTTGACGAACTAGGTATAGTTAAGTGTAAATGGATTATTGAGGATAATGGGAATATATAGAATACTAATCAAATGATCATTAGTGAATGTGTAAGAAATAAGTAGTATTAGTATTAGTATTAGTAGAATATGTATGCTTTATAATGTGTAATGTAAGATTCTCAACTTTCGTATAAGTTGTGGCAGTGATTCCCGACTTTTATGTCACAAAGGGATAGTGAATGTTTAAAGCAGTATGTGTTATGCTATAAAGTACTATGAATTAGTTAGATGAACATGATTTATTTAATCAGATAATGCCGCCAAGACGAAAATGAAATCAAAGGACAGAAGAACCTGTTAACAAAGCGGAAGGACAACCAGACCCGATTCAGAATTTGTCGAATATAGACACTCAAGCTATGCAGAATGAATTACCAGCTGCAGGAAATCAGCCAGGCAATCGATCGACAAACTTTGAAGACTTCAAGACAAACGAACCGCCAGGATTTAGAAGATCAACTGACCCTGTAGAAGTGGTTGTGATAGCTAGGATAACGGAGGGGCAACAGACAGCTTTTGCCACCTATACAACGAAAGGAGGGGTGAATCTTTGGTGGGAGACAACTCAAGTTAAAGCCGGAGAAAGGAGTAGTGGTAGTATAACTGGAAAGAGGAAAGGTGATAATGTTGGGAATACGGAAAATAGACCAGAAGGTGGAAAGAAACAAGTTGTGCATGGTAGAAATTGTGGAAAGAATCATTCGGGAGAGTGTTTAAAAGAAAAGAATATGTGCTACAAGTGTGGGCATGAGGGATATATCTCTCCTAACTGCCCCAATCCAATAATTTATAGTGGGTGTTTTATTTGTGAATCAAAGGAGCATAAGGTGAAAGACTGTCCAAGAAGGAGGAGGGAGGCAAAGAATGCGACTACGAGGAAAGGCAGCAGGACATTGGCGATAACGGGACCGAATTCAACAAATGAACCAACAAAACCAACCGAAGGAGTCTTCAACATGACCGTTCAAGAAACTGTAGCAGCCAGGGATGCAACTCCAGGTATTACTCGAATAAATTTTATTTTTTTTTATATATTATTTTCTTATATATAGTAATTATTTTATGAAGATATTTTGAAGGAGGAATTTGAGTTCTTTTAGGAATCAAATTTCCGTTTAATCAGAAAGACAAGCTTTATGTGAATAGTTAAAGATCAGTTCGATCAAATTATGATCGAGATCTACTTGCAATGATTGTGTATGCTATGCACCCGAGTATGTATAGGTTTTAAAACGGTGATTCCGGAGACGGAATCTTTATAAGGGAGGGTGAATGTAATAACCTGATATTTTCTATTTAAATAAATCATAAATTTTGCATATAATTTTTTTTTTTATTTTAAGGATGAGGATTTGTACAAGATAATGTGTATATGTATTTATGTGGTAAATAAAAATATATTTATTACATGAATATTTACAAATAATTTTATTTTAGAATTATTGATTATTATAAAGTATATTCTTCTAATAATTAATTTTATAGTAGAAATGTTTTTATTAATTATTTTCCATGAAAATAATATATGAAATGATTTTTAGAATTATTATAATAATTATTTACTTTATTATATGAATTTATGCAAGATTAATTAAGTTAATTATTTTAACTTAATTAATAATGTTGCATATGAAGAATAAATCAGATATAGAATCCAAACCCTAATTTTAGATTTTTATCAATGGATAAGGATAATAATATAATATTAAATATATTTTGATTTTAAAGTGCTATAAATATGTACGGTATATGTATGGACTTATAATGGTTGGTCAATTATGGGGTATTATGACCAAACCCTAATTTTACTAACAAACACTAATTTCGAAGTCAACTGAGACTTTAAAATCTGTTAAGTCAATATGTTATGTGATTCATGATAATTATAATGATTAATAATCAAGAGAAAACCCTAATTGTAAATTAAAACTCTAATTTCTTAAATTAGAACCCTTAAATAATAATTAGTTAATTGCTAAATGGAAACCCTAATTTAAAACTAAGGTGGAGTTCGACACTGTTATATAACTGTGTTATATGATGCATGAATGTTATGTATTATATAATTTTATATTGATTAGGTAAACCCTAATTAATATTTAGAAAATCCTAAGTTATTGTTAAAGATATTAACCTTAATTAGGGAGAACCCTAATTTTCAAAACCCTAATTAGCTAGAAACCATAATTTGTAAATTAGTAACCCTAATTTTCTAATTGTAAACCCTAATTGCTAATTGAGCACACTTAATGATAATTAGTAAAACATAAACTTAATTATCAAGTCTATGTGTTTAGGAAACTTAATTAATTAAGAAACCTTAATTTCGTATTTTAGAAACTAAAATTTTATTATTTTATTATTTATTTATTTTTCAAACCCTTAATTGAAAATTCTTGAAATTATTTTTAAACCCTAAAATGGTTCAAACCCTAAACCCAAACCCAAACCCTAAACCCTAAGGGTTTGCAAGGATTACATGATTGCCCTTAATTTTAAAAGCCAAATGACATTTTTTCCCCTCTTGTATTATTTGAGCTTGCTTGTGTATCTAACCCAATAAGGAGTGGGTGACCTAACTTGTTCACATTGTGACCTAAATAATGTCAGCAATCAATCCTAGATCAGTCAATACATGCATCCAAGACTTGTATAAATAGATTGGAAGAGAGAGAAAATTCATTTGTTACTTACATTTTTCACAAACACTCAACTAGACCCTCTCTCTCTCTAAACTCCGAAATATACAAGATATATCAGTCACAAATCAAGCCCCACGATTACCTCTAACCAAATCAGTAGTCAGAAATTAAAAGATTGATCATCAAGGTATAAAAACCCTAGCTATAATCTGACAAAAAATCTAATGTTAGATGTTAATTTTTTTGTGTTAAACATGTTATATATAGTGTATAATGATGATCTGGGTTGCTAGATGTTAGATCCATAACATCTTGAGGCTCGGATTTGAAAATTTCAAAAATCTGGGAAAAAAATTTTATGTTGTTTCACAACGAATGTCAAACCCCATAGATTCTTATGTGTTCATGATTTGAGTTGTTTTATGTGTTAGATCTATAGTAGTGTATAAGTTCTTTCATCTAAAGGTGGAATTATAGACATTATATGTACAGATTTGAAGTTATGATCGGTCAAAACCCGTTGACCGGGCATGACCAGATAAATTCTGGGTAACCCAGAAAGCTGTTACCAGCGTCTGACAAGATTTTGTAATGCCTTGATCTGTCAGCCTTTACATGTTTTGATGATATGTTTATTTCCAGTTTGTAGTCTAGTAGATGAACTTTATATTCATACCTTTATATCACCAAAACATCAAACGTGTTACTCACAGTGGCTGGTCAAAGTTGGTCAGATGTTCACGGATTGAGTTTTCTGGGTAACACAGAAAACTCAAGAGCGTGATTTCTGACAAACATTGACCGGCATGGATCTTATTATTATGTTGTTGTAATATGTGTTATATGTGTTAACATTGTACTTTGTCATTCGGGCTACATACTGCATGTATTTTATCACACAAACAGTACAGGAATCACATGTTACAGAATTCCAAAAATGGACAGTCGATCTGTTCTTCATTTCTAGGTAACCCAGAAATGAAGAACATGTCTGATAGTCCCTTTGAAGGCTCCAGATCTCACTTATATCGTGCTTGTTGGCCATGTTTGTTGTTGGAGCTTGTAGTCTGACATTGGTATTACGATCTCTGACCAACAACGTGCCAAGAAACATCATAGTTTAAGATTAAAGCTTGGTCAAACTAAACTGCTTTCATTTCTGACGTAAGGTTACGGTTTCATGAAGAACATGAAGAACACCTATAGCGACAGTTTTGTCACTATAGGTGGTCTTTAGCGACACACAATTTATTTTAATTAATTTAAATTATGAAAACTAATTATTTTAATTAAATAAATAGAAAAAATAGTTTTATTTATTAAAAATACCAAATAAATTATTAAAAATTATTTTAAAATCCGAAAATTAGTTTTTAATTATTTTGAATATATTTCATAAATATTTAATATTTTTGGAATATTAAAAGAATTTAATTTATTTAATTATAATATTAAATAAATTATTTAAAAATGATTTTAATACGTGAAAAATCATTTAAAATTATATTATGGTATAAGAAAATAAGTTAAGTTATTTTGATAACTTTTAATATTTTGTGATGAATTTCCTTAATTAATTAATATTAATTGTAATTAAAGTTATTTAATAAATGTATTAAATAAATTATGAAAAATAGAATTAATGATTTAAAAATTATAGAAAAATGATTTAAAGGTTATTTAAGTTATAAAATATAACTTTTGATATTTCGTTATGAAAAATATGAATATTTAATATTCATGATATTAGATTTATTTAATAATTATATTGAATAAATTAGTTTAAAAATGATTTTAATATTATAAAAATCATTTAAAATGAAAATAAAGTGTTTAAAGATATTTTAAGTTATAAATTATAACTTTTGATATTTAAAGGAAAATTTCATTAATAATTTAATATTAGATTTATTTAATAATTATATTACATAAAAAAGTTTTAAAATGGTTTTATTTATTTAAAATCATTTAAATAGGATATAAAGGAATTAAAAATATTTTAAGTTATGATTAAGGACTTTTAATATTTTGATAAGTAATACATTAATACTTTAATATTAATGATAATTATTTAAAATTGATTTTAATTCTTTTAAAAATTATTTAAGGGTAATATTAATACTTTAAAAATATTCTAAGTTATTATAAATAACTTTAATATTTTAGCAATGGTTTCATTAATAATTTAATATGAATTAAATATTCGGGATAATTGAATTGTTTAATATTTAAATCATTTGATTATGATTTCGGTGTTTGAAAATTCATGATTTATTACAATAAATGTTTTAAATTTTTTTTATTATAAGTCATTTAAAAATAATATGACCGATACTTATAGATATTGAACTACAGGATAGAGTCTTAGACTCGATAATTACCCGATAAAGTCGCTTGCATTTAATCGGCGTATTTCGAAAATTGATCTGGACTTAGATAATTTGATTAGATATTTGTTTATTTGTGATTCAATAGTTGTGGAACATATGTGACAATGTGATTAGGTTATGTGCTGACTGTAATAAGCAGTGCTATGTGTTATAGTGTATTATTCTAATCGATCAAATGATCTTATTACTGATAGGTGTTATATAAAGATAGAACTAAGTTACGATCTGTAAGCAGCGCATCAAGCAAGTATCTTACCTTTGCATTTTATTTATGCAATAGACATGAGTAAGAAGTTTCAGAACTATATTATTATTATGCTATATTATTAAACCTATTGTGATATATTCTATATCCGATCCTTGTTTATCAACATGTTAGTATATAGTAATTCATATATATATTCTATTCAGAAATTTCTAAACATGGTTATACAAGTGTCCCCACTTGGATAATCATTGTATTTAATCACATGTTGATATATATATATATAAGCCGTCTAAGCTACTTGATCAGCTAGACACAAATTTTGAAATGTCGTTGAATATGATAAAACCTTTTTGCATCTAATCAAATTATTTTGGTTCGTATTCCAGACTAGGTATGAACATCCCGATCACGGGAAAATTTTTATGCGCTCAGGCGGACAAAGGATGAACGATAATATCGTTCTAGCAATGTAGTATTGATCAACACACAGGCACATTAGGCGAGATCACCGCTCGCTCATAAGTTATGACGGTTTTGTAGATGAAGTTCTCGCTAAACCTTAGCGAAAACTAAAAACAATGTTCATAATCTGTCGACTAATACCTATATATATAGTCAATACGTAGTTTCAAAAATTTGAGATAGAATTGTTATGTTGTTATTATCGGTTCAGTTTACCTCACAACTATAAATTCGTTGTAGAAATGATGTACAAAGAAAACATTTATTTCTTTCAGCTAATTATATTTCTAATTGTTATTACTTACTGGGCACTCAAATGCTCATCCTTGCTTAATTTAAACGTTTTTAGCTAGCGTGATCAACCTGAAGGTTCAGACAAGAACAAGTGAAAAAGGAAAGCAAACTGAACATGTGTAATAGTTAGACAGTATTAAGGCAATGAGATATATTATCTATCATGTAAGGAATTATAGTAAAGGTTACGTACTTGGGATTAGACTCTGATAAATATAAATTAAGTTTGATTTTTTTATATTATTGTTATTATTATTAGTATTATTCCGTTCATAGAAATGGGCACCGAGTTCGGGTTGCAAGTACCTAAATTTGGGGGAATCACATCCCCAGAGCTAAGTCGACTATATTCTCATTTCTGAAGAACAAAGTTGAATGAAAGGTGAGCTCAACTAGCCCAATAAAAAATATTATGTCTAAGATAATGCGAATAAATTATCATTAGCCTTGAACAATGTTAAACCGATACAATATAACAAACATCAAGTTTAAGCTGCGATGGAACAAGCGATCCATTAAAAGAGTCAAGTAGAGAATAAAATCTACTATCTTTTATGATTTAAAAGGTTTTTCATCACTTTTTCATTTGGGACTCGACAATAAATAATCCACATCATCGAATCACCCATACACTACTGACCGAGGATATTCTTTAGTATCACGACCACAATTATCCATACTTACGGGCCAAGAATATTTGTGTATTCATTAATGGTCATGATCATGCTAACAACCTGCTCTATGAATGCACTACAGACCAATGAGGACTTTTACCACATCATTTGTAACATTACTATCATGATTACAATCGATAATCCCAGTGTCATAATCATACCAAGTCCATCTACGCACTACAGCCAATACAGATGAATTTCAAAAAAATATAAACATGAGGATGATGACAATGATATAAGAATTCAATAAAACAAGTTCAAGAATTAATTTATACATGAACTAATAATGTCCAAATTGTTAACATGATACTGCTTTGTAGAGTAAAATTCAAGAATGCTCGGAAGAATATTTCCATGAAAGATCTTTGGATGAAGCCTTGATAATCAAGGATATTCCACTATTTTCATGGAGTATAGAAGTCAAAACTTTAACCAACTGAGTATATTAAAGAATGGAATAACAAAATAAATCACCATGCATGTGGTACTTCGCATAGACAGGTTATTCCAACAGAATACTAAATAACGGAATCAGGTCTGACGAAATTACGCACCAAGCGTGATGTTCCAATAGAATAATAAAGAATGGAATAACAATGAAATCACCATGCATGCGGTATTTAGACATGCTTTATTCAGCAAAGAATACTAATAAGGATTTTAATCGAATCGGCGTAAAATGCATGCACGGGATATTCTAATGAATAATAATAAAGAAGAAAACCGGTCCGAAGCGTAAAAAGCATGCATGACGAGGATATTCCAATAGAATAATAAAGAGCGGAATCAAGTCCCACAGTAAAAGCATTATGACGAGATATTCCAATAGAATAATAAAGACGGAATCGGTCCCAAAGTAAAAGCGTCTGAAGCAGAATATTCCAAAGAATAATAAAGACGGAATAATAGAAAAATGTCACCAAGTATAGGGTAGCTTGGCGTATCTGAGTTATTCAACGTAATAATAAAGAATGGAATAACATAAGTTCTCTTCATGAATACAAAAGGATAACACAACTTACGAGTACAACAAATAATATTCCCTACCTTAAGAAGAAGAGTACTGGATATATGAGTAGTGAAGTAGTAGAATACTTTTCTTCTTTCTCTCTATAGTTTATCTCTCTAGAGTTTCAATTGAATTAAATGAAGAAAATAATGAAGGAATGAGCTTCTATTTATAGAAAAATGGGCTGCATAGTAACTAACTCATGAACGGTCCAGATTGATTTACTTTAATCTAACGGTCCATATTTAAAGCAAAATCTTTTAAATAAAATATAATATATTCTATTTCTAATCTAATAAAACGAATAACTTTATAAAATATTTTACTATGCAAACACTATGCAGGCACTATGCAAACACTATGCATAATAAAATATAATATATTCTAATTATTGTACAATAAAATGTATAACTTTATAAAAGTATTACATTTTATATAAAAAGATTTTACTATCTGAAAACATTATGCGGAATTACTTGCAACACTATGCATAATAGAATATAATATATTCTATTTATAGAATAACTTTATAAAAGTATTATGTTTTATATAAAAAGATTTTCTATATTATTACATTAATAATACCAATAAAATAAAACTAAGTGACTTATCACATAAGCATCAATACCGTGTGCTACTATGTAACCACGTGTATTATTGTACTTTACTACCGAGTAGTTCAACAGTATTAATGGTAAAACTTCCATTTATTATTTTCATAAAGTATTTTTTGTCATTTTCTCAATCCGATAATAATTACATTGTGGGGTCCACCAATGATTGTCTTGGTTGTACAAATATTCCCTGTTAAAAGCGAATATTCCCAGACTAATCGAATATTATATAACAACTTGCGTACTTTGCAACATTTATAAATATTACCCACAACTATAACATTATATCAAATTTACTCCATAATATTCAAAAATAATATTTATAGAAAATTCATCTTTATTCAAAAAGTTGGGGTTTTACAACCTCCCCTTCTTATGAAATTTCGCCCTCGAAATTAGGGTACGTACCTGGTATATCGAAGATGTAAGGATACCTTGATTTCATTTAAAATTCTAACTCCCAAGTCATTTTCTCAACATCGAGGTTTCTCCACAAAACTTTGACTTGAGGTATAACCTTGGAGCGTAGAATATGTTCCTTCTTATCCAAGATTTGAACAGGAACCTCTTCATACGTCAAATCTTCTGCTATTTCGTCCAGTTCTAACTCAATAATGTGGTTCGGCTCTTCTACATATTTACGTAACATGGATATGTGAAAAATGTTATGAACACGAGACATATTTGTCGGTAAAGCGAGTCTATAGGCCACAGTTCCTACTCGATCGAGGATTAAAAATGGGCCGATGAATCGAGGATTGAGCTTTCCTCTCTTTCCAAATCTCATAAGTCCTTTCCATGGAGCAACTCGTAATAACACATGATCTCCTATATCAAATTCCACGTCCTTTCGATGAAGATCAGCATAACTCTTTTGTCGATCTTGTGAGGTCTTTATCGTTATCGATTATTTGAATCTTTTTCCGTAGTCATACGTATCAACTTCGGGTCCCAACAACGTTGCTTCACCCGCCTCATCCCAAAGATCTTCGGAGAACGACACTTTCTTCCATATAACGCCTCGAATGGAGCCATTGCCAATACTTGCTTGATAAGCAAGTATTGTAGGAAAACTCCACCAATGGTAAGAACTTGTCCCAACTTCCCTTGAAGTCAAGGACACAAAGTCTTAATAAATCTTCAAGAGTTTGAATAGTCCTCTTTGATTATCCGTCCATCTGAGGATGATATGCCGAACTAAATCGTAAATCCGTGCCCATAGCTTTTTGTAAACTAACCCAAAATTGTGAAGTGAATCTTGGGTCTCGATCAAAAACTATGGATACTGGCATACCATGCAGTCTTACAATCTCGTTTATGTACATACGAGCAAGACGTTCAAGTGTATAAGTTTCTCGTATTGGTAAGAAATGAGCAGATTTGGTCAATCTATCAACAATGACCCAAATTGCATCAATGCCTTGAGAAACCTTGGAAAGACCAGTAACGAAATCCATGGTAATGTGCTCCCACTTCCATTTTGAAATTTCAAGTGGTTGCAATTGACCTTTTGGTACTTGATGCTCCGCCTTGACTCGTTGACAAGTTAGACACCTTGAGATAAACAGCGCTATCTCTCTCTTCATATTGCTCCACCAAAATGTATGACCAAGATCACGATACATTTTCGTACTCCCAAGATGGATTACAAACGGTGTGTTGTGCGCCTCCATCATGATTTTATACTTTAACTCAGGATCGTTAGGAACACAAAGTCTGGAGTTGACTCGAAGTATTCCTTCATCATCGATTCTTGCTTGATCGTGACCTTCTTGCACTTTCTTCCTCATACGCATCAGCTCCTGATCTGTAACTTGAGTAGCTTTAATTTTATCAATTAAAGTCGGTTCTACTTGTATATTCGCCATCATCACGTGGGTCCCTGGAGTCTTTATCTCTATCTCCATTCTTTGCAAGTCATACAAAATGGGCCTTTGTGTTGACAATATTGCACTCGTACCCGCATATGATCTTCTACTTAATGCATCAGCTACCACGTTTGCTTTTCCAGGATGGTATTGGATGGTATGATCATAATCTTTCAACAGTTCAAGCCAACGTCATTGTCGCATGTTGAGTTCCTTTTGAGTGAAGAAATATTTGAGGCTTTTATGATCCGTAAAGATCTCAACTTTCTCCCTATACAACTAATGCCTCCAAATCTTTAGTGCGAAGACAACAACTGACAACTCTAGATCATGAGTAGGATAATTCCTCTCATATTTTTTGAGTTGTTGTGATGCATAGGCTATGACTTTCCCATGTTGCATGAGAACACATCCTAACCCTTTGCTCGAAGCATCACTGTAGATGACAAATCCCTCCGAACCAGATGGTATTGTCAGAACAGGTGCTGAAATGAGTCTCCTCTTGAGTTCTTGAAAACTCTTCTGACATTCCTCGCTCCAACCAAACTTTGTATCTTTCCGAGTCAGTTGAGTTAGTGGAGTAGCGATTCGAGAAAACCCTTCTACGAATCTCTGATAATAACCAAATTAAACCGAGAAAGCTACGTGCTTCGATCATTTAGATTTAGGTTGCTCCCGACTTTGAATAGCTTCAATCTTTCTTTGGGTCAATAGATATTCCATGACTTGATACCACGTGCCCAAGGAATGCTACTTCCTCGAAGCCGAACTCAGTTTTCTTCAACTTGGCATAAAGCTTATATTCACGAAGCTTTTGGAGTATCTGCCTCAAGTGTTGCTCATGATCTTCACGGGTTTTGGAATATATGAGGATGTCATCAATAAAGACGACCACAAAGTGATCCAAATATTCCTTGAATACTCAGTTCATCATATCCATGAAGGCAGCAAGAGCATTAGTCAATCCAAAGGACATGACTAGGAATTCATAATGCCCGTACCGAGTTCTGAAATCCGTCTTTGGAATGTCATCGGTTCTAATCTTCAATTGGTGATATCCGGAACGAAGATCAATCTTTGAAAAGAATTTGGCTCCTTGCAACTGATCAAACAGGTCATCAATACGTGGCAATGGGTACCTATTTTTGATGGTGACATGATTCAACTCCCGATAATCAATACAAATTCGCATACTCTCATCTTTCTTTTTCACGAATAGAACAGGAGCACCCCAAGGAGAAGTACTAGGACGAATGAAACCGATGTCTAACAATTCCTGTAGTTGGGTCTTTAACTCCTGAAGTTCAATAGGAGCCATTCGATATGGGGCTTTGGAAATATGTTTTGTACCAAGTTCAAGGTCGATACAAAATTCAATTTCACGCTTTGGGGGTATGCCAGGAAGTTCTTCAAGGAATACGACAGGAAATTCATTAACAATAGAAATATTATTCAAAACTGACGTATTTTTGTTTAGATCTATGACATGAGCTAAGAAAGCTTGACATCCGTTTTTCAATAAACGAATAGCTTTATGGCTTAAGATGACAGTGATTGATTTTAATGGTTTGGTGGCTTGAATTCGTATAACAAATTGGTTAGGAATATGAAAGCTAACAACCTTACAAAAATAATCAATTTTTGCATGATGAGTAGTTAACCAATCAATCCCTAGAATTACGTCAAATGCAAGTATTTTTAATGAAATAAGATCGACAGGTAATGTGAGGGTACCGATTTGAACCAAACAAGACTTATAAACAGTGGATGTAATGAAGGTTTCTCCCAATAGAGTTTCTACAGATAAGTCAAAGTCTAATTTCTCTAGAGTCAAATTTAATCGTTGAACGCAAGTAGGAGAAATAAAAGAATGGGTAGAACCAGGTATCAAATAAGGAATAGACTTCGCTAGAGTTTATGATAAGCTTACCCGTGATGACCTCATTCGGGTTCCTTGCTTTTTGGGAGGTCACAACAAACGCTCTTCCTTGTACTACCAGCTTTGAATTTTCTGGGACGTCCTTTGGTACCTCCATCCTAGCTGAACTTGTCTTCGGTGAACGATAAAATCGGGCTAAGTGACCTTCTCTTCCACAATTATAACATGCTTTATACGGCATCGCGCAGTTTTGACTGATGTGTCCCCCCCCCTCCGCATTTGAAGCATATGATAGGTGGTCGTTCTCCTTCTTTAACAACAGGTGCTGGTGCTAACGTCTTTCCATCATTGTTGAATCTCCTCTTCTTGAAATGTCCATTCTTATTGCTTTGACCCTGATTACCACCGAAGTGGTTACCATTTCTGGCCTGTTGAATACCTCCATGTTTGTTGTCACCGCTTCGATGACTGCTCTCACTGGTATTATCATTTTGCAGACTGCTTTCTCTTGGTTGCGTTGACTCGTTATCGCACTCCACTAACTGAGCCCTATTTACAACATCTGAATACAAACACAGTTTATGAGAAATAAGATGTTGACGTATCTCCGGCTTCAAACCTCTTAAAAAATCTGCGTCATTCTCTCTTCATTATCAACTAAGTGGGACGTAAACCAAGACACGGTCATGTTGGCTTCGTTTTGTGACACAGACATGTTATTCTGCTCCAGTTTGATAAACTCTACCTCTTTCATATGATGAATACTTTCGGGAAAGTACTTGTCATTGAATAGTTCTTGGAACTTCTCCCAAGACATCTCTACTGTGGCAGGTTGAGTACATTTTACTGATCCCCACCAATAATCTGCCTCTCCTCGTAACATAAAGGTGGCAAATGGCACCTTTTGCTCCTCGGAGCACCCCAAGACATCAAATATCTTGGTGATATGCTTTATCCATGCTTCCGCCTTAAGTTGTTTTGGCTCTCCAATAAACTCCGGTGGTCCCAGCTCCTTGAACTGTTTAGCGGTGACCGTCCGAGAGTTTCCAGTGTTTCCACCTACATTTTGGATAGGAGCCACTCTCGCTTGATGTTGCATGAATTGCATAAAGCCTCTGAACAATCCATCATTCATCATTTGGTCAGTGTTGTTGTTTGCATGAGGATTGTCGCCTTCCTGATACAGATTATCCTGATTATTGATATGTGGAGACTCAATGGTCTCTTATGCTCCATTGCTATTCTCAACATTCTTGGATGTCATTTTCAGATACTGCCACAAAACAAGGTTAGTTAACATATAACATATTATCCCTATACTTTGATCGACCAATTAAATACTAAATAAATTTAGGTAGGTCATACTGGCGAAGGAATTCCCCGTCTCTCCCCTCTTAGTTCTAATCTCACATCTTAGCCAGGGATCATATCCCTAAGCTTTGATAACAACTGTGTCGCCCCCAAAATTAGGTATACATCACCCATCTTGAGTCACCAGTTACATGTTACAGAATTCAAATACAACTTAATAATACAACTTTCGTGTACAATACGACAAAACATAAACTGTGAATTTGAATACAAATATTGTCTACTAGAGAGTATATAAACTCAAAAAGAGTCCTCATTACAATTATTATCACACTATTTCATAGAATAGTGAGGACTAATAATGCACCATCTAGGACCATCACTCCGTTCCCCGACTAGTCTCAAATTATATTCTCATTTCTGAAGAAAACGAATGAAAGAAAGGGTGAGCTCAACTAGCCCAAGAAGAAATATTATGACTAAGATAATGCAGAATAAATTATCATTAGCCTTAAACAGTGTTAAACTGATACAATATAACAAACATCAAGTTTAGCTGCAGTGGAACAAGCAATCCATTAAAAGAGTCAAGTGGAGAATAAAATCTACTATCTTTTATGATTTAAAAGGTTTTTCATGTGACACCCCCAAATCTCGGTACTTCATTACCTCAAGATTTGGTGTTCACGTAATCAAAACATTCATTTATAACTACCCAATCATAAATAAAATTAAATAATAAACCCGCCCATACAGGAATTACATAAAATAATATCTCCCAGGTTATCTAACCTTTACAAACAATCATTCATGCGGAAAATTTAAATAAACTTCATTACAATCTTTAAACCAAAGTCTGATAATAAAACTATCAAAACTATTACAAGTCTTCAGTACTTGTTCATCTTTCCCTTTCCTTTACTGGTGCTAGGTACGTCACCCTTTCCATCTTTAGTTGTAAGGATTTTACAGACAAGAGTGAGCAAACAAGGCTCACTTGAAATAACAATGAATAACTTTTTACATATCCGCCCATTCGAGGGCTCAATAGAAGCCCGAACAATAGGTTCTATTAACATCTTAAACATTCCTTGCCCATTCAGGGGCTCAATAGAACTAAATAATAAGTCCTATTAACATCTTAACATTCCTTGCCCATTCAGGGGCTCAATAGAACTGAACAATGAGTTCTATTAATCTTTTAAACATTCACTGAGGGTCTAATGACCACGAACCTTGTCCACAGTTATAAGTAATCTTTCAACTTAAACTTTTACGGTCATACGATCATAATGACTTTAAGGTACTTAGGGGGATCAACCCTTCGTACATGTATTGTATACAAACATTTCAGTGCAAAGTAAAAAACTAAGCGTAACCCCTATAAATAGGGTTGTTCATCTCAGTATTTTGAGTACAAGTCCGCCCCAAAGATAGTTTGGTTTGGATACACTTCAAGGCAATTTGGAATTCAACGGACATCAACTAAGGATTAGTTGAATAAAAGATAATAACACTATGTTATTGAATAATCCTGACTGAATAAACATTTTATTCTGAGTTCATGCTTTAGGAATAATTCTAATAGCATAACAATTGAATAATCTATCATACCTTGCTTTGAACAATATTAAGCTAAGGTTATATCTTAAAATTTATTATCAAGCATGCACAACAAATAATAACTTCAACAATAAACTGATTCAACAGAATAATGATACTTGCATGCTAATATAACAAGTTTAGAGTTAGGAAAAACTTGCATAATCATAATAACTATCTCAATAAAAGTGTGGAGATGGGAAGCTTGTATCATCATGAATAACTGGATACAATTAAGTTGCTTAATGGAAATACTTTACTCAATAAAGTATAGCATATGAAATTTGCATAACGAAGCTTTAGGATTAGAAAACTTGTATAAACACAACTAACTCAATGAGAGTATGGAGTTAGAGAACTTGCCTTGCGCGTAGATTAAACCGTTATAATCCAAATCACAATATCCTATATACATGTGTTAACATGATATGATTAGTCATAATCAACACTACATTACGTATGGTTTCAATGTCTAACCATGTAATCAAATCATATTCCTAAACGATAATAAATTCATTAGGTATTAACACCATGTTCGTTCAACACATTACAATACTATAATAACAGAATTTATTTCGTATTATAGTATTATTATAAAAATTTTAGACTTCTGTGCAAGACAGAAGTCATTTTAGAACATTCTGCTAAGTGGCGCTAGGTAAATACACATAATGCGCTCTGGCGCGAGATCTATATAGGGACTTCGTCATTTGCAAAGTCCGGTCCGGCGCTCGTGACCGACTTATTGTGTGGCTGAAGTCCGGTGAAGGCCGACTTTGGCGCTAAGGCGTGAAACTTGACGTTGAGCGTGAATTTTGGCGTTAGGGGCTACCAAACTCACGAAACCAAAACGAAGAATGAGCTAAAGCTACTCCTTAAATTTGTAACAACAATTGACATCCAATAACATGTATAACTTCACGAAAATTACACATAAAAGTTATGAAGCATTTGTGTACAAATTTTACACAACTAAACAACAATATCAGAGAACTAATTCTTTGAAAACACAGTGTTTTAAAAATTAAACTCCATTGATGAAATATCAATTTACAAAGAAACATATTTTACAATTATTATCAACCAATTTTGATTCCTTTGAAATACAAGTATACCAATATATATCCCAATTAACATGTATAGTCCAATTTCTCAGTTAGCATAAATATATATATATATATATATATATATATAACCTTTGATAAATTCTACACTCAAGTTCGTACTCACATGTTTCTATTGTAAAAAAACAATTTCTTGAATACGTAATTTAGCATACGATCATATTTATATATTAAGCATAAAATTATACACAAATATATATATGCTAGTATAACAATTACCAACACATAGTTTACAAGAATTTTGTAAAAACTTATACACAGTGAAGTTGAAGAACGCAAACTATCAAATTCACAGTAAGTATATGGTGTAAAACATATATGATTACATACACATAAATTAAGGTTATAAGCACCTACCTTTTTGTTGTTAAGAAACACTTGTTTACAAAATCTGTTTTGAACAATCACGCACTTGGCTTCTTCTCAAACTCTCTAAATTTTTCCTTTCTCTTTTCTTACTTCTCTCAGCAATAGACTAGGTACTAACACTGAGCGTAAAACTGATAATCATATACGTAAAATAATTGTTATGGCAATAATATGCCTATTTACTCTTATCAGTTACCAAACATATAACGTATAATCTTATAAATATAAATATATTTTATTTATATATTTGTTTTATTCTATTAATAATATAATTTAAAATTAACAAGAATTTCAAAAGCCATAAGGCCTTGTTTGTCAAAGCATTTATAAAAGAAAGGATTACTATACTTACACCTTGTTTGGCAAAACTAAATTAAAATTACTTTAATTTATTTTAATAACTCTTTATCACATAGTAATTTGTCGCTTTATTTAATAACAATTTATTAAATAAATCACTTAATCACATAACTCAATCCACATAACACATTAATTATTTAACAAATAAATAATTAACTAATCACATTAATTATTTAGCAAATAAATAATTAACTAAATAAACTCAATCAAATTGAACAATTACTTATTCAAAAATACATCCAATAAATATTTATAACTTACACTTAAAAATATGGAATGTTACATTTCATCAGTTTTATCGCTGGGACTCAGCTTAATAAATAATCCACATCATCGAATCACCCCTGCACTACGGCCAAGGATATTCTTTAGTATCACGACCACAATTATCCATGCACTATGGGCCAAGAATATTTGTGTATTCATTAATGGTCATGATCATGCCAACAACTGTCCATCGATGCACTAAGGGCTAATGAGGACTTTTACCACATCATTTGTAACATTACGGTCATGATTACATCGAATAATCCCTGGTCATAATCATACCAAGTCCATCTATGCACTACTGTGCCCACGGATGAATTTCAAAAATATAAACATGAGGATGATGACAATGATATAAGAATTCAATAAAACAAGTTCAAGAATTAATTTATACATGAACTAATAATGTCCAAATTGTCAACATGATACTGCTTTGTAGAGTAAAATTTAAGAATGCTCAGAAGAATATTTTCATGAAAAGATATTGGATGAAGCGCAAATATCAAGAATATTCCATTAATTTCATGGAGTATAGAATTCAAAACTTTAACTAACTGAGTATAATAAAGAATGGAATAACAAAAGAAATCACCATGCATGTGGTACTTCGCATAGACAGGTTATTCCAATAGAATACTAAATAACGGAACCGGTCGAATTTAAATTTGCAATCGATAGGATGTTCCAACAGAATAATAAAGAATGGAATAACAATAGAAATCACCATGCATGTGGTACTTCGCATAGACAGGTTATTCCAATAGAATACTAATAATAAGGGCGGAATCGAATCCCACAGTAAAACGCATTTTGACGGATATTCCAATGAATAATAATAAAGAGATTTAACCGAGTCCCAGCGTAAAATGCACATGACGAGGATATTCCAATAGAATAATAAAGATTTTAATCGAGTCCCATAAAAGCGCTTATGATGCATGGATATTCTAATAGAATAATAAAAGGCGGAATCGGTCCCACAGTAAAAGCCTTGCATACACGGATATTCCAACAGAATAATAAAGATGGAATAATAGAAGAATGTCACCAAGTATAGGGTAGCCCGCGTATACAGGTTATTCCAACAGAATAATAAAGAATGGAATAACATAAGTTCTCTTCATGAATACAAAAGAATAACACCCCTTACGAGTACAACAAATAATATTCCCTACCTTAAGAAGAAGAGTACTGGATATATGAGTAGTGAAGTAGTAGAATACTTTTCTTCTTTCTCTCTATAGTATATCTCTCTAGAGTTTCAAAGAATTAAATAAGAAAATAATGAAGGAATGAGCTTCTATTTATAGAAAAATGGACTGCATAGTAACTAACTCATGAACAGTCCAGATTGATTTACTTTAATCTGACGGTCCATATTTAAAGCAAAATCTTTTAAATAAAATATAATATATTCTATTTCTAATCTAATAAAATGAATAACTTTATAAAAGATTTTACTATGCAAACACTATGCATAATAAAATATAATATATTCTAATTATTGTCTAATAAAATGATAACTTTATAAAAGTATTACATTTTATATAAAAAGATATTACTATGCAAAACACTATGCAACACTATGCATAATAGAATATAATATATTCTATTTATAGAATAACTTTATAAAAGTATTACATTTTATATAAAAAGATTTTACAGATTATTACATTAATAATACCAATAAAACAAAACTCGAAAGTGACTTATCACATAAGCATCAATACTGTGTGTGCTACTATGCAACCACGTATTCATCGTACTTTACTACCGAGTAGTTCAATAGTATTAATGGTAAAACTTCCGTCGTTATTTTCATAAAGCATTTTTGTCATTTTCTCAATCCGACAATAATTCTGTTGTGGGGTCCACCAATGATTGTGCCGTTGTACGAATATTCCCTGTTAAAATGAATATTCCCCGACCAATCGAATATTATATAACAACTTGCGTACTTTGCAATATTTATAAATATTACCCACAACTATAACATTATATCAAATTTACTCCATAATATTCAAAAATAATATTTATAGAAAATTCATCTTTATTCAAAAAGTTGGGGTTTTACTGATAATGTCTCGTAGAGAGTATCCAAACTCAAATAAAGTCCTCATTACAATTGTTATCAGACTATTTTACTGAATAGTGAGGACTACTAATGCAAACATTTGGACCGTCACTCCATTCCCCGACTAGTCCCAGCTTTATTCTCATTTCCTGAAGAGAACAATGAAAACAAAGGGTGAGCTCAACTAGCATAGTAAAAAATATTATGACTAAGATAATGCAGAATAAATTATTGTTAGCCTTCAATAGCTTTAACTGATAAAATATAATAAACATCAAGTTTAACTGCAGCAGAACAAGCAATCCATTAAAAGAGTCAAGTAGAGCATGATATCTACTATCTTCTATGATTTAAAAAGTTTATCATCAATTTTATCGCTGAGACTAAGCTTAATAAATAAATCACATCATCGAATCATCCCTGCATTACGGGCCAAGGATATTCATGTAATCATCAATGGTCATGATTATACCGAATAATCCCTGATCATAATCAAACCAACAACTGTCCATCAATGCACTACAGGTCAATGAGGATTTTTACCACATCATTTGTAACATTACGGTCATGATTATACCGAATAATCCTTGGTCATAATCATACCAATCAATAGTACATCTATGCACGTAAGCCACAGATGACTTTTATCACAATATAAGCATGAGGATGATGACAATGATATAAGAATTCAATTAAAAGTAAGCAAATGATAAATTTTTAAATATTTATAACTTAATTTATCCAGAATTCAATAATGTCAAAATTGGCAACATGATCCTGCTTTGTGGAGTAAAATTCAAGAATAATATTGTATCAAAATGATTTGGACAGCAAAGAAATCAATTTTTGTCATGAATAATTCCCCGAGTGAATAGTACCTGAGTGAATAGTACCCTGCGAATAGTACTTTATGAGTAGTACTTTATGAATAGTACTCGTGAATAGTACTTTGTGAATAGTACCCCGTGAATAGTACTTTGTGAATAGTACCATAAAAATGAATACTACTCATGGACAGCACTCCGGCATGAAAAGCTTAAAATTTAACAAGAATGTGTAGAAAATATCCTTGTGAAACGATACTAGATGAAGCGCAAATTTTAAGGATATTCAACTAATTTCACGGAGTATAGAAGCAATGCTTTAACAAAATGAGGGTATAATCAGGAATACGAGACGAAATAATATTACTCACATACTACAGAGTATGGAAGAAAATATTATTCCTATGAATACTGAACAAAATAATATCCCTTACCTCTGAAGAAGACTGGATACTGAAATAGTGAGGTAGCAGACTTCTTTTCTTCTTTCTCTCTATAGCTTCTCTCTCTATAATTGCTCTTGTGAGTCTTAGTGAATTGGTGAGAAAAGAAGAATGAGCTTTTATTTATATGAAAATATAGTTTCGATAATTGCACGTTTTGGGGCTCGAAATATTACAGTATAATACCTTCATCTTTTTCATCATTTTTAATTTAGTCCTGCAAGTATTATCAAACTTGAACCACCTCCCCTAATAGTATATCATGTGAATCAATAGTACAATCATGTGAATCAATAGTTCTATACATGTGAAAAAAATAATTACAGTATAGTACCTTCATCTATACCTCTATTTTAAATTTAGTCATGCAAGTATTATCAATCTTGCACCACCTCCCCTAATAGTACATGCATATGAATCAATAGTTATAAGCATGTGAATTAATAGCAATTAATTGCTCATTTATCCAATTAATTACCCGATTGGTCAATATAACCTCCAGACATCAATTATTACCGAAATAGATGTCGATTTCCATTAACACTAATAATCCCAACACAATGAAAATATCAATTTCATCTTTAATCAATATGAACTTATTCATCATTAATTTTATAACTCACAATATTTAACAACCAGATCATTACCAGGAAAGAGGGGGCTTTCCGATAAGGATTTCTCCCTATTGGCGCGCAATTGTCAATATTTCAAATAATAATATGAATAACTTTGTCGTCTCAATTACTGATTTAATAATATAAAATATTATGCAGATGATACTGTGACAATAATTGAATCAATAATATGAGAGATATTATGCAGAAATTACTGTAGCAATAATTGAGTATAACTGTATGACTTCTCACGTAAGCATCAATAATAAATATTGTGTACTACTATGAAACCACGCGTATTATTGTACTTTTATCACTGGGTAGTTCAACAGTTTAACGGTAAAACTTTCGCCGTTATTTTTATAAAAAGATAATTCTGTCATTTTCTAAATACGACAATACTTCCGTTGTAGGGTCCACTAATGATTGTAATCGTCGTCATTTAATATTCCTGTTAAAAGGAATATTCCCCGACCAATCGAATATTATATAACCACTTGCTTACTTTGCAAAATTTGTAAATAATACCCACAACTATAACATTATATCAAATCCACACCATAATATTCAAAAATATATTTCGAGAAAAAATTAATCTTTATTCATAAAAGTTGGGGTCTTACAACATTGCTGCAAGTGAAGCTGTAAAGGAAGCTATTTGGATGAAGAAATTCATAACTGAACTGTGACGTCCGCAAATCCGAGTTTCCTAACCTCGGGTTTGGTGCTCACGATCCATCATACATATCACATCTAACTACCCATTCAATTATGAATTTCATCATTCATTACGTTACCTTAATAAAAACATACATTAAGACATAATTATACCATCGTTATCCCAGGTTAACTAACCTTAACCTTTCATGTCTATTAATACAAAAGACTTAAACAAAACTATAATATAATAATCATTGAACAACTTGATACTACTCGGTCGCCTTTTCTTTGCCTTTGTCCTTATTAGAACCTTCTGCTACTTCGACTTTAGCTGAAATATTTTATTTAAACAACGGTGAGCAACGAGTTTGCTCAGCAAGTTAAAGCGTACAATAAAAGATATAGAAGAATTTAACTTTCTATAATTTCAACGATATTCGAACGATTTCGAAATAGCAGAATGATAAATCATTTTCAATAACAAGGATTTTCTTAAGTTTCATACTGAATATCATTCCAAGGATGAAAGAGTAAAATTCTATCGAAGGTTCAATAATATTCAATTAATTAAGAAGAATTATCAATACTACAACAATATTCAACAAAGTGGGATATTCCCAGATTTCATGCTGAGTGATCACAAATGGATCAAGAACTACTCGAGGAATCATCAGTAATTAAAGCTAAATTACCACAAGAATATAAGTTAGTTATAAAAACTAATTATACTCTTCTGCAAGTACATGAAGTGATCAGCTCCATTGTACCCTATATTTTACATAATACTCAAAAATCGCGCATGGGTCGTTTTACGATAATAAAGTTCCCCCTTTTTATAAGGGGTCTTACATCATGAGTCCGTACCATGACAATATGGTTTGGATTGAATTCAAAGAAGTGTTATGAATTTATCATTTAATATCAATGTTGATCTAGCCAAAGTAAATGGCATAAATCAACTCAAAATAAATAGAACGTTTTATGCTTTATCAAATATTAGTCTCGCCAAAACAAATAGCTGAGACACGGCTCATTAATGGTTCATGCATAAAAGAACTTTAAATTATTTCACAGTTCAAGTAATAGATCAAGAAATCAGATGCACTAGGTGCAAATAACAATAATCATTATGGATGTGAATAACCAATAATATTTATTCACTAATCATACTTTAAAATTAATAACTCAAGTGGAATTAGGAAACTTGCCATAATGCGAATATTAAGTAATAATATTAGATGTGGAATAATCAACAATAATTATCCACTAACATGCTTGAAAAATAATAACTCGAGTTTGAGTTAGAGAACTTGCCTTGTCTAGTCTACTGCTATGAAAATAAATATATCCAGTTAGCAGTCTATCTACCTTCCTTCAAAAGACCTATAATTGACCTCTCGATTAGCAAATCATATACTTATTCATAATATCATTATTCTATATTAAATTGCCTAATATTTAGTCACACGGTTAAATATTAGTTATTACATTAATTCCTTAGTAACATTATTATCTCTTGATAATATTACTATTACGTAAACATTATCTTCACTCATCCTTTATTAATACTTTATTTATTCCTTAGTATTATTAATCAACTAATAATACTTTATTCATTTACTAATATTATAACCCTCTTAATAATATTTTTATTCATTTGCTAATATTATTAACCTTTTAATATTCATGTATTAGTATTTTATTCCTTTACTAATGTTATTATATTTTAATAACAATTTATTTAATTATTTATTTAATAATATTTTAATCATCTAATAATACTTTAATCTAATATTATTAATTTTTAATACTATTTTAATCTAATATTATTAGTCATTAATAAAATTTATTAATGTTATAATCTAATATTATTAGTCATTTAATGATATCTTAAATTAAATTTTAATCTCAATATTTTATTTATTTAAAAATATCGATTCTAACATTATTAATATCATTATAACATTTTAATAATTTATTAGGTCAATAAATAATTTATTTTAATTGTTTACCCTTTATTAAATCGCTTATTTAATACCCATAAAAGGTCATAAATAATACTTCTTATTATAAATTATGAAAATACCCTCAAATAGTCAGAATATTATATATTAGGAGTATTCAAGCATTAAAATAACATTTTCCTTATTTATGACATCATTTAACTATTTATTTCCTTTTATTCATAACTTCATCAATTTTAGTAAAAGTACCAAACTGATCCCAAAAATTCTTCTTTTCTGGATTTGACCAGTGTATGGTCCAATAATGAATCCCAAATTTTCCTGAAATTTTAGAAAGTGATTTACTATTTTTAAAGTGCCTAAAATACTCGGATATTGCTACATTTTTCATAAATCAAGTTTTGCTCAGAAAATTTAGAAACTTTCAGGGTACACTCTCATAACATATATTAACTTACTGTAAAAATGCCAGATTTTTTCAGTGTATTCATAGTGAGGAATCCGGGTAAGAATATTTTAGGAGTCCTTCACGGTAAAAGTCATTACACACAAACTACACATCGAAATGTGTCCGTTCTTTTTCCTACATGTAGATAGCTTCTCAAGGTACCTCTTTGATGTTTGTTAGATTTTTAAAAGGTTTATAACTGGCCGAAACAGCCTTAGGAAAAACGAGGGCAGTAGCTGTTGTTACGATTAGGGTTCTTCAAGCTTCTTGTGGACTATTTTGGGGAAAACAGCCCCCATGGCTTCAATACTTGCTAGATTTGTGTTCTACCACTTGGGTTTACTAGATAACTCATATATCTAGCACCTCCCCCCTTGACGGATTACAAATCTAAGTTATAAAACTTGAGTTACACAAGATTTAGTGGAAGAAAAACTAGGGTTTCACCCCTTTAAAGAACACATGTTAAGTTTCTTCCTCTAACTCTCTATTCTAACACTCAAGATACTTAGTTTCATACATGAGATATGTAGAACTATGGTACCTTGGGTCTTAGAACATAACCCCGCCAAACTTTGATATCAAACAAAATAGAAGAAGAATAACTAGAAAAGTTCTCACCTAGTTTTCCTGGCTACCTTTCTAGTTTGTTCTTCTAAAGTAGGAGATGTGTTTAGGGTGCATGAATTATGCTAAGCTTTTCCTCTTTTCCTCTCACAAAATCTGAACCCTCTCTCTATAGCTCTCTCTTGCTAAGCTTGGGAGAAAAAGAAAGGAGAAATGAACATGAAAAGAAATGAAATGAATTGGAATGGAATGGACTAAAGGGATGCTTCCAATCCTATTATCCCACATACTTTCTTTGCCCATTAGACAATACCCCTTATCTTATCTTTAAATATGCTTAATGAGATTCCCAACCAATGAGGAGTAGACAATAATGTCCTTTGTGTAAGAGATTAGGAAAAGTAAGGTGATTAGCTATAAAAGGAAAGTGGGTTAGCAATATTTCATGCCTTAAAAGGTCCTCCCAAAACCAGCCACTTAAGCTCCCATTATCCTCCATTTTTCTTTTATTTTTAATGCCTAAATTTGATTAATCAAATGTCTAAAAATGTCCTTAATCAATAGGGATGGGGTTTGGTCTTGCATTTTATTTCTTTTGGGCTTCTAATTTAATTAGTTGGGCTATATAAGTAACATACTTTAACAATTTTAATTTATATTACCCTAATTGTTTATTTAGGGTTTATATTCCCAATCTTATGGAATTTAATTACTTATTGTTAGAGTTTATGCTCTAAAGGCCAATTGTTTGATATAATTGCTTAATAGTTTGATATTATATTTGATTGAATAAATGAATTATTTTATTATGGTTTTATTTATCGTGTCATATAAATGTTATCATAATAAAAGTTCTTAGAATAATGATACAAATTATATAGCTTCAATTATGTGACTTGAACATGAGATTATATAATTACAATTTGTATCATTGCTTTTAAATATCCCTAGTCAAGTATCATTGTTAATGGGACAACAATGATACATTGAGACTAGTATGTGGATTGAAAAATGAACAAATCTCATTGGTCATAAATATATGAGATATTGAGTCAATGCATAGGTACATGTTAGAGAATGATGTACTGGACAAACCCACCATGAGAATTCTACGTGGAGCATTAAGTAAAGTGTCATTAGCGATTCTCATAGTGACAATGATGTAATGATCCTCTGACCTGAAATCACTATATTACTACACGGGAATTTATGTACTTTGATATCATCAAAAGTTACCTTTAATAGGGTAGACAATAATGGTGATTATTGGGTACATCATGAATCGTGTGAGGAATATGAGTGATCTACATGGAATTTAACCCTCATATATATTAGGGGTGATATCCATAGGCCTCTTGATTGAGTTGGACTATGAAATGCATGGTCATGCTCAAATAGTGATTTGTTTCATATAGTCTACTTATTGATCAAGAAAATTTAGATTAAATTATGAAGAGTATGACACATTCCATGACTCGAGTTTAATCTAGGATGTCATGGTTAAAAGAATTAAATTACATTAAAACATTGGTCATGAAAAGGTTGCATCGAATCATCGATCTTATTATTACTTGGGTAGCAGTGATGCATTACTAGATGCCACCATTGTTTATAATTTTATAATGTGATTTTAAAATTATTGTCAATATAATAATAACCTATAGGGTCACACACATAGAACGTAATTCAAAAGGGAATTAATTTAAATTGTAAGGATTTAAATATGTCAATATAATTGATAGTATTTAAATTATGAATTTAAATTAATAGGATAATTTATATATATGTATATTAATTAAGTAAGACTTAATTAAGATATAATATATAAATTCGGATTTTATAATTGAATTAGGTTTTGATTAATTCTTTTGGACTGCTATATATACGATATATCAGCCATTCCGTAGAGCATAATCATAACCTAAAAACCCTAGACGCTCTTAGAGAGTGACTAGAGAGAAATTTTGAAAATTCTGATCCTTGGTGGCTAGTAACGCAGTTCTCTTCAATACAGATCGTGTGATGATTCATGGGGCGTTTGTGTGGATATCGTAGAGGCAGGGTTCTGTTGGATTGCGTTAGGGATTCGAAGCCGTTTCAAAACTCTTTCATAATCGGTATAATGTCTAAACCACTGAATTAATTTCTGTTTTGCATGGATCCTGTTTTTGGGTTTCAGAAATTGCTTTGATAATTTTAAATTTCTGATGCTTTTATGTGCCAAAACCCCTATAGATACATGTCTCTTTAATCAATAACCTAATTAGGTTTGCTTTAATTAGGTTTAAAATTATTAATCACTTGAAATAGACAAAATTAATCTATTAGGTTAGTATAACTTTTAAATACTAACATTTCCTCAATACCATAACCCTTAAGTTATTTAATTACCTTATATAATTAGGTTATGTGGCTTTCCTTTTTAATGAAATCTATAAATATACATATCCATAACTATAGTATATATATTTATTTAGTTATACTCATTTCTACACGTCCTCACATATTTATTCACTATAAAATAGTCATACTAATTAATCATTAAAAGATTATAAATATTTCTATTTAACATTCAAGGCTAACATTCAAGTTATGTTAACGTTTCAACATAACTTATCTTACTCTTTCTTAATCAACTTGATAAGTATTGATCTTAGTTTATTTGAAATAATTAAATTAACTATCTTGTTTAATTTATATCTCATAACACATATTCACTTATAAACTAAAAAATTATTCGTAAAAATTTAAATAAATAATCATATAAATTTCTCGGTCCTTACATGAACTTGGTGTGGTTCCGAGCATTAGAGGAGCAATACCTTTATTCTGTGACAACACCAGAGCTGTTGCACATGCCAAAGAACCCAGGTCTCATCAGAAATCCAAACACGTGTTGCTGCAATTTTATTTGATTAAAGAGATCATTGAAAGAAGAGATGTCACCCTGGAGTGTGTGGACTCTCAAGATAACATTGCAGATACATTTACTATAACTTTAACACAACAATAATTTGATCGTCACTTGGAGAAGATGGGTATTAAATATCATGGTGATTGGCTTTAGTGCAAGTGAGAGATTGAAAGTAGTAGGCACACAAGCCAATCATATTTGATATGATGTAGTATATACTTTGTAATCTTATTCATTTATTAATAATAAAAGTTTATTTATAAAAGACTTTATTTTATCTACATGGTGTTGTTATATGATCATGTTAATGATGTGACGCCCCCAAAATAGGTATACATCACCCATTCTGAGTTGTCAATACATGGTACAGAAACAACTATAACTTTATTATTACAACAGTAAAACTGTGAGTTTGAATACAAATATTATCTTCTAGACAATATCTATACTCAAATAAATCCTCATCACATTTATTGATACATTATTTTACAAAATGGTGAGGACTACTAAACAACTCTCTCTAGAACCTTCATTCCATACCCAGACTGCACTCGCTTATATTCTCGCCTCCCGAGAAGAAAAATGAACAAAAAAGAAAAAGGGTGAGCTCAACTAGCTCAAGAAAGAATATTATGACTAAGATAATATACAACAAATTATCATTAGTCTTCAACAGAAAAAAAAACTAATAGAATACAATAGACAACAAGTTTTAAAACCAATATTCGCAGTGGAAATAATAATTCATTAGAAGAGTTAAGTAGAGAATGCAAACTATTATCTTTTATGTATGAATTTAAAAGTTAAATCGTCTATCTTTTATCCCTCAGTAACATCAATCAACATACATCCGAATCAAATATTCATCTTTTTACACTACTGTGCCAAAGATATTCATCGAAATCATTCATCTTTGCACTACAGCCAAAGATATTCCATAATATCATCATTTAAGATGAAGATGATGAAAATATTTTTAAAGAAACGAATCCAAAGGAAACCAAATGACAAGGATTAAGGATTAAGGATTCGTACTTTTGTTTTATCCACGTCCAAAAATACCTCAAAAATAATCACAAGTGGTGTAAAATTCAAGAATGATCAAAACATGGATACAATCAAAGCTAGTATCCGAATAGATATTTTGGACGAAAAGAAAATTTTTCATTTTTCGATGAATAGTGTAAATGATTCGTGAATAATGTAAGATATCGTGAATAGTGTCGTATACGTGAATAGTAACTCCGACAAAAAAAGTTCCAAATTTGATAAAAAAGTTCAGATCAATACTTCGGCATAATGATATTAGAATAAATAATATCATTAAAGAAAATAATATCCCTTACCTCGAAAGACAAGATTTACAGTTGAAAACACCTGGATATAGGTTATGACTTGAACTTGCACCGTATAGCAATACTCAAAGTATACTCAATATACTCACAAGAATACGCTTTCGATAATATAGAGAGAAAACTTGAGTTTACGGTGTGATTTTCAATTTTAACCTAAGCACCTATTTATAGGAAATTGCTTAGAACACCAAAGTAGAAAATTTAATATAATAATATTATATATATTACAAATTCTCGACGCACACTTAGCATCTGAAATCAGCAATCTTAACACATGTTAAATGAGTCCCAACAATGTAAAAAACGTTTTTGTAATTAAAAATATTTTAAACTTCCAAAAATTAATTATTTCGGAGCTTCGGAACTTCAATAATTCATAATAAATAGCCCTTTTATCAAAAAATTCAAATCTCGCGAGTTTTAATAGGAAATTCAATTCTCTACAACTTTGCAGAATAAAGTTTTTTCAAATTCCAAACACAAATTGACCGAAATCCACAAACGGGCGATTTTACAGGCTATAATCAAATTTCAGTCATTAAATGGGGTCCACCAACATGTTTAACATGTTTTAAACATTTATTGCAACAAAAATACTCTTCCTCCTCGTATACTCATATATCCCACATTCGTTGTAAAAATATCACCATTATTATATTATTAAAATATAATAATACATTTAAATGAATTATCTTATCAGAAAAAGATAAAATTTCAATTTTCAACAATTGTCACATTAAAATTTTTCTCCATCTATATCCACATAAAATCAATATTTTCCTCATCATATGAATCAATAATTAATTATTCACAAATAATATTACGAAATCAAAATATTGACAACGAGCAGCCTACAGAAAGAGGGGGCTTTCCAATAAGAATTTCTCCTCATCTTGGCGCCAGCAATTAGGTGACCAAACCTCTCCTTATGTAACTTTCTAGACATTGCCAATAATGTTATCTAATAATATTATTCGGATAATATGAATTATTGCTTCGATAATGAAAAATAATCGTAAATGACAATTATTGAAACAACAATAATATAAAATATCAACGCAAAGAATTATTAAATCAATAAAATCTTTGAGCGATAATTCACCGTAACCATTATTGAGTAGTGCCTTCTTACATAAGAATCAATAATTGGTGCAATACTGGTAATCTACCTTGTGTTTTAACCACCGAGTATTTTAACAATGATAATCTTGAATAACTACTTCTGTTTATTTTTTAAACAACTTATATTTGTCGTTTTCTTCATCCAATCGCTTTTCGTTATGGGGCCCATTAAAGACTCCATACTGTCATTTAATATTCCCCAAACAAAGAAGAATATTCCACGACCAAACGAATATTCCTCGACAACAATGAATATTTTATAACCACTTGCTTATTTTGAAATATTTGCGTATTTTACCCATAACTATCCACATTAATCAAATCAACCCTTACTATTTTAAAATAATAAATAGAGAAAATTAAATTTCATTAACAATAAGTTGGGGTCTTACAAATGATATCTAAATTCTTAAATAGCTTAATACTAAAATTGTTCCCAATCGTTGGATTACTAAAAATGAGATTAGTGAATCTGGACATATTCGTACATACTGTGTTTGCTCTTAGGAAGAGGATGATTGATCTCATAATCATTTGTGTGGAAACACTAAAGAAAGTATGTAGGTGCTTATTAGAGAATACGTTCACTGAACGTGGCTCGCTAAAAGAATACTTAATGGAGTTTTACTTGCCTATCAATAGGAATTCCTTAAGTGATAGTAGTACAAATTCTTGGACTTGAGATCATCATAGTATTTTGTGTATAATGAGTTATGCTTTGACATATTCATTAAGACTTTAAGGATATATCAAATGGTATGTTTTGGTATAATAAGTTCTACATGGAGATAATGAATAATCAACAAAGAATCTACCGCTTCTAGTAAAAGAAGAGAATGTCATATGTGATTCGATAAATGACAACTCAGTAGTCATTAGCCAAGGCATAATGAAATTAGAAAGTAGTTTCTAATTTTCATTATTTAGAGTTGTGCATTTGAGAATCGAAATACATATAATTAAATAAAATAAGATTTGATAGTAATTTTATGTCTTATATTTAATTGGTAGAAGGATTGAATTGTACGGTAACTATTCATTGAAAAATTCTTTTGTGATTAATGTTAAAATCTATATTATCTGGAAAGTCGTTGATCGCTAAGGGGGCTTACCCTTATTGTAGAATAAATATTATTTATTTAAATGAATTAAATAGTTTAATTTATTTATTTAAATAAGATTAGAATTGTTCTAGTTGATTTATTCACAATCAGTTTAATATTGAGAACCTAAAGGGTCACACCGCAAAAGAAAAATATTTATTTAAGAAGTAAATGGCATAATTGTAAAAATAAGTTAAGTATATTTAATTTAATCTATGGTGATAGAATAAATTAAATTTCTTAATATTTTTATTTTATATTTTGAAAATATTAAATATAAATGAATAATGTAAGACCCCAACTTATTATAAATAAAATTGAATTTCCTCTAATTATATTTGTGAATAACAAGGTATTAATTTGATATAATTCTCTAAGTTATGGGTGAAATGTGCAAATTTTGCAAAATATGCAAGTGGTTATAAAATAATCATTGTTGTTTGGGAATATTAGTTTGGTCGTGGAATATTCTTGTTGTTTTGGAATATTAAATGACGACCAGTGCCAGCGGTCATTTATGGGCCCCATAACGAGAATAACTTTCGGGTGAAGAAAATGACAAGTTTGAGTTTTATAAATAATGCACAGCGTAGTTATTACTAATTAACACTTGTTGGAATACCCGTGGTTAAAATACGATGTAATATGCATGGATGCAGTGATTTGATGAATTATTGATCCTTACGTGAAGGCCTTTACTCAATAATTGTTACGATATATCTTGCTCAATATTTTATTTTATTGATTCAATAATTGCTGCGTTGATATTTTATAATATTGTTGTTTCAATAATTGTCATCAACACAAGATTTCTCATTATCGGATCAATAATTCATATTATTTAAATAATATTATTAGATAGCATTATTGGCAATGTCTAGAAAGTTACATCAAGGAGAGGTTTGGTCACCTAATTGCGCGCTTGATAAGGAGAAATTCTTATTGAAAGCCCCTCTTTCTGAGAACGGCTGGTTGTCATAAATGTGATTACGTAATATTATTTGTAAATAATTAATTATTGATTCATATGATAAGGAAATATTTATTTTATGTGGATATAAATGTTGGATATATTTATTGTGGTTAAAAATGAAGGAGTTAATGTTGAGGTGTTTTATCAGTATTTTTGTTGGAATGAAGGTATTAAACAATTAAACCAGTGTTTTTGAGATATATTGTGTGAGTTATAATTTTTAATCTGACCGTTGGATCGTTGTAATTTTTGGATATGTTATACATATATAAGTTGAGTATATGTCCACAAATTTTGAACCGTTAAAAATGAACGTATGATTTGTTATGAATTTTAAGAGGTGACTGATTCAGAAATTAGGTTTCTGAATAATTTTGGTGGAAAATTCTAGAATTGAGTGGGCCCCACTTGTGGTTGGTGAAGAAATGTGCTGAATTTTATTTCAAATGTAGTGCGTGGGAATAGTAGCAGGTAAAGCCATCAGGTTGCAGGTCAAGTCTGCTAAAACTTTCCTATAAATAGAGGGCTAAGTTAGAATTGAATATCACAGCAGAAACAAGTTTTCTCTCTTTCTCTCTCTAGATTATTGAGTGTATTTTGTGAGTATTTAGATACTTTGTGAGTTTCTATTTATCAGTGCAAGTTTCCTTCAGCCTTATACCGATATTCCGATCAGAAGTACTGATATTTTGAGGTAAAGGATGTTATTTTCTTCATATATGATATTATTTCTTCAATATCATTATCTTAAAATATTGATCCGAATTTTATCAAATTTGGAACTTTTTGTGTCGAGTTACTATTCACGTATCACGACACTATTCACGTATCTGACACTATTCAATAGAAAAATGAAATTTTCTTCTTTTGTCCAAGATGTCTATTATGGTTACTATCTTTGATTGTATCCATGTTTTGATCTTTATTTTTGAATTACGCTTCAAAATTGGTATTTATGAAGTATTATTGATCTTGGATAAACCGTTATACGAATCCCTACTATTTGTCCTTCCGTTTCACTGGATTCCTTTTTTTTAAAATATACTTCATCATCCTCACCCTAAATAATGATATTACTAAATATCTTGACATGTAGTGCAAAGATAAATGATTAATCGATGAATATCTTTGGCCGTAGTCTGAAAGATGAATAGGTGTTGAGATGAACATGACCAATTTGGTGATACAAATGAATATCTTTGGCTTTTAGTGGTGCAAAAGATGAATATTTGATTAAAGATGTATATTGATTGTTATTACGGGGATAAAATATTGATGATGGACTTTTAAATCTTAGAAGATAGTAGAACTCATTCTCTACTTGACTCTTCTAATGGATTCTTTATTTCATTGCAGTTGTTGATCTAAAACTTGTTGGCTATTATATTTTATCAGATTTTTCCCTGTTGAAGACTAACGATAATTTGTTGTATATTATCTTAGTCATAATATTCTTTACTGGGCTAGTTGAGCTCACCCTTTTCCTTTTTGTTCCATTTTTCTCATGAGGTGAGAACATAGCAGGAACTAGTCGGGGTACGGAGTGATGGTTCTAGAAAGATGTTTTAGCAGTCCTCACTATTTCTGTAAAATAGTATTTGAATAATTGTAACGAGGACTTATTTGAGTATGGATATTGTCTAGAAGACAATATTTGTATTTAAACTCATAGTATGTGTTGTCGTATTTTGCACGACAATTGTATTATTGAAGTTGTAGTTTGCTTTCTGTACCATGTATTTGGCTACTAAGAATGGGTGTTGTATACCTATTTTGGGGGCGTCACAGTTGGTATCAAAGCTTAGGGATATAGTCTCTGGCGGAGATAGGGGAATAGAACTAGGAGGGGAGAGATGAGTAAATCCTTCGCTAGTGTGTCTTATCTAAGCTTATTGGTTGGTCAGTCATAGTATAGGGATATTATGTGATATGTTAATTTGTTTAATTAACCCTTGTTTTATGGCAGTATTTAAGAATGGCCGATGAGAACATTAACAATGGAGTGTATGAGGCTGTGGAACAAACTTTGAATTACAAATCGGGAGAACGTCTGCAACAGAAGGCAATATTCCTCCCATAAACAACACTACCGAGCAAACGATGAATGATGGAATTTTTAGGAGCTTTTTGTAGTTCATGCAAAACCAGACGAGGGAGACTGGTGCACAAAATACGGGTGGAAATGATAGCAATGCGCGGCTTGTCACAGCCAAGCAATTCAAGGAGTTGGGACCACCAGAATTTAAGGGAAAGATGGATCCGATCATGGCGGAAACGTGGATCAAGCAAATTAACAAGATATTCGATGTCTTGGGATGCACGGAGGAACAGAAGGTTCCATTCGCCACCTTTATGTTCTGCGGTGAGGCAGACTCTTTGGTGGGAGTCTCAGAAAGCGTACTCGACCACCCATACTCGGCATGTCTTGGGAAGCGTTTAAAACTATTCAATGACAAGTACTTTCACGAAAGTATTCGTCATATATGAAGGAGGTGGAGTTTATCGACCGAACAAAACAACATAACGGTGTCCCAGTACGAGGCGAAGTTTGCAGAGTTATTCAGGTTTGCACCTCATTTAGTCGAAAATGAGGAACGAATGACAAGGATGTTTCTGAGAGGTCTAAAGCCCGAGATTCGGCAATATCTTATATCTCATAAATTTTCTTTATATTCGGATGTTTGTAAATGAGGCTCAATTATTAGGCGAGATAATGAGTATGTTCAACCGAGGGACCACAACCGAGTCATCATACCCCGGCACGATGAGTACATCGAGCGATGATAACCAACGAGGAGGAAAAATACTGAACAAAGGCGGTAACCACTCGGGTGGTCATCGTGGCCATGATAATAGGAGAGGTGAGTCAAGTGGAAATTTCGGAAAGAGGAGATTCAACAATGAGGGAAGACATCAATAGCGGCAAGCAAAAGACCAACAACAAATTCTAGGGAGGAGAACGACGGCCAGCGGTTAGATGTTACAAATGCGGGAAAGAGGGACATATCATTAAACTCACAACAACAATCCAAGGTATGTTACAACCGTGGAAAGGAAGGCCACATAGCTTCGTGATTGTTACGTAGCAAAACCAAGTTCAACGGGATGATGACTCCAAGGGCTATCCGGATAAGTCGAAATCGGCCAGTTCTGGAAGGCGTTTGTCGTGGCCAAAACGCGAGAACCCGAACGAGGTGATTACGGGTAAGCTAATCTTGAACTCTTGCGATGTTTATACCTTACTAGATACCGGTTCTACCCATTCTTTTATCTCTCCTGCTTGTGCTCAACGTTTAAACTTGACTCCGGAGAAATTGGACTTTGACTTATCTGTTGAAACTCCGTTGGGTGAAACCTTCGTTACATCTACAGTTTATAAATATTTCATAATCCAAGTTGGCACTATCACATTACCTATTGATCTTATATCTTTAAAGATACTTGCTTTTGATGTGATTTTAGGAATTGATTGGTTAACCATTCATCATGCCAAAATTGATTGTTTTCGTAAGGTTGTTAGTTTTTATATTCCTAACTAACCTGTCATACGAATTCAAACAATTAAACCACTAAAATCAGTCACTATCATATCAAGCCATAAAGCTATTCGTTTATTGAAAAACGGATGTCAAGCTTTCTTAGCCCATGTTATGGATTTGAACAAAGACAAGTCAGATTTGAATAATATTTCTATTTTTAGAGAATTTTCTGATGTATTTCCTGAAGAACTTCCCGGTCTACTCCCAGAACGTGATGTTGAATTCTTTATTGACCTTGAGTAAAGATTACAAAACCCATTTCTAAAACCCCATATCGAATGGCTCCTATTGAACTTCGTGAGTTAAAAGTTCAACTACGAGAATTGTTAGACATAGGTTTCATTCGTCCTAAGACATCTCCTCTTGGGCTGCTCTGTTTTATTAAGTAAAGAAGAAAGATGGGAGTATCGACTTTGTATTGACTATCGAGAATTAAATCATGTCACCATCAAGAATAGGTATCCGCTACCTCGCATTGATGACCTGTTCGACCAGTTGCAAGGAGCACAATTCTTTTCAAAGATCGATCTTCGCTTACGGATATCATCAATGAAGATTAAAACCGAGGATATTCCAAAGACGCCTTCAAAACTCGAAGATGCGGGCATTATGAATTCTTAATCATGTCTTTTGGATTGACTAATGCTCCTGTTTGTGGCGCCCCCAAATAGGTATACATCACCCATTCTCGAGTTGTCAATACATGGTACGTAAACAACTACAACTTTATTATTACAACAAGAAACTGTGAGTTCGAATAAAAATATTATCTTACTAGACAATATCTATACTCAAATAAATCCTCATCACATTTATTGATACATTATTTTATAAAAATGGTGAGGACTACTAAACAACTCTCTAGAACCTTCATTCCATACCCCCAGGCTACGTACTTGCTATATTCTCGCCTCCACGAGAAGAAAAATGGAACAAAAAGGAAAAGGGTGAGCTCAACTAGCTCGATAAAGAATATTATGACTAAGATAATATACAACAAATTATCATTAGTCTTCAATAGGAAAAAAACTAATAGAATACAATAGACAACAAGTTTTTAAACCAATATTCGCAGCGGAAATAATAATTCATTAGAAGAGTTAAGTAGAGAATGCAAACTACTATCTTCTATGTATGAATTTAAAAGTTCGTAGTCTATCTTTTATCCCTGTAACATCAATCAACATACATCCGAATCAAATATTCATCTTTGCACTACAAAGCCCAAAGATATTCATCACCGTCATGTTCATCTAAACACTGCTTCATCTTTGCACTACTGGCCAAAGATATTCATCGAAATCATTCATCTTTTGCACTACAGCCAAAGATATTCAATAATATCATCATTTAAGACTGAGGATGATGAAACATATTTTTAAAGAAACGAATCCAGTGAAACAAAATGACAAGGATTTAGGATTAAGGATTTGTACTTTGTTTTATCCATGTCCAAAAATACCTCAAAATAATCATAGTGGTTTAAAATTCAAGAATGATCAAAACATGGATACAATCAAAGCTAGTATCCATAATAGATATTTTAGACGAAAAGGGAAAATTTTTATTTTTCGATGAATAGTGCCGTATTCGTGAATAGAGTGTCTCGTGAATAGTAACCCCGACATGAAAAAGTTTCAAATTTGATAAAAAGTTCCAACCAATATTTCAGCATAATGATATTGAAGAAATAATATCATTTGAGAAGAAAATAACATCCTTACCTCGAAAGACAAGACTTAGTTGAAACACCTGATATATAAGGCTATGACTTGAACTTTCACCGTATAGCAATACTCAAAGTATACTCAAAATACTCACAAGAATACGCCGATAATATAGAGAGAAAAACTTGAGCTTTAAGTGTGATTTTCAATTCTAACCTAAGCACCCTATTTATAGGAAAATGCTTAGAACACCAAAGCAGAAAATTTAATATAATAATATATTTATAAAAATTTGTCTACGCCAACCTTTGAGAATCTGAAATCAGCAACCTAACACATGTAAAATGAGGCTCATACATCTAAAAAATGTTTTTGTAAATTAAAACAATTAAAACTTCCAAAAATCAATTATTTTGGAACTTTGGAACTTCAATAATTCATAATAAATAGCTCTTTTATCAGAAAAATTCGAAACTCACAAATTTCCATAGGAAATTCCATTATCTACAACTTTGCAGAAGGAAGTTTTTCCAAATTCCAAACAAAAATTAACTGAAATCCACAAACGGGCGATTTTACAAGCTATAATCAAATTTCAGTCAATAAATGGGGTCCACCGACATGTTTAACATGTTTTAAACATTTATTACAACAAAAATACTCTTCCTCCTCATATACTCATATATCCCACATTCGTTGTAAAAATATCACCATTATTATATTATTAAAATAATATATTTAAATGAATTATTTTATCGAGAAAAGATAAAATATTAATTTTCAACAATTGTCATTTTAAAATTTTTCTCCATCTATATCCACATAAAATTAATATTTTCCTCATCATATGAATCAATAATTAATTATTCACAAATAATATTACTGAATCACAATATTGACAATCGAGCGGGTTCCTGAAAGAGGGGCTTTTTCAATAAGAATTTCTCCTTCTTGCCGCAATTAGGTGACCAAACCTCTCCTTAGATGAACTTTCTAGACATTGCCAATAATGTTATCTAATAATATTATTCGGATAATATGAATTATTGCTTCGATAATGAAAAATCTTGTGTAATGACAATTATTGAAACAATGAGAATATAAAATATCAACGTAGCAATTATTAAATTAATAAAATCTTTGAATAAGAATTATCAGTAACCATTATTGAGTAGTGTCTTCTTACATAAGAATTAATAATTGGTGCAATACCGTATGCTACTTGTTCAACAACGCATATTAGTGTGTTTTAACCACAACGGGTATTCAACGATATTAATTGTGAATAACTACGCCTGTTATTTATAAACAATTTATATTTGTCGTTTTCTTCATCCAATCGCTTTTTCGTTATGGGGCCCACAAAAAGATCATTGTGTTATACGAATATTCCCAAGCAAAGAAGAATAATATTCCACGACCAAACGAATATTCCCCGAACAATGAATATTTTATAACCACTTGCTTATTTTGAAATATTTGCGTATTTTACCCATAACTATCCACATTAATCAAATCAACCCTTACTATTTCAAAATAATAAATAGAGGAAAATAAATTTCATTTATTAATAATTTGGGATCTTACAACCTCCCTCCTTATGAAATTTCGTCCTCGAAATTGACGTCGTGCATACACAGTGTTTCAAAAGATGAGAATACCTCGCTTTCATTTCGTTTCAACTCCCGGTCATTTCCTCTATAGCATGATTCCTCCACGAAAACTTTAACTTGTGGTATGACCTTTCTTGCTAGCGTAGGACATGCTCCTTCCTATCCAAGATCTTGACAGTACCTCCTCATCGTTAAGTCTTGGCTATCTCGTCCGGTTCTAACTTCTATAACGTGGTTCGGTCTTTCACATATTTACAAAGTACGAGATATGTGAAACACATTATGAACACGAGCCATACTTTCGGAGGTAACGCGAGTCTATAAGCTCATTTCCTACTCGGTCCAAGAATTTGAAATGGACCAATAAATCGTGGATTGAGTTTTCCTCTCTTCCCAAATCTTGTAACTCCCTTCCATGGAGCAACTCGCAACAATACATGATCCCCTATACTAAATTTCACGTCCTTTCGATGAAGATCCGCATAACTCTTTTGTCGATCTTGTGCCGTTTGTATACGTTGTCGAATCATTTGGATCTTTTCGGTAGTCATACGTACTAACTTGGGTCCCAACAATGTTGCTTCACCCACCTCATCCCAACATATTGGAGAACGACATTTTCGTCCATATAATGCTTTGAATGGAGCCACACCTATACTTGCCTGATAACTGTTGTTGTAGGAGAATTCCACCAATGGTAAATACTTATCCCAACTACCCTTGAAGTCTAGGACACAGATTCTTAATAGATCTTCAAGAGTTTGAATAGTCCTCTCTGATTGTCCGTCCGTTTGGGGATGGTATGCCGAACTGAATCGTAAATCCGTGCCCATAGCTTTTTGCAAGCTAACCCAAAATCTTGAAGTGAATCTTGGGTCACGATCCGAAACTATGGATACTGGCATGCCATGCAACCTCACAATCTCATTCACGTACATACTAGCAAGACGCGTTCAAGGAATAAGTCTCCGTGTCGGCAAGAAATGAGCGGACTTGGTTAATCTATCAACAATAACCCAAATAGCATTGATGCCTTGAGAAACCGTAGGAAGACCCGTGAACGAATCCATGGTAATGTGTTCCCACTTCCATTTCGGAATCTCAAGTGGTTGCAACGGACCCTTAGGTACTAGATGCTCCGCCTTTACACGTTGGCAAGTTAAACACATCGAGATAAACTTTGCAATCTCTCTCTTCATATTGTTCCACCAAAATGTATGTCGAAGATCACGATACATTTTGGTACTTCCAAGATGGATTGCAAATGGTGTATTGTGTGCCTCCATCATAATCTTGTACTTCAAATCAGAGTCGTTAGGGACACAAAGTCTAGAGTGGACTCGAAGTATTCCTTCTTCATCAATTCTCGCTTAGAATAGCTCTTTCTTGTACTTTCTTCTTCATACGCATCAGCTCCGGGTCGGTGGCTTGAGCAACCTTAACTTTTTCTATTAAAGTTGGCTCTATGCGTATACTTGACATCATCACACTCATTCCTCGCATATGATCTTCTACTCAACGCGTCAGCTACCACGTTCGCTTTTCCAAGATGGTATTGAATAGTGTGGTCGTAATCTTTCAATAGCTCGAGCCAACATCGCTGCCGCATGTTGAGTTCTTTTTGAGTGAAGAAATATTTAAGGCTTTTATGGTCTGAATATATCTCCACTTTCTCCCCATATAGATAGTGCCTCCATATCTTTAGCGCAGAACGATCAGCTTTACTAACTTTAGATCATGAGTAGGATAATTCCTCTCATACTCTTTAAGTTGTCACGAGGCATAAAGCATGACTTTCCAAAGTTGCATGAGAACACATCCTAACCCTTTGCACAAGCATCATCATGAGATAACAAATCCATCGAACCGGATGGTATTGTTAGAAACAGTCTTAAAATAAGTCTCCTCTTAAGCTCTTGGAAACTCTTCTCGCATTCTTCGCTCCAACGAATTTTGTATCCTTTCGAGAGTTAAATGAGTTAATGGAGTAGCGATTCGAAAAACCCTTCCACACGAATCTCCGATAATAACCAAATTAAGCCCAAAAGCTACGTTCTTGATCAATTTCTTGTTTGCTCCCAACTTTTATTGCTTCTATCTTCACGGATCAACAGATACTCCATGTTTCGACACCACGTGCCCAAGGAATGCTACTCAAGCCGAACTCACATTTCTTCAATTTGGCATATAGTTTGTTTTCACGAAGCCTTTGAGTATCGACTTCAAATGGTGCTCATGATCTTCACGACATTTGGAATATATGAGGATGTCATCAATAAAAACAACAACGAATCGATCCAAATATTCCTTGAATACTCGGTTCATCATATCCATGAAAGCATAGAGGAGCATTAGTTAGTCCGAAAGACATGAGTAAGAATTCATAATGCCCATACCGAAGTTCTAAGGCGGTCTTTGGAATATCCTCGCCTCTAATCTTGGTTTGATGATATCGAGCGAAGATCAATCTTTGAAAAAATTGTGCCCTTGCAATCGGTCAAACAAATAGTCATCAATACGAGGTAGAGGATACCTATTCTTGATGGTGACATGGTTCAATTCCGATAGTCAATACAAAGTGGCATACTCCCATCTTTCTTCTTTACTGAATAAAACAGGAGCACCCCAAGGAGATGTACTTGGGGCGAATGAAACCGATGTCCAAATTTCGTAGTTGGACCTTTAACTCCTCGAAGTTCAATAGGAGCCATTCGATATGAGGTTTTAGAAATGGGCTTTGTACCGGGTTCAAGATCAATAAAGAATTCAACTTCACGTTACGGGGTAGGCCGGAAGTTCTTCAAGAAATCGTCGGAAAGTCAATAACAACAGAATATTATTCAAATTTGACGTGTCTTTATTCAAATCCATAACATGGACTAAGAAAAATTGACATCCGTAATAAGCGAATGACTTCATGGCTTGATATGAAAATGTTTGACTACAATGGTTTGATTGCTTGAATTGAATAACAAAGTTGCTTAGGAATATGAAAACTAACAACCTTACGAAAGTAATCATTTTTGCATGATGAGTAGTTAACCTTAAAATCACATCAAAACAAATATCTCTATAGAAATAAGGTTAACGGTAATGTGATAGTGCCAACTGAATCAAGCAAGATTTCTAAACAATGGATGTGATGAAAGTTTCTCCTAATGGAGTTTCCACAGATAGGTCAAAGTCTAATTTCTCCTGAGTCGAGTTTAAGCGTTGAGCACATGCGGAGAGATAAATGAATGGGTAGCACCTCCAGATCAGTAAGGTATAAACTTCGCAAGAATTTATAAATAGCTTACCCGTGATCACCTCGTTTGGGTTCCTCGCATTTTGACCGATCACAACAAACGCTTCTTCCCGAAATCGTTGACTTTGACTTTTACGTGACGATCTTTTGAGTCACCGTCCCATTGAACTAGGTTTATTCTGTATGATCTCGAAGCGATATGTCTTTCCTTTCCACAATTATAGCATACCTAGAACTATTGTGGGCGGCTTTGAATGATATGTCCCTCTTTTCGCATTTGTAGCATATAATGGGTGGTCGTTCTCCTCCCTTAGAATCGGTTGCTTCCCTTGTCGTCTTCACATGGTTGTTGTTAAATCTCCTCTTTTTAAAATCTCCTCCCCGACTCGCTTCTTCTATTTTCATGGCCATGATTACCACCAGTGTGGTTACCATTTTGTCCCGTCTGCTTTCTTTCTCCGTTTGGTTATCATTATTACATTGATCTTATCTACGATGCGATCCTCGTTATGGTCCCTCGGTTGAACATACTCGTTATCTCGCTCTAACAATTGAGCCACATTAACAACATCCGAATAGAGAAAAATTTATGAGAAATGAGATATTGTAGTATCTGGGTTTCAAACCTCTCGAAACTTCCGCGTCATCGTTCCTCATTTTCCACCAAATGAGGTGCAAACCTGGATAACTCTGCAAACTTTGCCTCGTACTGAGACACCGTCATGTTGTTTTGTTCTAATCTGATGAACTCCACTTCCTTCATATGACGAACACTTTCAGGAAAGTATTTATCATTAAATAATTTCTGAAATGTCTCCCAAGACATCTTTGAAAAGTCGGGTGGATGGAGTGCGCTTCACGACTCTCCACCGATAGTCTGCCTCGCCACGGAACATAAAGGTGGCGAATGGAACCTTCTGTTCCTCCGTGCATCCCAAGACATCGAATATCTTGGTAATTTGCTTGACCCATGTTTCCGCCATGATCGGATTTGGCTTTCCCTTAAATTCTGGTGGTCCCAACTCTTTGAATCGCTTGGGCAGTGACAACCCGTGAATTGCTATCATTTCCTCCTGTATTTTGAACACGAGTCTCCTCGTCCGATTTTGCATGAATCGCAAAAAGCTTCTAAACATCCCTTAATCATCATCGCTTTCGGTGGTGTTGTTCACGGAAGAACATTGCCACTGTTTGCACGTTCTCCTCGTTGGTGAGTCTGACAGCGTCTCCACGGTCTCATTTCCATTGTTAATATTCTCGATCGACATTCTCAAATCTTTGTCCATAAAAAACAAGGGTTAATTAAAGAAAATCAATATATCACATAATATCCCTATATCTTGACCAACTAACAAATAAGCTTAGGTAGGACACACTAGCGAAGGATTTACTCGTCTCTCCCTCCTAGTTCTATTCCCCGATCTTCGCCAGAGATCATATCCTAAGCTCGATACCAACCGTGGCGCCCCCAAATAGGTATACATCACCCATTCTCGAGTTGTCAATACATGATGCATGAAACAACTACAACTTTATTATTACAACAAGAAAAGCGTGAGTTTGAATACAAATATTATCTTCTAGACAATATCTATACTCAAATAAATCCTCATCACATTTATTGATACATTATTTTATAAAAATGGTGAGGACTACTAAACAACTCTCTCTAGAACCTTCATTCCATACCCCACTAGTACTTGCTATATATTCTCGCCTCACGAGAAGAAAAATGGAACAAAAAGGAAAAGGGTGAGCTCAACTAGCTCGATAAAGAATATTATGACTAAGATAATATACAACAAATTATCATTAGTCTTCAACAGAAAAAAACTAATAGAATACAATAGACAACAAGTTTTTAAACCAATATTCGCAGCGGAAATAATAATTCATTAGAAGAGTTAAGTAGAGAATGCAAACTACTATCTTCTATGTATGAATTTAAAAGTTCGTCGTCTATCTTTTATCCTTGTAACATCAATCAACATACATCTGGAATCAAATATTCATCTTTGCACTACAGGCCAAAGATATTCATCAGTTGATCATGTTCATCTAAACACTGCTCATCTTTTACTACGGGCCAAAGATATTCATCGAAATCATTCATCTTTGCACTACAGGGCCAAAGATATTCAATAATATCATCATTTAAGACGAGGATGATGAAACATATTTTTAAAGAAACGAATCCGAAGTGAAACAAAATGACAAGGATTAAGGATTAAGGATTAAGGATTAGTACTTTGTTTTATCCATGTCCAAAAATACCTCAAAATAATCATAGTGGTTTAAAATTCAAGAATGATCAAAACATGGATCAATCAAAGCTAGTATCCATAATAGATATTTTTAGGCGAAAAGGAAAATTTTTATTTTTCGATGAATAATCTTAGTATTAGTGAATAGAGTGTCTCATGAATAGTAACCCGACATGAAAAAGTTTCAAATTTGATAAAAGTTCCAACCAATATTTCAAAGATAATGATATTGAAGAAATAATATCATTTGAGAAGAAAATAACATCCTTACCTCGAAAGACAGTGCTTCAGTTGAAACAGGATATAGGCTATGACTTGAACTTGCAAGTATAGCAATACTCAAAGTATACTCAAAATACTCACAAGAATACGCTTTCGATAATATAGAGAGAAAAAACTGATTTACGGTGTGATTTTCAATTCTAACCTAAGCACCCTATTTATAGGAAAATGCTTAGAACACCAAAGCGAAAAAATTTAATATAATAATATATTTATAAAAATTTGTCTATGCCAACCTTTGAGAATCTGAAATCAGCAACCTAACACATGTAAAATGAGGCTCATACATCTTAAAAATGTTTTTGTTAATTAAAACAATTAAAACTTCCAAAAATCAATTATTTTGGAACTTTGGAACTTCAATAATTCATAATAAATAGCTCTTTTATCAGAAAAATTCGAAACTCACGAATTTCCATAGGAAATTCCATTATCTACAACTTTGCAGAAGGAAGTTTTTCCAAATTCCAAACAAAAATTAACCGAAATCCACAAACGGGCGATTTTACAAGCTATAATCAAATTTCAGTCAATAAATGGGGTCCACCGACATGTTTAACATATTTTAAATATTTATTGCAACAAAAATACTCTTCCTCCTCGTATACTCATATATCCCACATTCGTTGTAAAAATATCACCATTATTATATTATTAAAATAATATATTTAAATGAATTATTTTATCGGAAAAGATAAAATATTAATTTTCAACAATTGTCATTTTAAAATTTTCTCCATCTATATCCACATAAAATCAATATTTTCCTCATCATATGAATCAATAATTAATTATTCACAAATAATATTACGAAATCACAATATGCCGAGGCGGTTCCGGAAAGAAGGGGATTTCGATAAGAATTTCTCTCTTCTTGGCCTTGATTAGGTGACCAAACCTCTCCTTGAATGAACTTTCTAGACATTGCCAATAATGTTATCTAATAATATTATTCGAGATAATATGAATTATTGCTTCGATAATAAAAAATCTTGTGTAATGACAATTATTGAAACAACAAACAATATAAAATATCAACGCAAAGCAATTATTAAATCAATAAAATCTTTGAGCGATAATTACGTAACCATTATTGAGTAGTGCCTTCTTACATAAGAATCAATAATTGGTGCAATATCGTGTCTTCTTGTTGAACAACGCGTATTAGTAGTGTTTTTAACCACCGTGTATTCCAACAAGATTAATTGTATAACAACTATGCCGTTATTTATAAACAACTTATATTTGTCGTTTTCTTCATCCAATCGCTTTTCGTTATGGGGCCCACAAAAGACTGCGCCATCGTACGAATATTCCCCGACAGCAAGAATATTCCACGACCAAACGAATATTCCCCAACAACAATGAATATTTTATAACCACTTGCTTATTTTGAAATATTTGCGTATTTTACCCATAACTATCCACATTAATCAAATCAACCCTTACTATTTCAAAATAATAAATAGAGGAAAATAAATTTCATTTATTAATAATTTGGGGTCTTACACCTGCTGCTTTCATGGATATGATGAACCGTGTATTCAAGGAATATTTGGATCATTTTGTTGTTGTTTTTATTGATGACATCCTCATCTATTCCAAAAGCCGTGAAGATCATGGGCACCAATTGAAGCTGATACTTAAAAGGCTTCGTGAAAACAAACTTTATGCCAAGCTGAAGAAATGCGAGTTCTGGCTTGAGGAAGTAGCATTCCTTGGGCACGTGGTGTCAAAACATGGAGTATCTGTCTGCCGCAAAGATTAAAGCGATCTGAAGTTGGGAGCAACCAAAGTCGGTGGCCAAAGTCGTAGCTTTAAGAAGCTTAGTTGGTTATTATCGTAGATTCGTGGAAGGATTTTCTCGAATCGCTACTCTGTTAACTCAGTTGACTCGGAAAGATACAAAATTTGTATGGAGCGAGGAATGCGAGAAGATTTTCCAAGAGCTCGAGAGGAGACTCATTTTGGCACTGTTACGCAGCAATACCATACAATGCGGATGGATTTGTTATATCTGACGATGCTTGAGCAAAGGGTTAGGATGCGTTCTCATGCAACATGGGAAAGTCATAGCCTATGCCTCACGATAACTCAAAGAATATGAGAGGAATTATCCTACTCATGATCTAGAGTTAGCGGCGTGATCGTATTCGCGTTGAAAATTTGGAGACACTACTTGTATGGGGAGAAAGTGGAGATTTATACGGACCATAAAAGCCTCAAATATTTCTTCACCCAAAAAAAGAACTCAACATGCGGCAATGACGTTGGCTTGAACTATTGAAAGATTAATCACACTATTCAATATCATCACGGAAAAGCGAGCGTAGTAGTGGTGCGTTGAGTAGAAAGATCATATCTGCGATGCGAGTGCAATATTGTTAATCTGAAAGGCCCATTCGTATGACTTGCAAAGGATGGAGGTAGAATTAAAGACTACAAATGATGACCCACGATGATGATGGCGAATATCTGAGTAGAACCAACTTTAATCGATAAAGTTAAAGCTGCTCAAGCTACGGACCTGGAGTTGATGCGTATAAAGAAGAAAGTACAAGAAGGTGTTATTCCAGAAGCGAGAATCGATGAAGAAGGAATACTTAGATTCAACTCCGGACTTTGTGTTTCTAACGATTCTGACTTGAAGCATAGAATCATGATGGAGGCACACAACACCCCGTTTGCAATCCATCCTGGGAGTACCAAAATGTATCATGATATTCGACATACATTTTGGTGGAACAATATGAAGAAAGAGATCGCGGAGTTTATCTCGAGGTGTTTAACTTGTCAACGTGTAAAGGCGGAGCATCAAGTGCCAAAGGGTCCATTACAACCACTTGAGATTCCGAAATGGAAGTGGGAACACATTATTATGGATTTCGTTATAGGTCTTCCCAAAGTTTCTCAAGGCATAGATGCGATTTGGGTTATTGTTGATAGATTAACCAAGTCTGCCCATTTCTTACCTATACGTGAGACTTATTCCCTTGAACGTCTTGTTCGCATGTACGTGAATGAGATTGTGAGATTGCATGGCATGCCGGTATCCATAGTTTTGGATCGTGACCCAAGATTCACTTCACGATTTTGGGTTAGCTTGCAGAAAGCTATGGGCACGGATTCTGATTTAGTTCGGCATACCATCCTCAAATGGACGGACAATCAGAGAGGACTATTCAAACCCTTGAAGATCTATTAAGACTTTGTGTCCTAAATTTTAAAGAAAGTTGGGATAAGTACTTGCCACTAGTGGAATTCTCCTACAACAACAGTTATCAAGCAAGTATAGGTATGGCACCATTTGAGGCGTTGTATGGACGAAAGTGTCATTCTCCAGTATGCTGGGATGAGGTGGGAGAAGCAACGTTGTTGGGACCAGAATTAGTACGCATGACTACAGAAAAGATCCAAATGATTCGACAACGTATTCAAACGGCACAAGATCGACAAAAGAGTTATGCGAATCTTCATCGAAGAGACGTGGAATTTAATATTGGGGATCATGTATTGTTACGTGTTGCACCATGGAAGGGAGTTACAAGATTTGGGAAGAGAGAAAAGCTCAATCCACGATTTGTTGGTCCATTTGAGATTCTTGACCGAATAGGAAATGTGGCCTATAGACTCGCATTACCTCCAAGTATGTCTCCTGTTCATAATGTTTTTCACATATCCATGCTTCGTAAATATGTGAAAGACCCGAACCATATTATTATTGCGTTAGAACCCGGACGAGATAGCAGAAGATTTAACGTCTGAAGAAGTACTGTTAAGATCTTGGATAGGAAAGAGCATATCCTGCGCGCACGGTTATACCACAAGTTAAGGTTTTATGGAGAAACCATGCTATTGAAGAAATGACACAGGAGTTGGAATCGAGAAATGAAAGCGAGGTATCCTCACCTTTTGAAACACTGAGTGCGTGTATGTGATTTCGAGGACGAAATTTCATAAGGAGGGGAGGTTGTAAGACCCCAACTTATTATAAATAAAATCAATTTCCTCTAATTATATTTGTGAATAATAAGGTATTAATTTGATATAATTCTCTCGTTATGGGTGAAATGTGCAAATTTTGCAAAATATGCAAGTGGTAATAAAATAATCATTGTTGTCGAGGAATATTCGTTTGGTCATGGAATATTCTTGTTGTGGGGAATATTAAATGACTGGTAGCCTTGATCATTTATGGGCCCCATAATGAGAATAAGTGTCGGATGAAGAAAAGCGACAAGTTTGAGTTTTTATAAATAACTTGGCGTAGTTATTCTTTGTTAACACTATTGGAATACCGGTGGTTAAAATCTGATGTCTGGCGTGGATGCATGATGATTGATGAATTATTGATCCTTACGTGAAGGCACTTACTCAATAATTATTACGATGATTCTTTTTCAATATTTTATTTTATTGATTCAATAATTCTTTGCGTTGATATTTATATTATTGTTGTTTGATAATTGTCAACGCAAGATATTTCCCATTATCGGATCAATAATTCATATTATTTGAATAATATTATTAGATAGCATTATTAGCGATGTCTAAAAAAGTTACATCGAGAAGAGGTTTGGTCACCTAATTGCGCCATGATAAGGAAAAATTCTTATTGAAAACCCCTCTTTCTGAACGGCTTTGGTTGTCATAAATGTGATTCTATAAAATTATTTGTGAATAATTAATTATTGATTCATATGATAAAGAAATATTTATTTTATGTGAATATAAATGTTGGATATATTTATTGTGGTTAAAAATGAAGGAGTTAATGTTGAGGTGTTTTATCGATATTTTTGTTGGAATGAAGGTATTAAAAATTAAACCAAAGTGTTTTGAGATATATTGTGTAAGTTATAATTTTTAATCCGAATAGTTGGATCGTTGTAATTTTGGATATATTATACATATATAAGTTGAGTATATGTCCACAAATTTTGAGCCGTTAAAAATGAGCGTATGATTTGTTATGAATTTTAAGAGGTGGTGATTCGAAATTAGGTTTATAAATGATTTTGGTGGAAAATTCTAGAATTGAGTGGGCCCCACTTGTGGTTGGTGAAGAAATGTCTTGAATTTTATTTCAAATGTGGTGGGTGGGAATAGTAGCGAGTAAAGCCATCGGGGTTGCGGTCAAGTCTGCTAAAATTTTCCTATAAATAGAGGGCTAAGTTAGAATTGAAAATCACACCAGAAACAAGTTTTCTCTCTTTCTCTCTCTAGATTATTGAGTGTATTTTGTGAGTATTTAGATACTTTGTGAGTTTCTATTCATCGATTGCAGTTCTCTTGACCTTTATATCTGAGATATTCCGATTAAATCTTGATATTTTGAGGTAAGGGATGTTATTTTCTTCATATATGATATTATTTCTTCAATATCATTATGCCGAAATATTGATCTGAATTTTTATCAAATTTAGAACTTTTTGTGTCGGAGTTACTATTCACGTATACGGCACTATTCACCGAAAAATAAAATTTTCTTCTTTTTGTCCAAGATGTCTATTATGGTTACTATCTTTGATTGTATCCATGTTTTGATCTTTATTTTTGAATTCTGCTTCAAAATTGGTATTTATGAAGTATTATTGATCTTGGATAAACTGTTATACGAATCCTTACTATTTGTCCTTCCGTTTCACTGGATTCGTTTTCTTTAAAATATTTTTCATCATCATCAGTCCTAAATGATGATATTACTAAATATCTTCGGCCTGTAGTGCAAAGATAAATGATTAATCGATGAATATTTTTGGCCCGTGAGTGCAAAGATAAGCAGTGTTGAGATGAACATGACCAACCGGGTGATACTGAATGAATATCTTTGGCACAGTAGTGCAAAGATGAATATTTGATTAAAGATGTATATTGATTGTTATTACGAGGATAAAATATTGATGATAGACTTTTAAATCTTAGAAGATAGTAGAACTCATTCTCTACTTGACTCTTCTAATGGATTCTTTGTTCTATAACTGCAGTTGTTGATCTAAAACTTATTGGCTATTATATTTTATCGTTTTTTCCTGTTGAAGACTAACGATAATTTGTTGTATATTATCTTAGTTATAATATTTTTTCTTTGGGCTAGTTGAGCTCACCTTTTTTTCCTTTTTGTTCCATTTTTCTCGGGAGGTGAGAACATAAGCGAGGAACTAGTCGGGTGCGGGAGTGATGGTTCTAGAAAGATGTTTTAGCGATCCCTCACTATTTACGTAAAATAGTGTTTGAATAATTATAACGAGGACTTATTTGAGTGTGGATATTGTCTAGAAGATAATATTTGTATTTAAATTCATAGTATGTATTGTCGTATTTTGCACGACAATTGTATTATTGAAGTTGTAGTTTGCTTTCATGCATCATGTATTTGGCGACTTTCGAATGGGTGTTGTATACCTATATTTTGGGGTCGCCACAAATAAGAGGAGTCTTTTTATTATTATTATTATTATTATTATTATTATTATTATTATTATTATTATTATTATTATTATTATTATTATTATTATTTAATTCCTAAAAGGGTTTAGAAATTAATTAATAAAAGTACTCTCATAAGTTCCTAATTAGATTTGGAATCTAATTAATTAAAAAAGTTTAATTAATTAAAATAAACCATATTCCTAAATAGTTTAGAGGGTTGTCTACATCTATAAATAAGAAATGTCTTTTTATGGGTTAGGGTTAGACAAACTTCCAAGAGTTGTGAGAGTACTTGCAATTTCTATAGAGATAGAAATTAGGATTTTTTTTCAACACCCATCTTCTTGAATAGATATTATTCCCTGGTGGATCACTTCTAGAGGCCAAACACTTAGGTGGTTAACGTTGATCTAAAGAAGGAATCTCATCGGTGTAATTCAAGGAGGATGCGAAGAACTTGGAATTGAACTCTTACATGAGGAAACTTTGATCTATGAGGGTATGATTCTATATTCTCCATCTCTTTCATATAATTGATAATTGAGCACAATGTATGATCATGGTTATGATTTGTATAAAAAATTTAAATTCGATTTTCTCGTGTTTCCGCTTTGTTTATGTAATTTGATTGCATGTATGTGTAATATCTAAACTTAACAAACATTTGTCCTTTTAATGCATTTTGAGACATGTAATTTAAGCTAAATTCACTTTGTACAAAAGACCATTGTTATTCTTCCTTTTAAAATTGGTCTAATTAGCATGTATTCAATTAAATGAGTTTAAGCAATTATGTTAACTTCACAAGTAAATAATGTGAGGGATTGAAACAAATTTCCCAAAATAAATTTATACGAGTCACGAGTTAGACGAATATTTAAAAATTGCATTGTTGTTTCTTTTTATTGGGTCAAATTTCAAAATTGTCTTTACAAGTTGTCACCTATTTTTAATTTGACCCTTTGAGTTGCAAAAACCTCAATTTTAGTCCTTCAAGTAGCCAATTTATTCAATTGACTCCTAACTTTGTCTTTGACTCAATTAAGATTTTTGCAATGAAGGACTCAATTGAATAAGATTAACCACTTGAGGGACTCTATTGTAATTTTTACAAATTAAAGGGCCAAATTAAAATTTGTTAACAACTTAGGAATACTTTTGTAATTCGGCATTTTTTTAAAAAAAAATCTAACTACTACAAACACTTGAATTGTGTACTTGTTGTCCAATCCAAATTACACCCCTAAAAACTATCAGTTAGGTCGTCATTGATGTCTCATAATTCTTTTTGTAGCACCCGTACCTCTATTAAAGATAGGAATCAACTACAAAATTGTAATGGAGAATCAAAGGTGCAACGATTTTATTGTGTATGATTTGAAAAGATCAAAAAAAAAAAAAAAATCAACAATTTTACTGTGTATGATTTGAAGATATTAATAGGTGTGAGTCTTTTAGCTACTAGTAAACGTATTATATGAATTTAAGAGCCTGCAAATTTAGTTAACCAAACAAGTAATACTTGCTAGCTAGGTTTGTTCTGCAACTATTTAGTGTACGATTATTTGGGCTCATTATAATTGGTATAGTCCGCATAGTTGTACTTTTTTTATGTTCCAAAATGAGAAATTAATTTTATTTCGTTTTATTGGAATTTTGACTGTTTTTTAGATTTGACAAATTTGGACTAAATATTAAGATGATTTCTTTTTGTGAATAAATATTTTTTGAAATAAAATGTGTAACTGCTAATAAAATTTAAATTAAATATTTTTTATATTCAAGTATGTTGTTGACAAACCTTAGTTCAATGGCCCAATGCTATTCCATTTTTTTTTCTTTCTTAAGGACCAGGTAGTACAACCGTACAGGGCCTGGGCTACCCTGCAAACACATATATATAGAGAGAGGACCTGTGAATAGCTAACGTTGTAAATTTAACTTTATCCTTATAATAAATCGTGATCGTCCAATCACGTATCTAATGGTGAAAATTATCTCTCGTCCGTATGGGTGTAAGTCGAGCCAAGTAGTTCGGTACCCGACTCGAGATCGGCTAGAAAATATGATCCAAAGCTCGAATTCGAAGTTAATCCGAGTTGAATATGATCTATACTCGTTTTCTGTTTAATGATACACGAGTCGAATTCAAGCATACCAGTGTTCGCTCATATTAGGGTTCGAGTATTTTATTTTTTCTCGAACCATACTCGATACATGCTCGATGGATCATATTCGAATATTGGTCTGATCTATGTTAGTAAGCTAAATATGTGATATTTGTATCAATCTTTATAATTTATAAAGTGTAGTATGAAATTGTGTAAACTTGTACTTGAATTATAAACCAATTAATTGAATGTCAATTTATATTACATTCTTTATAATTTCAATACATAAATAAAAGTGAAAAAGTTATATATATAAATATTAGTTAAGTAACCAATTTAGTATGTAGTGGTTCAGTTTTAAGTAAAATGAATCATATTCGAAACTCGATTTGAAGGCTCATGAGTAACTCGCTATGTAAACGAGTTGAGTACTTACGAACTGAGTAGGTCCGAGTAATGATCTGAGTCGAATCTGGCGCAAAAATATAAATCCCTTATCGAATCCGAGCCGAATTCGAGCTCAATTTTTTCTAGTCGAGTTGAATCTGAGCATGAAGGTGTTCGCTGATATTCGACTCGTTTACACCCCTACTCATCCGCAGTTTAATATTGCGGAGTTTGCACAACTAAAGTACGGATTCAAAAATTATCAAAACACCCTTCAAGATTCGCACTTTAATAGTGCGGACGATAAATTTCAAAATATTCGGTATATTATTATAATATTAAAATTAGTGGTATTTTTGTAATATTCTCATCCGCAATATTAAAATGTGGATGGTGAGTTTATATATATATGGGACCTATTCCATAGCATGTGCTTGCTATGATCACTATTCTAGCAAACAAGTCTTAACCGTTAATCCAGATATTCAATACCACAAAGAAGAATTTGTTTTTTACGTCTACACCTCTTACCTGCTGTCAGAGAAATTTTTTTTCCCTGGCCACAAGTAAGAGGTGCGGCCATGAGAAATGTCGAAAACACACACACCTTACTAGAAACAATTGGCCTTTGATGAAGGCTCAAATCCATCACATAAATTCAAAAAATCATCACGAAAGGTGATGACTTTAGCCATCACAAAGGCCATCTTGTATACTCCCATCAGGAAAGATTTTTTGTAATGGTTTTGACAATCACGCATATGCTTAGTACTTTTGTGATAATTAATGCAATCACATTTACACGTAATTTACTATAATTGTCAAAGTCATCACAAAAAAAACACATGAATTTAAGGATCAAAGGTAAGAACGTGAATCTCTTTTTACGGACAATTTATTTCACTAATTAACTGTATCAAATGATACTTGTAGGATTCTAACCCTTCCCCTATTTGCAAACTAAATAACAAGTATTACCACTATACCAAAGTCCAGATCATGATTATAATTATAAACCAAAATATAAATTAAAAGGAAACTGAAATTTATCTAGGCACACTTAGAAGGGGGGGGGGGTTGAATAAGTGTGAAGGCAATCTATGACCAACTTTTATAAACTATTAATTTTAGGCTACTAAAATGATTGAAATCAGTTTACTGAATTAATATAGCCTTTTTAATAAAATACTTGATGTGTAAAGAATTATCTTAATATAATGCAAGTAGTCAAATTAAGATAATTAAGTAACTTATGTGATTTTAAAGTAAAGCAAATAATAAAATCAACACCAAGATTTTTACGTGGTTCAACTATTACCCTCTATGATAATAGCCTAGTCCACGTCCAATACCAACTAGTATTGGAGACTCACTTTATTTATTTCCTTATAAATAAAAACAGATTACAAAACAGATTCCAACAAAAATTAATTAACAATTAATTTCCCTTGAGCTATCTTGCTCCTTGTGCACCTATGCACCCTTCAAGCACCTTTGCTTCCTTGAACCTGTTTGTAACTCTTTCCCTAATCCACTAGGATTAAAACCTTTAGACTACACTTAGTCTAAAACAGAAAATTCAATACAATTATAGAGGTCTATGATCAATGCAAGAATAATCAATTTAACAATTAAAGGCTCAACTATATGCAATGATCAAATAGCACAAAATAAATAAGCAATTAATTTTTTACCAAATATCACCTCAAATAATACTTGAAATTAAACTGCTTAGCTTCTCAAAAATTTGCACTTAGCAGAATCAGATTGATCAATAATAATAATAAGTGCACCTTTGAATAATTAAATGAGTTACGTGTTTATTCCAAGCATCAAAATATTCTTTTTATAGCCAACCATATATTACCGTTAATTATAAAGATAAGTCTTGATGGTTCAAACGGTATAGAACTTCTTTAAAAAATAATTCCGTTGAATGCAAAATAGACGTTAAAGAAGTAATATGCGTTGCTACGCCACGAATAAGAGATCAATTTGAGAAATAATCTCAACCATTTGTTGTAGAAGTAAAAACATGGAAGACTCTTTAAAAAGAATTATCCCACTTAACAAGATTTGACCCATTCTTTTAAAAAATCGTGTATACAACAAATCTCCCTTTCTCTCTCTTATATCAAGGTAACAGTTTATAATATCTATCCAAAACTAATTTCCTGTGAGTTACCAAAGATTGAATAAGTCAAAAGCCCACAAAAAGATAACCACTTGCTTTCTCTCTCTAAGCATTAACAAAAGTGACGTGTAAAAGAAGACTATCAATCACTTATCATTTCCAATCTCCTAGACAAAATTTCTCATAAACCATAATTACCTCTTCCTTGAAAAATATAAATATCAAATCATCAAAAAGATAAATCCTGCAAGTATACCACATATATTCCCACGTGTATCCAGCATATCATGCAACATATATAAATATTTCTTTTGACTTTCAAATACTACACAATTCACAGTACGTCATATGTGGCTAAATATATCCATATAAAATGTACTCCAAGTGTGTGATTATAATTTGCATGTAACATGGATAAAACATTTTCATAAAATCATTTAAAAACATTTTTCATTTAAGACATATAAAAATGCAAATAATATGTCCTAGAGCCTTTAAATGAAAAATCAATTATTATGCAATTAATCTCACATTTGTTTTCCTAGAAAAGAGAAATTCCTTCAAAGTATTGAATATCCAATCAAAGCTCTTTATCACCAAAATACCTGAAAAGCCATAAAATAATTTAGTACTTTAAACATCTCATCATCAAAAACATAAGGCTAGAATATGACTAAGTCAACATTCTTCCCATTTTTGATGATGACAACCCAAAATTGTTTTAACTCTCATAAGCTCCCCCTGAATATATGCATAACAGAATAAGCTCCCCCTAAATCCATGCAATAATATCATTTCTCTCCCTCTTTGTCATCAAACAAAAAGGAGAGCAAGTCATTCTTCGAGATCTACCATAACTGCGCGCCAAGCAGCCCTTTCTGTGAAATAAGGACGGTGATTGGCACGATGAACCTTCTCAGCCACACTCAGATCAGCAACAAAATGAGGAGGTCTTTGAATGAAAGTTCCAGCAGGTAAGGACATGTAAAGGAATTCACCAATGTCTTCAGCAAGCCAGTTGCAATGAACCCATTCTATGACAGTAGAATGTTTACACGAAATATGAGGAGGTGAAACTTCCAGTTTGGAAGACGGAGTCTGTCGTCGCCGTGAGGGTCCTGTAGACTTAACCAAATGGACTGAAAGTGGACGCTTCAGACGCCGAAGAGTCCAAATACTCTTCCTCGGATGACACAACCCTCTTCATTTTCTTTTTCTATCTAGATGGTCCGGCAGTAGAGTGAGATGGAACCGTCGTCTGGTCATCGTCAAAATCGATAAGTGATCGCTTGTTCATACGGGTTCTCATGGTGATTGAATATTTCAGATAAAGAACAGATGAGGTGTAAGATGAGAGAGCAATAATCAGAGGATAGAAAGAGAATGGAAAGATACAAAATATATAAAAGTTAATGCATGTATGTATCTTGATATCTCTTAAGACCATACGTCTCCCAAGACCTTATGTTTCCCAAGAAACACAGCTGACTCGTCTTTTCAATTTTCAAAAACCATGATGATAGGCATGTACGCATACGTCTCCCAATAAACTAGGCACCGTCCGGTCTTTTCGGTTTCCAAAGCTAATTATGATATATTCCTTGATTCTCGCATCCATGATTCAAATTAACAAACCGAAAAACATAATTATCCTAATTAAAATAGTTAATATGATATACATGCAATACTAGGATAATACTAATACAGATATTTAAAAAAAAATCATGTAGTACACATCTCAAGTTCTCTACGTAACATGCAAAATCTATCTTCATTCAAAGGTTTAGTAAAAATATCTGTAATTTGATTTTCAGTTGGGATAAAAATCAGTTTAATTAAACCTTTTGACACATTATCACGTAAAAAATGATGTCTCACTTCAATGTGTTTTGTACGTGAATGTAACACAAGATTTTTAGATATATCTATAGCACTTGAATTATCACAATAAATAGGCACACAATCACATAATATATTAAAATCACATAGAGTTTGTCGCATCCATAATATCTGAGAACAGCAACTTCCTGCAGCTAGGTATTCACCCTCAGTAGTTAAAAGAGCAACTAAGGTTTGCTTTTTACTATGCCACGATACGAGACTTTGTCCCAAGAAAGTACAAGCACCACTCGTACTTTTTCTATCAATTTGACACTCTGCATAGTCAGCATCTGAATAGCCAATTAGTTCAAAATGATTGGAAATTGGATAAAACAACCCTATATTTATTGTACCACTTAAATATTTCAATATCCTTTTAACAGCATTTAAGTGTGATTCTTTTGGTTTAGCTTGAAACCTTGCACATAGACAAACACTATACATTATATCGGGTCTAGAAGCAGTTAAATATAGTAAACATCCAATCATACCTCGATATTTTGTTATATCTACATCAATACCTTTCTTGTCAATGGTGAGTTTTATTGATGTGCTCATTGGTGCACCTTTCGAGTTAGATCCTTCAAAGCCAAATCTCTTGAGTAATTCTTTTGTGTATTTGGTTTTATGGATGTAAATTCCGTCCTTTTTTTGCTTGATTTGAAGTCCCAAAAAGTAGTTGAGTTCACCCATTAAGCTCATATCAAATTCTTTATGCATGCACTTGGAAAACCACTCACAAAGGAAATCATTAGTAGCACCAAATATTATATCATCTACATATATTTGAACAATAATAATATCGACATTTTTATGCTTAATAAACAATGTAGAATCTATCTTACCTCTAACAAACCCATTTGATAAGAGATACTTACTCAATCTTTTGTACCAAGCTCTTGGAGCTTGTTTCAAGCTATAAAGAGCTTTCTTTAGCTTGTACACATGATTAGGATACTTTTCGTGTTCGAATCCAGGAGGCTGTTTAACGTATACTTCTTCATTGATGTATCCATTAAGAAACGCGCTTTTTACATCCATTTGATGAAGCTTGAACTTTTTGTAGCAAGCAAAAGCTAACAAAATTCGAATTGATTTCATCCTTGCTACTGGTGCATAAGTTTCTTCATAGTCAAACCCCTCCTGTTGATTGTATCCTTGAGCTACCAATCTAGCTTTGTTATAAATGATTGTCCCGTGCTCATCAAGTTTGTTCTTGAAGACCCATTTTGTACCAATGATGGAAACATCTTTTGGAGGAGACATTAGTTCCCACACTTGGCACCTCTCAAATTGTTGAAGTTCTTCTTGCATTGCCAAAAGCCAGTTTTCATCAAGTATAGCATCCCTTGCATTCTTTGGCTCAACCTGTGACAAAAATGCAGAGAATGCACAGTGATTTTGTAAACCTCTCCGTGTGGTTATACCTTTATTGATATCTCCAATAATATTTTCTGGAGGATGATTCTTGATGTATCTAGTTGTTCTTGGCATTGAGATATCATGCATAACTTCCTCTTGATCATTAGACTCATTTTCAGCATCCTGCAAATCTTCAGGTTCATGTTCATGCTGATCATTCATTTCAGGTTGCTGAATTTGTTCATTCGGTCTCCTGATTTGTTCATTTCGGTTTGTTGAAATGTTGACTATCTCCAAATTACCTGCATCATCTTCACTTTCTTTTGGAAGATCATTGTTAGTCTCATTAAAAGTAATATGAACATATTCTTCTACACATGACTTTTTAATATTGAAGATGCGATAAGCCTTACTATTTTGAGAATAACCAATAAATATTCCTTCATATGACTTAGCATCAAATTTTCCCAAATTGTCACTTGTATTTAGAATGAAGAATTTAGAACCAAATATTTTGAAGTAACTTATGTTGGGAATTTTATTATTTAAAAGCTCATATGGTGTTTTCAAAATAATAGGACGAATGAGTACTCTATTTAAAACATAACACGATGTACTTACGACTTTCTACCAAAATTTCTTTGGAAGCTTACTTTCTTGTAATAGAGTTCTAGCTGTCTCTTGTAGAGTCCTATTCTTTCTTTCCACCACTCCGTTTTGTTGAGGAGTCCTTGGTGCTGAGAATTCTTGGCTAATACCTCTTTGATCACAAAAGGTTATAAAATCTTTTTGAAATTCAAATTATTAATGGTCACTTCTAATTCTAATGAGTTTGAAACTATATTTTGTTTCAATTTTTCTTATTAATCTTTCAAACTCTTTAAATGCTTCATCCTTAGTTCTCAAGAATAATACCCATGTGTATCTAGAGAAGTCATCTACTATTATAAAAGCATAAAACTTACCATTTATACTAGAATGTCTTTCTGGTCCAAATAGATCAAGATGAAGTAGTTGTAAGGGAGAAGAAGTTGATACCATGTTCTTTGCCGTAAATGATGTTCTTACTTGTTTTCCAAGTTGACATGGAACACAAATTCCATTCTTTGCATATTTGATTTTCGGCAACCGTTTGACAAGATTCTTTGAGGATAATTTCTTGATTAAGTCCATGTGAACATGTCCCATTCTCTTGTGCCACAAATTAGCCTCATCTTGTACAGATGCTAGACATAATTCTTCATCCTGTTGCTCAAAGTCAATAGTATATATATTTCCTTCTCTTTGTGCAACTAAAGTGATATTGTTAGTACCATGAGAAATAGTGCATTTTTCTTTATCAAAACTAACTTGATGACCATTATCCATTAATTGACTAATACTAATAAGATTAAATTCAAGTCTGTTAACAAGGTGTACATTATCAATATTTACCTTACCATTTCCAATTTTACCTTTTCCAATTATCTCGTATGTTCGATTATCTCCAAATGTAACTGTACCATTTTTCTTCTTGATTTTTAGCTCCACGAACTTTGTTTTGTCACCAGTCATGTGACGAGAACATCCACTATCAAGAATCCATTTTTGAGATGGAACTCTTGCTTTTATACATACCTGTCAAGAAAAGATAGTTCATCTTTTTGGTACCCATATCTTTTTGGGTCCATTTATGTTAGTAGCAAGTAAATCACTCTTTTTAATCCATACCTTTTTAACCTTATTTCGTTTCTTAAAGCAATTTATATCTAAATGACCTTTAATACCACAATGTTTGCAAGTTGTGAAAGGAGAGCAATAATTTAAGCTAAAACATGATTTTGAGTTTAACATTTTCATATTACTCTTTTTATGCATAGAATTAAAACCAATTCCTTGTCTTTCAAAACTAGGTCTTTGTTTTCCTAATATGACATTTAGATTTTCTTTACCTTGAACAAATTTAGCAAGAGATGATTTTAGTGAGTCTATTTCTTTTTGAAATTCATTATTAGGACATGTTTTAATAGGAGATTTATCACTAAATGCATCAATACACACATCTCTCATTTTTAGCTCATTAGTCCATTTTTGGACTTCACTATTCAAGAAATTTACCTTGTTGAAAAGTATTTTGTTATAATTATCTAAATAATCAATCTTAGCAGTCAAAACCTTTTCTTCTTGACATGTGGATTCCTTTTCAATTTCTTTCTTTTCATCTATTAGTGAATCTACTTCATCCATTAATGTATTAACTAATCCTTTTAAGCTTGCATTCTTTTCTCTTAACTTCTTATTTTCTTGTTCTAAAGAATTTAGTTCATTAGGAGATACCTGATTGGATTCACCTTCAACTCCTACGAAACATACTTGTGCTATCTCATCTTTAGCATCGATCTCCACTTCGGATTCTTCATCACTCCAAGTAATAAAGGCTTTGTTCTTCTTGTTGTCTTTGTAGTTGGTCTTTGAAAGTAGTATGCACACAAGCCAATCATGTTTGATGATAAAGCATATACTTTGTATAAATCTTATTCATTTATTAATAAAAAGTATTAATTTATTAAAGGCCTTGAATTATCTACATGATGCTATTTTATAATATGTGATAAACCCATAGTTTTAAGCAATGCTTTTAGAATAATGATGATGATCATTCTAATGAGATCTAAATTCTTAGAAAGCTTAAAAACTAAAATAGTTCCCAATCATTGGATTACTAAATTGGGGATTAGTGAATCTGGATAGATTGGTACATACGTTGCTTGCTCATTGGATGAGGATGATTGATCTCATGATCATTTGTGTGGAGACACTAAAGCAAGTATGTAGGTGCTTATTAGAGAATAAGTTCACTGAACGTGGCTCGCTAAGGAATACCTAATGGAGTTTTATTTGCTGTCATCAATAGGAATTCTGTAGTGATAGTAGTCTGAAGTAATCCTTGGACTTGAGATCATCATAGTATCTTGTGTATGATGAGTTATACTTTGACTTATTCCTTAAGACCCTTAGGGTATATCAAAGGGTATGCTTGGGTATAATAAGTTGTACATGGAGATAATGTATGATCAATAAAGAATCTACCACTTCTAATAAAGAAGAGAAATGTCCTATGTGATTCGATAAATGACAACCCAAAGAGTCCTTGGCAATAAGTAATGAAATTAGAAAGGAGTTTCTAATTTGCATTATTTGAGTTGTGCATTTGAGGATCGAAATACATATAATTAAATAAAATAAGACTTGACAAAGAATTCCATGTCTTATATTTAATTGGGACATTGTATGGTGGAAGGATTGAATTGTCGCAGTAACTATTTACTCAAAGGTTCTTTAATGATTAATGTTGAAATCTATATTATCTGGAAAGTCGTTGATCGCTAGGGAGGCTTATCCTATTGTAGAATAAATATTATTTATTTAAATAAATTGTTTAATTTATTTATTTAAATAAGATTAGAATTGTTCTAATTGATTTATTCACAACCGGTTTAATATGGAGAACCTAAAGGGTCACACCATAAAAAAGAAGAATAATTATTTAAGAAGTTAATGGCATAATCGTAAATAATATGTTAAGTATATTTAATTTAATCTATGATGATAGAATAAATTAAATAGCTTAATATTATTATTTAATATTTTAGAAATATTAAATATAAATTAATAAGAGGAGTCTTATTAATATTATTACAATTATTATTATTTTAATTTCTAAAAGAGTTTAGGAATTAATTTAATATAAGTACTCTCATTTATTCCTAATTGGATTAGGAAGGAAAATTAGTTAAAAGAGTTTAATTAATTATCCCTAATAAGATTAGGGAGCTTAATTAATTAAAAGAATTTAATTAATTAAATAAATCCCAATTCCTTAATTGTTAAGGTGGGTTGCCCACATCTATAAATAAGAGGAGTCTTATTATGGGTGGTGGGGGTTGTTGACTTTTTCAACAACGACATAATTCCAATTTGTTGGAGAGTACGCCCTTTTTCTATAGAGATAGGAAAAACTAGGGTTTGAGCCAATACCCCTTCTTCTTGAATTTTCTTCTTCCTTGGTGGATCACCTCTAGAGGCCAAACATATGGGTGGCTAACGTTGATCAAAGGAAGGAACCAAACCCGGTGGATTCAAGTTGAACGCGAAAAGGATTGGAGGTGAACTTATACCTGAGGAAGCTCGATCTTCAAGGGTATGATTTTATTCTTTATCTTTTCGTTTAATTAATAATTGTGCATAAAGGGTGATCCGGGTATATGGTTTGTAAAATTTTTAAACTCTGATTTTTCCACGTTTTCGCACTTTTATGCAATTTGATTGCGCACATGAATATTACAAACCTAACAGTCTTCCCTTTATTCGTTAGTTGAAAACAATCTTTCTTGAAGTGGCCAGGACGTCCACATTCGAAGCACGTCTCTTCATTTTGCTTTCCTTTGAATTTAATTGAATTGAAAGTATTTCTCCTCTTGTTATTCCTCTGTAGTAACCCCTTGAGTTTCCTTGACATCATTGCTATTTCTTCATCGGATTTATCATCAAGTTCCTCTTCATTATCTGCAGTAAGAGCTAAAACCTTTCTTCAAGGAGTTTCCTCCTCATCATCATATCTCTTTAACTGATGATCATATTCTTCTAGTTCACCAAACAAGGTTAAAGTATCCATGGAAGAAATAGTAACAGAATCTTGAAGAGTAGTGATTTTAGAAGCAAACCTTTTGGGCATAGCCCTAAGCAACTTACGGTTGATCTCACTTTGAGGAATAGTCTTGTCTAGCAATTTCAAGGAGTTTATAAGGACTAGAAATCTTTCTTGAGCTATCTTGATGGTTTCATCTTTTTCGAGCTTGAACATTTCATAATCATGCATAAGCATGCTTAGTTTGACTTCTCGGACTTTTGAAGTACCTTCATGACTTACCACTAAAGTATCCCACATCTCTTTGGCAGTGTTGCATGAGGAGACTTTATCTATCTCGGATTGTACCATGCCGCTGAGAAGTGTGTTCATAGCCTTTGAATCATATGAGACCATGTAGATTTCAGTGGAATCCATTTCGAGCAGAATCTTTGGTGTCCCATCATCTCTTCGTGGAACAACTGGTCCGTTCTCCACAACCCACCATTCCCAAGGATCTCTTTTAAGATAGATCCTCATTCAGAATTTCCAGAAGTTGTAATTTTCTGTGCCAAACAGCAAAGGAGGTTTATTGGTTGATTGACCTTCTTGATTGTTGTTTCCGAACTGTGCCATGTCAGAATCTTTTCCTACAAGTCACCTTTAAGACCAAGATAAGTAGAGCCAAGCTTTGATACCAAATGAAATTTATCTAGGCACACTTAGAAGGGGGGGTTGAATAAGTGTGAAGGCAATCTATGACCAACTTTTATAAACTATTAATTTCAGGCTACTAAAATGATTGAAATTAGTTTACTGAATTAATATAGCCTTTTTAATAAAATACTTGATGTGTAAAGAATTATCTTAATATAATGCAAGTGGTCAAATTAAGATAATTAAGTAACTTATGTGATTTTAAAGTAAAGCAAATAATAAAATCAACATCAAGATTTTTACGTGGTTCAACTATTACGCTCTATGATAATAGCCTAGTCCACGTCCAATACCAACTAGTATTGGAGACTCACTTTATTTATTTCCTTATAAATAAAAACAGATTACAAAACAGATTCCAACAAAAATTAATTAACAATTAATTTCCCTTGAGCTCTCTTGCTTCTTGTGCACCTATGCACCCTTCAAGCACCTTTGCTTCCTTGAACCTGTTTGTAACTCTTTCCCTAACCCACTAGGATTAAAACCTTTAGACTACACTTAGTCTAAAACAGAAAATTCGATACAATTATAGAGGTCTATGATCAATGCAAGAATAATCAATTTAACAATTAAAGGCTCAACTATATGCAATGATCAAATAGCATAAAATAAATAAGCAATTAATTTCTTACCAAATATCACCTCAAATAATACCAGAAATTAAACTGCTTAGCTTCTCAAAAGTTTGCACTTAGCAGAATCAGATTGATCAATAATAATAATAAGTGCACTGAATAATTCGTGAGTTCTGTGTTTATTCCAAGCATCAAAATATTCTTTTTATAGCCAACCATATATTACCGTTAATTATAAAGATAAGTCTTGATGGTTCAAACGGTATAGAACTTCTTTAAAAAATAATTCCGTTGAATGCAAAATAGACGTTAAAGAAGTAATGTATGTTGCCACAGAATAAGAGATCAATTTGAGAAATAATCTCAACCATTTGTTGTAGAAGTAAAAACATGGAAGACTCTTTAAAAAGAATTATCCCACTTAACAAGATTTGACCCATTCTTTTAGAAAACCGTGTATACAACAAATCTCCCTTTCTCTCTCTTATATCAAGGTAACAGTTTATAATATCTATCCAAAACTAATTTCCTGTGAGTTACCAAAGATTGAATAAGTCAAAAGCCCACAAAAAGATAACCACTTGCTTTCTCTCTCCAAGCATTAACAAAAGTGACGTGTAAAAGAAGACTATCAATCACTTATCATTTCCAATCTCCAAGACACAATTTCTCATAAACCATAATTACCTCTTCCTTGGAAAATATAAATATCAAATCATCAAAAAGATAAATCCTGCAAGTAAACCACATATATTCCCACGTGTATCCAGCATATCATGCAACATATATAAATATTTCTTCTAACTTTCAAATACTACACAATTCACAGTACGTCATATGTGGCTAAATATATCCATATAAAATGTACTCCAAGTGTTTGATTATAATTTGCATATAACATGGATAAAACATTTTCATAAAATCATTTAAAAACATTTTTCATTTAAGATATATAAAAATGCAAATAATATGTCCTAGAGCCTTTAAATGAAAAATCAATTATTATGCAATTAATCTTACATTTGTTTTCCTAAAAAAGAGAAATTCCTTCAAAGTCTTGAATATCCAATCAAAGCTCTTTATCATCAAAATACCTGAAAAGCCATAAAACAATTTAGTACTTTAAACATCTCATCATCAAAACATAAGGTTAGAATATGACTAAGTCAACAGAAACATATGTAAGTTGACTTACTAAACAAAATTAGTCCGACATAAGATTTGATGATTGCAATGACAGTCATAAATAATCTATAATGATGGTAAAATTAGTTATCACTCAGAGTCATCATATTTATTTATTGTTTTGTGATGACTTGAAAATTCCATGACAAAATACTTTCTTTTTGTAATTGCAAATAAAAATCGTCACAAAAATCTATCTTTTTTAATGATTGTTATGATCATCATAAATATTGTTTTGATTATTTATTTTATTAAAATATTGGTGATGACTTAAATGCAATCACGAGAATGGTATATCCATAAGTGATGGCTTAGTGTGTCACAAAAAGAAAAAAAAAAAATTACTTGAAAAAATTGGTGATTGACATGGTCATCGAAATTAGTCATTACTAAGAGTCATCAAATATACTACTCTTTTGTGATTGCTCAAAAAGTTCATAAAAATTATTATCTTTTGTGATTGTTTTTAAAAACTATCACAATATTCCATGCATCACGTATTCTTATTTTTCTAGTAGAATTAGATTTAAATAGTTTCAATGTATAAAATATTTGTAAGGTAATTGTTTAAATTTTAAATCATCAAATTATCTCAATAATTGACAATGTTAAATTATATTACATAAGAAATTATTTATACAAATATTTTATAAAAATAAATAAATTAAATATAATTGACAGTGTTAAACATTAAATATGTATGAATAATCTCATAAGTAATACAATTTAATATTGTCAACTATATTTAATATATTTATTTTTATAAAATATTTGTATAAATAATTTCTTACGTAATATAATTTAGCATTGTCCATTATATATATTATGATAATTTGATTAACTAAAATTTAAACAATTACCTTACAAATATTTTATACATTGAAACTATTTAAATCTAACTAAGGTGGGGTGTTTCAGACATTTCTCATGGTCGCACCTCTTATCTACGGCCAACAAAAAAAAATTTCTTACCGCAAGTAAAGAGGTGTAGTCAGTTCCTCTTCCGGCCATTTAATCTATGAATTAATGTTGTAAGATCTGTTTCCTAGAATAATGCTCCCAACTGACGCATGCTATGAAATAAATCCATATATATATATATATATATATATATATATATATATATATGCAAAGATCTGAACATTAATGGAAGGAAGAACCAGCGCCAATTAAAGTGCATAAATGGTCATCACAAAAGAAACTCTCAACATCTCTATTACTAGAAAAACTCAAATAGCTGAAAACTCCCAAAAGCTTTAGAAAAATAAAAATTCCAACTCTTTTTTTTTTTTTTTCTGATTTTAACCTTATGGATGAAGCCCACAAAGAAAACAATAGCTTATGCTTGAATGACCAATTTATTATATGTATGTATGTTGTCTGATTTAGATTTATGATTGATAAATGAAGAGAATTGGCTGATAAGCCTGTAAAACTTAAAAAAAATCGACTACTACCATTTTTTTTAAAGTTTTTTAGGCTCCACAGTTTAATACTGCGGGTGCTAAAACAAACAAGATTTTTTAAAGCTTTTTAGACTCCGCAGTTTAATACTACAAATGCCAAAACAAACAAGATTTTTTAAAAAGTTTTCCATGCTCAACGATTTAATTCTGCGGAGGGGGAAGGTATATTGGTCATTTTTCATGTGCGCAATATTAAACTGTGGATTAGGAGTCTATTTTTCCATTCGATCATTGAATGAACGGTCACGATGTGTTGTAAAGATAATATTATCCTTATAACTATAGTTATGAATCAGTCCTCTCATATGTGACGCCCCCAAATCCGGGTATTTTAAACCCACAGATATGGTGCTACACGGTACTCATAACTATACATTCATTCCATTGAAACAACATCAAAATGAGTGTATTAACTACATTCTTATTACAATAATAATAAATCATTTCCCAGGTTCTGTTAACCAAATACATTCTTTGCTTATCATAGTATAATTCATACAAAATACTAGTCTATTACAAGATAAACTAATTATCTATCTTAGCCTTGCCTTTATCTTTATTAGAACCCTCGGTTCGCTCAACCTTAGCTGCAATCATATAGTTCAAGCAAGAAGTGAGCATAACTAGCTCAGCAAGTCTAGCAATAGATAATATAAATACCAGGTCGAGAATTATATGATTATTCTTCAATAATTGAACAAATAGCTATGAAGTACTATGAAACATTGGATATCACTTTTCATTCTCATAAAACAATTCCGAAGCACATACAATAACGTAGGAATTCTGAGTAGGTCAAAAGACCATGAACATTCTCTTTTGGTTTTCATTCATGAAAAAGGACAATCCAGCACTAAGTCCGTAAGTCCGATATATCTTACGAGCACTTCTAGGTGATCAGCATATAGTACTCTATGTTGATTAACACTCATCCGTTAAACGTATTTACGTTTAAGTTTTGGCAACCTCTCGTGCCCATCGAATAATCGATGTAAAATACATTTATTTATTCATAGTCAGGCTTACCTTTGAATCTGTGCCAAACAATTGGCATAGGATAGCGTTATCAATTCTATATCGAAAGACTTGTAAACAAATCAATCAAACTCTTTAAGATTAGTCTAGCCGAGTTAAACTGGCATCGACTCTTTCGTAAAACAATTCATGCATCTCATAACATGAATCACAAAAAACTTGGCTAACACGAAGGTTAGACAAGCATTAACAAAACTTGCCTTCAACCGTCTTCAAATAAAATTCAACAGTTCTTGGTTTTTACAGTTTCTATATGATATATTCACACAGCACACTGCAATTAGCTACCAAACAATTGAATCACATTTTTTTTACCAACTTCTTTTCTCTTTTATAACTTAACCGAATTTATTTCATTAATAAAACTCTTTTATAGTTACTTATCATTTTTTACTGCTTATTAACGATCTTACATCACTAAACCAATACTCAACAACCATTGGTTAAACACCATAGTAATTGAATACAATTTACTTTCCCACATTTTACGTTCTTCGTTTAATTAATATTGAACAACGTTAAATTCCTAAAGTCATCACTATATATGTGACATAAGAATGGTCTTAACATGTATATTAAGTATATACCCTTGCCCCATAATTGTCATGCAACAATTGGGTTCAAAAACAACTAAGTCAGACTTTTCTCCTGCCTCGGCGCTGCGGCGCCATCTTCTAGTACAACATTGGCACTGCGGCGCCAACTAACAGTACCTAAACCCTTGCCTCGGCGCTGCAGCACGAGACTTCTACATACGAGTGGTGGCTGCATGAGACTCAACAATGTCCACTCTCGACCCGTGACTGCTGGCAAGCCACAGTCAAATCACACATTAGGCGGCAAATGGCCATACGAATTCTTGAGCCCTTAGGAAATTTTCTAAATTTTCCAGTTCAATTCTTTCCGGACTCCTAACTTGGTCGTTATAAGTCGGAATTGGCTCGTTCAAAAGTCGTTATCTTACATATCTCATATACTTTGATTTCATTCGGACAAAAGTAGTTTTTTAAATCCGTTAACAATGAATTCACTATTTAACGTTTTATTACGCATTCGTTTAACGTTCGTGAACGTTCATAACTCGTTTCTTCGTTTTAAGTCAGAATTCAAAGATTCTTAAGTCCACGACTCTCAAATACGTTGTTCTATGATACGCCATCAAAAACTAAGGTTTCTAAGTTAAACGGCGAATTTTGACTACTATTCCGGGATTTCTACGATTTCAACATTTAACGCCTAATCTCGTAAATTTTGCCATAACTTTATTACTCGAGTTTTATATGACAAATCAAATGGAACCAATCCATTGATTCATTTTCTATAACCTAACCAAACAAGATGCACATAACCTATGATGGTTTTCAATTTGTCCATCAACAACCAAATAAACGCTTATTTTTTTTCTTTGCTTAAACTTACTAATAAAACGCTTATGAATCTTAATCATACATGGATTATAATGTTTTAATCCACTATTAGCCATCCTTATTACCCCGGAAGAGACATGCTCCACCAATCCATACTTCTCTATGAAAAGTAAAATAAAGAAGGATCGAAGACTAAGGTTCACGTATTATTACCTTAACGTTCTTTGCGTTCTTGAATAAAGCTTGAATGTTTTTCTTTGGATTGCTCTTGATTACTTGTTAAAGCTCTTTTCTCTCTCTCAATATATTACGTAGAGTTGGTGAAACAAACAAATGAACAACTCTAGCTTCCTTTATATAAAAAATCCAATGGAGGGTAAAATGGTCAACATGCCCACCTCCTTACTATTCATGCCTTAGACACCAAGTAAAAAACTTTACTTGGCCACCAAGTGGCCGGCCCACATGGCCTTTTGGGTCCCCCCATGGGTTTTACCCATCCGGTGACCCATCAGTTCGATCCACGATTTGGTTTCTTGGTTTGGGCCTTAGAATTAATTCGTATTGGGGTTATCTTCGGCTTGATTTAACAATGCATTGGGCTTGACATAATCCAAGTCTAATTGGAACTTTACAAAGTCCATTTACTCAAAGTCCACTAAGACTAATCGTATTCTACTCATACAATTCTCGTATTCTCTTCGTATATAGCTCGTACGATATTCGTATTATACGTCGTAATAATCTTCATACTATACTCGTATAATAACTAATATCATACTCGTATTCCTTACGTATAATAACCCTAATCATTATACGTAGCCATTTAATTCTCGAATCTCACTTTTCTTAACCCTTAGGTTTTAAGTCCGCAGGCGAAAACTTCGTTTGTCATAACTGAAATATTATTAGATATTCTATCTCGTCTTAGAATTCTATCATTACACATTTCTCAGAAATTCATAAATAATTCTCGAGCAGAAACGGATGAATAGTGTTTTTACGGAAACTTCTCGGAAAACTTTTATTTTCGTCTTGAAAATTCAAAACAATTAATCCTAACACATGGCCAGAATACTAACCACATCCGCACATTCTAGGTCATAGAACGACCTTCAAACAGCTTACTCACATAAATAAACAATTAAATTCATTTAATTCACATAATAAAATAAAATTTAATTTACATAAAAAATCAATTTTTTCGAGCGTTACATCATATATATATATATATATATATATATATATATGAATCAATTCATGGCAATCGGTTGCCCAGATCACTATTCCAGCAACCAACATGTCAGTCGTAGATCAATTAAATAAAAGGTTGAGATTGAATATAATTTATACCTAGCCGCTACATGCTGCAGTAGCTTCTAATTTAATTGATAGGGCCCCACTTGGTCAAACACACGTGTAAAATTGTTACTTTGTCCGATTTTAAAAAAAAAGAGAGAATTTTGTCATAAAATATTTCAACCGCTACAACATGTAGCGGCTTGGTGTTTAAATTATTATTATTTTTTTCTTTCTGCCATTGTCCCACTAAGTCAGATGTTGTTTGAAAAAAAAAAAATTGATCAAGACTTAACAGCTTGTAGCGGCTGTGTTCCTTCATTCCTTTAATAATAATAATAATAATAATAATAATAATAATAATAATAATAATAATAATAATAATAATAATAAGATTGTTATTATTATTATCTAAATACTAAACTTATAATAAATTATAGAAGATTAATAGGGGATTGATCTAAAATTCTCAATAATTTAAGAAATGTTTGATTTATTATTATTATTATTACTATTAAATCAAACATTTCGTAAATTAGTTTGTTAATTTTAGATCATTAATCTTAATGTTATTATTATTATTAAAGAACATTTGAACAAGCGCACCATTTCATAATCTTATTCACATTTGAACAAACCTGACAAAGTGGTTCCAAATGGTTCCAGGTGGGGCAACTGAATGAAAAAAAGTATGTGAAGAAGTAATAGTAATATCAATAATATAAGAAAATAATAATAGTAATATTATCAATAACAATAACCATAATATCAATAATATAAATAGTAATAGTAATATTATCACTATTCTTTTTTAAAAATAATAATAACTATAACATTAATAACAATAATAATAATAATAATAATAATAATAATAATAGTAGTAGTAGTAGTAATAAAAAAAATATTACTATTATTATTATTATTATTATTATTATTACCTTAAATTCAATTAATATTTTCTTAAATTATTGAGAATTTTAGATAAATCCCCCATTAATCTTCCATAATTTATTATAAGTTTAATATTTAGATAATAATAATAATCTTTTTCTCACTACAAGAAAAAGCCTTATCTCCGACAGAATTTTCCCTCGGAAATAAGCCTATTCAGTAGAAAATAGCTTATTTCCGATAGAATATTCTGTCGGCAATTCGGTCGTATATATATCAGTCGAAGATAATATTCGTCACAAATTCCGTCGTACTTATCTTATCTTCGACGAATTTATCTCCGACGGAATTTTGTCGAAAATAAGTTATATACGACTGAATAAATAGGACGAAACTTTCTGTCGAGTATAATATTCCTTATTTCCGATAGAAAGATTCTCTCGGAATTAACCTATTTCCGACTAAAATTTAAAATAAACCGGTATTTATTAAAAATGGATAATTATTAACTCCGGCGAAATTTTCGTCAGAGATACCTTATTTCCGACGGAATTAACCTATTTCCAATTGAAAATTAAAATATACCGTTAATTATTAAAAAATAACTAATTATTAAATTCGGCGGAATTTCCGTCGGAAATACCTTATTCCGTCGGAATTAACTATTTTTTAAAATGCAAATTTGAAAAGTGAAGTTTCCAGGTGTTTAAACCCATTTATATACCTGTAACCTGTCACAACCCAATACACATTAATATAAACATGTATCTCATATTCAAATATTCAACATAGCGCTAAAAACGATAGCAACACATCCAACAAAACGTAATCTATTAACTGATTATCATCAACACTACTGAGCTAACAATTACAAATATAAGCTAATGTTCCATAAATGATAAACAATATAATTTATAATACTTATACAGACGCAATTAGACACTACAATATATATAAATGTTCTACACTTATATATATATACACTACAATATATACAAATGTTCTACAATAACATGAATACAAATGAACTATAAACTAGTAAAAGTATCATCATCGGGCGAAGGTGAACGACGCTTGCTCGTGTATGGAAATCGATTAAATGTCTCACTTTGCTTTCATCGCTAATCTGCTGCGCCATCGCCACCCTGTTGATAGAATCAAAATATAAATCATTAGTCCGTATATATATATATATATATATATATATATATATATATATATATATATATATATATATATATATGCGTGTGTGAGAATTAACAAGCTAGCCTTAATTGAAAAAAACATAAACAATAAGAATACGTGAGTAGGCGGGGGCGGACGAAAAGCCTCCTTCAAGAGGGTAATCACCATCTGGAGGATCTCGCCTCTCCAAACGTCGAACTGCTCTCGCGGAAATCTCGTACTCTCTGCAGAGGCCCCAGCTATAATATCCTGAGCAATCTGGTGAAGACAAGAACTGGAAGGCAACTGCTGACGCCGAAAGATCGGATCGGTACGGAACTTATCCCACTAAGTCAGATGTTGTTTGAAAAAAAAATTGATCAAGACTTAACGACATGTGTAGCTACCGTGTTCCTTCATTCCTTTAATAATAATAATAATAATAATAATAATAATAATAATAATAATAATAATAATAATAATAATAATAATAATATTGTTATTATTATTATCTAAATACTAAACTTATAATAAATTATAGAAGATTAATAGGGGATTGATCTAAAATTCTCAATAATTTAAGAAATGTTTGATTTATTATTATTATTATTACTATTAAATCAAACATTTCGTAAATTAGTTTGTTAATTTTAGATCATTAATCTTAATCTTATTATTATTATTAAAGAACATTTGAACAAGCGCACCATTTCATAATCTTATTCACATTTGAACAAACCTGATAAAGTGGTTCCAAATGGTTCCAGGTGGGGCAACTGAATGAAAAAAAATATGTGAAGAAGTAATAGTAATATCAATAATATAAGAAAATAATAATAGTAATATTATCAATAACAATAACCATAATATCAATAATATAAATAGTAATAGTAATATTATCACTATTCTTTTTTAAAAATAATAATAACTATAATATTAATAACAATAATAATAATAATAATAGTAGTAGTAATAAAAAAATATTACTATTATTATTATTATTATTATTACTTAAATTCAATTAATATTTTTTTATGATTTTGTTTTATTAAATCAAACATTTCTTAAATTATTGAGAATTTTAGATCAATCCCCCATTAATCTTCCATAATTTATTATAAGTTTAATATTTAGATAATAATAATAATTTTTTTCTCACTACAAGAAAAAGCCTTATCTCCAACGGAATTTTCCCTCGGAAATAAGTCTATTCAGTAGAAAATAGCTTATTTCTGATAGAATATTCCGTCGGCAATTCGGTCGTATATATATCAGTCGAAGATAACATTCGTCACAAATTCCGTCGTACTTATCTTATCTTCGACGAATTTATCTCCGACGGAATTTTGTCGAAAATAAGTTATATACGACTGAATAAATAGGACGAAACTTTCCGTCGAGTATAATATTCCTTATTTCCGATAGAAAGATTCTCTCGGAATTAACCTATTTCCGACTAAAAATTAAAATAAACCGGTATTTATTAAAAATGGATAATTATTAACTCCGGTGAAATTTTCGTCAGAGATGCCTTATTTCCGACGGAATTAACCTATTTCCGATTGAAAATTAAAATATACCGTTAATTATTAAAAAAATGACTAATTATTAAATTAACTTTAATTTCCGCTTTGAAATACCTTATTCCGCTTAAATTAACTATTTTTTAAAATGCAAATTTGAAAAGTTAAGTTTCCAGGTGTTTAAACCCATTTATGTACACAGAATTTGTCACAACCCAATACACATTAATATAAACATGTATCTCTATATTCAAATATTCAACATAGCGCTAAAAGCGATAGCAACACATCCAACAAAACGTAATCTATTAACGATTATCATCAACACTACCTTTTGAGCTAACAATTACAAATATAAGCTAATGTTCCATAAATGATAAACAATATAATTTACAATACTTATACGATTTAATTAGACACTACAATATATATAAATGTTCTACAATACTTATATAGTATTTAATTAGACACTACAATATATACAAATGTTCTCTGATAACATGAATACAAATGAACTATAAACTAGTAAAAGTATCATCATCGGCGAAGGTGAACAACGCCGCCCTGTGTATGGAAATCGATTAATGTCGTCAGCACTTTCTCATCATCGCCAATCACCATCGCCGCCATCGCCACATTGATAGAATCAAAAATATAAATCATTAGTCCAGATATATATATATATATATATATATATATATATATATATATATATATATATATATGTGTGTGTGTGTGTGTGTGTGTGTGTGTGTGTGTGAGAATTAACAAGCTAGCCTTAATTGAAAAAAAACATAAACAATAAGAATACGTGAGTATGCGGGGGCGGACGAAAAGCCTCCTTCAAGAGGGTAATCACCATCTGGAGGATCTCGCCTCTCCAAGCGTTGAACTGCTCTCGCGGAAATCTCGTACTCTCTGCAGAGGCCCCAGCTATAATATCCTGAGCAATCTGGTGAAGACAAGAACTGGAAGGCAACTGCTGATGCCGAAAGATCGGATCGGTACGGAACTTATCTGACACTGCCCCTATCAGCCGTCAGAAGATATCTTTATCGAACCCAGGGCCCGTAAGAGATGGTCCGACATGTGCTCTCGGACGCTGGCTCTGGCTAGAGCCTTTAAAAAGATACAAATTCGATTACTAATAATAATTTATATAATGTGATAAATTAGGATAATTTCATGAAACATATAAAATATTACCTCCAAGAAGTGTATATGCAGGTATTCTCGGCAGACCCAACACTCGATATCTGCCGGTACTGCTAGTAGGGGGATCCTGAGATGCGACCCATAGTCTCAGCTCCTCATCCCGATCTAATACAATATCAGGAAGAGGGGTGGCGAAATCTAATGGCTCATAACCCCTCCTAATAGCCTCCAGCTCAGCTATACACTCGTCCCGAAGCCTCTGAAATCGGTCCTGTAATTTATTCTGTATTCGTATGTTAATTATATGATTTTATTTACGATTGAATATTACTAAAAGCTTAATAGTAAGATGAGTTTTACCCGTATAGCTAAAGCTGCCTGAGACAAAGCACGCTCGGCCTTAGGCGTGTGGGCTAGATCCCAAAACTCTAAAATGGTAGGATCTCGACCCAAGGTTCTCCTCATCTAAGTATGCACTCAAAGAACATATAGAGATAACAGTCGAAAAATCCTCAAAACAACAAAAACGTACCGTTTCTGTAACGCCCGAGAAATTCAGATCCTTTGTAAAAATATTTGAAAGAATTAAATAATGAATAAAATAATATTACTTGTTATTATTATGTGTTAATAAGATGTATGTCATTCTATAACCTAGAAATGTTGGAAGATCGTAGTATTCGAACCATGTGAGAGAATTAAAGTGTTTGAATTTCCAAGACGAAAATAAATGTTTTTCGAGAAAGTTTACGAAAATCACTATTCATCGTTTATTGCTCGGAAATTATTTTTGAACTTCTGAGAAATATGTAACGTTAGAATATCGAGACGAGATGGATTATGTAATAATAATCTAAGTATGGGAAACGTAATAATTCGCATGCGGACTTAATTTGAGAATATAGGTATTAAAACCTAATAAAATGAATTAAGGTAACTTTGCATAAAATACAAATCCATTAGCTATAAGGTGTAAACCTATGTAGGATTTATGCTAAGTCCAAGTGATTAATAAGGTGAAGCCCAAACTATTATAATGCAAATTCCAACAAGAAAATTGGTTAGATTAAGTAGTAAGCCCAATGAATTGGACATGATCCATGGGGCAATCCAAGTGTAAGTGGGTAGACTTGGTGGGAAAATATTTTATGTGATGATCAAGTGTTGTGGTGGTCAAGTAATAGAAGTGGCTAGCAAGATTACTTAGTGGCTAAGCAAATGAATAGTAAGGAGGTTAGTTTAAGGAGGTGGGAGGTCTTAATAACCATACTACCCTAAACTTTGTGTTGCTTATAAATAGAGAACTCTTATTTCATTTGTTGCTTGTTTAATTTTCATCCAAATCCTCTCAAGATAAACAACTTAATTGTTAGAGCCCATAAGCACTTATAAGCCATTTCAACTTTTGTTAGATTTTCCAAACTGAAGTGAAGTAATCATCAAAGGTAAATGATCTTGTCTTCTTCATCTCTATCATGGTAGGTTGATAAGAGAAGTGTAATCTAATGAACATAGATGTTAAGAACATAGGAGAAGTTGATAAGAAATGGACCTAAGCAGAATAAGTCATATGGAAATGAAAATTCATGTATTAAGAAATTGTTGTTATGAACTTATAAATAAGCCATAACCAAATTGGAATGTAAGTTATTGTAATACATAAGTTGAGATGTCTAGATAATGGAATGAATGTGTTTAGAATGTTAAACAAATCACTAGTAATAACGTTTCGCCTGAATTTACACGATTGGACGATAATCGTCGAATTCGTGAAATTCTCAGAATGAAAGTCGTATTTTGTGTTTGAAGTCGTAAACGTTGGTTTTCGATGGAAAAAATTCATATTTGGCATTATAGAGTTGCGGACTCAAAAATGACCGGATTCTGACTTAGAACGAAGAAACGAGCGTTGAACGTTCACAAACGTTTATCGTTTTCGTTAAAAATGGACTAATAGGTGAAATTTTAGCAAACAAAGTAAAATAGATAAAATTCTTGCATGAATGCATAGAGTACGTGATTTGTGAACCGTAGGCTCTTGAACGAGCCAATTCGGACTTATAACGAAGAAGTTACGAGTCCGAGAATCTCACAAAATAAAAAGTCTGTGAAAATTTTTTGGTGCATGGTGGTGAGCTGCATTTCAATTAAAAGGCCATTTAGCCCAACAGCCAAGCATGCCAAGCTTGGCCGAGCAAAGCCATAACCTTCTGGAGAGTCGCGCCGCAGCGCGGCATTTAACACTGAGACTCGTGCTGCAGCGCCAAGTTCGGGTTCTAGACAACATAGGTGATGCTGCTAGTCATGCAAGATAAGTATAAAAGCTCATGGCCAATACCAATGCTTTCTCCTCAAGACCAAGACAATAATGAATGTTTACCTATAGAGCATGGTTAGTAATTGATAAGCAATTGAATAAGGATTATAATGAAACATTGTTAAGACATAATTAAGTCTTAAGCATGAACACTTAGAGTTAAGTTAAGTCAATTACTTATGAATGTGAGAATGACGTAATGGAAAGCTGAAACCTATAATAACAAATCTAATACGTAATTAGATTGAGAAGTAGGGTAAGATTCTTTAAAAACCATGTGTAATCATTCTTGACCTAATGTACTATGTGATGTTATCAATTACTGTAGAGACCTTAAAGACCTAAAGTGCACGTGTTATAAACCGTAGCAGACGCTAAAGGCAAGTACTCTAACCCTTGTTCCAGTTCGATCTGGACAAGTCTTTGTGATTCATGTATTCTTCGCATGAGTTAGTATTTGAGGAATGTCAAAGCCAATCCTTTCGGCTAAACATATGTTATGTTATTCTATCAAGTGTTGAGAAGGATTTACCGAACTAATATTTTTGTGGTTTTCAAAAGTAGATTGTGTATGCTCAAATTGTTTTGTCGTCAAACGACATGCACGTGAGGTTGCCACAACTTAAATGTATACACGTTTAATGAATGTAGTGTTGATCAACATAGAGTACTATAGGCTGATCACCTAGACGTGCTTTCGTAAGCTATACTGGGACTTACTTTGACTTCGTCTTGGGATGTCCTTTTCAAAGTACTTATGAAATGCTTACGGTCTTGAACCGGAATTGATGTTTTACTAAATATTGTTGTTGTAAAACGTTTTGAATGAAAAGAAATGTTATTTTGAAATTTCAATAGTACTTCGTAACTCTTGTCCAGTTATGGAAGATATACGATTCCTATGTTTCAAACATGTTATTTTCCTAGAATTGTTGTACTCGCTGAGCTAGTTAGGCTCATTCTTGCTTGAACCATATGAATGCAATTAAAGTAATCTAATCAGATGGATCCGTGAGGATAAAGGGAAAGCGAAGGCGAACCCGTAGATTTTTTTTTTGTAATAGTATAGGTTTTGTATGGAATAATATTGATATTATGACAAAGACAATGTATTGGTTATAAAGAACCTGGGGTATGTAAATATTCTTTTGATATATATATATAAGACATATCCGTTCTTTTGAGGCATTTCAATTGAATGTTTATGTGAACCAGTAGTGCAGTGTAGCACCATCCGCTCGGGTTGGAAGATACCCTTGATTTGGGGCCGTCACGATTTAAATATTGCACACGGCTTTAAGTGAGAGACATAACATCCAGTAACAGTCCCAAACTAGGGATTGTTCGACATTCACTCCTACTGAGTGAATGTCAAATGGGTTTCTAAGTTCCAAAGTATAATACATATATTATTGACTGCATTGAAGATTAAAGGGAGAGTATTATTGAAAATTGTGGCAAACTAAGCAAATGTTACTTAGTTTATTTTGCAAATGATAAACTAAGTAAGTGGTACTTAGTTTATGAGAATTGTTATTTTGAATCTATAGAGACTACTGTTCGACATTCATTCCTACTTGCCAAATGGGTTTCTAAGAGTCAAGGACTTCCTTGTATGCAGGGTTCGACATAGCAGTTGCAGCTAATAGTACTCCAAATGGTTCCTCGGTAGCAAAAAAGAGAGGGTCGTAGTTCATGTTTGTGTCCTATACTCGAATGATAAAAGTAATTGAATTACTGCGGACATTCCTCATTGTTCCATCATAACAGATGACAACATCCTGAAGGAGTTCCATTAAGCTATTGAACAAAGTTCCATGTTAAGCAACCCTTTAGATGAACGAACAATCACTTCTCTGCTAGGAATGAATCATCTCCCCATATGGGTCCAATCCATGACATAGACAGCTTCTCACCACTCTGAATTCCTCAGATGGGTAGTTCTCATAGAAAAAGAGGTGAGACGTTCTGTGAGAACTACCCATCTGAGGAATTCGGAGTGGTGAGAAGTTGTCTATGTCATGGATTGGACCCATATGGAGAGATGATTCATTCCTAGCAGAGAAGTGATCGTTCGTTCATCTAGAGGGTTGCTTAACCTAGAACTTTGTTCTGTCATCTGTTATAATGGAACAGTGAGGAATGTCCACAGTAATTCAATTAACTTTATTATTCGAGTATAGGACACAAACATGAACTATGACCCATTTTTTTTATTGCTACCGAGGAACCGATTGGAGTACTATTAGCTGCAACTGCTATATATGTCGAACCCTGCATACAAGGAAGTCCTTGACTCTTCTCCTAGTAGTCATTTCTCATGGGCGAGAAATATTCACTTTCAAATTAAGAGTTGTAATGTGTGAGAACGGGTTTCTAAGTTTCAAAGTATAGTACATTTTTGAGTGTATTGAAGATTAAATGGAGAGTATTATAAAGTTTATAAAAAAATGTGGCAAACTAAGCAAATGCTACTTAGTTTATTTTGCCAATGAAAAACTAAGTAAGTACTACTTAGTTTCTGAGAACTGTTATTTGGAATATATATGGAGACTACTATTAAATAATTTTATTTTATTTTATAAAATTTAATTGAATTTATTATTATATTATATTTTATTTTGTACTATAATATATAATATAATTTTTGATTATTTTATTAAATTAAATTAAATTCATTTTTTTATTAAATTAAATCGGATTAAATTTATTATTAAGTTTTAATTTAATTTATTAAATTAAATTAAATTCATTTATTTATTGAATTAAAATAAATTCTTTAAATTATATTTATTTTAAATTTAATTTAATTTTAATTATTTTTATTTTATTTTATAAATATTTTTTATTAAATTTAATTAATTTATTAAATTAAATCAAATTTATTTTGTTTTATTCAATTCAATTCAATTTATTATTTTATTTTATTTTATTTTGTATTATATTATATTATCTAATTTTTAAATTTTATTTTAGTTTATTATTATATTTTCTTTTATTTTTTAATTTTTAATTAAATAAATATTACATTTTCTAATTTTAAAATTTATATATTATAATATATTATATTAGCTTATTTTTAAAATTTATTTTTAATTTATTATATTTTCAAATTTTAATTAAATTTAATATACTTTATTTTATTTTTTATAATATTATATTATATTTTTAATAAATTAAATTTGATTTATTTTATTATTATTTTATATTTTATATTATATTATATTAAATATTTTTGAACATTTATTTTGTCTAATAAACCAAATTAAATTAAATTTATTTCATTTTATAGTAAATTAATTAAATAATACATAAATATATTTGTAGGGCCCACAAAATTTTCAATTGTAGATTTCTAACAGATATTGCGTTGGGAATTCCGTCGAAAATATCAAATATCACATTCTTGAAGATATATACACTGACATATATGTTATGACCCAAACACTGTAATTGCACAAATACACTGTATACACTAACAAAAATTTTAATTGCACATAATAAATCTCAATTTCAGCAACATGCAACAATTTACAGAAATTAAATTCAAATAATCCCAATTTTTTCAAAACAGTTAACAACAACATCCACCGATTTGCATAATTATAGTCAAAAAAATAAATTGCATAACAGAGGATATTCAGTAACACATATTCAGTAACAGATATTCAATAAATTGCATAACAGAGGGTATCCCAATTTTTCTCAGTAACACATGAACAACTTTAGCAAAATCAACAACTCAAATATGCAAACTATATATATTCAGTAATCTCAAATCATCATTTACGATTACTTATCTTGAATTAAAGGACAAGAAACGAGGAAGAGAAAGGAAGAGCAAGGAGCTACCGTACGTCGCCGGAAATGGTGGCAGTGGTCGGAGGTGGGTGGGTAGTGGCCGGAGGTGAGATGAGAGCTGAAAGAGATTAGAGAGTGAGAGAGAGTAAGAGAGAGGATAAAGAAATAGAAATGAGAAAAATGGGGCGAATAAGGAGAAGGCAACGCTTAATTAGGTTTTATAAGTTATTTTCGACGGACTTTCCGTCGGACATAAGTCCCTCAAAATTATATTACTTTCGACGTAATTTTCGTCGGAAATAACTTCAGTTTCGTCGAATTTATGTTTCGTGCTAGCGGGAAACTTAGTGCCAATGGGGTATTCTATTTTTGACAAAATTCCGTCGTACCTATGGTAATTTCGAGGGACTTATGTTCGACGAATTATTCATTCGTAAATAATCTTATTTCGACATATTTAAATCCGTCGAGACTATTTCTGTCGAGCTTAAGGGTTTTTTTTGTAGTTATCATTATTATTATTATTATTATTATTATTATTATTATTATTATTATTATTATTATTAAAGGAATAAAGGAACACAACCGCTACAAGCTATTAAGTCTTGATCAATTTTTTTTTCAAACAACATCAGACTTAGTGGGACAATGGAAGGAAGGTAAAAAGAAAATAAAAAAATAAAACACCAAGCCGCTACATGTTGTAGCGGTTAGAATATTTTATAACAAAATTCTCTTTTTTTATTAAATCGGACAAAATAATGATTTTACATGTGTGTGTTGCCATGGATTGATTCTCTCTCTCTCTCTCTCTCTCTCTCTCTATATATATATATATATATATATATATATATATATATATACGCTCACACGATTGATTGATTGAAACATTTTGTACCATGCTGATTAAATATATGTTTCAATTAGACATCAATGTATCAAATATGACTTAGGTGGTGTTTGTTTACTTCTTAATGTCTCTTAACGGCTTTACATTCGATTTGGTAAGAGGGTAAAGTTATTTGATAAAATTTTATTTCTCTTATTGTCTCTTAATCAGTAAGAGAAAGATATAAATTTAAATCATTAAGAGTTGTCTTTTAATGAAAATTTTAAATTTATGGGGTCTCTATAAATATTTAACTCCCTCCATTCCAAATTATAACATCATTATTGATTTTTGAAAAGTCAATTTGAGATATTTTTAAATTTAAAATTGATATTTTTAAATTTAAAAGTTATTAAGATGTTTATATTTTTTAGTTGCCAAACAGTTTTTAAATTCAATTAATATTTCACTCAAATCATCTAATTTATTAAAATATACTCCATCCGTTCCTAAAAGATTTTTGTTTTAGAAGAAAAAATTTGTTCCAAAAAGTTTGTCGTTTACAACTTTCGAAGGGAATAAACTATTTACTTTTCTATATTACCCCTACCTTCTCTCATTATCCCAAGAAATTCTCTCCCTTGTATTGATAATTTTCAACTTCCCATAAAGGGGTAATGACAGAATTTCAAACAAATTTTACTTGATAAATGATACTTTCTTAATCCATGTGCCAAAACCTTACACGACAATCTTTTAGGAACGGAGGTAGTACTAATTATTTAGATCTTAATTACTTAATTATACTCCCTCCGTCCCTAATTATTTGACGTTTTAGAGTTTTTTATTTGTCCCTAATTATTTGATTTTTGTTCTAATCTAGGAGAATTAATGACAATTTTTTCAATATTACCCCTCATTACTCTACATATTTTTTGATACTTTAAACTCTTTCTCTCTCCTTATCCCAACAAAACTTTTCTTATCCTAACAAAAGATTTAAGGGTATTATATGTAAAACTCCAACTTTTTGAATAAAGATGAATTTTCTATAAATATTATTTTTGAATATTATGGAGTGAAATTGATATAATAGTTGTGAGTAATATTTATAAATTTTGCAAAGTACGCAATTTGTTATATAATATTCGATTGGTCGGGAAATATTCGTTTTAACAAGGAATATTCGTAATAACTAAGACAATCATTGGTAGACCTCACAAATGTAATTATTGTCGAATTAAGAAAAGACAAAAATACTTTATGAAAATAACGGCGGAAGTTTTACTGTTAATCTGTTGAAACACCCTTGTTAAAAGTACAAAGAATATGTCTGCGTCGTTACAACGATATACTACAGTATTGATTATTGATGCTTACGTGAGAAGTCACTCAGTTTTGCTTATTTTATGGACCCCTATTTGCCCATTTTTTCAAAATAATCGGTAAAAGTTATTTTTTTAAGGGGGGCCCACTTGTGGAGGAAAGTCTTGGAGTGGGGATTTTATGTTTGTCACGGGTTGAGGAAAGAAAAAGGATGGCAGGAATGAGGTTTATATATATATATATATATATATATATATATATATATGTAATAATATGTGATATTATATATATATTGTTAAAATGGTCTAGCAAGTGGGGGTGGAAGATTTTGGGGTATCAATATATATGTATTATATATATATATATATATATATATATATATATATATATATATATATATATGAATTGATTTAGTATTATATCTCATGTGTTTTACACCTGATCTGGTTCCGCCTTTATTATTATTCTGTTGGAACATCTTGTGCATGTGTTTTACACACGGACTTGGTTCCGCTCTTTATTATTCTCATTGGAACATCCAGTGCTTGCAAATTTTGCCTCGACTCGTTTCCGATTATTATTATTCATTGGAATAACTTTGTCTACATCAAGTAATCGCATGCATGGTGATTTCTTTTGTTATTCCATTCTTTATTATACTCAGGTTGGTTAAAGTTTTGACTTCTATACTCCATGAAATTAGTAGAATATCCTTGATATTTGCGTTTCATTCAAGATCTTTTCATGGAAATATTCTTCCGATCATTCTTGAATTTTACTCTACAAAAGCAAAGATCATGTTGATAATTTGGACGTTAATAATTCCCGGATAAAATAATTCTTGAACTTGTTTTATTGAATTCTTATATCATTGTCATCATCCTCGTGCTTATATTATGTTGAAAGTCATCTATGGCTCAGAAGTGCGTAGATGGACTTGGTATGATTATGACCGAGGATTATTCGTTGTAATCATGATTTATAATGTTACAAATGATGTGGTAAAAGTCCTCATTGGCCGTAGTGCATTGATGGACGATTGTTGGCATGATCATGACCATTAATGAATACACAAAATATTCTTGGCCCGTAGTGCATGGATAATTGTGGTCGTGATACTAAAGAATATCCATGGTAGTAGTGGGGGGTGATTCGATGATGTGGAATATTTATTAAGCCGAGTCTCAAATATATAAATGATGAAAATTTTTTAAATCATAAAAGATAGTAGATTTTATTTTCTACTTACTCTTTTAATGGATTGTTTGTTCCAATCGCAGCTTAAACTTAATGTCATTATATTTTATCGCTTTAACATTGTTGGAGACTAATGATAATTTATTATGCATTATCTTAGTCATAATATTTCTTCTTGGGCTACTTGAGCTTACCCTTTCTTTCACCGTTTCTCTTGAAATGAGAATATAAATTTGGGACGAAGTCGGAACGGAATGATGGTCCAGAGGATAGCATTAGTAGTCCGCACTATTCTGCGAAATAGTGTGATAATAATTGTAATGAGGACTCCTTTTGAGTTTCTATAATCTCTAGTAGATAATATTTGTATTCAAACTCACAGTTTATGTTTGTCGTATTATGCTACGCATATTGTATTAGTAAGTTGTATTTGAATTCTGTACCATGTATCTGACGACCCAAGATGGGTGATGTATACCTAATTTTGGGGGCGTCACATTATAGACAATTGAGTAATATATTTAATGTTTTTCAATCATTATCTTAATTCTTGTGTTCACCTCTAAAACGTCAAATAATTAGGGACAGAGGGAGTATCAAATACTCTTTCCATTCCTAAATAAATGACCTTTTGAAAGAAAAAATTTGTTTCAAATTATCTGTCGTTTATAACTTTTTAGGAGAATAAATTATTTACTTTCCTATATCACCCTTATCTTCTCTCATTGTTCCAAGAAATTTTTATCCTTATTATTAATAGTTTTCAACTTCCCATAAAGGGGTAGTGATGAAATTTCACATATTTTAATTATTAAATGATAGTATTAAATGACTTTCTTAATCTATGTATATAAATCTTAAACCACACTTATTTAGGAATGGAGGGAGTACCACTTTAGTTTTTGTGAAGTGCGTAATTTTTAATATTTTGGGAATGTTATCAAATATGACTTCACATTAATACTAAAACTATGAAAGTAGTTGGAACCATATAACCTTGAACAACATTTTTCACTACTTTATAACTTGGGTGGAGTAGGTGAGAGCCAACCCCCATTCATTTATAATGACCACATGGTCTCTTTATTGAAGGACTTCTTCGTGTTCCCTCTATGAACATGTATATCATGTTAACTTATAAAATAGTGCTATTTTTGCTTGATTTTAATTTAGTGTGTGGAAATGTTTTCTTAAAATAATTTTTTTTAAAAAAAATTAATCTGCAGAAGATGCCCCATATCTTGTGTTACCAAAAACTCCAACCAATTAATAAATAAATAAATTTGTTAATGTTTTTTTTTTGTGAATATTTTTTGAAAATAATAAATAGTAGTATGATTTTTCATTGGATTAACCTTCTAATGATTTTTTGTCAACATATTTTCCGACTCTTGAAAATTGGCTGGTGGACACAACAATATTTTGACAATATCGTTTGCAGGGTTCATCTATATCAAAACTTTTTAATATTAGAGTAAAGTTAGAAGTTTCAAATGCGTCTAAATACACATCACATTATTATATTTGTTTAATATCGTGGTGGGTCCTAAGAATTTTATTACATACCAATATATTAATAACTTGTATTTTTAAGAAATTTTGAGAAATCAATTTTGAGACGCGTAACATTAGTCATACTATTAATTTTATTTATTTGACTTTAAAATTAAGTTAATTTTATAATATTAAACTTATTTTCTTGTCTTTGAAAATTATAATTAAACTTTGAAATGTGTTGAAAAGTGAAAATAAACTATATATATTATTTTAAGTATAATATATTATAAATTTATATTCATAAAATATGACCGTTACTATAGACTTGTACAATAAAAAGAGAGGAGTCAAAATTAATATTAGCATAAATTTATATATTATAAAGTCAGAGTGTTAAAATTTGAAGTGTCATTAAAATAATTATAAAAATGTCGCTAAATATGTATTTAAAAACATAATTTTTATTACGACAATATCAATATACGGGGAACCAACATATCTATACAGAATTTACAAACACTATGATATTATCGCTATTTGTCATCAAAGTATTTAAAAAGAATTTTTTATAATTTATTTGAAAATTATAATTTTTACGTCATTTGTGCTTAAGTCAAAAAGGCTAATAACACCATGATAACGGCTCATTGATTAGTGTATCTAGAAGGCGTATGTCAAAAATTAATTTAAAACTCAGCAAAAAGAACTTTGGGACCAAAGGGTTGTGGGTTGTGGCTGCGGTCGCTTATACAAAAATGTCAAAAATTTAAAAAAAAAAGAAGAAGATAAATAAGCAACATTTTCAAGGGAATTCTTTTTGAAAAATTTATATTTATAAAACATTTTCCAATCATTTTCCAAAGGTTATAATGTATGATATAAATGAATGGCCAAATTATGATTGTCCAAAATTGCCGTCATGCATTAAGATTTAAGATTTAGACTTCCTGTCTAAATACAAACAAAAGTAATACATACTCTTAGATACAGAAAATGCAACTGCTAATATATTGTTTATAATGATGTGATGTTTTGATTTCCTTTTGATGACGATTGAAAGTTGCTGTTCAGGCAAAAAATGATCTGAATTTTTTTTTCTCAAAAAAGAAACATCCAAATTTATGCATTTAAGACTATATCATTGATTTTCTTAATAAAAATATATATCATTGATTTTTCTTAATAACAATATATATATATATATATATATATATATATATATATATATATATATATATATATGACTAATAGAGCAGATTTTGTCCCAAAGAGGGTTGTCACAATTAGATTTAACTTTAGGGTCCCAAATCCAGCGAATAAAAGAAGACTTGATACATATATAATGCATGAATTTTGCTTTTCATTTGGTTTCCCTTTAGCATTACAATTTCTATTATTCTATAAAAGAATATTCACATGATAATGAGAGGAGTCAATTATATAGTTATGTCTGATTTTCAATCTTTATGAAATTAATAATAACATGCATGTAATGTTGCAATCAAAATCTATATTTTAAGTCTTATTTATAGGGTATATATCTTATTAATAATTAGAATAATGGTAGAGGTCTTAAATTTTTTGTCAAATGATATGACATTTAATATTTTAGTGATAGTTTATATCAGTTAATTATATGAGAACTATCCAACCAATGTTATGATGCCATATTATTTAAGACACTTTTTGATATTAAAAATTTGAAAACCCCCTAGCATCACTCTAATAATTAATATGTCAGTTTGGAGACAGTTTAGGATTTCACATGTAACATTTTGCATTTTTAAAAACTCTTAAATTTTTTGATTGGTCTATACATTGAGGTGTTTAATAATCGAATGAAAAATCTTGTTTGGAACATTTTGACGGTGCTTTCTTTGTCCGTTTGACAAAGCAGTGCCGCAAGATAAAATATTTTAAATGTAGAGTTTTTGACAAAAGTGATTTTTTAAAAAAATTAACAGTGTTTCGTTACACAATTGTAAAAGTGCTTTTGAAAAAGTAAAATACTTTATATAAAAGTGTGGTATGAATATTTAAAAAATTATTAACTAAAGGATGAATTTTTAAATTGCGTTCTATAGTATAAATTTTATGTTTTTACTAAAAGTAATTTTTAGACAAAATCTACACACTAATTTGTTTTTAAAAAAAGTTGCCAAATTCTAATTTACTTTTATATTTAAAATTACTTTTACTCCACAAACAGCTCTGCCAAATAGACTATTTATATATGATTTCAATATACAAATATTTTGTCTCAGGTAAAGAGAGCACATCTAAAAAAATAAAATAAAAATTGTTAATTGAAATCAGCCACAAGATGAAAACTAGATACTGAAAAGTGCGAGTAAAAATTAGGAATTGACATTTTATAAATAAAATTTAATAGTTTTATAAGCTTTATCTCATATGAGTGTCCATATATTATTTATGTGAGAAACTTTACTCAATCATCATTTTTATTTGTAAAAATATCAATTTCAAAAATAAGAAATAAAAAGAGAAAGCCCTACTTCACCTTGAGCATAACTATCTTTATTTATGCTTTCAAAAAAGAATTGGTTAAAATCTAACATTATGTATACTGTTAAAGTGTAGTCTAATGCATTGTTAAAGTGTAGTCTAATGCATTGTTAAATGTTAATAAAGCTTCAAAATTTCATTTCATTTCCCTTCCCTATCTGCCCTTTTGTCGTGTTCTAATATCAATGTATCTTGTTTATTTTTTCAATAGTACATAATATGCCTACAAAAATAATGATATTAAAAATAAAATAAATCGTGTATGAGTGGATCTCAATAATTATAACCACTAAAATTTTAACTCGTTATCTGGTACATACTTTCAATATCCATGTATTTATGAATAATACTATATAATTAGATAAAAGGGTCTAATTTACTTAGATATAATATTAATAGATTATACAGTATGATCACCTATCCAAAAAATTTCTAGGTCAAGTAGATAACTTTTGTCTAATTACCTAACATTACTTTATTTTTTACTAATTTTTTTAAACCATTGACTTTAAGACTTGAGACTAATAAACCAAATATCTAACACCTAAGGTATTAATAATTTAATTTATATAACTCAAAATCACTTTATGGATTTAACATAATTCAATCCAAGTATCCAACAGTAGGTTACAAAAATAACATTAACAACATGCAGCAGAAGTCAAGTACTTGATACATAAAAATCAGAAAAAAATCCCATTAAAACATGGATATTATATTAATATCATTATGTATATATGTACTAATTAGCTTGAGCTGTTGCATGACCTTGGTGGTCCATTTCCTTCTCATACATTTCTCTACTAGTATTGGTAGGAGAAGCCATTTATTATGGTACACAACTTGTTTATTTATATAAACCCTAGCCTGCCATTCCCTTCAATTCATAACCCAGAGCCAGTCAGGCAAAGCCAGTAGTACTTTCCTTGTCAAATTATCATGAACAATTCACTGGCATTCGCTCTGATACTTAGTGTACTTGCATGCACCGCTTTTGTTCCTCAAGTTAAGGCTAGGGCTTTCTTCGTTTTTGGGGACTCGCTCGTCGACAGTGGCAACAATGATTACCTTGTCACCACTGCCCGGGCCGATTCGCCTCCTTATGGAATTGATTATCCGACTCGTCGTCCCACTGGCCGCTTCTCTAATGGCCTCAACATCCCCGATTTGATCAGTAGGGTTTCTGGTTTTAGTGTTTGTTTAATTATAACGGAAAAAGTAATGTTAAGTAACTAGACAGAAGTTGTCTAAATAAATTAGACAATTTCTATCTCGAACCTAGTATTTTCCTAACAAAAATTTCAAATAGAAATTTTTTCTATAAATTTAGCTAGTATAAAAAATAATAGCATTTAAGGGACACGAATATAATTTTTTCTATACAAGATGTATAGAAAAAAGAGAAAGTAGTATCAACAACTTTTTCCGTATTTTGTTTTCCAATGTGTGTAGTTTTATCCTTTATTATATTTTTAGTAGTATATAATAATTTTTCCTATACATAGAAAATAGTTACATTTGAGAGAAAATAATATTTTCATAAAATAGCCAGATGTAACATTTTTTATACCAGATGTATAGCAAAAGTTGTATCCACAACTTTTTTCTGTATTTTTTCCTTTGTGTATAGTTTTATCCTTAACTAAATTATTAGTAGTAGCAATTTAAATTTTTTGAATTAAGCATAGATTGATGTTAATTAATTTATTCTCATAATGTGATTATTTAGGTGAGGCAATTGGCATGGAACCGACAATGCCATACTTGAGTCCATACCTAAAAGGCGAGAATCTTCTTGTTGGTGCAAACTTTGCTTCTGCTGGGATTGGAATCCTCAACGACACCGGAATTCAGTTTGTATGATCAGGACTAACATTAAACTCAGTATTAAAATTTCATCTAGACCTACATTTTGATCGTTTTTTCTAGACTAAAATGCAAAATTGTCATTTATGTTTTGTCCATGTTATTTTTCCGTCTTTGAATTTGATTAACTAGTAAACCCCTCCCTCAATACGCAATTATTAGTATACAACTGTAATTTTTAAGGTATAATTAGTAGTACATAATTTTTAATAGTACTTCTTAACTCATGGACAAAAATGTGGCGAGTGGATAATTGAATGGACAATATTACATTTTAGTCTTATTTCTATATGTGATTCATTAGTATAGTACTATAGTCACACTATTTTTACAAGAAAAAGAAATATAGAGGTGGTATCTATCATGCATGGTATGTTCCCTCTTGGCTTCTCCCTTGCAATAATATGTTGAGTTAAAAAAAAAGGAAAGGAATTCTTTTCTAGAATTTATTTGTAAGTATCAAATTTTCATTTGTGTTCCTCTCAAGTAATTAATATTTGGAATCATGTTCTTTTTTTAAGTTGGAACACATTTGAAAAAATTGATTCGTAAGGACTAAAATTAAAAATTTTAGGGGGTTAGAGGGGTATTAATTTTTTAGCATGTTTAGATTCTTGATAATTTTTGGTAAAAAGATATTGATGTATGATACTTGATGGTTTTGGCAGCTAAATATTATCCGAATCACGAAGCAATTAGAGTACTTTGAACAGTATCAGACTCGAGTAACAAGTCTAATTGGAGCTGGGCCAACTCAGGCACTGGTTAACCAAGCACTAGTGCTGATCACCCTAGGTGGCAATGATTTTGTGAACAACTATTATTTGGTACCATTTTCTGCAAGATCTCGCCAATTTTCGCTGCCGGATTACGTTCGTTATCTCATATCTGAGTACAAAAAAGTCCTAACGGTAACACTTTTGAACTACTATTATAATATATATATATATATATATATATATATATATATATATATATATATACAGAATGGACTAGCTTAAGTTGCGGACCTTTTTTTTTGGTTTTTTTTAAAACAACTAATTTTTTTTTTAATATTTTATGTAACTGGAATTTTTACATAATACAGTGTTTTGGGTGTGTTTTAAACTTTTTTTAGTTGTTTTAAAAAAAAGCAAAAAAAAAAACCGCATTTTAAGAAAATGCGGGAGTCCGGATAAGAATCAGACCCTATATATATATATATATATATATATATAATAACTTGACAACAGTTTCGTGATTATTTCAATCGTCGGATATGATATTTATTTTTATTTTTAATTTGATATATGGACAAACATTGTCACGTTATGAATATAAAACATGGTAGTACAATATTAGCAATAAAAATACACGAAGTTGACAAAGTGCCCTTGTCTGAAGAGACCATTTTATGAAAAGAAGTTATGAATGAAGAGTGATTGAGCCATTATTAGATCATGTTTGGTTGTTGTAAATGACAGTCGCATTTATGCATATATACGAATCATGATATCGAATATGACCATTATTACGCATTATTATTAGGGCAACGTTTGGTTGGTGCAAAGGTACCCTACTATTGATATTTTTATTAATAAAACACTACAAATATGGAGTTGTAAATTACTCTTTTCATAATAAAATTATACATTTTGATTTTTGAAATCAAACTACCACATATTAAATTTTAAATTGATGTGAATTTATTTAATTTTAGCTGATATAATTATTATAATTATATAGTATATAAAAAAAAACTATTAATCACATAATTTATTTTATTCTAAACTTTTATGAAATCATACCAATTTTAAAATTTAATGTATTATCGTTTGATCTTCAAAAATTCAAATTATATTTCTAATTTTAAAACGGATAGGATAAAATTCAAGGTACAATATATATCAACAGTGGTATATATTTTTTTCAACAACCTTTTTTTTTCTTTACAAAAAAAAAAAAAAAGAAAAGAAAAGAGAATGAAATAGCACTAAAATCTCTTCTTTAGTCTCACGAACATATTTTTGGATAACCTTTTTTTTTTTTTTGGTGATTACAAAAACTTGATGATTGATAAGAATATGATGCTACTTTAGTTAATTAAATCTCATTTCTCAGTTAGAAATATATACAAAAAAACGTACCCTTTTTATTGGAAATTATACTCAAAATCGGATTTAAAATTTTAATTTGATTTGTTGGCGAAAGCATTTTTTATAGCATACTTTTATTTGTCTTTATTTTCTACAACCTGCTAAAAACAAAAAGAATATTGACAACTGCAGAGGCTATATGAACTCGGATCTCGAAGGGTTCTGGTCACTGGTACCGGCCCAATAGGCTGTGTGCCGGCGGAATTGGCCCAACGGAGCAGAGCCGGAGAATGTGCAGTGGAATTGCAAAGAGCAGCAGGCTTATTTAATCCACAGCTAATTCAGATGATAAGTGAATTAAATAGTGAAATTGGAGCTGACATATTTGTAGCAGTTAATGCTGTTCGAATGCAGATGGATTTTATCTCTGATCCTCAGGCTTATGGTATGTTAAACCACCTCCAATTATTGCAATTTTGACTTTTAAAGTCAATTTTTTTTAAAATTCAAATCTAAAAATTGGTACGTGTTTTTTTAGTCAATACAAACAGTTATAAATAATATAAACTATATAAGAAAAACTATTAATTATAATATTAATTATTTTTCAAAATTTAAATAAACCAAAATAATCCTGAATTTAAATACATGTCAAATTGACATAAAAAAAAGTCCATATTACTTTTATATTTTGGAGAGAAAGGAGTACTTTTCCAATGCTCCAATCAAAGTAGTGGAGATGGTAGAAAATTAAATGCAATGAAGTACTAATATAAATGTTGACAGAAGGATTGACAATGATACATATCGTCCATTCAAATCTAAACATAAATCTTGTCTAATTTCTGACCTAAAATATAATCATACCATATAATTGTACTAATAATTTTAGGACACCCTTATTCATTCTCCACAATATTTATGTGGGCGAGACTCCTACTGAAATATCAAATCTATTTACAAAATGTGCATTTTTTAAATTATTTTTATAATACTAATTAGCGCAAATTGTGCAGGGTTTGTGACATCAAAGATAGCATGCTGTGGACAAGGTCCATACAACGGCATCGGACTATGCACACCCCTATCCAATTTGTGCCCAAATCGGGACTTGTACGCATTTTGGGACGCATTCCATCCTTCTGAAAGAGCAAATCGAATTATCGTGCGAACTATCTTGACCGGAACTAACGAGTACATGACCCCGATGAATCTCAGTACCATTTTGGCAACCGATTCCAGGATCTAATATGCTGTCTCCTCTTAATAAATCGTTCTATCCTAGTTTATCCAATATGTCATTCATGTATTTTTTTTTCCCTTTTACAATTTATTTCGAGCATCGGTGTGTTTGATTGTTCGAATGTCATGAAGGTAGGGTGTGATATAGGACGTTAAATTTATATGTACTATGCATGACTGAGTAGGCATCGCGTACTTGGTTCCATTGTTATCAAATTTTTATATAATAGCCTGGGTGGAAGCTTTCTGTTCAGTTCTTACAATAATATTGCATATTTTTCAAATATCATGAAGTTGTTGAACTGAACTTTAAATATCTTTTTATTTTATCTTATGTTCTAATTTATTGTATGCAAATTCTTGTTGTTAATAAATCAAAAAATATATATCAACTGAACGAGTAACTAACTAATGATGATAGAAAAGCATAAACTATAATTTAGCAAGAAAGATGTATAAATTTTAACAATATTTTGTGACCCCTCAACTAATTATTATATTGGAGGAGTAGTTGTCACTTATAAGTTATAAGTGAAGATATTTTCAAGTTAGCTAGCTAACCAACAAGCCCACAAGGATCCCAATGTTGGGTCCCTTTCTAAATTTTTAATAAATATTTATTTACTAAGGACAATATTTATGAAAAATTTACATTGCTGATAGTAATGTTTGGGAATACATTCACCTGTTGTATACAGTACAATATGTTAATACCCTCGACTCGAGTATTTTAAGTAAGAAAATGATTTATATATTAATTTTAATTTTAAGTTAATTGTGAATTATGATTAACTTAGAATTATAAATAATAAGATAAAATAATAATATGTGAATCTCTTTATTACAATGACCTATCACATATATTTACATATATAGTAACAGTCTTTTGATTAGTATGAAATCTTTGGATACTGTAGCAATTTTTTACGATCCGTTTTAGGACGAATGACATGATTGTTGGAATCAAAATTAGATCATAATGGAATAGGAGTTGGAACATTTTATTCATGTGTTTGATACATTATTTAAAAGTTATATCAGTACGAATGAAATAGAGTATAATGACCAAAATATCTCTAACTAACTATATATATATATATATATATATATATATATATATATATATATATATATATATATATATATATATATATATTTCATCCATAAAGAATTCCATTAGCCATGAATCTATTTTGGTACCAAATTCCATAATTTCTATTCCTTATGCAATTTTTTTTTTTTTTTAAACGCTTCGCTACAACCCAGAGCTATTTACCAAAAAAAAAGGTTGCTCCCAACAACCGGTGTGTGTAATAATAGTAATAATAATAATAATACACCAAAATAAGTATACTAAATATTAATAATATAATACTATATTAATATAATATAGTAATATTATATATTCATATATAATATTATTATATTATTATATTATTATATTATAATTTTATTATAATACAATATAAAATAAATATAATACATATTATAACAATTAAAATATATTTTATATCATATATTAAATATATATTATTATCTGTTATAATATTAAATATATATCTAATATATAATAATTATATTTTCTAAACATATAGTTATGTATTTGTTAGACTTTGCATATTTAAATTTGATGATGAATGTGCTTAATGCATATTTGCACTATTATGATTTGTACGGTCTATATAATGATTTAATTTAATGTACAAGGATTTATATTAGAAAGATCAAATAATATTAGGTTGATCTTGTAGAAGTTGATCTGATGTATAGTTGATAGGATTTTCAATATTCGTAAAGATACTCTACAATTTCAAAAGGAAAAGATGGATTGCAGAGTAAGCGCATGATCGCAATACATCAGATAGATTGCAGAGCTACTTGGAGCTATCGTAAAATTCACTACAAATTATAAAGCATACTTTAGTTCGTAAAGTGGACAAACAAATTTACTAGCCAAGCAAAGCTCGTTGAGATAACTTGATCGTAGAGTAGTCAAGTCTGACAAAATTGACTGATATTGAAGCGTTACAAATTGAAGGTCCTGATGTATTCACCAAACATCCTTAGCTGAAATCAATGATCAGAATATGTGTCTACCAGCTAGTTTGTGAAAGTGACACATCAAGGGTGTTAGGTGAAAAAGTAGATATAGATGTGACAGTGCAAGCTAGAAAGAAACTGACACTCCATGAACTCTTTCGGCTAAGAGCATCTGCAACTAAATTTGCCTTCCCAGATGATACTAAATTCTCGTATCATAATCTTTTATAAGCTTTAACCAACGCCTTTACCTCGTGTTAAGCTCCTTTTGATGAAAATATATTTAAGACTTTTGTGATTAGTGAATATATCATAATTTTCCCCATACAAATAGGGCCTCCAAATCTTTAGGGCAAAGATTACTGGTGCCAACTCCAAATCATGAGTGGAGTAGTTTACCTTGTAAAGTTTAAGCTGCCTAGAAGCATAAGCAATCACCTTACCATGTTGCATCATAACACACCCCAAACCCTTCTTAGAAGCATCACTATAAATTTGGTAATCTCTTGTGTTAGTTCCCAGTAGGCACAATATAGATCTAGAATGGGTTGGGGGGGGGTTGAATAGATCCTTTTTATTTCAAATATTTTTTCTAGTTTATTTTGTATAGCTAATGTTTTAGCATATGACAAACATAAGAATCTTTTCAAGCACAACGGAATAAGTAAAAGATCCCCTTCATTGATATATTCATAATCGTACATACATTGTTCGTAGAGTTAGTTCAATTGTAAGCAGTTAAAACATACATAGCAGTTATAATAGTTAATGTACATAATGTAAATGACATAAAGTAAAAGACACAAGGGGTTTTAAGTGGTTCAGAGACTCAAGCTCCTAATCCATTCTTCTGTTTTCAACTAGCAGGATTTCCACTAAGGAAGGGCAGCACCCTGAATCACTAAGATTCATTCAAGGCCAACATCCTTGGGACTTCAGTTCACTAAGAACTCTTCAAGGCCAGCAGCCTTGGAACTTCTCTAGTTCCCTAGGAACTCTTCAAGCCTAGCAGATTTGCAACTTCATTTAGTCTCTCCGGACAAGGACCCCTCAGGCCCTGGCTTCTTGTTGTTGAGTTGTTTGTTTATTTGTTGGAGTTGGTGCTGAGCTGCTAAGATGTCTTTATGCTATGAACATCTTCTATACTTAGCAGCTTGGCGTGATCATCCTTGAAGTGCAGTTGAGTGTTGCATGATGCTCAGCTTCATCAGTTACTCAACCACTTCAGATGATCCCTTGATGAACTGCCTTGAAAATCATTCCTCTTGATACGTGATGGCTTCACATGATGGGTTTCTAAGATGACTGTAAGCTCTTCTGCTAGGTACTTAGAAACTTTCTCATGCTTGCCACCATGATGGCGTTTGTGATCTCCTTTCTTGATACTTGATGCCTTCTCATGATGGACTTGCTAAGATGACCGTGAGCTCTTCTCTATGGTACTTAGAGTCTTCCCATGATGGACATCAAGATGTCATTGATGCTCTTCTTTCTCTCGGCAGTTCAGAACACTCTTCAAGTAGTAGAACTCTCACTTCTACATTGTAGAACTCTCACTTCTACTTCTTTATATGTCTCTAAGTGTTCTTGGTGGATCGTAGAGTGAGTCTTCAGACCTTCATTGGTCACTCACTATTTACGTTGGTTAGATCAGTCCACCATCTCTCCAAACTCGGCAACTCCAACAACCCTTGATCTTTGAAGCTCTTGCTGATTTATACTCCTTCCCAATCCTTCCGTTGGAAATTAGCCGTTGAAAGCTATTCAAATATCTTCACAGATCTCGAGTTGACTAAGGTAGACTGCATATATGACATGTCATACTTTTCTGACCCTGCAGTCTACTGTTTCACCTACCCCGTCAGAGATGTCACTTTAATATTTTGGGCATGTCGAAGACTTTATTTCCTCTTTCTAATTTCTCGATCAGAGATTTTCCTTTTGTATCGATGCTCTCAATAAGCTTTTGTCCGAATATTACCCTTCAAATTGAACCGTTGCCAATGCTTCAGTCTTCAGCTATTCGAACTCTACAATTCTGATGCATGTCTTCATGGACCTGATCGTAGTGTCTTGTTGACTGGTAGAGACAACACTACGATCTTGAAGAGTGTTGATTGGATCTTCAATATAGAACACCTCTTCCTTCTTTTGTGCAGTGCTTCAACACTTCTATTTGCATCAACAGCTCTCAGATACTGATGGCTTGACTCCTTTGTTCTGGCCTCTTCTAAATAGCAAGATACTTCAGATTTGTGGCATGTCCTGCTCGCTTTCTCCTTGTGATCTCCCGTTCACTTATCATCAATGGACTGACCAAATGCTTAATCACTTTAGCCTTGTTCTTCAGAAGCTGTGCAGTATCTCTGTGTGCACTCCATCAGTTCTTTCCTTGTTTAGCAAACACTACGATCCAGGTTGCTTCCAAGATCGTTGTCTTCTGTTTTCTTGACAGCTACTGCACTTGCTGACTTTCCTTAGTCAGTTACAGAAGTCTTCTTCTGATCTCTTTGTAGAAGACTTCATCTCGAATGGCTTCACAACTCAATCTTGATGCTGATTGGGTTGGTGCTTAGATCTTCAGTTATCTTGCATGCCATTCATTGAGTTCCTTCTGGTTTCCTTTAGGTGGGATGTATCTATGCAGTGCCAACCAGAGGCTTCATTCCTTTGGATATTCTGGGAGTGCTCATTTGTTGAGAATCATTTTTGCTCTACGATTCTGTCTTGGCATTGTGAGCACATCTGTTGGGGTCTTAGTTCTGCACTCTACGATTCAACTTCGGCTGTGCAGACACTACGACTCTGAGATCAGATCTTGACACTCTACGATTTTTGCCTTGTGCTTGTTGTCTTCATCTGATCTTGTTCGACTACAATCTCCACCTCTGATATGATCAGTAGACTCTACGACTCTGAGTGTAATCTACGATTCTTGACTTTGGCTTCGGTAGATACTTGGTCGGCTCGTAGGCAGGATGTCTCTACGATTCTGAACATGACTTCCTCAGCAGACTTCGGCCCTAAGGAAGTTCTTCTCGACACAATAAGATCCTTTCTCGTCTCTCCTGGCAGTCTACGAACTCCGAGATCGACTATCTTGCAGACTACGATTCTGCCTCGATAGCTCTCGAGTTTTCCTTGACTCTCTTGGCATCACGATTTACGGTGCGATTGCTTTCGACGATCAGACAAGCCTATCTATTACATCATTAGATCAACCTAACATGCTCGATCTTTCTATATTTATAGTCCTTGTACATCATTTCTTTTTAAGGACTTCACAAAACTGTTTTGCTTATGTAGGATCAACCTAACAAATTTGATCAATTCATTCTAAGTCCTTATACATATGTTTCTATTATCTATCAAAGGACTTTACAACTTTTCTTAATGCAAGCATACTTGCATATGCATTCATATATAAATCATAATCAAATCATATGTAAATCGGAATAACATTCACATGCTTATTCCTGACAATCTCCCCCTATTTGATTATGACAAAAACAATAAGTGCATATGCATGTTATGAATGAATCTTATATACAGTGAGCAACTGTATTTCTAAAATAGATAATCATGAATGCCATTTATAATGATATAGAATTTAATACACTGACATTTTACAACCTCGATCCAGAACATACCTAACTAGTTAGAGATGTTCCTCTTTGGCTCCATGTATACTTCCAGGATGTCTATTGATCAGCTATTCATCTGTTTGATTTCTTTGCTCCTGCTCCCCCTGGGATGTGGACTTCATTTCTTCTTCTTCTTCTGGTTCTGGCTCTGGCTCCCCCTCAGCCTTAGGCTTATCATCCTTTGGCTCCCCCTTAGATGATGACTGATCTTCTTGCTGGACATGCTCCCCCTCAGAATTTGCGATCATATGATCATCATCTTTTAGATCCCCCTCAGATGATGATTCTGCTTCTGCAGCTGCTATCTTCTTCTTTGCTTTTCACTTGGCCTTCTTGTCTTCAATCCTTCTGCTCTCATTACCCTTTCTTGATTTCTTCTTACTCTGCCTCTTTCTATGCCTCTTTTTCTCCCCCTTTTTGTCATCAATCATTTGGAAGAGCTGCTCCATGTTGGACATAAGCTGATTCATCAGGTAGGAGGAGTTAGCAACTTCAAACTTGAGTTCTTGTTGGCCTAGCTCAAGTTACACTGACAAAGGTTGATTCATGTTGTCAATCTTGATAGAGAGGACTTGGATCTGGTCTTCATTGGCCTTCTGTGCTCATAGAGCTTTTGCCTTCTGATCATGTATGGCCTTCAGATAGATGTTATCTCTCTCTTTGAGTTTGAGAGATACATCAGCCATAGTAGTAGCTTGAAGTCATTACGAATCAATTATCTCCCTTCTTTGTCATTACCATCTTTGTCTCTTCATTGATTAGAGATATCTTCTCAATCAGCTCATCATAATTCTTCAATAGTTCCTCCTCCATAGGGATTTGCTCATCTGGTTGGGCAGCCTCTGGTTGGGCATCAGATTGGACTCTACGATTTTCATCCTTGGACAGATTTTCGAAAGCTTTGAGAATTTGAACAATCGTTGAGTACCAATTGCTATTTGAGGACGAGGGAGTGTCAGATAGTAGTGTTTGGGCTAATGGAGGCTTCTGGTATTGAACTTGAACACCATCAGTAGTAGAGTGAATAGACTCTACGATCATCTCCTTGGTCATGATCCTTCTTCCATGAGAGTCCACTCTACGATCATAGGGAATATAGTGATTTCCAGCATGGCGATAGACTTTGAAGTGGGGCTTGTCTTTGATCATTTTGGTGGCAAAATTCTTCACCCTTGGGAAGTTTTGTGCCACCAGCTCCATGCTTGGAAAATGAGAGTAGCACCAGCTGAAGTAACTTCCATCTCTTTTAGTATGGGCCTTTAGCCATGGCATCCATTGGAAGAACCATCTCATCAGTAAATCATCAGGATTATAGAGGGTTATGAGAATTTGAACAATCGTTGAGTACCAATTGCTATTTGAGGACGAGGGAGTGTCAGATAGTAGTGCTTGGGCTGATGGAGGCTTCTGGTATTGAACTTGAACACCATCAGTAGTAGAGTGAACAGACTCTATGATCATCTCCTTGGTCATGATCCTTCTTCCATGAGAGTCCACTCTACGATCATAGGGAATATAGTGATTTCCAGCATGGCGATAGACTTTGAAGTGGGGCTTATCTTTGATCATTTTGGTGGCAAAATTCTTCACCCTTGGGAAGTTTTGTGCCACCAGCTCCATGCTTGGAAAATGAGAGTAGCACCAGCTGAAGTAACTTCCATCTCTTTCAGTATGGGCCTTTAGCCATGGCATCCATTGGAAGAACTATCTCATCAGCAAATCATCAGGATTATAGAGGATGGTCATGCAGTCTAGCTCCACGTTGTTCCAATTTTTAACTACATTAAATGTAGTCATCCTTACCATCTTGAGCTGTTCATCTCCATAGTTCACCCATCTTTCTGGTGGTGTTTCTGGTGGTTCATTCGAGAATTATACCACTATTCTCCTGGTGATTTTTGCTGGAGAGAGGACAGGATAGAATTCTGGTTCCTCTGATTCCTGATTTGCAAAATTGGAATCATTCTCCATTTATTCTCTTTCGGAGCCTGAACCATTTTGATCATTTCCAATCATGAATCCTTCTTCCTGCATTTCATTTCCAGAACCTTCTTCAGCAAGATATTCCTCTGATTCATCTTTTTCATCATTGGTCTTATCTTCAGCACTTTCTTCTTATGATACCGACTCATCATCACTTACTTCAATGACAGCATTGGAGTGATCACTTCTCTTTTTGGAGGCAAATTTAGTTTGTAGTATGTAGCTCTTCCTTCTCCTTGGAGGTTCAGCTATGGGAGAGTCAGACTCTCCTTCCTCTTCAGACTCTAAAGCCTTTGGATCATCAGACGAACTTCCTTGAGGTTCAGCACTGATAGGGGAAAATCCTTCTTCTTTGGACTCATCACTTTTTGAGTTATTATGGGGGCTTTCAGGGTTAGAAGGGGCATGGTCTTCTTCTTCAGAAACAACATCATTTGACCCCTCATCTGGACTTGTTGGAGAATTTTCATTTGGAGATGCAGTTAGGTCATCATGTAGCTTTTCTTCATCATTAGAGTGAATGCTCTGAGAGTTAGCCACAGGGCTTGTGCATTCTTCTTCATCAGCAGATGCTGCATTTCCTTCCATTAATCCAGCTTCACCTTCATTGCTGGATTTGGTCTTTAGGGACTCAGCCTTGACTGACTCTACATCCTCATTTTTGTTAGATGGGCTTTCTTGGGAAACTGAGGTTGGTCTGTTTACCACCTTTGTTTTCTTGCTGGATGCCCTTGAAGTAGTTTGTTACTTCTTCTCTTGGTGGTTTCTGCAGTTAGGACTTTTTCTTCTTTATCCTTGTCTTCAGTTGATAGACTTCTTGGTGGAGCCTCAATTTTCCTCACACCTTTGGATTTCTTTTTGGCTGGTGTGATTGCTACTGGTACAGAGTCATCAGACTCAGAGCTTTCTACCTCTTTTGTCTTTCTCTTCTTTGCAGAGGCCTTGATGCTGCTCCCAGTTGTTGTCAACCTCCTATTTTCCTTTGGGTTTTTCTTCCAATTCATAAACAGTTGTGGAGACATTACTTTGTGAACATTCAGAGGTTCTCCCTCATCACCCTTGATTTTGTTTCCCAATTTCTTCTTCAGCACAATGCTCAATAGTCTTCCATGAAACACTTTGGTAAGTGGTTTTTTGTAGACTTCTTTAATTCAGCCTTTTCTACCCATTTAGTGATCTGATCAAATAGGATAACTCCAAAGTTGATTCGTTTCTTTAGAACTATAGCAGACATGATTTTCAACTGTTGATCGAGCACCGTGTCGTGTGCAGTGTCCTTGCATAGTATACATTTGCCTACTATGTCAGCAAGGAACTCAAATTCCTCAAGAAACTCCTTTTTCTTCATATCCTTTAAACTGGGGTTTCTTTGGTACCCCATAATCTCTTTTGCTTGCTCAGTGTTGATCTCATTAAGGTTTCTCAGTCCTAGGTCAGGGAAACCTAAGCATTGATTGAAAGGGTTTTAACCTTGGTTGAAAGGGTTCCGACATTTATGGATGCATTTGAGTAGAATTCCTTGATCAGCTCAGTATATACTCGAGTGATAGCATCAAGACATTCTGAGAATCCAGCTTTCTTCACAAGTTTGAGAATGTCTCTGAACTTCTTTTGGATTTTTCAAACGTCTTGGTTCCGAGCTGAATGCCAGTGATTACTCGTCAGTCTTCCATTTGAGTAGTTCGGGGAAAATTGGTATTTGATTCAGAGGGGTTTATGAGAGATGGCTGATTGAGATTTGGGCTAGACTCTGGAATGTTAATTACTTTTGGCTTTTGAGAGGGTTCTAGGGTTTAAAAAATGGGAGGGAGAGAGGTTCGATAGCTTTTGATAAATGTTTGCTAATTTAAATTTTCCTTTATGACAGTTCCTTCTAACTCTGTATAAACAGTGATGTGTTAACTAACCATTGGTTACACGATACCCAGTAATGAGCCGTAACTCCCCCATTAACTCTTCAGTTTAATATCTTTCTTTTTTTTCTCAAAACAAATAGTGTCAATGGCGTGAATTGACCGTTGACCATTTTGATTCGTAGAGTAGCATGATAAGGCAGCTACGGACTCTACGTTTTCCTTTGTAGACTCAACGATCATCTTTTGAGAGATATTGCAGTGGGTGGTTTTGAAATTAATCCTCATCTTGATGCAGCATAGCTTGATCACTGATATATTCAAAGTTATCTCCTCACAATCTGAATGGTTACGTAATTGTCCCATTTTTCCAAGCTCCTCGTGAACTGGAGTATCCTCTGGTAGGACTGCAATCGTCGAGTCTGCTTCTACGATCGCTGAGGTTATACTACGATCGTGGAGTTCTCTTCAACCTCGACTCTACGATCGTTGTCTGACTTGGTCCATGAGATGAACATTACTTAGCATTCCTTCTGGGTCAAGGTAGCTCAGGAAGGTCCAACCTCTTAAAGTGAGCTAAGGGTCAAGTTTGTCCCTGAGGCGCTTTCCAGATGAAGTGCCTAGGAAGTGATTTGTACTGATATCTCATTTGACCTTTTCTGCTGGGGAGATCCTCTACCAACTTTAGACAATTGCATTTACGGCAATCGTGGTGTCCTCCAGCTTCTACACTTCGATCAGATGTTTGATCGTAGGCACTCCACGATTTTAAGTTGGGTGGCTAAAAGGTTATTAGTAATACGTTTTGAGATGTTCCTACTTACTATGGATCTTCATTTGGTTCATCAGCCACAAAGTTTTGGGACTCTGTAGCTGGTACATTGCTTCATAGTATATCTCAGTATTGTTGTTCCTTAACAGATCACTGCTCCCCATGGTTGATGCTGTCTTCTCAGATAGATGTGATTCCCTTTTCTTTATGTGTATTAGAAGGCAGTCTTGTATATCTCCTTCTGACTGGAATCACCATTATCAATTAGATTTCCTTATATCGTAGGCATGAATATCTTCAGGACTGATCACTCTACGATTATTAGACAGCACTACGAACGTAGTCTTCTTTGACAGTCTTGTGTTTGTGAAGTTCTGCTCCCGTAATGAGTTCCTCTTGACTGATGCTCGATGATCCTCTGTTGTGAGCTTCCATGAGGATTCTTCTCATATAGCATGCCTTGCCTAATTTGAGCATATAAGGCTCTTTTCATCTTTGGTTGAACGGCATGCTTCCATATACAGATTAGCAGCAATGTGAGCTTCATTCAGGTTAACTCAGCGGGTCTTCAAGGACAGGCTTGGACATATATAGGAATTTTATCAGAATCATTTCTGAACAGTCTTTAGCCTTCTGCTGGTTGAGTCTTCTTGACTGAAGTCTTCTGCTTCAGCGTTCCTTAGTGTGGCCGGATCGACCAGGTACCTGCAGGTTAGATACATTTCTAGTTTTGGTACCCACAATTAAATGGGTCCTGCTAGGTTAGTTTTCAAAGCCCCTGTTCCTCGGCTCATATATTTGGATAATCCTCATATTGATCACCAACAGTCATATTCATGCATGTAACTAATTTAGATAATACATTTTGAGATGCATGATTGTGAGTGTGTGTAAGATTTGCCATTTTAATAAAACACTCATTCTCTTTTATGGTTTCATCATTTGTTGGGTTATGTTCACAATGTTTAAGTGTTCACAGAGTGAGAATCAACTCTACGATTTATGTGTATCTCATTGATTCATGGAGGTGATCAGTTTCTATAAATCATCAAAATACTCTTGTAGAACAGATCATACTCTGTGTGTTATCAAACACTTAGAACATAAGTTTGTACATACATACTAACCCACTAGCAAAGATTACTTCACATAAGATTAATTTAGCCTGTGATGTTCTTATGACCCATTTCAGATTTCTTTCAAGATGTCATCTTCAGCCTAAAACTTGGATGGAGAGAAGGTTTGTAAGCATATGAGTTTCCAACTCAGTGTACTTTCTCTCTTCACCTTTTTAGGTAGATTATGACTCCTTGAAATAATACTTTTATAGTTCATAAGGAGGTGCAACATGATATACATATTTACATTGGTGAGGAACCGTACCTTTTTACTGTCAGTTCCTTGTCAGTCATTTAACTTAGATATACTGAGGTTAGGCATTGATGTGCATAGTCTCTCATTTTCTCCTGACAGCTTGTTACTCTAGTTGACCTTCAATCAGTCAGTCGTGGTCTTGAAGATGTAAGCTAAAAAAATCTCAGCATCTTTAGTTCTTTAACATCCTTGAGTTATCCAGCTACTGGTTGGCCAGACACACGTTTGAGAAGTTCTTCTTGCTTCTCTGGATAAGCATTTCTTAGCATGTATGGCCTTTTCATCTTTTCAGTCTGGTGGATGTTTGTGTCTTTTCTGTTGATGTCTTTTGAGCTTTCTAGCCTGGTCTTCAGACTACAATATTGACTGTGGGCAGGGATTGGTCTTGTTGATATGGCAACCAAGTACATGGACCAATCTGAGCAGCTTCAGGTGTATATACACATTTACCTATTCACAACATTTCCAATGTGTGAGCTCATCTGCATATAACAAGTGACTTAAACTAAATTTAGAATAATGTTTGTGCCTAGGATCAGACTCAAAGCGATTAGCTTTTGAATATAGCATGAGAACCTGCTCTGATACCAATTGTTAGTTCCTAGTAAGCACAATATAGATCTAGAAAGGGGGAGGGGGGGGGTTGAATAGATCCTTTTTATTTCAAATACTTTTTCTAGTTTATTTTGTATAGCTTATGTTTTAGCATATGACAAACATAAGAATCTTTTCAAGAACAACGGAATAAGTAAAAGATCCCCTTCATTGATATATTCATAATCGTACATACATTGTTCATAGAGTTAGTTCAGTTTTAAGCAGTTAAAACATATATAGCAGTTATAGCAGTTAATGTACATAATGTAAATGACATAAAGTAAAAGACACAAGGGGTTTTAAGTGGTTCAAAGACTCAAGCTCCTAATCCACTCTTCTGCTCTCAACTAGCAGGATTTCCACTAAGGAAGGGCAGCACCCTGAATCACTAAGATTCGTTCAAGGCCAGCAGCCTTAGGACTTCAGTTCACTAAGAACTCTTTAAGGCCAGCAGCCTTAAAACTTCTCTAGTTCCCTAGGAACTCTTCAAGCCCATCAGGCTTGGAACTTCATTTAGTCCCTCCGGACAAGGACCCCTCAGGCCCTGGTTTCTTGTCGTTAAGTTGTTTGTTTGTTTGTTGGAGTTGGTGCTGAGCTGCTAAGATGTCTTTATGCTCTGAACATCTTCTGTACTTAGCAGCTTGGCATGATCATCCTTAAAGTGTAGTTGAGTGTTGCATGATGCTCAGCTTCATCAGTTACTCAACCACTTCAGATGATCCCTTGATGAACTGCCTTGAAGATCATTCCTCTTGATACGTGATGGCTTCACATGATGGGTTTCTAAGATGACTGTAAGCTCTCCTGCTAGGTACTTAGAAACTTTCTCATGCTTGCCACCGTGATGGCGTTTGTTATCTCCTTTCTTGATACTTGATGCCTTCTCATGATGGACTTGCTAAGATGACTGTGAGCTCTTCTCTATGGTACTTAGAGTCTTCCCATGATGGACATCAAGATGTCATTGATGCTCTTCTTTCTCTCGGCAGTTCAGAACACTCTTCAAGTAGTAGAACTCTCACTTCTACATTGTAGAACTCTCACTTCTACTTCTTTGTATGTCTCTAAGTGTTCTTGGTGGATCGTAGAGTGAGTCTTGAACCTTCATTGGTCACTCACTATTTACGTTGGTTAGATCAGTCCACCATCTCTCCAAACTCGGCAACTCCAGTAACCCTTGATCTTTGAAGCTCTTGCCGATTTATACTCCTTCCCAATCCTTCCATTGGAAAGTAGCCGTTGAAAGCTATTCAAATATCTTCACAGATCTCGAGTTGACTGAGGTAGACTGCAGATGTGACATGTCATACTTTTCTGACACTGCAGTCTACTGTTTCACATACCCCGTCAGAGATGTCATTTTAATGTCTTGGGCAGGTCAAAGAATTTATTTCCTCCTTTTGATTTCTCGATCAGAGGTTGTCCTTTTGCATCGATGCTCTCAATAAGCTTGTGTCCGAATATTACCCTTCAAATTGAACCATTGCCAATGCTTCAGTCTTCAGCTATTCGAACTCTACGATTCTGATGCATGTCTTAATGGATCTGATCGTAGTGTCTTGTTAACTGGTAGAGACAACACTAAGATCTTGAATAGTGTTGATTGGATCTTCAATGTAGAACACCTCTTCCTTCTTTTGTGCAGTGCTTCAACACTTCTGTTTGCCTCAACAGCTCTCAGATACTGATGGCTTGACTCCTTTGTTCTGGCCTCTTCTGAATTGCAAGAAAATTCAAATTTGTGGCGTGTCCGGCTCGCTTTCTCTCCTTGTGATCTCCCGTTCACTTATCATCAATGGACTGACCCAATGCTTAATCAATTTAGCCTTGTTCTTCTTGGTCATCCGGTATCTCTGTGCACTCCATCGGGTTCTTTCTTTGTTTGGCAAACACTACGATCCGAGTTACTTCCAAGATCGTTGTCTTACATTCTCATTTGACAGAGATCGCACTTCTTGACTTTCCTTAGTCAGTTATAGAAGTCTTCTTCTGATCTCCTTGTGGAAGACTTCATCTCGAATGGCTTCAAAACTCAATCTTGATGCTGATTGGGTTGGTGCTTAGATCTTCTGTTAGCTTGCATGTCATTCGTTGAGTGCCCTCTGGTTTCATTTAGGTGGGATGTATCTATGCAGTGCCAACCAGAGGCTTCATTCCTTTGGATATTCTTGGAGTGCTCATTCGTTGAGAATCATTTTTGCTCTACGATTCTGTCTTGGCATTATGAGCACATCTGTTGAGGTCTTAGTTCTTCACTCTACGATTCAGCTTTGGCTGTGCAGACACTACGACTCCAAGATCAGATCTTGACACTCTATGAGTTCTGCCTTGTGCTTGTTGTCTTCATCTGATCTTGCTCGACTACGATCTCTGCCTCTGATATGATCAGTAGACTCTATGACTCTCAGTGTAGTCTACGATTCTTGACTTTAACTTCTAAGAAGATACTTGGTGGCTTCATTGGCGTGTAGGCGCCTCTCACGATTCTGAACATGACTTCCTCAGCAGACTTCGGCCCTGAGGAAGTTCTTCTCGACACACTACGACCCTTCCTCGCCTCTCCTGGCTGTCTACAAATTTTGAGATCTACTATCTTGCAGACTACGATTCTGCCTCGATAGCTCTCGAGTTTTCCTTGACTCTCCCAGCAGACTACGATTTCTGGTGCAGTGCTCGATGATCAGTCAAGCCTATCTGTTACATCATTAGATCAACCTAACATGCTTGATCTTTCTATATTTATAGTCCTTGTACATCATTTCTTTTTAAGGACTTCACAAAGCTGTTTTGCTTATGTAGGATCAACCTAACACATTTGATCAATTCATTCTAAGTCCTTGTACATATGTTTCTATTATCTATCAAAGGACTTTACAGCTTTTCTTAATGCAATCATACTTGCATATTCATTCATATATATCATATTCAAATCATATGTAAATCGGAATAACATTCACATGCTTATTCTTGACATCTTGTCCCCAACAGCAATGCAAATATAATAGCTATCATAATCCATTTCTTCAACTCCTCAAAACTCTTCTCACGCTCCTGATTCCACACAAAATTGGTGCCCTTTCTCATCAACTGATTCAATGGTAAGGTAAGCAAGGAAAACCCTTTCATAAACCGCCTATAATACCCTGCCAAACCCAAGAAACTCTTAATCTCTGTCACCGTAGTAGATATCGGCTATTTAGTGATAGCCTCAACCTTCGTAGGATCCACCTTAATGCCTTTAGCATAAACAACGTGACTAAAATATGAAACTTGCTCCAACCAAAACTCGCATTTAAAGAATTTAATATACAATTTCTCTTTCTACAAAATCCCCAACACTGTGCGAATATACTCATCATGCTTTTCCATAAACTTAGAGTAAACCAAAATGTCATCAATAAAGACAATAAAAAATTAGTCCAAGTATTCCATGAACACCCGATTCATCAAATCCATAAACACTATCAGAGCGTTAGTCAACCCGAGTGGCATCACCAAAAACTCATAATGCCCATAACGAGTGCGAAAATCTATCTTAGAGATATCCTCAATTCTCACCCTCAATTGTTGATATCCCAACCTCAAGTCTATCTTCGAAAAATACTTCGCCCCTTGAAGTTAGTCAAACAAGTCATCAATCCTCGGCAATGGATAATGATTCCTAATGGTAATCTTGTTTAACTCCCTATAGTCTATATACAACCTTATAGACCCATCTTTCTTCTTAACAAACAAGACCGAAGCACCCCAAGGCAAAACACTCAGTCGAATCACACCACGATCTAACAGTTCCTGCAACTGCTCCTTTAACTCTTGAAACTCCAATGGTGCCATCCTATACGGTGTCTTAAAGATAGTCTCTGTACCAGGAACAAGCTCAATAGTAAACTCCCCTTCTCGATGTGGTGGCAATCCTCATAATTCCTCAGGAAAGACATCGAGAAAGTCACAAATAATTGGAACATCCTCAATATGAGACTCACACTTAGAGGTAGCCTTCAAAAATGCCAAATACCCCTCACAACCCTTTACTACCAATTTCCTAGCCTTCAAAGCTGAAATTAACTTCACCACTCTACTCAGCTGTGAACCTTGAGACACTAACTTCGGAGATTTCACATCTCCAAATATAACTTTCTTCGTCTGACAGTCAATAGTGACCTGGTGCTTATCCAACCAGTCCATACCAAGAATAACATTGAAATTATGCATACACATTGGAAGAATATTAGCCCTACGAATCGTATCCCCAAAAATGACCAGACACCTTCGATATATATCAGAAATAACAACAAAAGTCCTCATTGGGGTAACAATAGACATAACAAAATTTAAGGACTAAGATGGCACAACAAGGTGCCGAACAAATGATTGAGCAACAACTGAATGACTAGAACCCGTATCAAATAAAATAGAAGCCTCATGACTGCCAACTAAAAGAGTGTCAAAAACAATACATGGTGTACCTGCCGCTTGATTATGTGTCAAGGAAAACACCCGACCACCATGACGCTGACCTCCATTACAATCATTATCACCGCCTCCACCATTACTACGTGGCCCAGTACAATCTATAGTAATATGACCCATGTTCCCACATAAAAAGCATGCACTAGTGACTCTATGACACTGCCTCCCCGTATGATTAGCCCCATAAGTAGCACAAGAAGCTATCAGAATAAGATTTGGGTTACCCCCACCAGTTGGTCTCGAATAACGACCCTGATTCTACCTCTGCTGACGATTCTGCCATTGCTAAAGATTTTGACCATGCCAAGGTAGCTGAAGCTGATGATTTTGCCCATGCTGAGGCAACTGTTGATAACCCCTATTCTGATTTTGGCCACGCCATTGCCCTTGTTGGCTACCACGATTCCTATTCCACTGACCACTCTTATTTCTCCCATGCTGACCCTAAGCTTGACCCAGCTGGTCATCTCTGTTCCTCTTTCGACTCCCTTCCAGTTTAGAAGACCAAAAATCATGCCGCTCCATCTCAATATTCTTAGTCGCATTTGCCACTGCTGACACATCTACAAACTTGTTGTTAATGAGATGCTAATGATACCTATAATGAATTCACCACTTGAACTTCTCCCCCTGTTCCGCTGCAGTCCCTGCAGAGGTTCTCGCAAAGCCTGTTAACCTAGTGAACCTCATCATAAAATCTATAATGGACTCATTATATTTCTGTCGAATATATAGATACTCTTTAACATATGCCTTTTTATCAGTAGCTGGGAAATACTAATGATAAAAGACCTCACAAAACTCTGTCCAGCCAATCATTTCAACATATCTATCACCCTTTGTTACTTTCATCGCCTTCCACCACCTCTGATGCATCCCTTCTAGTTTATAAGTTACAAGTAACACTCTTTGATTATTCGAGCACCTAATATATAAAAAATATTCTCTAGGTGGGCAATCCAATTCTCTAGCATCAATTGGAGTCGGAGCTAAACTAAATGACTGTGGTTTTTGCTTCTAAAATCTTTCCAACGAAACATACATTGGAACCACCTGTTTATCAAGACCATATACATTTCATTCCTCTTCGTTTTCCTGTGGACCATTATCTCCCAGGTTCTCCTGTTCAGAATTTTCTGGCGGCTGCTGTATTGTCTGTACTGTAATATCCCAAATGTTTATGAGTTGAGTATATGATAACCATCCTTAGAAAAGGAAATGAATGGGTTAAAGAATATATAATACTCAAAATATAATTGAGTTCAAGTGAAGGTTATGAAATAAAACCTAGAATTTGTTGAAGAAATGAATGGATTGAGAAATATAAAACTTATGTTAAGGTACTGTGTTGAAGTTGTTAAACGATAAAGTTTAAGAAGAGATTTGATGAAAACTGAGTAAAGGAAGTTTTGTTTATTCCGAGGATGAAATCCTTATAAGTGGGGAAGGATTTGACAACCCAGATTTTTATAAGTTATTAAATAAGAATTTAATATTTAAAATTCTTATCATGAGATGTGATTTGGTGTGAAGGAATTAAATGTGTATATAAAGAGAAATATATATTCATATATTGGGAAGATAATGTTTAATAGTTAATTAAACTATTGAAGAAATAAAATGAAATTTTATGAAAGGAAATTAATTGTATAATATTAGTTAATCTAATTAAGTTTAGAATTATATTATGGAATAATATAATTTGATTATTATGCCTTGTTGGCAATGAGAAGTTTTATGAATTAAATTTAAGTAAGTAATGGTAATTCAATTGTGAGTTTAAATAAATAGCTAAAATATTTATCGTATAAAATAAATATTTTAGTTGGAATATTTATGGAATTTAAAATAAATATTTGATGAAAATCGTTATGGAATAATTTAATTAAAGTGTGATAATATTAATTGAATGAAAATATTCTAATTTAATTAAGTTAGAGATTTAGTAATTTGTTATATTAACTTAATGGAAATCATACTTATATTATGGTTTAATTTAATTTAATTGAGTAGTGAGTGTGACAAATAAACTATATAATAAGGAAGTAATAAAAATAAGTAAAAAGGGATTTTTAGAGAGCTAGCCAAACATGGCCTTGTGGCCCTTGGTATTTGTAACTGATGGTAACTCTTTATCTGTATAACTGAAGGATGAATAAAAACACGTTAAGTGTTCCATCAGTTAGAGAAGCATATTTGAAAACACATAGAGAATGAGAGTGCTTAGAGAGAATTTGAGAAGAAGGCTGAAGAGTCAAGGAGAAGAAAGGAGGAGATTAAGCAAATTTTCTTCATCACCTAACTAAGATTAGGAAGAATCAAGAGGTAAGAATCAATTCTAAACCCTTAAGTTTTATTTCTTGAGTTCTTCATTGATGAATTGGATTTCTTAAGGAATTGGTTGTAGATGTTAATGGGTTTGTGTAATCCATTCTATATCATCTAAAAGTGGTTTTAGAGTAATCAAACTCATGAGACTGAGTTGAAAGATGAAGATTAGAGTTTTGGTTGAAAAATATATGTTTTGGTCTCCTTTGAGACTAAAATTGATGATGAATTTGATTTGAAATTATATTGCAAAGAGCATGATGTATTATGTATGTTGTAAGTATGAAATGTTAAAGTCAATTTATGACTACGTTGATGGAGTAAAGAATGTTGTTTGAGTAAGGAACTTGATCTTTATACTTGTTATGTGAACTGCATCATGTATAATTTGTTAGTATGTTTAAGATGTATAAACTGAGCATGATATTATGTGCTACATGTTGCATTATAACTGTTAGATTTGCTGAGCTGTCGAGCTCATTCTTGTAAATAACCATTTTTGCATGTCAAGGATTCAAGGTAACGTTACGTGCTACTTGAATGATAAAGATCAGTAGTAACGCAAGAAGATTAATTATTTACCTGAAGTTATTGTTCTTTAACCATGTTTATGGTTCTAGAAGATGTACTTGTTAGTAGTTTACAATGCTTAGTTTATGTTGAGTTGTAAAGTTGTATTATCCGATATATAAGGATATCAAATTGAAATATAAGATTTTATAGCTGATAAAGTGAATCATGGATTACATAAAATTCAAAGTCATGGAAATGATAAAGGTTGTAATTCAGGGAAATAAAGTAAGAAGACATAAAAGTTTAAAATTATTTTGCATTTTGTTAACCGTGACATCAAATAATGATGTAAAATTAGAAGTTAGATGTATTGTTAACAACCAAATTTGAGGGTTGAATTGTATAAATTTTGGGGGCTGAGCACTGATTATCATCCTCAAACTGATGGACAAAGTGAACGAACAATACAAACATTAGAAGACATGCTTAGAGCTTACGTGATGGATATCAAGGGGAAGTGGGATGATCACTTGAAATTGATGATGAATTTGATTTAAAATTATATTGCAAAGAGCATGATGTATTATATATGTTGTAATTATGAAATGTTAAAGTTAATTTATGACTACGTTGATGGAGTAAAGAATGTTGTTTGAGTAAGGAACTTGATCTTTATACTTGTTATGTGAACTGCAGCATGTATAATGTGTTAGTATGTTTAAGATGTATAAATTGAGCATGATATTATATGCTACGTGATGCATTATAGTTGTTAGATTTGCTGAGTTGTCGAGCTCATTCTTGCAAAATAACCATTTTTCATGTCAAGGATTTAAGGTAACGTTACGTGCTACTTGAATGATAAAGATCAGTAGTAAAGCAAGAAGATTAATTATTTACCTGAAGTTATTGTTCTTTAACCATGTTTATGGTTCTAGAAGATGTACTTGTTATTAGTTTACAATGCTTAGTTTATGTTGAGTTTTAAAGTTGTATTATCCGATATATAAGGATATCAAATTGAAATGTAAGATTTTATAGCTGATAAAGTGAATCATGGATTACATAAAATTCAAATTCATGTAAATGATAAAGGTTGTAATTCAGCGAAATAAAGAAAGAAGACAGAAAAGTTTAAAATTATTTTGCATTTTGTTAACCGTGGCATCAAATAATGATGTAAAATTAGAAGTTAGACGCATTGTTAACAACCAAATTCGAGGGTTAAATTGTATAAATTTTGGGGGCTAGCACTGCTTATCATCCTCAAACTGACAGACAGAGTGAACGAACAATACAAATGTTAAAAGACATGCTTAGAGCTTGCGTGATGGATATCAAGGGGAAGTGGGATGATCACTTACCCTTAGCAGAATTCTCTTATAATAATAGTTACGATACGAGTATCGGTATGGCACCATATGAAGCTTTCTACGGAAGAAAGTGCAGAACACCGTTATATTGGGATGAGGTTGGAGAACGATGACTTTTGGGACCGAAATTAATTCAACAAACGGCAGACATTGTAAAGTCAATAAGAGCCAGATTAGTAGCAACTCAAGATCGACAGAAGAAATATGCAGATTTGCACTATCAAAGCCAAAATTTTGAAGTGGGTAGTTTTGTATTTTTGAAGCTGTCTCCTTGAAAGGGAAAGATAAGGTTTGGCAAGAAAAGGAAGTTGAGTCTGAGGTTCATAGGACTATTTGAAATATCAAAGAGAGTAGGTGAAGTTGCGTATAAGGTAGCTGTGCCTCCGGAGCTGGAACATATCCATAACATGTTTCATGTATCCGTGTTACAACCATATAAACCGGATTATAAGCATATGATATCCTATGAGCCCATTCAAGTAGAAAAGAATATGACGTATGAAGAAATTTATGTCCAGATAATAGATTGGAAAGAAAAAATATTAAGAAATAAAATTATACCTTCTGTAAAGGTAGTTTGGCGAAAGCACAATGTCGAGGAGGCTACATGGGAGTTAGAAGATAGGATGAGGAAGCACTCTCCCCATCTATTCGTGTAACCTTGTACTGATTCCGAGGACAAAATCTTTATAAGGGGGGATGATGTAATACCCATAAATTTTATAAATAATATTAGTAATGAAAATAAAGATATTTGAAAATTATTTGAGTGCATGTGTATATATATGCGTGGCATGGATTTTAATAATTCAATTTGAATTGATTTATGTATTAGATTATTGAGAAGTATAATGAAGATAATGATAAGCTTGATTATAATTAATTAAGCTTAAGTGATAAGCCTTGTGTGACATAATTAATTACTTAATTGGATTAATTAAGACATGATTTAATAATGTATTGGACTAAAGGATATACCTAAGCCTAGTGTGAATAAGTTACAAGTGTTAGAAGCTTAGTCCAAGTGGATCATAGAACTAACATTAAATTTTAGTCAAAGTGTACAAGTATTTGTACATGGCCCAAATAGAATTAAATTAGGATGGGTTAACCCAATGTGAAATGAAAAGTGTAAGTATGCTTAAATATGTATGTGGGTGAATATATATATATATATATATATGTGTGTGTGTGTGTGTGTGTGTGTGTGTGTGTGTGTAGGAAGCAAGTATGTTAGCATTATGTACAAAAAGGTAAAATAAAAATGTAGCATATGAGTAGTAATCCCTCCCAACCGTTCTAAGATCCCTCCCATTTTAAAGTGCTGACTTTTTGAACTTAAATAAGCTAGCGAGCAATCCCATGTGAGCAAATGATGATATAGGCCATTGACTATGTGTACCTAAAATGAAGAGTTGGTGAAGCTTTCCACCAAACCACCATTTTCCCTTGGGTAATAATTAGGTTGTTGGATATTAATTCTCTTATAAATAGTAGGCACATACGTCTTCTTCTAAGGTTGCCACATTATTCAATTGCTAACCATTAAGAGAGTTATTCTAAGTGTTAGTAAGTAGTGAGTACTAGTGATAATAGAGAGAAGAAGAAGAGAGCTTAGAGAGTTTTTGCATTTTGGTGGAGCTCAAGAAAGAAAGATCAAAGGTGGAGAGCTACTTGAAATTTTTAGCTAAGAGAAAGAAAGAATCAAAGAGGTAGGTTCATAAACTAGTTTAAAATTTTGCAAGATAAGTTAGTATATTTAGCTCTAAGTAGGAAATGTATGCTTAGTTGTGGGAGTCTTATGTGTTGTGGGATCATGAGGGATCTGAAGGTAAAAGGATGGGTATTGAAAGGAGATTGCATGATTTTATGCCTTCTATGTGATTTAAGTTTGAAATGGAACAAGGAAATGCATGCAAGCATGAAACCTAGATTTAAATATTTGAAAGCGTGATATTTAGTGCTAAATGAACTAAAATGTAATGACTGAGAAAATCAGACTTTGATGTAAATAAATTTTTATTTGATTATATTAAATAAAAATAATAATATGTGGATTATTTTTGTGTAAAGAGTTTAAAGGTCATTCTCTGACCTAGGATGAATGTATTATGGTAGTATTCTGATTATGTGCTAGAATTAACGTGTATGAATTTTCAAGACGAAAATAGAAGTTTTTCGAAAAATTTGAGAAAAATCACTATTCATCCAAAACTGCTCGGGAATTCTTTTTGAATTTTCGAGAAACACGTAATGTTAGAATTATGAGGAAAGATGAATTATTCAATAATAATTCATTTATGGGAAACATATTTTTTCGCTTGCGTACTCAAATTCAAGATGTTAAGGAAAGTGAAAATTGAAAGAAAAGAAATGATTAGATATAATAAGAATGATTATTATACGGAAGGAATACGAGTATAATACAATGTATTGTACAAGTATAATAAGCAGAATAATACAACATATAATATGAATATTATACGAAGTATATACGAAAAGAATATGAGAATTATACGAAAAGTCAAAGTCTTGGTTAACAAAAGTAAAGGTTGACTATTGGTTAATGGACTTGGATTATGGCAAGCCCAAATAAAATAAGAAGAAGGTCTGATGAAGAATTAAATCATGGTCCAATAAAATATTAATTCAAGCCCAAAGTTTGGCCTAAATTTGAATTAAACCTAAGCTCGAACCAAGAACCGAACTCGTGGGTCGAACCATGGGTCATAGGTGTGAAAAAGTGGGTTAGGGCAACCCATGAGGGCCCCACCAACCCACATAGTTGTCCAAATGAGGTAGCAAAGCTTCCTTGGGAAGCTTGGTGGTGATATTTAGTGGAGAAAAGAGGTGTGAATAGTAAGAAGGTGGTGACTCAAAAGTTGTTTGAATGGTTGGATGATAATGGATGGTGAATGATGAGGGGAGAGTATGTAAGATTGGAAACTTGAGGGGATTGACCACACAAGACCCTAACCTAAGTGACCAACTTGTAAGATAATGAAAAATTGTGCAAATGACTAAACAACCCCAACTCTTGCAATTTCTATAAAAGGAAAGCTTAAGTTCATTTGTTTGTGTACAAAATTTAACCAACACAAAGTGAAAGCTCTAGCATATTGAGAGAGAGAGAGAGAGAGAATTTCAAGAGTTCAAGAGAAGAGGAATGAGAAATTAGCTAATTCAAGAATTAAGCAAGAACAACTCAAGAACACAAGAGGTAATATCTTTAAACCACAAGCCTTCATCTATTTTTATTCTTTGATTGATAGAGAAGTGGTTATTGGTGGTGTATGTATCATCCGATGATATAAGAATGGATAATAGTGGATTAAAAATACTAATGAATTCCTAATAAGTTAAATCATAATTAATGATTAAGAACTTAATGAAGAACGCATGAAAAACTTAGAGCTTGTTGTTGATGGACAAGTTTAAAACTATCATGTATAAGTTAGTTGTTTATCGCTTGATTAAGATGATAGATGAATGAATGATGTTTTTCCCATTTGGGACGGAGTAAAAAAAATACTATAATGAAGTTATGACGAAATGTTCAGTAAAAGACGTTAACCGTTGAAATCATAGTTAAGTATGACTTCCAGATGAAAATGGAACAATGATAATGAACCTTAAAATCTAGGGTTTTGTAAGAATGTCGAAGAACACAAAGTTTAAGATTATTAGAATCGAGAATGAACGTATTTGGACATTGGATAAACGAATTACAAACGAACGAGCGAAGAACGTTAAAGAACGTAAAATGAACAAACAATAAAATATAAACCAACTAATAGCCTCGTTAACGGATTCAAAAAATATTATGTCCTGGGGAAATTGAAGTATGAAAGATAAGTAAGAAAATGGTTTTGGAATGAATCAATTCCGAGTTATAACGAACAAGTTACGAGTTCGAGAAGTGGATATTTTGGAAAAAATTTGACTTAAAAAAAATTCAAAGGAAGTGGCCTGGCACCGTAGCGCCAGCCCAAATACTAGGTTCTGCTAATATTCGTTGCGGCGAGATAAAAACAAAGGGGACCGACACCGCCGGTTCTATGAAATTGATAGTGAAGAGCTTTTATGAATGTAAAAGTTAAGGGATGTTTAAGAATTGATTATGGATTTTAATTAGACATAAAAAAAATATCCTAAATGATGATTAAAACCTTAAATTTAACAATCAAGTATTGATTTAAGGTTATGAAATTATGAACACAAAGTACGAAAATAATATCCGTGAACCGTATTCGCGCTAAACGAACATCTTAAGATTACGTAGGTTGTAATACCTAGATGTTAAACAAAAATGGTAAATTATGACAATTAAAAGTTATAAAGCCATAATGAACGATAGATAACCTAACGAATGTTATCATTTGTAATGATTCAGATATATTATGAAAGAAAGAAGGAGAAGATATGTTAATGACAATATATATTGATTGTTATGAGACATAATTATGTGTTAATGTGATTATATCATTTAGACATATAAAGACCAAAGTAAAGTAAAGTAAAAGCTAGAAGACATTTGAGGCAAGTTTTCTAAACCCTTGTTTATACCTTGTGGTAGACAAGCTTTGTGAATTCATGACATAATATGCATGAATTGTTTAAGAAAAAGTTGATGTCATTTTCTTCGACCAGACAAAGATTTATGATAGTTATCTTATGCCAATTGCTTTGGTACGGATTCGAAGGTAAGCCTGAGTATTAATAAACAAAGGTTTTTAAGTCGTAAATCGACTGACACACAAGGTGTCACAAATTAAACGTAAATACATTTAATGATGAATATTGATCAATATAGAGTACTATAGACTGATCACTTAGGAAGTGCTCATAAGGAATATCGGACTGACGGTCTTAGTGCTGAGTTGTCCTTTTCAAAGAAAAAAATGAATGGAATGTTCATGGTCTTTGACCAAACTCAGAATTTAATTGGTGTTTATCATCACTAAATGTTTTAAAGGAAAGAAAAGTGATATTTTGTTATTCACAGTACTTCATATCTATTTGTTCAGTTATAGAAGATAAATCATATGATTCTTGATTTTGTTGTTGCAATATAAATGTCAAACTTTTTGAGCTTGTTAATGCTCATTCCTTGCTTGAATTATATGATTGCAGCTAAGAACGAACAAATTGAATGATCCGGTAAAGACAAAGGAAATGCTAAGATGGATAAATATTTATCCTGTAATAGATTAGTATTACTTTTGTATTGAATTAATACTATGAAAAATGATGAATGTAATGGTTATAGAAACTTGGGAGAATGTTGGGATATGAGGTAATAATAGTTATATTCACGTCTTTAAGTTTATATAGATGAACTGTTATGAATGTTGTAGTGCCGCGTAGCACCATATCTAGGGTTGGAAAATACTAAGATTTGGGGGCGTCACATAAAATTTGTAAGCTATATGTTTGATCTAAAAATTTTATGTTAAACATCTATGAAATATGAACATAACCCAAGTGGAATCATCGGATTCAGATGTAAAACGAACTCGTAGCAAAATGTGTAGTAAAACATGTCCAAGTGTGAACCCAAGCTTGGAAAAATCAATAATTTGATTAAATAAATATGTTGGAAAATTATTCAAGATATCAAATATTGAGGATATATAAGTTTATAAGATAATGAAAGTGGTTTGAACTAGTTTGGATGTAAAATGAACAAGTTATGATAGATTGAATAAAAAGAGGAAGAGAATCAAAAACTCAAATTGGAGGTTTTGATGGCTAACGCTGCCGCGCCAACCCCATAGCGGTGTCGCGCTAGGTTAATTTTGAGCCAAATTGGAAACCCTGCCTAACCAGCGTTGTGCTGTCGTGCCACCATACAGTGATGTCGCGCCATAGCCATTTATTGTAATAAAAACCCTGGAAGGTTAGCTCTGTCGCGTCGCCTACAAGCACAAACCCGACGTTGTCGAGCCAGACCCTTTTCACAGTTGGCCTGGATCTGGGTCAAACCAGTTCGGGTCATAGTGGACCGAGTCGGGTCGGGTCAAACCTGGTCAGAAATGAAAATTTTCCTAAATTAAAATAATATTAAAAGAATATTTTAATTAAAGATGATTAAACAATTAAACTAATTTTAATTCTGAATTATTACATTACAATTTTTCTAATATTAATGAATTCCTAAACTATAGTTAAACAATTAAAACTAAATGTGATTTTAATTGTGGAATTAATAATCAATTAAAATAGTACATATTTTAATTGTAAGCTTAAAATATGTGAATAATAATGTGGTTTAATAAATAATAACAACTACAATAATGGCGAAGACTATTTCTAATTGTAAAATTAATGAAGTGTCAACAATTTAAAATTACATTAATAACGTTTTAATTGTATACAATTAAAGTAATATTAAAAGTTAATAATTACTTTAACTATGGAATAATAATAATAATAATAATAATAATAATAATAATAATAATAATAATAATAATAATAATAATAATAATAATTAAATACTTTGGAAGATTATTTAATTGTGGACAAGTGAGACATAAAAATTAGAGAGTGATATAAAGAAATCTCTAATTATAACCCAAAGTAATAACAAATTAATTGTGGACTAATAAAGTATGAAGAGTAATTAAAGAAATTACTTAAAGAATAATTAAATAAATGAAGTAAGAATACTTTATGAATACAATAAGGTGTGAAACATTAAATGAACAATTAATACAATAAAATATTTTTTTATGAAATAAATAAGAAGATAAAGAGAGTGATAAATAAAGTAACAATTAATTAAACGAATTATTTTGTGAAGTCTTAGTCACCTAAGTCTAGTGTGTTAGATCGATTATGATTTATATTTATGGGTTGATAGAGATTAACCCTTATAATAAATATATGTTATTTGAAGGATAAGAAGTTGAGGTCGGATATAGTCAACGACTCAGGCAAGTACCTAACTTGTACTCTTATTGATCGTATGAGTAAATAATTGTTAGAATGATTCTTGAATTATATAAACTCTTGAAAGTTATTATTCATACTATGAAGCTTGATTTAAATCATAATTACATTTTTTGAATCATGTTGCAAACATTGGATAAAGGAGTTGTTCCTAAATACATTTAGAAAGGTGTCTACGCCATTTCACTCAACTAGACTAATATCATGTGTTAAAAACTGATCCAAATCAATTGCTCTGATGCGGACTCTTATAATCTACTGAGATGAAAAACCCTCATACAAGAGGAAAATATATTATGTTGGGAAACCAACACACGTGTGAACAATATGTTTAAGTGTTATGCATAACATATGGTACTTTGGGCTGATCACATATTATACTTGCTTATATTGAGTTATCAATAAAATGCGGTTAATCCTAGTAGGATTTCTTGGTCTTTAGTGACTGCTTAGTAAATACTCAGTAACTTAAAACTGTTGAAACCTTTGAATTCTTTTAATAATCATTCGGTCTATAGCGAATCATTATTTAAATTCTATGGAGGGATTTGGAACTGTTGATATTTTTTTGTTCACAACATTCTTCTTCAAATTCTTGAGCTATCATTTATCATTATACCCTTTGAGATTATGAGCTTTATATATGTTTGTTCACATTTATTGTTATATTTGTTGGCCAAAATTTTTGCTCATTCTTATTTTCCTTAAACATGTCAGTTGAGGCAGAACATGGTGGGAATTGATGAGTGGGTTTTATACCTACGAATTAGCCTCTAATTCGAGCTTAAACTGTGTTAATTTGTTATTTTTGTGATTCGTTTTACTTGTTTAGTGTTATTTTATGTTTAGGTATGGTGGCATAGCATTTGGACTTAAAAGGTGGTTTCGTGGCGAAACTTAGCAAGAAAAGGAGCTAAAACTGGACTTCTGCAGATTGACCCCCCGCCGGGGAGGGGGTACTGAGGAGAAAGCAAAAGCACCCCCCGCCGGGGTGGGGGTACGGGGAAAGAGAAAGAGAAAGTGTTTTACTTCACGTTTAATTATGCAGCTACGTGGTTGGAACAATTTGGCATGGACTAGGACATTATTGGGCGTCTATTTATCAGCTATGACAAAGCCTGAAGAGGATATAATTCCATGAGATTAGATTAGATTAGATTAGGACCAAAAACCCTAGTTCTTACTAGTTTGGGTGATTGAAGCAACTTGTAGACCATTGAAGATCAAGAGCAGGAGCTTGAGGAAGATGGGGATTTGCTGACATTAGATTTATTCTTCACTCTACTCTTATTTTTGTCTTTCAATGTTTATTCAATTTTGGATTCTTAGTTTTAATTCATTAATCATGAACTAAATCTTTTGTTTAAGATTACAATGGAGCTTATTGCGTAGTTTATTTTTAGTATGCTTCTCTATTAATTATTGTGATTATTATTGGATTGTCTATTATGATTTGTGATGAATTGCTTAATTTCATAGCTAACAATTACCGTGAAAATCTATATGAACTCGAGAGATGAAGTATAGATTTAGATCTAATCATAATAGCATGTGATTATATTTTCTACATGGCGTTGGAATTCATAATTTATGTCTAGGATAGAGATATACCTAGCATCGTATATAATCTGATAAGGAACTTATGCTTAAAATCCTTTTTAATTGTAATTCACATAGAGATATAATGAATTAGTTAATTAGGGTGTTTGGCTTAATTATATCAATTGTGGATTTAAGTTGATTTGAATATGATGAATTGAGAGATGGTCATATTTACTTATGTGTTCTTGGTTAACAATTCAGAATATTGAGCATCGTTGATAAGAAGTGTATCAATTTAAGTGAAACAATAAGTGAAGTTGTGATCTTAAATCTCCATAATCTAATTTTTAACTAGTGGTAATTAGAATTAGTTTAATTAAATAATTTAATTCATAATACTAAATTGATTGTTTAAATAAAATTAGTTTGGTTAAGAGTTAATATTTGGTAATTTGTATTAATAATTTCTCGTGGGAACGATACTCTACTTGCACTTTATTACTTGTTGACCACTTATACTTGCGTGTTGTGCGTAATTTAGATTTTACCCAACAGGAACTCAGAAAAGGACAAGGGAAAAGGCAAGGCTACGGAGTAGCTTTGTTTTTCTATGTTAGAATTAAATTTTTATGTTGTATTAAGACTTAATTATGGTTATGTATTAAGTTATATTATGGATTAAGTTATGTATCGTTTTATTAATGGTTGCGAGATTTGGGACGAGAATATTTATGTTATATCAATATAAATTATTCTATTATTCCAATGTGTGTGTTATTAGTATGTTGTATAAGTTAGATCGTGGAGCATCAGATTTGAGGTACATGTATCTGAATTTGGGAGCGTCACAAATATTCCTCTACTCCTCTTTTTTTGTTTGACTGCTTTTTGCCTTTTATAATCTGCTAAAAATCTTCCCGTTGCAAGATGCCCGTTTGTGCATTTAATCCTCAGATATTCTAGGATCCTTGATGTTGACATTTTAAACCTAGGTTACAGTTCCTTTTTGCTTGCTTGTCACATCATTATGCTTTTTCACCTAACACCCTTGATGTGTCACTGTTGCCAACTAGCTGGTACACACATATTATGATCTTCGATTTCCACCAAGGATATTTAGAGAGTACGTTGAGACCTTTGATTTCAACACTTCAATGTCATTCAGTTTGTCAGACTTGGCTACTCTACGATCAGGTCCTTCTCAACTAGCTTTGCTTGACTCGGAGATTCACTTGTCCATTTTACGAACTGAAGTAGCTTTATGATTTGAAGTGAAATTTACGATAGCTCCAATTAGTTCTGCGATCCACTTGATATATTGTGATCTGGTGTTTATTCTGCGATCCTTCTTTCAAAATAGAAGAATATCTTTACGAATATTCAAAAAACTATCAACTATACATCAAGACAACTTCTTCAAGATCAACCTAACATTATTTGATCTTTCTAATATAAGTCATGTACATTTATTCAAATCTTTATAAGGACTGTACAAATCATACTGGTAAAAATATACATTAAGCTTATTTATCATCAAATTTAAATATGAGAACTCTAACGGTATCAAAATACAGACTTGAATATAAAATTCATGTAAGCAATACCCAATAAGTGGGATGCCAAGACCACATTTATCCGAGAGTCAAAGAATCTGCACGAGATAACTGTTGATATGATCCTGACCAAGCTCGCATTGAACAACAACAAATCAACTCAAGCTCCGAGAATTCAACAAATGATCTTTTGTGATTGGGTTAAAGAGTACTCAAGTATACTTCCATTAAAGCTCAATTCATATGAATGACGAGAAGAGGATCAATCGTGTGATTTGGGATTACTAGATACCATCTATTTAGTAAGACCGAATTAACGCAAGCCAAGTCATCATGCAACGCACGGAACAATGGAAAGGGATTCAAGCTATACGATAATGTATTCATCATTGATTCAAGGAGTTTGGAATGAGGTTAGATCAATTAAAAAGGTTATTAAGCTGGATTCCACGATCGAGAAGTCCGTAATTAGGATGCAAGTGAGCGTGCTAACCCAGGAAGCAAAAAATAATGTTGTTATTGAAAACTGCGAGCTCACCAAGCTTATTGAGCTCGCCCAGGAAAGTTCCTCTCTATAGAAGTTTGATTCATCAAGTTCTAAGCTCGCCCCAGCCAGCTTAACTCACCCCAGGCAGCTTAACTTATCCCAACGAGGTGGTCAGGTTTTAGTTGGGGGTTTGACGCGTTTTGGCAGATTTGGACGCAGATTTACTTTCTAAATTAGTTATTTTCAGCATATTTCAGTTTCCTATTGTAATTAGGTTACTTCTATCTTAGAGTTTGATTCTAAATTACTTGAAATTAACTATAAGGATTCTAGGGTTTCATAGCTACTATAAAAAAGCTATATGAACGTAATTCATACACATGATTTAATAAATTTTTAATTTTATACTCTTGTGAGATTGTTCTGTACTTTTGGTTCTTTGAAGAATTCCCAAGTTATTTTCTTAGTTTTTCTTTGAGATTTAATTTGACTTATGACACAACAATACATCGTTATGTGTGATGTCTTCTACCGCATCAATCGTCGATTGTACCAAGATTTCCGCTTCAATATAAGCTAGGGGGTGAATGTGTCATTGTTGTTCATTCAACGCATAATTCCTAAAATGAGAAATAGTACCGAGATTACCGTCTACATATAGACAAGGGTTATGGTGTTGTGAGAAATTCATCCTATAACTTTTCTAGAAATGATACGAGCGACGACTGTCTCATGCAAGCATGCCGTGGAGTCTATCACCGGGTCATTCCTGAACCCATATAATGGGGATTCCTGCCCAGCCTCTATCTTCATCCCCTCTAAATCCATCCTTTGATATGCATGGCTATAGAGAATATCTACCAAAGACTCGTTGTCTATCATGATCCTCCTTATATCAACTGGTCCTACCTGCACCGTAATAACCAATGTTTTTTCACGTGGCTCCACCATATTAGACGGGTAGTCTTCATTAGAAAAGGAAATAATAGTGTTCGGATTAGGTCGTTCCCCTTTTAATGGTTTTTCGGATATTATCATACCAAAGTCTGAGGTCCCCGTTACTTTCTACCCGTCAATTTGTTAACTGAACCCCATGATATGACATCCACCACCTGCCACAGATGCTCATATCGCTCAGGTTATTGATCCAAATTTCACGCCCGATCACCAACTTGTTGCAATACCTACCTCTCCCGCCTGGCCACATAGTGTACTAATTCCCCATTTTGTACATTATTTTCAATCATATCTTTCAACTGTAAGTATGCCTCAATCGAATGTCCCATGCTTTGGTGGTATTGCCAAAATAAATTTTTATCACCCCTCGACGTATGATTACTAACCAGACAGGGCTCAAAAAAGGGTTTATCACTTATCTCGTTAAGGATCTTGGAATGATCGGTATTGAGCGATGTGTAAGCTTTATTATTAGAACGATGCTGGAATGGAGGCTTGTTGTTTCCTACAGATTCGTTGCGGTCCTCTTTCTTAACTTGTGCATCTGGCCTTAGATTATAATTGTAATCCATATCTCAAGGTCAATCAACCCAACGTGATTGTAGCTTAAGACTTCGTATAACATCATCAATAGCGATAAAGTTCTCCACCCTATCATAAGCTTCTGACAAATCCTTTGAAGGATTAAATATGATATCCTTCATTAACTTTCGAGATCTCTGCATATCTAGTGCCGTAGTAAAAAATCAAAGTGCGTGTGGTATGTTGAGATCTGTCACCACGCTGACCGTCTCCCTAAATCTCTTCACGTATTAGCTCAAACTTCCCATTCGATTGTTATTTTATTTTCATAAGAGAGACTATTACTTTCCCTCTTTTCCTGTTATTACAAAATCGGTCATGGAACTTATTGTAAAGCTCCTGCCAAGACCCAATAGAGTTGGGTGGCAGGGACGTCATCCATAATCAGGGCCCTTTTTTAGTGTAGTGACAACTTTTGACACTAAGCAGTATCTGAGTGCTCATAGTAACGCATAAGATGCTCATACATGTGGGTATGATCATAGAGGTCGCCCGTGTCATCAGATGTCTCCAAAGGAGGCATCTTTTTAATTAGATTAGCTCAAACCTGATCATTCTCTAGAGTAAAAGAGACTTCGGGTCGATTGGTAATTGGGTTGTTAAGCAGCAGCTGCTATCTTTTGTTCCAACTTCATGAACTTCTGCATTATGGGATCGGGGATGTCCCTCGAGAGGTCCTTCTTTGCTAGTCTCGCCTATAATTCAGAGAGTTCACCCACCATCATCGTGTGGGGTGCTCACACCCCTCGTCAAATTCCCTAGAATTGGCCCTACGTCGATAATGTCGTTCTGGTGAACCACTCGAGAGATGAGCCCAAGATCGTCTTTATAGAGTATACTCCCGATTCCTACGAAATTTTGGGTAAACCTCCCCCTCTCCTTCTAATTTTGTCGACTGGGCATCTCATTCTTCTCATTGGTCTTCTACCCCTTGCTTACAAAAATCAAGAGCCCTTTAGCTTGGGGTAAAGAATAATTGTCATTGGACCGGAGTCGATTGGGCTTTTGCCGGAATTGATTTTGGATTGCTAGGTCCGAGCCTATCTTTACCGACTTGTGGGTCTGGTGGGTGGACAGGACGACCGAAGACCTCTCTTAATCTGGAACTACCTTCCCTTTATCCGTCATAACTATTCTCCAACAATAAACTGATGATTTTAATTTAACACTAGAATCAGACCCTCCTTCTAGTACTAATGTTAACGCCAAAATCTGACTGCTCGCCAAATCACCAAACAATGAACTAAACCCTGAACAATGAACAAATAAACATACCAAAAAAACTTGAAGGTCGGACTGTCGGGGGATAGCTCCGATGTGAGAATAAGTACAGGCTAGAAATGTCAACAATGGAAGTCTGAAACTGCTCTAGTGTATAAGAGTAAATAATGTATGTGTATCTTGAACTTGGATTATGACTATATTTATAACTTGATCACACCGCCTCAATTTACCACGCCCGTCCCCTAGTTGAAAAAAGAGTCCTAATTAGATTTTCCTTATAACTATAATTCTCATAATTGAATAGGATTTTTGTACCTTAAAAATATGAAGTCAAATAAGACGAGAGATCACAAGTAAATTTAGACTTTGACCCTTCTAGAATATCAAACGTCCAATTCGCCAATACAACCATCCAGCCATGTGGCATGGGTTCCCTCGAATCATATGGACCCAATAAACCACACTTCAACACGGGGCAAACCATCAACAATAGCAGTTTGCACAAAAACTAGTAATATTAAACTGAATTAATAGTAAACATGAAAATAAATTTAGTACTCTCTCTATTTAATGATTAAAGACATTCATTGATTTTTATGGTCAAATTGACCATTTCTAAATCAATGTATCTTATTGTTCTATGGCAAAAAGCCCGTAAACTTTAGAAATTATATATAATTTAGTATTAATATCAATATTTTCTTTTATGAAAATTTAAATATATTTATTTAATTATTAATTTTAAAAATAATTAATTTTACTCTAAAAATTAATAGAAGACTTTTGTCATGGGAGGGAATATTTATTAGACTAAATAATCCCATCAATAGTACTAATTGTTTACATAGTTTTGACAAGGAATATGACCAATAATCACATTCTGAACAAAATAATACATTAAAAAGTCATAAATTATGTAAAAGATCACACAAGGGCAAACAATTAATTGTTTCATAAGAAATTAATAAACTTTAAAAGATGAAATCACGCCTTAGAATCCATTGCCATGATTGTGCTTAGATTCATTGGAGTCATATACTTGTTCGAGCCAGTCATAATCTGTTGGACAAGCAATCTGTTCGCCTTTTCGGAAGGATGAAATGGATCCCAAAATGCATACAAATCTCTGTTCGGGCATAAATTGGACAGCGGCGTGCATAGACCAATTCCGTTGTATCGGCCTTGCCCACAACAAGCTATCTTTGATGTAACAAATCCTGCTCGATTAACAAAAAAAAAATTGTAATCTATTTGTTGCTTATAAAATCATTTTTTTATCAGCAAACAAGTAATTTCATTAAAAAAAACCCAAGTAATAAAAATAATTTCATTATAAAATATTGTTTTGTAAATGAAATTCATTTGATTACCTCAATTTTGTTAGACTAAAATACAAAAATAATCTCTAATTATTGTGATGATATCGTCATTCACTTTCATAACAATTACAATAACTAAAGAACAATATTATTATACTAAAATGAAAAACTTTTCACTGTTTTGTATGACGTTTTGGTCCTTGAGTTAACTAATAAGATAATTTTTCTTATAAGTACAATTGTTAGTGGAAAATTGTACTTAATAAGTTAATAATTGATTGTGCAAAACTGACCCAAAAGTTTAGTTTAGCATTACTAATTGTACCGTGAAATAGCAGTTTGCTATATTATAAATTGAGATACTATATTTACAGAAATTAATAAATTTGGGGTACCATTTTGCATTTTAGTCTTAATATCACAACCAAACCTACTAAAAGGTCAATTTTCCATTTTAGTCATTTAATTATCATAAACATGTTAAAGCATACATACCATATTGTTGCGGATTGGCGATAAAATCGAGGTGCATTTCATTTGTATTTGCTGCGATGAAGACATCGCTACCAACTTCACTGTTGAGTCCATTAATCATCTGGACGAGTTGTGGGTTAAATAATGCTGAAGCACGTTGTAGTTCAACCGCACATTCACCATTTATGCTATGTTGCGCTAATTCTGCTGGAACGCAACCTAATTGTCCCGTGCCCGTCACTAGAACCCTACGTGCTCCAAGTTCATAGACCCTCTGCATATATTTGGAGATATAAGTAGTATTAAAGTCAAAATTTGCTTCATCACGAAACTTGAGATGTAAATTATTTCTTAATTGGGGGCATGTATGGACTTGAATAGTTTAAAGAAAATGAAAGAGAAGAAACAAAAAGAAAACCCATAAAAAGGAAGAAATTAATTATCACAATGATTTTAAGTTAATTTAATTATCTGTAGGGTTTATGGTTAATTATGGGTTGAACATGAAAAACAATGTTGAACTATAGTGTAAGAGTAAAAGGCAAAACTATGGCTTCAATTTATCCATTTATGAAATTTTTGTTCATGATTTTAGATATTAATTAGTTAAAACTCTCAGTACTCAAGTTACGCTCAGCATTGCAAAATTATACTTTTTCAATAAATTTTACACTGCAAATTATACATTAAAAAGGTAATTTTACTCAGACAATTGCACCATGAGTGAGGAGTTTTCTAATTAGACAAACTTAAGGACCATGAGTGAGGAGTTTTCTAATTAGACAAACTTAAGAACCATATTTGTTTACAATGATTATAATTGGGATATGACTATTAATCACAAGTGTTTTGTTTATTTTTAAATTTAAACTTAGAACTATTAGTCTAGTGATTATAAAATGACTTAATAATCTTAAAATTATAATTATAATTCTAAAACTATAATCCTAGAATTAATAATCTTAATATTATAATATTTCTTACAAACATAACCGAAGGAATTTTATAAAGAAAATTATGTCAACCAGTGTTTAGGAGAAAATCATTGAACTCTAAATTAAAGGAGGTTTTAAATTTAACCCCATATGGGACCATTCTTGTGTGATTTGTTTATGTTTTTTCTTTAAGAGAGAAATATAGTGGTCGATTTCTCATAAATATGATACTAAATAAGAATTGAATGAAAAGAAAAGCAAGTTAACTGTAACGCTCTAGTATAGCTAGTACCTCAGTTATTGATGTTTTACAATAACAATAGCACATGGCCCAATTTATTTCTACCTTTAGTATGCCGTGCAGTGTACACAGCACAGGTTCAACTACCTTATCTTTCATCCGTACCATATACTGAAACACAATTACTATCACCTTTCCCATGCTGGACTCTGACATATATATCTCCTACCACAAACTTACAAACTAAAAAGAAAATTTTATAAAATCTATTTGCAATATCTAATGATCTAAATTTATTTAGGGTTTGGCAAAAAAAATATAAATTTGAAAGCAGTTTATGGGGAGATATATACCCCATTAGTTAGATATTATATGATTATTATTGAGTTTTAAAAATTAATCTTGAGACATTTGTAAATTCGACTTTTCACCGTCGTTATACATTCATAGTGACATTTTTATTGTGATAATATTAAAAAATATTATAGAAATATCAATTTCATATAAATAATGTCTCATAATTCTAACACCGTTTATATATACAGTAACAACGTATTAAACTTCAACTCCTTTCAAATGTACTAACTACCAAATTTTAATCTCTAGAAAATACTTTTATGCTCAAAATCTCTAAACTAAAATCAATTTTATAATGTAAATAAATACTTCTTCGCATAATATATTTATATTTTTTTATGTATTCAAAGTGATTTTATAATGTAACTAAACCCTTCTTAACATAATATTATTCTTTTACGTATCCAAGGTGTTGTTAGCTCACCGCGGCTAACTCCCAAAGGTTAAAATATAAAGGATAAAAAACACAACCAAAAAATGAAAAAGAATAAAAAAATGAAAATTAAAGAACAAGAGATCAGAGACAGAATATTAATTACCACTAAAATTTTCCGGTACTCAGAGATCACAAAGGGGACATAATCCGGGAGAGTGAATTGGCGAGACCTAGCAGAGTATGGAACTAAGAAGTAATTGTTGACAAAATCATTGCCGCCTAAAGTGATGAGAACAAGTGCTTCGTTTACTAGTCGCTTAGTCTGCTCAGGTCCAATTAGAGCACTCACTCGTTGTTGGTATTGTTGGAAGTAGGTCAATTGTAAGGGCATCCGGATCATGTTTACCTGCAAAATGTATTCCCTAGATTGTTAATGTTAAAAAACAAAACGGGACTGAATACTAATTAATTTTCTGCCTAATTAGGCCAATTTTCATTTTTTTTATTCTTTTTCATTCCCTTGATTCCTTTATTATTTTTTTTAATTATTTTTTAAATTTATTCTTTAGATTTTTCATTTTTTTCTATTCAAAACTCGGAAACAGAAGAAATATACAACTGAACTTTCATTTGTCACGTTGAAGCCAATATCGTGTTTCAATTTTTATAATGGTCAAATCTCACACTTTATATAGATGTAGTTGTTCTAGAGAGACCGATTTATATAACTTTCGATTTGTTTTTTAAGAAATATATGTATTTGGAGTACTTTAGTATTTGAAAATTATGAAAAAATTGAAAAATCATATATTATAAGGCGATATATTAAAGGGTCACTTCTGCATTTTACATTTTAGTCCAAAAACCATATGTTATGCCTAACGAGGTAAAATAAGGTAGCAAATCTTATTAAACTTACAAACTGGACTCCGGTGTCATTGAGTATTCCAATTCCGGCAGAAGCGAAATTAGCGCCAACAAGTAGCTTTTCACCTCTGAGCTGCCCACTCAAGTATGGCAATGTGGGTTCCGAACCAATGCTCTCACCTGAGTCAAATTAAACGGTATTAGCACGTATAATTGTATACACTTACGGACGTAATAGTTTGATAAAATTTAATATTTTCACATGAAAATATGATACTTTCAATCTCAGATAAACAAAGGTCCCACTAACTATTTATGGAGGGAAACTAGATAGAAAATGGAAATTTCAATTTCCTAGTTTGATTTTGTATATGGTATTAATGGAAAATGACCATCTTTAGGAAAAATACATTCTAGACAAAATTAATATGATACGATTTTGAATTCTTCTCTTACAGTTCTTTTTCTAGTTATTTGTGACATTCATAAGTTAATTAAAAATAAAGGTCAATTTCTCAAGTGAAAAAAATAAAAACCAAAGTTGATGGTAACATGTGATTATATGTTATATGTTATACTAGCTAATGCAACTTATTTTTCATATAGATTGTTCAAATGAACGCTAAATTTTTGAATTATCTAGAATCAAGTTACAAAAAGTCATCCTATCTAACAACATAAATGTCACATTTCTATGGCGATTTAATAAAATGTCATAGAATGTGAGAGCACAAAAAATACATACATAACAACTTATAATGTGCGTAGAATTTAGTAAACTGTGGAAACTCAACTGATAAGGTCGGGGATGTTGAGGCCGTTAGAGAAACGGCCGGTAGGGCGGTGTGTAGGAAAATCGATGCCATACGGAGGTGCATCGGCACGAGCAGTGGTGGCCAAGTAGTTGTTGTTCCCGTTATCGACTAGTGAGTCTCCAAAAACGAAGAATGCACGAGACTCGACTTTTGGGACAACAGCTACAAGCGCCAGGACAAGGCACAAAAACATTGATAGAGCCATTGCAATGGTAGCAAACAGCACTGCAGCAGTGCTAGTGCTAGTGCTTTTGTTTTGAGAAAAATGGTATACTCTAGTGTGTTTGGAAAACAAGATATGTGAAGGTTTATATAATAGTTATGGCATGTGCAGATGTGCTGTGTGTTATTCAAATTTTAAAATATATAAAAGAATATATGTAAACAAATGCCAAAATCGAATGTAATAGGATAGTTATGTTGGTTACAACAGATCTTGATTCCAGATAATTTAAATTTTGGACATTTTTTTATATAAAAAAAATTGTATTTCATTATTTTTTTTATCAAACGGTTCAAAAGAGGGAAATATATTAAAACTGCATTTTGTTACAAAAGATGAAAGAATTATAATAAAAGAATTGAAATAGTAATTCTTTCAAACAAAATAACATATATACAAGAAAAATGGTCAATCGTATCAACAACAGTAATAGTGACACTATAAAAACTCATGAAATATAGTTATAACATAATACCAAAATATTTATAGAATACGCAAATTTGACCGTTCTTTAATACGGGCAATGAAAAAACTAGCAGCCATGACAGCGACACATCCAAATCTGAACAATTTATTTTTCAACAATTCATGCAATTAAAAAAAATCTCACGAACAAAAAAAAATCTCCAAACGCAAAGAAAGCAAAATCTAATCCCAAACTAAAAAAAGTAAAATCTCCCAATAGATGAGAAAATCAGTAATCTCATGCAAAAAACCAGTCCCACAAAAGGGTAAAAATAAATTTTTCAAAAAAAGAGAACACTTTATTAGATCAAAATAAGGAGATCGAAGGGAGGAGATCGACAAAATAAGAATCCTCCTCAAATCTAACATAGACGTTAGGATTCTTCCCTACAAAAAAAAAAAAAAAAAAAAAGGGAGAGAAGATAATAGTATATAAAAGGGCCTTAATAAGTTGTATTTTATATAACAAATCGTTGTAATTGTATAATTTATATAACCGTTATGTCTTACCTGTATAAGTTTAGTTATTATTATTTTGTTTATTTTCATTTAATTTTTTATATCTTTTATTTAGTTCTTCTAATTTTATAAAATTTCTATTTTATCTCCATATTATGTATACACACAATACATTTGACACATAGTACTAATACTTATATAACAAAAGTCATCTAATATGTTATTCTATGCTATATATACAAATACAATTTATTCTCATACACTGGCCAAATAGACAAATACATTTTGCACTGGCTGAATCAGGATCCTTAATAACAAACAGATTGTGTCACAAACATTTCATCAATTGCATTATTGTCTTTTCATTAAACTCGATAAGGACTATTTTGTCAATTCATCAATATATAGTCATCAAACACAATAATGATTATTAGTTGTGACACTCACAATCAAACTTTTCCAAATTGAATATAAGAACACTTAAAATTGCCTATAGGATGAGAGCAAAAAAAAAAGTTAATTTCTTAACATCACTATCTTTTTATTGTTCATCTCCTACTCTCGCACATAACTCTTTGTTGGGATATGATTATTTGGATCTAGCCATGGTGTAGTTCAATCTATTTAATGGTTCGGATTTGATGATGGCCTATATGTGGGAGAGTCCTTATTAAAATAGGATTGTATTTCCTTATTTGGAGGGATAAGGAGTCCTTCTCCTAGTTGGATGCAGATGGAGATGACTTCTATATATACGACTATAAGTTAGGGTTGAAAGGGGAACAAAAAAAAGACAATATGACAGGGGCACAAGAGATACAACACAAATACACAGCTTGTACTCCCAATATTATTATAGTGGATTACTCTCTCTTTCTCCGTGGTTTTTTCCCAATTGGGTTTCCACGTAAATTCTTGTATTCATACTTTATATTTCTTTATTTATGTTTATGTGAGTGTATTTCGTGAGTTTGATTTCACAACAATTACTCCATCAATCATTGGCGCTATTTTGGCCTGCTGTGTGATTTCGTCAGGCGTACAAAATTTGGCGTTAACACTCTTTTAAGTGCAAATAAAATAATGGGAGAATAAAAAAAAAAGAAAGGAGTTATTGATGAAAACGTCCTAAATTAAATAGTTTGGGAGTAGAGAAAAATGAGGGATGACAGAGGATGGGAGAGAACTGATAAGTGTATAATATTTTATCATTTTCATTCTTTTATATTTATATTTATATTTATTATATGTTTTATGTATATATGAATTTATTAACTGGTTTTTTGATTTCAGGAAGAATTGGAACTAAAAGAAGAAAAAAGAAAAATATTGCTAAGTGGACCAAATGGGAGCATAGGAGGAAAAATAGAAAATGATCAGGGAGTAGAGAGTCGCGACGCTCCAAGAGCTGCGACACTCAATTAGTTAAGCCGCGGCGCTGGCGTGTTTTTCCGGGCGCGTGGCTAGTCGACATGATTTTCTCAACTTTGTATTTTTAGAGGAATTCTGCTCGAACTTGGAATATTATTTCTTAGAGACTTAGGACTTTGGTCTAGGGGTATAAATAGACCGTATTAGTCAAAGTTTAAGGACTTCTTCCCTGCAAAGATTGTAAACCCTAAATTTGGAGGCAAGATTGAAGAGAGCATGTCAGGCTAAGTTCTTTTTTTAGTTCTAAGAGATGTTGAACCTTATTTTCAATTAATGGTTTAATTAAGTTGTCCTTATTTATTTCTTCTTATATGAAACTTATTATTGATAATCAGTTTTAATTGATTGAATGATATTTGTTTGATTGATAATTTGATAATGGCCAGTTAAATATATCAAGTTATTATCATCTGCTAAATGATATTGTGTAAGACTCAAATTTTTTAATAAATAAAATTAAATTTCCTCTATTCATTATCTTGAAATAATAAGGTGATAATTTGATATAATACTTTGGTTATGGGTGAAATGTGCAAATTTTGCAAAATAAACAAGTGGTTATCAAATATTCATTGTTGTCGGGGAATATTCGTTTGGTCGTGGAATATTCTTGCTCTCGGAGAATATTCGTACGATGGCGCAGCCATTTGTGGGCCCCATAATAGAAAATGATCGGATGAAGAAAATAACAAGTTTGAGTTTTTATAAATAACAGCGTAATTGTTACCGTTAACACTGTTGGAATACCCGGTGGTTAAAATACAGTAATAATCGTGGTTGCACAATAGCACACGGTATTGCACAATATTTTTGAATTATTGATTCTTACGTAAGAAGGCACTACTCAATAATTGTTACAATAATTACTGTTCAATATTTTATTTTATTGATTCAATAATTGCTGCGTTGATATTTTATATTATTGTTGTTTCAATAATTGTCACTGCACAGTATTTTCCATTATCAGATCAATAATTCATATTATTTGAATATAATTATTAGATAGCATTATTTGCAATGACTAAGGAAGTTCTTTCTAGGAAAGGGGTTTGGTCACCTAATTGCGCATTAATAAAGAGAAATTTTTATCGGAAAGCCCCCTCTTTCGTGGGAACGACCTGTTTTTCATAATTATGATTATGTAATATTATTTGTGAATAATTAATTATTGATTTATATGATAAGAAAATATTTATGTGGATATAACTGATGGATATAGAAATATTTATTTTATGTGGATATAAATGAAGGAATAAATGCTTTGGTGTGTTTTATCAAGATTTTTTTAATAGAATAAGTGTTAAAATCGTATATATGTGGATTTCGGTCATTTTTCGTTTGGAATTTGAGAAAACTTAAATCTAAAAAGTTGTAGAGAATTTAATTTCCTATGGAATGGACATAAAATTTGTATTTTTCTGATAAAAGGGCTATTTGTTATGAATTATTGAAGTTTCAGAAATAAATATTTTTTAATTAAAACATAGGTGGGCCCCACTTTTGTATTTTGTGGAATAATGCTGAATTAGTGGGCCCCACTGGAGGTGGCTAAATTTTGGTCAAGCAAATGTGCGTAGAAATTTTTTATTAATATTTTATTAATTTAGTCTGCTTTGGTGTTGTAGCATTTTCCTATAAATAGGGTGCTTAGTTAGAATTGAAAATCACACAAGAAACAAGCTTTCTCTCTCTATATTATCGAGCATATTTTGTGAGTATTTATATACTTTAAGAGTTGTTATTCAGTGCAAGTTTCCTTCAGCATTACATCCGATATTCTAGTCAGAAGTACTATTCTTTTGAGGTAAGGGATGTTATTTTCTTCGTAAATAATATTATTTTCTTCAATATCATTATGCCAAAATATAGATATGAATTTTATTGTAGAATTTCTACCTTTTTGTGTCTGGGTTACTATTCACGTATACGACACTATTCACCTATACGACACTATTCACGAATACGACACTATTCACAGAAAAAAATAATATTTTCTCTTCTTTGTCCAAGATGTCTATTATGGTTACTATCTTTGATTGTATCCATGTTTTAATCTTCATTCTTGAATTTTACTCCACTATGGTTTATTATGGAGCGTTTTTGAACTTGGATAAACTGAAGTATGAATCCTTAATCTTTGTCCTTTTATCTCACTGGATTCGTTTCAGTAAAATATTTTTCATCATCCTCAGTCCTAAATGATGATATAACTGTATATCTTTGGCTTGTAATGCAAAGATGAATGATTATCTGATGAATATCTTTGGCCCATAGTGCAAAGATGAACAGGACCAACTAGTGATACAAATGAATATATTTGGCCCGTAATGCAAAGATGAATATTTGATGCAAGATGTTTATTGATTGATGTTACAAGGATAAAATATTGATGATGGACTTTTAAGTTCATAGATGATAGTAGATTTCATTATCTACTTAACTCTTCTAATGAATTATTATTTCTGTTGCGAATATTGATCTAAAACTTGTTGTCTATTATATTTTATCTAATTTGTTGAAGGCTAACGATAATTTGTTGTTCATTATCTTAGTCATACTATTCTTTACTGGGCTAGTTGAGCTCACCATTTTCGTTTTTGTTCTATTTTTTTCTCAGAAGGTGAGAATATAGCAAGAACTAGCCAGGGTATGGAGTGATGGTTCTAAAAAGTTGTTTTAGCAGTCCTCACTATTTTTGTAAAATAATGTATCAATAATCATAATGAGGACTCCTTTTGAGTTTGAATACTGTCTATTAGACAATTTTTTTAATTTAAACTCAGTACAGTATATGTATTGTCGTATTTTGTACGATAATTGTATTAATGAAGTTGTATTTGTTTCTGTACCATGTATTTGGCGACTCAGAATGGGTGATGTATACCTATTTTGGGGGCGTCACATATGGTATTAGAGCTTAGGGATATGGTCTCTTGCGAAGATCGGGGAATAGAACTAGGAGGGGAGAGACGAGTAATCCTTTGCTAGTGTGTCATACCTAAGCTTATTTGGTTATCAGCCGGAGCATATAGTTAATATGTGATATGTTAATTTGTTAATTAACCCTTATTTTGTGGCAGTATTTGAGAATTGCAGCTGGAAATATTAACAATGGAGTGAATGAGACCGTGGAGACACCTTTAATCACCACCCAGGGGAACGTGCAACATGAAGACAATATTCTTCCTGTAAACAATACTACCGAACAAATGATGAATGATGAGATGTTTAGAAGCTTTTTGCAGTTCATGCAAAATCAGACGAGGGAGACTCTGAAAGTAGTATGCACACAAGCCAATCATGTTTGATGATAAAGCATATACTTTGTAACAATCTTATTTATTTATTAATAAAAAGTATTAATTTATTAAAGGCTTTTAATTATCTACATGATGCTGTTTTATAATACGTGATAAACCCATAGTTTTTAGCAATGCTTTTAGAATAATGATGATGATCATTCTAACGAGATCTAAATTCTTAGAAAGCTTAAAACTAAAATAGTTCCCAATCGTTGGATTACTAAATTGGGGATTAGTGAATCCGGATAGATTGGTACATACGTTGCTTACTTATTGGATGAAGATAATTGATCTTATGATCATTTGTGTGGAGACACTAAAGCAAGTATGTAGGTGCTTATTAGAAAATAAGTTCACTGAACGTGGCTCGCTAAGGAATACCTAATGGAGTTTTACTTGTGCATTAATAGGAATTCTCAGTAGTGATAGTAAAGACAAGTGATCCTTGGACTTGAGATCATCATAGTATCTTGTGTATGATGAGTTATACTTTGACTTATTCCTTAAGACTCTTAGGGTATATCAAAGAGTATGCTTGGGTATAATAAGTTGTACATAGAGATAATGTATGATCAATAAAGAAGCTACCACTTCTATTAAAAGAAGAGAAATGTCCTATGTGATTCGATAAATGACAACCCAGTAGTCCTTGACCAAGACAGAATAAAATTAGAAAGGAGTTTCTAATTTTCATTATTTGGAGTTGTGCATTTAAAAGTCGAAATACATATAATTAAATAAAATAAGACTTGATAGTAATTCCATGTGACGCCCCCGAATCCGAGTCCTCTGACCCCGGTTCGGTCATCACGATAAAATACAAACATCCACCTCTAAACAACATACGATAACTAAAATGCAGAATATAATAAACGTATGTCGTTCATTCAAAAGGTGTTACTAGTCCCAAGATTTGATAACCTTAATACAATCTTACAAACATACCCTAAAATACTCCCTCCTATTCATATTAAATGTCTTTTTAGAGTTAAGCACACTTATTAAGAAATAACACAAAATATCTTTTGTATCCCTAATTAATTATTTCTCTCTCCACAATGGTCCATGGAATTGCATTTACTAAGCATATTAAATAGAGGGGTAAATTAGGAAAAAATAGTGCAATATTGCATAGGGATTCCAAAACGACACTTATATTGAATAAAATGAAAATCTCTAAAATGACAATTAATATGAATAGAAGGGAGTAATAATTAGGGTTCACATTACATAACAGTAATTTAAACTAGTCATATAGTAAAGTCTGCTCCTGGCGACTATCCTACATCTTTCCTTTACCCTTGTCCTTTCCTGAGGTCTCGGGCTTAGCTGTAATATAATTCATGATATAGCAAGGATGAGCAACAAGTTTGCCTAACAAGTTTAAATACAACAATAAGGATATATCATGATGAATGGAAAATATCTGACAATGAATTCAACAATATGAATATCTGAAGGATTCAACAATATGAATATTAGAAGCAAAGATAATGATTGCTTTTAGAATAATTGTTAGTCAAGTAAACTTTGAACTATAACACTCCAATGGAATCAATAGCTAATTGACCCTTTCGTTAATGGCTACAGAATAAGTACTTGAGGGGATCAGCCTCGCGTACACCATGTATATGCATAACATTTAAATCTGTTCTTTGTATCATATACTAGATACCTGAGGTAATCCCCTATCATAGAAGGGGTGTTCTTTCAGTCTTAGAATCCTTACCATCAATTGGTTTGGATAACTTTTATAAAAATTCATATACTTGTCTGATCGAATAAAGGTTCAGACTCTATCTGACACAGTTCAAGAATTATAGAACTTTAAATGAAGTACAAGTCCAAGACTGTACGAACTCAAGTGCACTAAGTGCGAATGTAAATAATATCGATGTGGAATAATTATAAGGTAATTAAACCACTTAATATCATGCTTGGAAATAAAGTTCAAGCTTAAATGTATAACTTTTAATTCAACAATAACCTGCTCAAATACAATATGAGAAGGATAGGAAACTTTCACAACATTCAAAGTTGGGTAAGTTAGGAAACTTGCAATGCAATAAAATAATGTTCGGATACTTGCTCAAGTAAAAGAGTAAGAATTTAAGGAACTTGCACAACAAAAGAGTGAAGTTCAAGGAGACTTGCTCAATAATAATTGGAGTAAGTTTAGGAAACTTGTCTGTTTTCTTAGCTACAATTTATTTCTAGCTTTAATAAACTTGCGTTGAAACGACCAAACATTAACAAGTCGGTCTTTTTAATTAGTAGGTATAAACTAGTACGAGTCTACACTTAAAAGAATCAAGTCATCACATAACATGCTTCTCAACACACTATATGACATATTGGTCACACATTACAAAGTAAAGTAATCATATAAGCATGCCTTAATACTTTAGACCAAAAATAGATCATCTTGGCAAGATCGCAAGATTAATGTAGCGATTAAGGCTTTGGTCTAGTTAGGGACTTAGGGATCTACAATTGCTTGGCATCCCTCGCCGCACTGTGTTAAGCTTCTGCTCTCCTGACTTCAGTCCAACTCTTACACACTAATCACACATACCATTTAACACACATACATGCTAGAGTTTCACATATAACACATGATCATACTTGAGTTCAATACCACAATTTAACTTACAAGTTATATGTAATTAAAACATAAAAGGTCATGTAATCATTTGTGCCTTACAAGTTGATCATTCAATACTCATTAGTCATGCTTGTATATAGACAGCACATGTATACTTTACTCACATAGTTCATATTTTAGAAATTTCCCTTTCATGACTATGTGTGAATAAGTGAAAACCATATATTAACCAAACGATGTTCATGCCAATATATCTATAGGCATAATGAGTCCTAATATACATGCTTGCATGGTCATAATGTACTTTACTCATTTCTTGATGACATTAGCTTTCTCATTCTAATTTTCTTTGAATTTTACACTAAGTCAACTTAGCATATACAAGGCATATTAGCATATAACTCTCATGCATTTAAAACATATATTAAAGTCACATATGCATGCTCAAATGGCCAGAACTTACAAGATAAAAGTCTTGGTAAGGTTAACTTTGAAAGGTTTTATGTTTCTTATCTTTGAACTAGTCTAATCTTTCAGTTATGTATGCTAGTGTTTTCAATCACTTTAGTCTTGTATTTCATGTCAATATAAAGCATATTATCATGTTCATAAGGTCAGAATGCTCACATGATTTGTTCGTGACAAAGTTCACTTTTGAAACTATAATTTCATTTCAAGACCACAAATATTGTGTCAATCATATGTACTAACACTGTTATACTTGTTCATACCACATGCATATGCTTATTTGTGTGTGCTAAAATAGTTTACATGCTTGCTCTAACCAAGTGTCAACAAGTTAGCACAACAGAAATATAATAGAACACATCAGTGCAGTGCGAGTAGCAGTGCAGGTAAATGCACCCTAATACAATTAAGGCATTTATGCACTATCGTACTGCATCGTAGATGTAGCTTTCTCTCTCACAGCGAGCATCAAACATCTACACTATTCTTTGATTTAAACATGTTTATCATCATAATATAAGAGTTCATACATGTAAGCATACTTTCTAAACACATACTATCATGCTAATTCACTTTGACTAACAAAGAATTCAAGAAATTCCTAAGAATTTGGCAAAACCCAACTAAGAACACAAGTTAAAAATTTATACCTCTTGAAGAAATTGGGCAGCAATACACTCACTCGCTAGCAACTAATTCTCAGCAATTGTAACAAGGAAGATGAAGGTCTTATTTATAGAAGAATGGTTAACTAGATAATGCCATTACCTCACAAATCAAACCAAAGGATTTCAAGAATGCACAAGGGTTAAGAGAGAATTGGTGAGAGTTGGTAATCTCAATCATGAATCCCACTCCCCATCCACTAATTGATCTAGGTTTGATGAATTTGAGATGAAGCTAGGCTTGCAAGCTTTTTGGAAAAATACGTAAGTTAGCTTTTATGCTACTATTCATGTACTTGGTGACACTTAATTTGGGACAAGGAAGATAAAGCTCAGCACTTTCACAAAATGAAATACCAAAAACAACATTTGTTTATACTATACACGTACTATACACGTACTATCAAGTAAACATATAACCATTTTATAAATTATTAATCTTTTACACATTAATTATTATTTATTCATAATAATTATTAATTAACATATTATAAATTAATTACTCATAATTGAAATTAATCAACATGTTCAACTCTTGCTACTATATTCAAATAAATTGATAATTTAATTAATAATCTTATCAAGTCTTTGATATTAGAATCTTAGGGCTAGTCCACTAATTTAAATAACTATTAGTGACTCCCTTTAATCAATTCATAACCACATAAGGTTTAAATAGACTCACAAAACTAACTCATAAAAATTAAATCACATATTTGATTAATAAGGAGTTTCAAATTCGGGAACGTTACATCCCTCCCCCCTTATAAAAATTCCATCCTCGGAATTGCAAAAGTAAGGTTACTCAAATAAAAACGGATAATTCGCTCTCATTTTATCTTCTAGCTTCCTCATAGCTTTTTCTACTGCGTGATTCCTCTAGAGAATCTTAACGAAATGGATAATCTTATTCCTCAACTTCTGTTCCTTCCTATCTAGTATCTAGACAGGAACTTCCTCGTACGATAAGTCTTTCTCGACTTGGATTGGTTTATAGGAGATAACGTGCTTGTAGTCTGGTTTATACGGTTGCAATACTGACACATGAAACACATTGTGAATGTGCTCAAGTTCAGGAGGTAACGCTACCTCGTTCTCCACTTCACCAACTCGCCTCAGAATCTCGAATGGTCCTATGAACCTAGGGCTCAACTTGCCCTTCTTCCAAAAACGAATCTTCCCTTTCCAGGGAGATACTTTCAGAAACACATAGCTTTCTAATTCAAAATCTTTCTTTTTGTGATGTAAGTCCGCATACTTCTTCTGGCGATCTTGAGCTGCTACTAGTTGGGCTCTTATCACCTTGATGATCTCTACCGTCTATTGTACCAACTCGGGTCCCAACAGTCGATGCTCTCCAACTTCATCCCAGCATAAGGGCGTTCTATATTTCCTCCCATACAGTACTTCGTACGGTGGCATTCCAATACTGGCGTGATAACTATTGTTATACGCGAACTCTACTAATGGAAGGTGATCCTCCCAACTACCCTTGAAGTCCATCACACAAGCTCGGAGCATGTCTTCAAGTGTTTGAATTGTTCTTTCGCTTTTTCCATCAGTCTGCGGATGATATGCGGTACTCATTCGTAGTTGTGTCCCCATTCTTTCTTAAAGACTCTTCCAGAAGTTTGACGCGATTCTCGATCTCTATCTGATACAATAGATACCGGCACCCCATGCCTCGAGATAATTTCCTTAACATAGAATTTGGCTAACTGGTCCAAACTATACTTAATCTTAATTGGAAAAAAGTGAGCTGACTTACACTACAACAAAAAGGATTATTTCCGACAGAATATTCGGTCGGTCATCAGTATATTCCGTCGAGGTTAACCTTATTTCCGGCGAATATTCAATCCAAAATTCTATCGAGATATAAGGTGTCGAAATTAAGTCCGTCGATCTTTCTATTGGGGATACTTAGACTTCGACGATTTATTGTCGATCGAACATTCTGGTCGGAAGTTAATATATCCCCGATCGAAATGTGTCTGCATGAGGATATTCGATTTATGATAAGCATGCCACGTGGCGCTTTGACAAAAATGGGAAAACACCTTAAGAGCGACGAAATTCCGTCGAATTCTAGATTCGGCCGAGGATATATATGCCACGTGGCGGATATCTGTCAAATGGGAAACACCTTAACCTCGACTTTAAGTCCGTTGAAATAACCTTATTCCGTCGAGGTTAATGTTTTTTAAAAATATTTTATTTATTTTTGCGGATCCGTGGATTTAACCCACATCTTTTACCCGCACTGCACTGCTTTCCCAACATCACATACATAAGCTAAATTAAGCTAAATGTCAAAACATCCCATTACTATTAGCATAACCAAGAACAAACCAAAGTAATGAGTTAAAGAACCGCATTAATCAAAGTAAATTAAACTAAGGTAAATTACAAAAGATCCCATTAATCTAAACTAACTATAACAAACATCCCATTAAGCTAAGTGTCAAACCGCAACAAAACCAAAGTAATTAATGATAAAGTTAAAACTACAATATGTACGTCAAAAGTTATGTAAAATTAATACAAAAGAATTTAAACTACAAAAGAATATAAACTAAGTCAAGCTAGTAGAGCCCCCGGTGTGAGGAGGATCATCGGGTGGGCGTCGATGCTGCTCTGGAGTATGAAAATCGTCATCCCGCTCATCACCGCTCGTCACCCTGTTGATACAAAAACTCATTAGTCCATATATATGATTTAGTTAAAGATAACTAAATGAAAATTAAATTACATGCAGAATATATATTTGAATTTAAAATGAATAGTATACCTGAGCAGTCGAGGGCTGACTCAACATCGGCCCAAACGCATCCTCCACTAAGGTAACCACCATCCGAACAATCTCGTTGCGTATCGCGGCCCACTGCTCTGGAGGGATACCCGTACTCTCGGCGGTGGCACCAGCTGCAACGTCCTGCGCAAGCTGATGGAGGTGAGAACGACTGGGAAGGTCCTGACGATGGAACATCGAATCTGTCTCAAACCTCTCCGACACCGCAGCCATAACACGCTGGAATAAAGCATCGTCTAAGCCAGCGCCCGTATGTGATGGTCCCACGGGGGCTCTCAGACGCAGACGCAGCAGAGCTTCTGACAAAAAAAATAAATATAACATGAATAATATGGAGAATTTTCTTTATTCATAAACAAGAAATAAACTAAAAATATTATACCTCCTGGTAGTGTATAGGCTGATATCCTCAGTAACCCCAGCACTCGATACCGGCCACTAGTACTAGTGGGAGTATCCTAAGACGCGACCTAAAGAGCCGTCTCCTTGTCCTGAGATAAACTAATCTCAAGCGGAGGGATGTTGGAATCTAACGTCTCAGCATCGCCCCTAGCAACAAGAAACTCCGCTTATACTGTCATGGATCTTCTTAAATCGCTTGTGTAATTTGATATATGTACATGTGAGTTATCTTGTTATCATCATATAAATTACGTAATATTATCCTAAATAATATTTATTATAGTAAATGTATTACCCGTATAGCTAGTGTTGCTGGAGACATCGTCGACCCCGAAGTAGAGCCCTTCGGCGTATGGACTCTATCCCAGAACTCCATTATAGTAGGAGGTCGACCCAAGCTACTCTGCATGGCCTAAATCATATACATTAAATAATATCAACTTAAATTACTATAGTTGCAGTTTAATATTAAACTAAACTAAAGATAAATACATACCGCTTTAACCTCCTGAAACGACTGTGAGCCAGAAGTATATACAACTCGCAGCTTGCCTCAATTCTTCTTCATCTGCCCTGACTTGGTCTTGAACGCAGCATCATCCCAGTACACACACATCGTAGCCCATACTGGATCTGATACTACCGGTGGTTGATGATCTCGTAAAGTAGTCCCGGGCGATTCTTTTATCGCCTTGATCGCCTCTCGTCAGATCTCGTGATAGCCACCAAGCATAATTCTTCGAGATGTGGCATGATAACGCGTCACCATCCGCCTCGATGATCTTGGGTCTCGTATCTATAAGTATCTCTATCAAATGTATATAACATACATATAATTAATTATTTGAACAATATGTAAATAACATGAACCTTGATTTAATATATATATGTAATTCGACTTACGTGAAACTCCCGCAACACTGTCACCATGAATCCGGCATCGTAGCGCGAGTACTGGCTAAATCGCATGCAGCTAGTAGGGAGATGCGCCAGGCAGATAGCGTGTACGATCGCCTTAGCGACAGGATCCATAATACTAGAATACAAAATTTATTAAGAACATTTTAATTGATATCATCGCGATTGAACATATATAAGTGATAGTTGAAACCTCGTAGACGGCCGACATCAATCGGACGACGTCGTAGCATCGCGCCACGATGACGACTTTAATCGAATCGAGGTTAGGCCCTCGCTGACGTCGACGTCTAGCATCTGTATGTTTAATATAATTATGACATTGTTAATGAATGTATAATATAGTTATGAAAAACACGTTACTAGCCAAAATAAGAAATCAACTCATTAGCATCTGAAGACGACCCGCGCAAAAGGAAAGTACCGTAATATCTTCTTCGGAACATGTTTCTCCTTCCCCCCACGTTTTGTGATTTTGTACCGAGGCAAATTGCATATATCACACTGCACCTTATCTTTCTCCTCCCCATAGTATAACATACGCTCGCTTTCACAAGCATCGATCTTCTCATACCCAAGATTCAACCCCTTAACCATCTTCTTAACTTCATAGTAACTCGCGGGCAAGGTATATCCTTAGGTAAGAACTCCCTGAAAATAGCAAGCAAATCATTGAATCCTCTCTCACTGCAGTCATGCTCATTCTTGTAGTGTAAAAGCTTCGTCACTGCAGAAAGCCTGGTGTGCTTGTCGTGTTCAGGATACAATGGGGTCCCTAATTCAGATATCATCTTGTAGAAGGTAGCTGCTGAATCATTTGGCTTTTGTTGATTAGCACTGCTTGACGCAGGCTCATTTTCAGCCTAGTCAATATTCGTAGGGCCATATGCATCTACCAACATCTCCACGACATCACAGTTATCTAACTGGTCTACAGTACTGTCTGATAGATCTCTAAACTCAACTGATTCCCCGTGATGAATCCATACCGAATACCCATCCACAAACCCACGTGAATATAAGTCAAATTTCACTTCATCGGTAGTGTTCCATATCATGTTATTACACTTGAGAAACGGGCATCTCATCTTTCCGTTCAGATCATCAGCATGTTCTATTGCTTTGTTCATAAAATTAGACACCCCGTCACGGTACGCATCAACTAATCCCCTCCCATCAATCTTTATCCTACGGTACATCCAACTCCGATCGGCATCCATCTTTAATTGAAGAAAATACCCAATTAGATCAAGAATAATCATGAATGTGGTCCAAGCATGAAATTTAGTTTACCTAGTATCTCCACTCTACAGGGTTTAGGCTTCTATCCCGTTCCTGGATGCGTCTCCTCAATAGTGCCAATCTTAAGCACGTTTCTACTATTTTCAAAAATTTTCAGCAACACCTCCCCATGGTCTCCAAGTACAAGAAATAGACCAAGAAAACTTAGTCTAAGTATGCACTCGGAGAACATATAGAGACACCAGCTGAAAGTTCCTCAAAATTTATAAAATCGCACCTTGTGCATTGGCACCGACCTAAGTGAGAGACATAACATCCAATAACAGTCCCAAACTGGGGACTATTCGATATTCACTCCTAATGAGTGAACGTCGAACGGGTTTCTAAGTTACAAAGTATCGTGTTTTATAGTTAAGTGTATTGAAAATTAAAGGGAGAGTATTATTGAGTTTATTAAAAATTGTGGCAAACTAAGCAAATGTATTATATTAGGGAGAGTATTTATTATGTATTATATTATTTAATTTAATTTAACTTAATTAATTAATTTATTTTAGTTATTTTATTTTATTTATTTATTTTGTATTATATTATATTATTTAATTTAAATTAATTAATTAATTAACTATAGTTATTTTATATTATTTAATTTATTTAATTTATTTAATTTTATTTATTTTGTATAATATTATTTAATTTAATTAAGCTTAATTAATTAATTTTATTTTATTTTATTTTATTCTCAGTATTATATTATTTAATTTAATTAAATAATTTCTTTTAGTTATTTTATATTATTTAATTTATTTATTTTGTATAATATTATTTAATTTAATTTACCTTAATTAATTATTTTATTTTATTTATTTATTTTGTATTATATTATTTAATTTAATTTAATTTAAATAATTTATTTATTTTAGTTATTTTATATTATTTAATTTATTTAATTTAATTTATTGGGTATAATATTATTTAATTTAATTTACCTTATTTAATTAATTATTTTATTTTATTTTACTTTATTTTATTTATTTATTTATTTTGTATTATATTATTAATTTAATTTAACTTAATTAATTAATTTATTTTAGTTAATTTATTTTGTATTATATTATTTATTTTGTAAAACTTTATTGTGTTTTTTACTTTATTTTAGTGTCAAATTAAGTCCTAATTGTCTTTTATAATTAAATATTGATTTATTTAATACCATCTATAACTTCCACGGAAATTTCGTCGAAAATAATAACACCCAAATAAAGTCTTCAATTGATTCACATAATGCAATTCACAAGGCAGAAAATGGATATGCTGAGAAAAAAGCAGAAAATGAACATGAATAATTAATCCCAATTTCAACAATTAAAGTTCCAATTATTGCAAACTTTCAAAAATAATCCCAATTTTAACAACACTTCAAGGGTAATCCTAATTTCAGCAAGATAAAAATGACTAATTTCAACATAATATTTCTAAAATCCATATTAATAATTAATTGATAAAAACTTATACCCAAATTTATGCATAAACATATATCTAAAAATTTAGGGTTCCAAATCTAAAATAAATTGATAAAAATAACCTTAAATTGGATAAACTCAGCTGAAATTGAGGGACCAGAGAGAGAGCCCAGTAGCAGGTGCGGCGGTGTGGCGGACGGAGGGAACTTAAGGCTGCCAGACGGAGGTGCGGGTGTGGCAGCAGGAGGTGCGGGGATGGTTAATGGAGAGATGAGAGGGACTAGAGAGAGAGAGCCCAACAGGTTAAAAATAAATAAAGAGAAAGAAATTTGGGGCTTTATATATTATATACACATATAAACAAAACACTTACCAGAAATAAAGGTTGTCGGACGGAGGTGGGATATGCGCCGGCCGGAGGAGCGGTGGGCTGAGGTGCAACGCCGGCGACCAGAGACAGAGATCGAGCAACACTGTGAAAGAAAGAGGGAGAGATGTTTGTGACCAAGTGAGGTGCTACTGATAGCGATTGGGGGTTTTAATATTTACTAATCTCGACGGAAGTCCGTCGAGAATACTTCTGTCGAAACTAATGTATCTTCGACGTACACTCAGTCGACCTTAATGCTTATTCCGTCGAGGTTGTCATTCGCGCTGGAGGGAAACTTTCGCGCCACAGCTGTATCCTAATGTTGACAGAATTTGGTCGACTTTGTACTATCCTCGAGGGAATTATGACCGATTGAACATTCCGTCGAGACTATACTAATTCCGAGCGAATAAATTCGGTCGACCGTAAATCCGTTGGAAATAACCATATTTCTTGTAGTGTTAGTAAGACGATCTACAATCACCCATATGGCGTCGTGCCCTTTCTGCGTTACTGGAAGTCCCACCACGAAGTCCATTGTGATGTGCTCCCATTTCCATTCTGGAATCTCTAATGGTTGTAATATCCCAATTGGTCGTTGGTGCTCTGCCTTGACTCTCTGACAAGTTAGGCATCTACTTACGTATTTCACAACCTCTGTCTTCATGTTTGGCCACCAGAAGTGGTGACGCAAATCTTAGTACATCTTCGTGCTTCCTGGGTGTATCGAATATCTTGTACTGTGCGCTATTTGAAAAATCTCTTCTCTCAATTCTGGTACTAACGGTTCCCAAATTCTTCCTTCAAATCTTAGCAGTCCAGTGCTATCAACCTTAAATTTCAATTCATCACCTTTAGTCAATCGCTTCTTAATGTTATTACAATCTTCGTCCTTTTCTTGTGCCTCTTTAACCTTATCCAATAAAGTCGGGCTCGCTGTCACTGTAAATAATTGCTTGCCGGTCTCCATCGGATACCAAATTTCCAAGTCCAGTCGTTCGAAATCTTTTACCAATTCTTCTTGAATGGTTAACTTCAATAACTTCTCTCTGCCTTTTTTGCTCAAGGCATCTGCCACTACATTTCCTTTGCTTGAATGGTACAGAATCTCACAATCATAATCTTTGATTAATTCTAACCATCGCCTCTGCCTCATGTTTAACTCTCTCTACGTGAAGATATACTTCAGACTCTTGTGATCCGTATATATCTCACACTTCTCGCCATACAAATAATGCCTCCAAATCTTTAAGCCAAAAACTACCGCTGCTAACTCTAGGTCATGAGTCGGATATCCCTTCTCATAATCTTTAAACTGACGTGAAGCGTACGCAATGATCCTACCATGTTGCATCAGTACACAGCAAGACCCTTGTGTGACGCATCACTATAAACTATAAACCCGCCCGTGTTGTCCGGTAAAGCCAACACAGGTGCTTGACTAAGCCTCTTCTTCAATTCTAGGAAACTCTCTTCCCACTTCTCCGACCAAACGAACTTAACTGATTTTCTGGTAAGATTGGTCAACGGTGATGCTAATTTTGAAAAATCCTGAATAAATCTTCGATAGTATCCTGCCAATCCTAAGAAACTCCAGATTTTTGTCGGAGAATTCGGCTGCTCCCAATTGATAACCGCTTCTACCTTCGCTGGATCCACCGAAACACCATTTTTGTCGATAACGTGCCCTAAAAACTGCACTCTCTGCAACCAAAACTCACACTTAGAGAATTTTGCATACAACTTCTCCCTCCTTAATGTCTCCAACACTATTCGAAGATGCTCGACGTGTTCTTCCTCCGTCTCTGAATACACTAGGATGTCATCTATGAATACGACAACAAACTTATCAAAATATTGTTTGAACACTCTGTTCATCAAATCCATAAATGCTGCTGGCGCATTCATCAATCCAAATGACATTACCAGAAACTCAAAGTGTTCGTACCAAGTTTTGAATGTCGTCTTTGGAATATCTTCTGTCCTCACTTTCAGTTGGTGATAACCGGTTCTCAAGTCAATCTTTGAAAAGTACTTTTCCCCCTTCAATTGATCAAACAAATCGTCTATCCTAAGCAACGGGTACTTGTTCTTAATGGTGACCTTATTCAACTCTCGGTAGTCGATACAAAGTCTTAGCGACCCATCTTTCTTCTTTACGAATAAGACTGGTGCTCCCCACGGTGATACGCTTGGTCGAATGTATCCCTTATCTAACAACTCTTGTAATTGAGCCATTAGTTCTTTCATCTCTATCGGCGCCATACGATACAACGCTTTGTATACCGGTGATGTCTATGGTGCCAAATCAATAACAAACTCAATCTCTCTTTCCAGTGGCAGTCCCGGAATCTCTTCTGGGAAGACATCAAAGAAATTCTTTACAATAGGTATCTAGCTCAGTTTACCCTCGACTCTTCGAGTATTAACCACGTGAGCCAAATAACCTATACAACCCTTCCTAAGCAATCTCTGCGCTTGCACCATCGTCAACCAATGAGATTGTCCCGGCGATTTACTATCATAAAATACAACCTTTTACTTATTCGGAGTCTTAAGGTGTACACACTTCTTCTTAAAGTCTATAACTGCTCCGTGAACCGATAACTAATCCATTCCAAGGATTACATCAAACTCCCCCAAATGAATCGGTATCAAATCCACTTTAAGCTTAAATCCTTAGTAATTCGGCATAACAATTCCTATGAATGTATTCTACGGGAATAATTTCCTTGTTCGCCACTTCTACGTTCATAGGGTGTTCTAATCTCTCACGGGGTAAGTCTAACTGTTTAGCAAATTCTTCGAAAACAAAAAGCAGGTAGCACCCGAATCAAACAACACGTATGCATCTATATCATTGATCGGTATGATACTTGACACCACGTCCTTAGATTCCACCGCATCTTGTATTGTCATGTTGAACGTTCGTGCCGTTGGTCTGTTGGCTTAACTGGCTGGCCCTCCAATGTTTAGCCCGTTGTTGTTGTGGTTGATGCTAGCTGCATCGCCCTTTTTCTTTGGGCAGTCCTTGATTTGATGTTTTGTGGCTCCAGACGAGAAACATCCTCCCTTTTACTTATTCGAACACTGAGGAGCCATGTGCCCAGTTGTCCGCAATGATAACAAACACTCTTTCCTTTCATGCATTCCCCCGAGTGGTTCCTCCCACAGTTGTTGCACTTCATACTTTTCTTGGCTTCTGTTGTGACGCCCCCAAAATAGGTATACATCACCCATTCTGAGTTGTCAATACATGGTACAGAAACAACTACAACTTTATTATTACAACAAGAAATCGTGAGTTTAAATACAAATATTATCTTCTGATAATATTTATACTCACATAAATCCTCATCACATTTATTGATACATTATTTTACAAAATGGTGAGGACTACTAAACAATCCTTTCTAAAACCTTCATTCCATACCCCAGAGCTACACTCTGCTATATTCTCGCCTCCACGAGAAGAATGGAACAAAAGGAAAAGGGTGAGCTCAACTAGCTCAAGAAAGAATATTATGACTAAGATAATATACAACAAATTATCGTTAGTCTTCAACAGGAAAAATTTAATAGAATACAATAGACAACAAATTTTCAATCAATATTCGCAGCTGAAATAATAATTCATTAGAAGAGTTAAGTAGAGAATGCAAACTACTATCTTCTATGTATGAATTTAAAAGTTCATCGCCATCTTTTATCCTGTAACAAACAATCAATATACATCCGGAATCAAATATTCATCTTTGCACTACAGGCCAAAGATATTCATCATTAGTCATGTTCATTTAAACACTGCTCATCTTTGCACTACAGGCCAAAGATATTAATCGATCAATCATGTTCATCTCAACACTGCTCATCTTTTGCACTACAGGCCAAAGATATTCTTGAAAATCATTCATCTTTTGCACTCACAGCCAAAGATATTCTTCAGAAATCATTCATCTTTGCACTACAGTGCCAAAGATATTCAATAATATCATCATTTAAGACCGAGGATGATGAAAAATATTTTTAAAGAACGAATCCAAAGAAACAAAATGACAAGGATTAAGGATTAAGGATTCGTACTTTGTTTTATCCATGTCCAACAATACCCCAAAAATAATCACAATTGTAAAATTCAAGAATGATCAAAACATGGATACAATCGAAAGCTAGTATCCGAATAGATATTTTGAACGAAAAGAAGAAATTTTATTTTTCGTTGAATAGTGCAGATACGTGAATAGTCTTGTCAGTATCGTGAATAAAGCCAGATATCGTGAATAGTAACTCAGACACCAAAAGATAGAAATTCCACAAAAAAAAACATCTTCACGCTTCATGAATAGTACTTTGAATAGTAACTCGTGAATAGTAACTCATGAATAAGAACTCGTGAATAGTAACTCATGAATAAGTAACCCCTATACATGAAAAGTTCCAAATTTGATAAAACTTCAGATCAATATTTCAAAGATAATGATATTGAAGAAATAATATCATTACGAAAAAAATAATATCCCTTACCTCAAAGAATCAAGATTTCTAAGGAAAGGCTCAAGTGATCTTTGAATGAAACTTGTCTTTGAAACAAAGAACTCTCAAAGTATCTAAATACTCACAAAATACGCTCAATAATATAGAGAGAAGAGAGAGAAACTTTTGTTTCTGGTGTGATTTTCAATTCTAACTTAGCCCTCTATTTATAGGAAAATGTTAGCTCCACCAAGGCAGACTTGACCTACTACTGATGGCTTTACTCGCTACTATTGCCACCCACCACATTTGAAATAAAATTCAGCACATTTCTTCACCAACCACAAGTGGGGCCCACTCAATTCTAGAATTTTCCACCAAAATCAATTATAACCCTAATTTCCTAATCGGACACCTCTTAAAATTCATAACAAATCATTCGTGCATTTTTAACGGTTCAAAATTTGTGGACATATACTCAACTTATGTATGTATAACATACCCAAAAATTACCATTAATCCAACGGTCGGATTAAAATTATAATCCCCTTGATATATCTCAAAACCCCGATTTAATTTTTAATACCTCCAATCTGGTAAAATATCGATAAAACACCTCAACAATAATTTCTTCATTTATAACCACATAAATAAATCCATCATTTATATCCACATAAAATAAATATTTCTTTATCATATGAATCAATAATTAATTATTCACAAATAATATTACGTAATCATGCAATTATGACAACCAAAGCCGCCCTGTGAAAGAGGGGCTTTCAGATAAGATTTCTCCTTCATCGTAGCGCCAGCAATTAGGTGACCAAACCTCTCTCGATGTAACTTTCTAGACATTGCCAATAATGCTATCTAATAATATTATTCAAATAATATGAATTATTGATCCGATAATGGAGATAATGTGCGGTGACAATTATCAACAACAATAATATAAAATATCATCACGCAAAGAATTATTGAATCAATAAAATAAAATATTGAATAAGAATCTCTGTGAAAATTATTGAGTAGTGCCTTCTTCGTAAGGATCAATAATTCAACAATACCGCGTAATACCGCAGCCATCGTAATAACCACGCCAGACATCGTATTTTAACCACCGGGTATTCTAATACCTTAATTCTTAGAATAACTACGCTATTATTTTTAACCAACTTATATTTGTCGCTTTTCTTCATCCAATCGCTTTAGTTATGGGTCCCACACATGGTCGCTACTGGTCGCATTTAATATTCTCACAAAGATTTAATATTCCACGACCAAACGAATATTCCGACAAAAATGAATATTTTATAACCACTTGTTTATTTTGAAATATTTATGATTTAACCCTTAACTATCCACATTAATCAAATCAACCCTTACTATTTCAAAATAATAAATAAAGGAAATTCCTTTTATTTAAAAATTTCGGTCTTACAACCTCCCCTCCTTATGAAATTTCGTCCTCGAAATTGACGTGACGACGACTGTGTTTTCAAAAGGTGAGGATACCTCGCTTTCATTTCCGCTTCCAATTCCTGTGTCATTTCCTCTATAGCATGATTCCTCCACAAAACTTTAACTTGTGGTATGACCTTTAGCCGTAGGACATGCTCCTTCCTATCCAAGATCTTGATAGGTACCTCCTCATACGTTAAGTCTTCTGCTATCTCTCGTCCGGGTTCTAACTCAATAACGTGGTTCGGTCTTTCACATATTTACTGAAGCACGATATGTGAAACACATTATGAACACGAGACATACTTTGAGGTAACGCAAGTCTATAGGCTACATTTCCTACTCGGGCCAAGAATTTGAAATGGACCAATAAATGGTGGATTGAGCTTTCTCTCTTCCCAAATCTTGTAACTCCCTTCCATGGAGCAACTCGCAACAATACATGATCCCCTACATTAAATTCCACGCCCTTTCGATGAAGATCCGCATAACTCTTTTTGTCGATCTTGAGCCGTTTGTATACGCTGTCGAATTATTTGGATCTTTTCTAGTAGTCATATCGTATTAACTTCGGGTCCCAACAATGTTGCTTCACCCACCTCATCCCAACATATTGGAGAACGACATTTTCGTCCATATAATGCTTCAATGGAGCCACACCTATACTTGCACGATAACTGTTGTTGTAGGAGAATTCCACCAATGGTAAATACTTATCCCAACTACCTTTGAAGTCTAGGACACGAGTCTTAATAAATCTTCAAGAGTTTGAATAGTCCTCTCGATTGTCCGTCTGCTTGGGGATGGTATGCGAACTAAATCGCAAATCCGCGCCCATAGCTTTTTGCAAGCTAACCCAAAATCTTGAAGTGAATCTTGGGTCACGATCCAAACTATGGATATAGGCATGCCATGCAACCTCACAATCTCATTTACGTATATACTAGCAAGACGCTCAAGGAATAAGTCTCCCGTATCGGCAAGAAATGAGCGACTTGGTTAATCTATCAACAATAACCCAAATAGCATTGATGCCTTGAGAAACCGTAGGAAGACCCGTAACGAAATCCATGGTAATGTGTTCCCACTTCCATTCCGTAATCTCAAGTGGTTGAAACGGACCCCCTTAGGTACTAGATGCTCCGCCTTTACACGTTAGCAAGTTAAACACATCGAGATAAACTTTGCAATCTCTCTCTTCATATTATTCCACCAAAATGTATGTCAAGATCACGATACATTTTAGTACTTCCAGATGGATTGCAAATGGTGTATTGTGTGCCTCCATCATAATCTTGTACTTCAAATCGTAGTCGTTAGGAACACAAAGTCTAGAGTGGACTCAAGTATTCCTTCTTCATCAATTCTCGCCCCTAATAGCTCCTTCTTGTACTTTCTTCTTCATATATATCGTCCTGCCTGGGGCTCGAGCAACCTTAACTTTTTCTATTAAAGTTGGCTCTATCAGATACTTGACATCATCGCACTCGCTCGTTCAAGATATGATCTTCTACTCAATGCGTCACCTACCACGCTCGCTTTACCAGATGGTATTGAATAGTGTGGTCGTAGTCTTTCAATAGCTCGAGCCAACGTCATTGCCGATGTTGAGTTCTTTTTGAGTGAAGAAATATTTAAGGCTTTTATGATCCGAATATATCTCCACTTTCTCCCCATATAGATAGTGCCTCCATATCTTTAGCGCGAAAAAACGATCATCCGCTAACTCTAGATCATGAGTAGGATAATTCCTCTCATACTCTTTAAGTTGTCGCGAGGCATAGGCTATGACTTTCCCACGTTGCATGAGAACACATCCTAACCCTTTGCACTCAAGCATCGGCAGAGATAACAAATCCATCCGAACCGGATGGTATTGTTAGAACAGTCTTAAATAAGTCTCCTCTTAAGCTCTTGGAAACTTTTCTCGCATTCTTCATTCCAAACGAATTTTGTATCCTTCCGAGTTAGCCGAAGTTAATGGAGTAGCGATTCGAGAAAACCTTCCACGAATCTCCGATAATAACCAAATAAGCCCAAAAAGCTACGTATTTCACCACCGACTTTGGTTGCTCCTAACTTTGATTGCTTCAATCTTCGCTTGGATCAACAGATACTCCATGTTTTGACACCACATGCCCAAGAAAGGCTACTTCCTCAAGCCGTAACTCGCATTTCTTCAATTTGGCATATAGTTGGTTTTCACGAAGCCTTTGGAGTACCAAATTTCAAATGGTGCTCATGATCTTCACGACTTTTGAATATATAAGGATGTCATCAATAAAGACAACAACAAACCGATCCAAATATTCCTTGAATACTCGGTTCATCATATCCATGAAAGCCGCAGGAGCATTAGTTAGTCCGAAAGACATGACTAAGAATTCATAATGCCCATACCGAAGTTCAAGGCGCCTTTGAATATCCTCGCCTAATCTTCACCGATGATATCCGAATCGAAGATCGATTTTTGAAAAGAATTGTGCCTCTGAATCGGTCAAACAAGTCATCAATACGAGGTAGAGGATACCTATTCTTGATGGTGACATGGTTCAATTCCCGATAGTCAATACAAAGTCGCATACTCCGCTCTTTCTTCTTTACAAATAAAACAGAGCACCCCAAGGAGATGTACTAGGACGAATGAAACCAATGTCCAACAATTCCTCGTAGTTGGACCTTTAACTCCCCGAAGTTCAATAGGAGCCATTCGATATGGGGTTTTAGAAATGGGCTTTGTACCAGTTCAAGATCAATAAAGAATTCAACTTCACGCTCGGGGGTAGACCGGAAGTTCTTCGAAATACGTCGGGAAAGTCAATAACAACAGAATATTATTCAAATTTGACGTGTCTTTATTCAAATCCATAACATGGGCTAAGAAAGCTTGACATCCGCTTTTCAATAAACGAATAGCTTTATGATTAGATATGATAGTGATTGATTTTAATGGTTTAGTTGCTTGAATTCGCATAACAGTCAAGTTAGAATATGAAAACTAACAACCTTACGAAAACAATCAATTTTGGCATGATGAGTAGTTAACCAATCAATCCCTAAAATCACATCAAAAGCAAGTATCTTTAAAGAGATAAGGTCAACAGTGTAAGGTGATGGTGCCAACTTGAATCAAACAAGATTTATAAACAAAATGGATGTGATGAAAGTTTCTCCTAACGGAGTTTCCACAGATAGGTCAAAGTCTAATTTCTCCGAGTCAAGTTTAAACGTTGAGCACATGCAGAGAGATAAATGAATGGGTAGCACCGTAGATTGTAAGGTATAAACTTCGCATGAATTTATAAGTAGCTTACCCGTGATCACCTCGTTTGGGTTCTTCGATTATGACCAAATACAACAAACGCTTCTTCCCTAATCGTTGACTTTGACTTTTCGGGATAGATTTTTCGAGTCACCGTCCCTCACGAACTAGGTTTCATTTTCGTATAATCTCGAAAGCGATATGTCCTTCCTTTCCACAACTATAGCATACCTTGAATCATTGGGGCGCTTTGACCGATATGTCCCTTTTTTCCGATTTGTAGCATACGACCGGTGGTCGTTTTCCTCCTTAGAACCAGCTTGTCGCCAAGACTGCTGCCTTCACATAGTCGTTGTTAAATCTCCTTTTTAAAATCTCCTCCCGACTCGCTTTCTTCTCGCTTTTCACGACCATGATTACCACTAGAGTGGTTACCATTTCGTCCGTCTGCTTTTTTTCTCCGCAGTTATCATTATTCTGCTGATCGCCATCTCTCGGTACGATCCTCGGTTATGGTCCTCAAATGACCAGACTTTCGTTATCTCGCCTAATAATTGAGCCTCACATTTACAACATCCGAATAAAGAGAAAGTTTATGAGAAATGAGATACTTGACGACGCCGGGTTTCAAACCTCTAAGAAACATCCGCGTCATACGCTCCTCATTCTCCACCAAATGAGGTGCAAACTCGATAACTCTGCAAACTTTGCCTCGTCTTCGAGACACCGCATCATGTTGTTTTGCTCTAATCTGATGAACTCCACTTCCTTCATACGACGAACACTTTCGTGAAAGTATTTGTCATTAAATAGTCTCTCAAACGCCTCCCAAGACATGCCGAAAAGGGCTGATGGGTACGCTTCACGACTCTCACCAATGATCTCGCCTCGCCACTTTTAACATAAAGGTGGCGAATGGAACCTTCGTTCTCTCCGCATCCCAAGACATCGAATATCTTGGTAATTTGTTTGACCCATGTTTCCGCCATGATGACGGATCCGCTTTCCCTTAAATTCCGTGGTCCCAACTCTTTGAATCGCTTGGTTGCGATAAACCCGTGAATTGCTATCATTTCCTCCTCAGATTTTGAACACGAGTCTCCTCGTTCGATTTTGCATGAACTGCAAAAGCTTCTAAACATCCCTCGCTCATCATCTCGCTCGCAGGTGTTGCTTCACAGAGGAACATTGCCACTGCTGCACGCTCTCCTCTCGCTGGTAAGTCTGAGCATCTCCACGGGCCTCATTTACTCCATCATAATATTCTCAACTATGACATTCTCAAATACCGCTATAAAACAAGGGTTAATTAAGAAAATCAATATATCACATAATATCCCTATATACCGACTAACTAACAAATAAGCTTAGTAGGACACACTAGCGAAGGATTTACTCTGCCTCTCTCCTAGTTCTATTCCCCGATCTCCGCCAGAGATCATATCCCTAAGCTCGACATTTATCCTAATGTTCATGACGCTTCTTTGATAAAGTCATAATCACTCTTCATCAATTTTCATTCAAGAATGTTATCAAATCATTATACAATCAAAGTTAATATCCATGATTAAAAAGAAGAAATGACAAATTAAGGATTAGGCATTTTTTATGTCAGATATATTCGAAAAATAATCACAAGTATTCATTGATACACGATACAATCACTATTCACGATACGATATTCACGATACGACTATATACTTGAGACTATTCACGATATTTATTCACCAAAAAATAAAATTTCTTCTTTTTGTCCAAAACATCTATTTTGATACTAGCTTTGATCAGATCCATGTTTTGATCATTCTCAATTTTACACCACCGTGATTATTTTTGGGGTATTGTTGATATGGATAAAACAAAGTACTTAATCCTTAATCCTTAATCCTCGTCATTTTGTTTCACCGATTCGCTTTTTAAAAATATTTTTCATCATCCTCACCTTAAATGATGATATTATCAATATCTTCGGCCTCAGAAGGCAAAAGATGAATGATTTCAAGAATATCTTTCGGCCCAGAAAAAAGATGAATGATTTCAAGAATATCTTTATTCCGTAGTGTAAAGATGAACAGTGTCGAGATGAATACGACCGATCGATTAATATCTTCGGCCTCAGAAAAGTAAAGATGAACAGTGTTTAAATGAATACGACTAATCGATGAATATCTTCGGCCTCAGAGTGCAAAGATGAATATTTGATTCCGTATGTATATCGATTGTTGTTACAGTGATAAAAGATAGACGATGAACTTTTAAATTCATACATAGAAGATAGTAGTTTGCATTCTCTACTTAACTCTTCTAATGAATTATTATTTCACGCGCTAATATCGATTGAAAATTTGTTGTTCTATCAGATTCTATTAAATTTTTCCTCGTCAAAGACTAACGATAATTTGTTTTATATTATCTTAGTCATAATATTCTTTACCGAGCTAGTTGAGCTCACCCTTTCCTTTTTGTTCCATTCTTCTCGTGGAGGCGAGAATATAGCGAAGTACGAGCCTGGGTATGGAATGAAGGTTTTAGAAAGGATTGTTTAGTAGTCCTCACCATTTTTGTAAAATAATGTATCAATAAATGTGATGAGGATTTATGTGAGTATAAATATTGTCTAGAAGATAATATTTGTATTTAAACTCACACGCTTTATCGTTGTAATAATAAAGTCAGTAGTTGTTTCGCATTATGTATCGACAACTCGTAATGGGTGATGTATACCTATTTTGGGGGCTACATTCATGACACCCCAAATCCGGATACTTCAAATACACGGATTTGGTGTTCATCATATAAATATCATCTATCTATCTACCCATAAAAATGCAAACCATGCAATAGATAGAAATAAATCCTCATAAATCCTCCCCTTATAGGTTACAACATCTGAATAATAATTATAATCCCAGGTCAACTAACCTTAAACATATATGCGGAAACATAAACAAATAAGTCTTAAACAACATCAAGTCTTTACAATAACATTCTTAAAATTAAATAACAAGTCTTCATCACTTATTAGCTTTGCCCTTGCATTTGCTGGTAGAAGGCTCATCATACCTTTCATTCTTAACTGCAATGTTATTATGCAAGAGTGAGCATGATTTCCCACAAGTATAGAAATGAAATAACAATATATAATAACATGCGAGTGAATCAAAGACTTCTGAAATAAAGCTCAACTTTTGGATTAAGAATGAATAACAAGAATTCAAAAGATTTCTGAGGGTTATAAGACTTTGAACTAAGTCCTAGGTTATCAAGGGTTTTACTTGAAACCATTAACAATCATAAGACTATGGACCATTCTACTCGTACTTAGGGGGATCAGCCCTTAGTACCATACTGTGCACAATATCTCAACGCTAACGCATAAGTAATCCCTATACAGGGTTGTTCATCCCAGTTTGACATCAGAGTCCGCACCAAAAGAAGTTTTGTGAAGACCCCAAACTCGGGTACTTGAAACCCGAACTCGGTTCTTCACGATACCATTTCTATGAGCGGAATAATACTAATAATAATAACAATAATATAAATATCAAAATTTACTTATATTTATCAGAGTCTAATCCCACGTACGTAACCTTTATTATAATTCTTTACATTATATATAATACATATCATTATCTTAATACAATATAACTATTACAAAAAGATACCATTAAACATGTTCTGTTTGCTTTCCTTTTCACTTGTTCTTGTCTGAACCTTCAAGTTGTTCATGCCTAGCTGAAAACATTTAAATTTAAGCAAGGTGAGCATTTGGGTGCCCAAAGAAGTAATAACAATTAGAAATATAAGTAAATGAAAGAAATAAATGTTTTCTTTGTACATCACTTCTACAATGAATTTATAGTTGTGAAGTAAAATTTGAGCGATAATAACAACATAACAATTCTATCTCAAATTTTTGAAACTACGATAGACTATATATATAGGGGTAGTCGACATACTATGAACATTGTTTTTAGTTTTTGATAAGGTTTAGCGAACTTCATCTCAAAACCGTCATAACTTATGGGCTTTAGGTTGTACTTCCATGGGCCCTGTATTGATCGATCAATACTATTTTCTGTAGAACGATATTATCGTTCATCCTTTTTGTCCGCTTCGAAGCGCTAAAAAATTTTCCCGTGATCGGGATGTTCATACTTAGATCGAAATCAATCAAAACAATTTGATTGGATACAAAAGGTTTTATCATATTCAACGACATTTCAAAATTTGTGTCTAGTTGATTAAGTAGCTTAGATTTATATATATATATATATATATATATATATATATATATATATATATATATATATCAACATGTGATTAAATATAATGATATCCAAGTGGGGACACTTGTATAACCATATATAGAAATTAACGAACAAAATATATATATCCTAAATTATCATATACTTAACATGTTGATAAATTAGGATCGATATAGAATATATCACAATAGGGTTAATAATATAGCATAATAATAATATAATTACGAAACTTCTTACTTATGTCCATCAGATAAAGGAAATGCAAAGGTAAGATACTTGCACGATGCAATCGCTATACGATTAGAATTTAGTTCTATCCTTATATAACACCTATCAAGAATAAGATCATTTTATCGATTAGAATAACATACTATAACACATAAGACCGCTTATTGCAATTCGAGACATAACCTAATCACATTGTCACATATGTTTAACAACCATCGAATCACAAATAAACACATATCTAATTAAATTATCTAAGTCCAGATCAACTTCTAAAATATGTCGATTATCTGACGCGATTTTATCGGGTAATTATCGAGTCTAAGACTCTATCCTGTAGTTTAATATCTGTAAGTATCGATACCATCTTATTTTTTAAATGACTTATAATAATTTTAAAACATTTATTATAATTTATCATAAATTTTCAAACATCTAATCATTATTAAAATGATTTAAATATTAAACAATTCTATTATCATTAATATTTAATTAATATTCAACTATTAATGAAACCATTTCCAAAATGTTAAAGTTATTTATAATAACTCAAAATACTTTTAAAGTATTAATATTACCCTTAAATAATTTTTAAAAGAATTAAAATCATTTTTAAATAATTATCATTAATATTAAAGTATTAATGTACTATTTATCAAAATATTAAAAGTCTTTAATCATTACTTAAAATATTTTTAATTCATTTATATCCTTTTTAAATGATTTTTAAATAAATAAAACCATTTTAAAACTATTTATTTAATATAATTATTAAATAAACTTAATATCATTTATTATTAAATTAATATCATTAATATTAAATTATTAATGAAATTATTCTTTAAATATTAAAAGTTATATTTTATAACTTAAAATATCTTTAAACACTTTATTTTCATTTTAAATGATTTTTATAATATTAAAATCATTTTTAAACTAATGTATTTAATATAATTATTAAATAACTTTAATATCATTAATAATAATTAATTAATGAAATTTACCTTTAAATATTAAAAGTTATATTTTATAACTTAAAATATTTTTAAACTATTTATTTTCATTTAAAATGATTTTTCTAATATTAAAATCATTTTTAAACTAATTTATTTAATATAATTATTAAATCAATTTAATATCATTTAATATTAAAATATTAATATTTTCATGACAAAATATCAAAAGTTATATTTATAACTTAAAATACTTTTATAACCTTTAAATCATTTTTCTATAATTTTTAAATCATTAATTCTATTTTTCATAATTTATTTAATATATTAAATAAATAACTTAATTATCATTAATATTAATTAATTAATGAAATTCATCACAAAATATTAAAAGTTATCAAAAATAACTTAAATTATTTTCTTATACCATAATATAATTTTAAATGATTTTTCATGAATTAAAATCATTTTTAAATAATTTATTTAATATTATAATTAAATAAATTAAATACTTTTAATATTCCAAAAATATTAAATATTTATGAAATATATTCAAAATAATTAAAAACTAATTTTCAGATTTTAAAATAATTTTTAATTATTTATTTTGTATTTTTAATTATTAAAACCTAAATTTCCTATTTATTTAATAAAAATAATTAATTTCTTAAATAAACTGTCGCTAAAAAGGCCCTATAGCGACATAACCGTCGCTATAGGTGTTCTTCATGAAACCCAGAACATCATAATCAGTGAACGAGTGAGCTACTTTGACCATCATTTGAATGCATGATCTAAAGTTTTCAAGGTATATAATGTTTTTAAACATGTAGTACCCATGTAATACTACATACACAAACAGGTTTCACGGTCATAGAACAACAGATCCGTTAATTATAGGCCTTCCAAAAGTCTAACAAGGTTGTTCTTCGTGATTTAAAAATTCCTAAAATGGAGAACATTATTACACGGTAAAAACTATATTTAGATCCTTCTAACTTACGTTCTGGTTCTAGTTTGTGAGATATAATTGTTCAAACATGTAGCCACAATGTCAGGGTCTATTATACCAGTCTAGAAGATAAAAACCATAACATGGCAAAATCACTTAAACACAGACAAATTAAAGCCTTTAAAATAGATTGTTGTCGACCTTTCCATGGATAAACCGGGTTACCTGTAATTATTCATTTCCATGAGCAATAACTACCCTGAAATTTGACCACCTATAACTTTCAATCTATAACAACTCTGACCTTGCTTTGAGTTCCAGATGAAAGACCTCATAGCGTACTACAAGATCAAACCCTTAAACAACAAAAACACATAACATACTGAGATCTACAGCCTCTGACATTCGTTGCCAGGACACAAAAACAAAAATTTCCAGATTTTCAAAATCATCAAATCCGAGCTTCTAGATGTTATGGATCTAACATCTAGCAACCCAGATCATCATTATATACTATAACCAACATGTTTTAACAAAAATTTCAAACATCAAACAATAGAAAATTGGACAGAAATCAAGCTAGGGTTTTATACCTTCTATGATTAATTTCTGATTCTAGCTTTTGATTTGGTTAGGGGATTTCGTGGGGCTAATCTTAGGGACTGAAATACTTGCCATTTTCGTGAGTTAGAGAGAGAGAGAGAGAGAGAGAGAGAGTCTTGGAGGAGAGTTGTGCAAAAATGAGCTACCTAATGAAATATTTCTCTCTCCAATCTATAAATATAAGCCTTAGATGCAATGAATTGGTTGAGCTTTACTGCTGATCTGCTGGAATTGGTCACATGGGGTGGTTGGATTTGGTCACCAACCTCCCCTAATGTCAAAACCTATACATTTTAGGCTCAATAATGCAAGGGTATAATGGTCATTTGGTTCACAAATTTAATGGCAAAATTGCAATCCTTGCAAACCCTCACGGTTTAGGGTTTGGGTTAGGGTTTGGACCATTTAGGGTTTAAAAATAATTTCTAGAATTTCCAATTTAGGGTTTTAAAAAATAAATAAATAAAAAATAATAAAATTTTAGTTTCTAAAATACAAAATTAAGGTTTCTTAATTAATTCGGTTTCGTAATCACATAGACTTGATAATTAGGTTTATGTTTTAATAATTATCATCAAGCTTACTAATCTAGCAATTAGCATTAACCATAAAACAATTAGGGTTTCTAATTATTAATTAAAAATTTTAATTATTTAATTAAGGTTTTCTAATTTCACGATTAGGGTTTACCATTAGTAATTAGGGTTTATAATAACTAATTAGGGTTTCTAAATTTTGAAATTAGGTTTCCAAATTTAGTAGTTAGGGTTCTCAATTAGTTAGGGTTTTTAATTTATTAGGTTTCCAAATTTAGGATTTCTAGATATTAATTAGGGTTTCTCTAATTAATATTAAATTCTATAATACACCACATAAATCACATAACACAGTTATATAACAACCTCGAACTCATAATCGAGTTCCGAATTAGGGTTTCCATTTATCAATAAGTTATTATTGATTTAAGGTTTCTAATTTAAGAAATTAGGGTTTTAATTTACAATTAGGGTTTTCTTTTGATTATTAATAATTATAAATATCATGAATCACATAACATATTGACTTATTAGATTTTAAAGTCTCATTTGACTTCGAAATTAGTGTTTGTCAGTAAAATTAGGGTTTGGTCATAATACCCCATAATTGACCAACCATTGTTAGTCCACAAAAAGACAAATACATAATTATAATAGATCGAAAAATTAAAATATAATATTATTATATTATTATTCTTATCCATTGATAAAAATCCAAAATTAGGGTTTGGATTCCATATCTGATTTATTCTTCATATATAACATTATTAATTAAGTTAAAATAATTAACTTAATTAATCTTGCATAAATTCATATAATAAAATAAATAATTATTATAATAATTCTAAAAATCATTTCATATATTATTTAAATAATATATAATCATATTTTCATAGAAAATAAATAATAAAAACATTTATATAATATTAATTATTATAAGAATATACTTTATAATAATCAATAATTCTAAAATAAAATTATTTGTAAATATTCATGTAATAAATATATTTTTATTTACCACATAAATACATATACATTATCTTGTACAAATCCTCATCCTTAAAATAAAAAAAAAATTATATATGCAAAATTTACGATTTATTTATATAAAATATCGGGTTGTTACATTCACCCTCCCTTATAAAAATTCCTTCCCCGGAATCACCGTTTTAAAACCTATACATACCAGGGTACATAGCATTCACAATCATTGCGAGTAGATCTCGATCAAAATTGATCGAACTGATCTTCAACTATTCAGCATAAAGCTTAGCTATTTGCTTATAAGAAAAATTGATTTCTAAAAGAACTCAAATTCCTCCTTCAAAATAATTTATAAAATAATTTACTATATATAAGAAAATAATATATAAAAATAAAATTGGTTTGAGTAATACACGAGTTTCATCCCCTACCGCTGAGTTTCTTGAATCAATTAAATATTGAGACGCTTGCAGGTTGATTTCGTTGGTTTGATTTGTTGATGTTGGTCCCGTCGTCGCCAATGTCCTGTTGCCTTTTCCCGTATTAGAATTCCTTGCCTCCTTTCTCCTTCTTGGACAGTCTTCCACCTTATACTCCATTGATCCACACTTATAACACACAAACTTTCCCTTTATCTCCTTTCCTTTTATCGTATAGGTGACAAAACTATCTTTTGTCCCTTCATTATCCTAGATATCACAAATATTATTCTGAAATTCATTGATCCTCTAAATCTATGCGATCTGATGACCTTGAAGTCTTTGAAGTTCGTCGATCGATTATCTGGATGATCTTCCCATGATCCGCTTTAGATTCGGCGTCGATGGTCCGTATTCAAGCTTGATGATAGGTTCTTCCGTCTTTGTTGACATGTTCTTCGCCCTTTTTTCGTTTCATCTCCTGGCGGCATTATCACTATTTATTCTTTTATTCATTCTTATTATCGTATACATATAATCATATAACACAAAACTTTTTTCGATAATCAATATTTTGAATTAGATTTTGTTTTGGTTTTCTGCATTAACCAGTACTCATATAATTAACTACTATCTTTATACCAACTTATTTCATTAATCCCATATAAATTCATACTCATATCACTTGACATACCATAGCACATTCTGCTTTAAACATCCGTTATCCCTTTGTGACTCAAAAGTCGGGAATCGCTGCCACATTTATATAAAAGTTAAAAATATTTTCTTATACAAACATACCTATTATATACACAACATAGAATCATACATAATCTAGTAATACTAGTACTACTTATTTCTTACGCCTACACTAAGGATTAATTGCTTAGAAATCTGTCTATTCCCATGATTCTCAATTATCCATTCACACCTAACTACACCTAGTTCGTACAACTTACCATACATTATGAGTTTAAGAACTCACCACAACCATATGAGTTTAAGAACTCGACATTGACCACATATTCTTTAACTATACTTTACCTATCAGTCATATTATCGTTTCAGGGTCCGGTACTATAATTTTCAAAATAACCACTTCATTGAGGTAGATTTCAATGTGAGCCTCTATTTCAGCTATTGGCTTCGATATTGGCTCGGTTATGGAGATTGACTTGTTCTTTATGATTTGAAAGTATCCTAATCCTTTTCTATCTGACATATACACACTTAAGTTATCTTGATTATCAACTAATATATACACACAGCAAATAATGGCTTTATACAAGTTATCTTTTATTTTGTTTGACGATGAACTAATTCAATTCATCTCTTTTTTAAACTCTATATGAGTTAATTGTATTTTCAACGTTTCCCTCTGTTCCAAGGTTATAGCCTAAGGTCTAATACCACCTAAGGTTTTAAACCCCAAACTCGGTACTTGAAACCCCCAAACTCGGTACTTTCAACTTATACTATTTCACGATACCATTTCTATGAGAAAATAATACTAATAATAATAACAATAATATAAATATCAAAATTTACTTACATTTATCATAGTCTAATCCCAAGTACGTAACCTTTATTATAATTCTTTACATGATATATAATACATATCATTATTTTAATACAGTATAACTATTACAAAAAGATACCATTAAACATGTTTTGTTTGCTTTCTTTTTCACTTGTTCTTGTCTGAACCTTCAAGTTGTTCATGCCTAGCTGAAAACATTTAAATTTAAGCAAGGGTGAACATTTGGGTGCCCAACAAGTAATAACAATTAGAAATATAAGTAGCTGAAAGAAATAAATGTTTTCTTTGTACATCACTTCTACAACGAATTTATAGTTGTGAAGTAAACTGAACCGATAATAACAAAATAACAATTTTATCTCAAATTTTTGAAACTACGTATAGACTATATATATAGGGTAGTCGACATACTATTAACATTGTTTTTAGTTTTCGATAAGGTTTAGCAGAACTTCATCTGTAAACCGTCATAACTTACGGGCTTTAGGTTGTACTTCCCATGGGCCCTGTATTGATCAATACTACATTGCTAGAACGATATTATCGTTCATCCTTTGTCCGCCTGAGCGCATAAAAATTTTCCCGTGATCGGGATGTTCATACTTAGACTGGAATCCGAACCAAAATAATTTGATTGGATACAAAAAGGTTTTATCATATTCAACGACATTTCAAAATTTGTGTCTAGCTGATCAAGTAGCTTAGACGGCTTATATATATATATATATATATATATATATATATATATATATATATATATATCAACATGTGATTAAATACAATGATTATCCAAGTGGGGACACTTGTATAACCATATATAGAAATTAACGAACATAATATATATCTGAATTATCATATACTAACACATTGATAAACAAGGATCGGATATAGAATATATCACAATAGGGTTAATAATATAGCATAATAATAGTATAATTCTAAAACTTCTTACTTATGTCCATTTCATAAAGGAAATGCAAAGGTAAGATACTTGCCTGATGCGCTGCTTACAGTTCGTAACTAAGTTCTATCCTTATATAACACCTATCAGTAATAAGATCATTTTATCGATTAGAATAACATACTATAACATATAGCACTGCTTATTGCAGTCAGCATATAACCTAGTCACATTGTCACATATGTTTAACAACCATTGAATCACAAATAAACACATATCTAATTAAATTATCTAAGTCCAGATCAATTTCTGAAACATGTCGGTGTATCGACGGCTTTATCGGGTAATTCTCGAGTCTAAGACTCTATCCTGTAACTCAATATCTGTAAGTATCAGTCATATTATTTTTAAATGACTTATAATAATTTTAAAACATTTATTATAATTTATCATGAATTTTCAAACATCGAATCATTATTAAATGATTTAAATATTAAAAAATTTTTATTATCATTAATATTTAATTAATATTAAACTATTAATGAAACCATTGCCAAAATATTAAAGTTATTTATAATAACTCAAAATACTTTTAAAGTATTAATATTACCCTTAAATGATTTTTAAAAATTATTAAAATCATTTTAAATAATTATCATTAATATTAAAGTATTAATGTATTATTTATCAAAATATTAAAAGTCTTTAATCATAACTTAAAATATTTTTAATTCATTTATATCCTTTTTAAATGATTTTAAATAAATAAAACCATTTTAAAACTATTTATTTAATATAATTATTAAATAAACTTAATATCATTTATTATTAAATTAATATCATTAATATTAAATTATTAATGAAATTATCCTTTAAATATTAAAAGTTATATTTTATAACTTAAAATATCTTTAAACACTTTATTTTCATTTAAAATGATTTTTATAATATTAAAATCATTTTTAAACTAATGTATTTAATATAATTATTAAATAACTTTAATATCATTAATAATAATTAATTAATGAAATTTACCTTTAAATATTAAAAGTTATATTTTATAACTTAAAATATTTTAAAACTATTTATTTTCATTTAAAATGATTTTTCTAATATTAAAATCATTTTTAAACTAATTTATTTAATATAATTATTAAATAAATTTAATATCATTTCATTAAAATATTAATATTTTTCATGACAAAATATCAAAAGTTATATTTATAACTTAAAATACTTTTATAACCTTTAAATCATTTTTCTATAATTTTTAAATCATTAATTCTATTTTTCATAATTTATTTAATAAATTAAATAAATAACATAATTATCATTAATATTAATTAATTAATGAAATTCATCACAAAATATTAAAAGTTATCAAAAATAACTTAAATTATTTTCTTATACCATAATATAATTTTAAATGATTTTTCATGTATTAAAATCATTTTTAAATAATTTATTTAATATTATAATTAAATAAATTAAATACTTTTAATATTCCAAAATATTAAATATTTATGAAATATATTCAAAATAATTAAAAACTAATTTTCTGAATTTTAAAATAATTTTTAATAATTTATTTTGTATTTTTAATAATTAAAAACTAAATTTCCTATTTATTTAATAAAAATAATTAATTTTAAAAAATAAATGTCGCTAAAGATCATGCTATAGCGGCGTAACTGCCATTATATAGGTGTTCTTAGCCATGTTCTTCATGAAACCCGAACATCATAATCGATTGAACGAGTGAGCTTTCTTTTGACCATCATTTGAATCATGATCTAAAGTTTTCGGGTATATAATGATTATTAAATATGTAGTACCCATGTAATAATAACATACTGACAACCAAAACCAAACATAAGTCATAATATAACAAGATATAATCTTAATTAAAAACAGATCAATCTTCAATTATTATAGGCCTTTTCGAAATCGAGTTCGATCGAAATGAATAACTTTTAAATTTCTTCATTTATAATTATATGTATGTTTTCCGAAAAATGTGAAAATGATTGATACAAAACACACATATTTAGATCCTTCTAAAAAATACGCTATGGTTTACTAGTTTTCCGAGAAAATATAAAATTGTTCAAACATGTATTTGACACTAATGTCGACATGGTCTATTATACCAGATATAAGAAGATAAATAAATCATAATATACGTGGCAAAAAATCACTTATACATGTATAAATTAAAGCCTTTAAAATCGGCTATATGTATCGGACTTCCAAAACGTTGTAAAACATTTGTTTACCTGTTTACTTTATTTCCATTCCATCAGTCAACCCCGACTATTTTGACCACCTATAACTTTCAATCTATAAATCTGATCGACCTTGCTTTCAAGTTCCGTTCCATGAAAGACCTCATAACAAACTACATGATCAAACATTTAAACAACAAAAACACATAACATAAAGAGATCTACAGGTTTACATTTGTTGTCGGGACACAAAAAAAAAAATTTCAGATTTTTGAAAATCATCAAATCAAGAGCCTCTAGATGTTATGGATCTAACATCTAGCAACCCGGATCATCATTATACACTATAACCAACATGTTTTAACAAAAAAAACAAAACATCAAACAATTAGAAAATTGAAGATCAATTTTTGCTTAGGGTTTTATACCTTTCTATGATTAATTTTGATTCGATCTTGATTTGGTTATGGATTTCGTGGGGCTAATCTTAGGAATCCGAAATACTTGCCATTTTCGTGAGTTAGAGAGAGAGAGTTTGAGAGAGAGAGAGAGAGAGAGTTGAGTGTTTGTGCAAAAATGAGCCACCTAATGAAATTTTTCTCTCTCCAATCTATAAATATAAGCCTTAGATGCAATGAATTGGTTGAGCTTTGCTGCTGATCTGCTGGAATTGGTCACATGGGGTGGTTGGATTTGGTCACCAACCTCCCCTAATGTCAAAACCTATACATTTTAGGCTCAATAATGCAAGGGTATAATGGTCATTTGGTTCACAAATTTAATGGCAAAATTGTAATCCTTGCAAACCCTTAGGGTTTAAGGTTTGGGTTAGGATTTAGGGTTTGGACCATTTAAGGTTTAAAAATAATTTCTAGAATTTCCAATTTAGGGTTTAAAAAAATAAATAAATAATAAAATAATAAAATTTTAGTTTCTAAAATACAAAATTAAGGTTTCTTAATTAATTCGGTTTCCTAATCACATAGACTTGATAATTAGGTTTATGTTTTAATAATTATCATCAAGCTTACTAATCTAGCAATTAGCGTAAATAATTAGCAATTAGCATTACCCATTAAACAATTTGGGTTTCTAATTATTAATTAAAAATTTTAATTATTTAATTAAGGTTTTTAAAATTCACGATTAGGGTTTTACCATTAGTAATTAGGTTTATAATAACTAATTAGGGTTTCTAAATTTTGAAATTAGGGTTTCCAAATTTAGTAGTTTAGGGTTCTCAATTAATTAGGGTTTTAAATTTATTAGGTTTCCAAATTTAGGATTTCTAGATATTAATTAGGGTTTCTACTAATTGATATTAAATTATATAATACACATACATAAATCACATAACACGCTTATATAACAATTCGAACTCATAATTAAGTTTTAAATTAGGGTTTCCATTTATCAATTAGTTATTATTGATTTAAGGTTTCTAATTTAAAAATTAGGGTTTTAATTTACAATTAGGGTTTTCTTTTGATTATTAATAATTATAAATATCATGAATCACATAACATATTGACTTATCGATTTTAAAGTCTCATTTGACTTGACTTTCTCGAATTAGTGTTTGTCGATAAAATTAGGGTTTTCATAATAAATACCCCATAATTGACCAACCATTGTCAATCCACAAAAATATAGTACATAATTATAAACTGAAAAATTAAAATATAATATTATTATATTATTATTCTTATCCATTGATAAAAATCCAAAATTAGGGTTTGGATTCCATATCTCGATTTATTCTTCATATATAACATTATTAATTAAGTTAAAATAATTAACTTAATTAATCTTGCATAAAAATTCATATAATAAAATAAATAATTATTATAATAATTCTAAAAATCATTTCATATATTATTTAAATAATATATAATCATATTTTCATAGAAAATAAATAATAAAAACATTTATACTATATTTAATTATTATAAGAATATACTTTATAATAATCAATAATTCTAAAATAAAATTATTTGTAAATATTCATGTAATAAATATATTTTTATTTATTACATAAATTACATATATACATTATCTTGTACAAATCCTCATCCTTCCTTAAAAAAAAAAATATATATAAAATTTTCTAATTTATTTATATAGAAAATATCGGGTTGTTACATTCACCCTCCTTATAAAGATTCCTTCCCCGGAATCACCGTTTTAAAACCTATACATACCAGGGTACATAGCATACACAATCATTGCGCGTAGATCTCGATCAAAATTAATCGAACTGATCTTCAACTATTCAGCATAAAGCTTAGCTATTTGCTTATAAGGAAAAATGATTTCTAAAAGAACTCAAATTCCTCCTTCAAAATAATTTATAAAATAATTTACTATATATAAGAAAATAATATATAAGAAATAAAATTGGGTTGGGTAATACCTGGAGTTTCATCCCCACCGCTTTCTCACAGCTGAATTCTTGAGCAGTCGTGTTTGAAGACGTTTGCGGTTGATTTCGTTGGTTTGATTTGTTGATGTTAGTCCCGTCGTCGCCAATGTTCTGTTGCCTTTTCCCGTATTCGAATTCCTTGCCTCCTTTCTCCTTCTTGGACAGTCTTCCACCTTATACTCCATTGATCCACACTTATAACACACAAACTTTCCCTTTATCTCCTTTCCTTTTATCGTATAGGTGACAAAACTATCTTTTGTCCCTTCGTTATCCTAGATATCACAAATATTGTTACAGGGTCAGTTGACCCTCTAAATCCTGGCAGTACGATGGCCTTGAAGTCTTTGACGTTCGTCGATCTATTATCTGGTCGATCGTCCATATTCACAAAATTCTAGATTCGGCCCAGATCGTCTTATTCGGCTTTGTCGATAGGTTCTCCTCCGACTTTGTAGTGTTCTTTTGCCCTTTTCATTTTCGTCTCCTTGGCGGCATTATCATTATTTATTCTTTATTCTAAGCCTTATCGTTATACATATAATCATATAACACAAAACTTTCTATTCAATATTTTGAAAAAATATTAGTTTTGAAAACTTTGGTTAACCAATTACTCATAAATTAACTACTATCTTTATACCAACTTATTTCATTAATCCCATATAAATTCATACTCATATCACTTGACATACCATAACACATTCTTGCTTTAAACATCCGTTATCCTTTGTGACTCAAAAGTCGGGAATCATTTGCCACAACTTATATAAAAGTTAAAAATATTTTCTTATACAAACATACCTATCATATACACAACATAGAATCATACATAATCCAGTAATACTAGTACTACTTATTTCTTACGCCTACACTAAGGATTAATTACTTAGAAATCTGTCTATTCCCATTATTCTCAATAATCCATTCACACCTAACTACACCTAGTTCGTACAAGTTACCATACATTATGAGTTTAAGAACTCACCACAAACATATGAGTTTAAGAACTCGACATTGACCACATATTCTTTAACTATACTTTACCTATCAGTCATATTATCGTTTCAGGGTCCGGTACTATAATTTTCAAAATAACCACTTCATTGAGGTAGCTTTCAATGTGAGCCTCTATTTCAGCTATTGGCTTCGATATTGGCTCGGTTATGGAGATTGACTTGTTCTTTATGATTTGAAAGTATCCTAATCCTTTTCTATCTGACATATACACACTTAAGTTATCTTGATTATCAACTAATATATACACACAACAAATAATGGCTTTATACAAGTTATCTTTTATTTTGTTTGACGATGAACTAATTCAATTCATCTCTTTTTTATACTCTATAAAGTTAATTGTATTTTCAACGTGAGTTATAGCCTAAATTCTAACCCACCGGTTTTTAACCCTAAGCTCGATACCAACTTAGCCTTTCATGGTGCTTCCAACCATATCACCTTACAAAGTTTCACCTAACCGAATCTAAGCTCGGCTTTTATATTCCACACAAGAAAGTCACCAAATGAGAGGCTGTTCAAAATTCATGCTTTATAGCTCTGATACCAACTTGTGAAGACCCCAAACTCGGGTAATTGAAACTCAAACTCGGTTATTCACGACACTATTTCTATGAGCGGAATAATACTAATAATAATAACAATAATATAAATATCAAAATTTACTTACATTTATCAGAGTCTAATCCCAAGTACGTAACCTTTATTATAATTCTTTACATGATATATAATACATATCATTATCTTAATACAGTATAACTATTACAAAAAGATACCATTAAACATGTTTTGTTTGCTTTCTTTTTCACTTGTTCTTGTCTGAACCTTCAAGTTGTTCATGCCTAGCTGAAAATATTTAAATTTAAGCAAGGGTGAACATTTGGGTGTCCAATAAGTAATAACAATTAGAAATATAAGTAGCTGAAAGAAATAAATGTTTTCTTTGTACATCACTTCTACAACGAATTTATAGTTGTGAAGTAAACTGAACCGATAATAACAACATAACAATTTTATCTCAAATTTTTGAAACTACGTATAGACTATATATAGAGGGTAGTCGACATACTATGAACATTGTTTTAAGTTTTCGATAAGGTTTAGCAGAACTTCATCTGGAAACCGTCATAACTTACGGGCTTTAGGTTGTACTTCCCATGGGCCCTGTATTGATCAATACTACATTGCTAGAACGATATTATCGTTCATCCTTTGTCCGCCTGAGCGCATAAAAATTTTCCCGTGATCGAGATGTTCATACTTAGACTGGAATCCGAACCAAAATAATTTGATTGGATACAAAAAGGTTTTTATCATATTCAACGACATTTCAAAATTTGTGTCTAGTCGATTAAGTAGCTTAGACGATATATATATATATATATATATATATATATATATATATATCAACATGTGATTAAATATGATGATTATCCAAGTGAGGACACTTGTATAACCATATATAAAATTAACGAATGTAATATATATATATCCTAATTATCATATACTAACATGTTGATAAACAAGGATCGGATATAGAATATATCACAATAGGGTTAATAATATAGCATAATAATAATATAATTCTGAAACTTCTTACTTATGTCCATTGTATAAAGGAAATGCAAAGGTAAGATACTTGCCTGATGCACTGCTTACAGTTCGTAACTTAGTTATATCCTTATATAACACCTATCAGTAATAAGATCATTTTATCGATTAGAATAACATACTATAACACATAGCACTGCTTATTGCAGTCAGCACATAACCTAGTCACATTGTCACATATGTTTAACAACCATTGAATCAAAAATAAACACATATTTAATTAAATTATCTAAGTCCAGATCAATTTTCAAACATGCTGATTATCTGAAAGCGGCTTTATCGGTAATTATCGAGTCTAAGACTCTATCCTGTAGTTTAATATCTGTAAGTATCAGTCATCTTATTTTTAAATGACTTATAATAATTTTAAAACATTTATTATAATTTATCATGAATTTTCAAACATCGGAATCATTATTAAATGATTTAAATATTAAACAATTCCATTATCATTAATATTTAATTAATATTAAACTATTAATGAAACTATTGCCAAAATGTTAAAGTTATTTATAATAACTCAAAATACTTTTAAAGTATTAATATTACCTTTGAATGATTTTTAAAAAGAATTAAAATCATTTTTAAATAATTATCATTAATATTAAAGTATTAATGTACTATTTATCAAAATATTAAAAGTCTTTAATCATCACCTAAAATATTTTTAATTCATTTATATCCTTTTAAATGATTTTAAATAAATAAAACCATTTTAAAACTATTTATTTAATATAATTATTAAATAAACTCAATATCATTTATTATTAAATTAATATCATTAATATTAAATTATTAATGAAATTATCCTTTAAATATTAAAATTTATATTTTATAACTTAAAATATCTTTAAACACTTTATTTTCATTTTAAATGATTTTTATAATATTAAAATCATTTTAAACTAACGTATTTAATATAATTATTAAATAACTTTAATATCATTAATAATAATTAATTAATGAAATTTACCTTTAAATATTAAAAGTTATATTTTTAACTTAAAATATTTTAAAACTATTTATTTTCATTTAAAATGATTTTTCTAATATTAAAATCATTTTTAAACTAATTTATTTAATATAATTATTAAATAAATTTAATATCATTAATATTAAAATATTAATATTTTCATGACAAAATATCAAAAGTTATATTTATAACTTAAAATACTTTTATAACCTTTAAATTATTTTTCTATAATTTTAAATCATTAATTCTATTTTTCATAATTTATTTAATATATTAAATAAATAACTTAATTATCATTAATATTAATTAATTAATGAAATTCATCACAAAATATTAAAAGTTATCAAAAATAACTTAAATTATTTTCTTATACCATAATATAATTTTAAATGATTTTTTATGAATTAAAATTATTTTAAATAATTTATTTAATATTATAATTAAATGAATTAAATACTTTTAATATTCCAAAAATATTAAATCACTACGCCAAAAATGGCCTCTAGCGAAGGAAATTTTGTGAAGGAATTTATTCCTTCACAGGAGGAGTTGTTTAGTGAAGGAACGTTGAAGGAAAAAGTATAGTAATGATAATATAGTTATTAATGAAAACATCATTCATAATTTATATTTTTTTTCCTCGCAAACTTGGGACGATAGAAAGATTTTTGGAGCCAATTTATGATGAAAATTTACGAGGAAAAAATCTATTTAGTGAAGGAATTGTTACTCACTATATATCATTATTTAGAAGTTTTTTTGCGAGGGATAAAATTGGTCGCTATCTTATTCTAAATAATTTGTTTTTGAATTAATTGTGGTGAATTATAAATACCTTAAATTTTTATTCTTAATAATATTTTTAAATAATTTATAATATTAAATATTTTATTATTTAAAATATTAAGTTATAATAATTTAAAATAAAAAATATTATAAATTGACAATAAAAATTATAATAATTAATTCACTAACTTCTAAAAATATAATCACTTATTTAAAATTTAATAATGAAATAAAATAACTTTTAGCTAATCACTAATTTAATCAACGATTTAATACTCTTTATTACCCATGATAAAATACCTCCCCTAATCATACATTCAAAATTATAAACTAAAAATTCAAATTTCAAATTATGAACGGACCACAAGGAACCACGACAATACATAATCATTCATTGTTGTTTATGTTGTAGTAGTTACAATGATTAGACCACATTTCTATCTTGCATTACTTCTCATTAGTCTCTTCTCATTTTCACCGAAATGGGCTCGAATAATTCCACAAGAAGTGACTCCATCCTTGCCAGATCAAGGCTTCACCGTGCGGTGTGGTTAGTTTCTCCAATCGATTTAAATTCATAAAAAGTAGGAAACTACTCTATCGAAGAGCCTCTTGAGGCGCGATTTCAAAGACAAAGCTTGCCTCAGATCGGTTCGAACGATGATTCTTGTACGTTTGAGATTCAATTTTCATTGAGGCGTATAGTGCGACTCTAACTTTTTAATTTTTAATTTTTAATTTCTTTTCTTGGTTTTCTTAGAAATCAATCTTGCTAACTCGCTGCTAATTTTGGACGCTTTTTATTTCTTTTCGCTAGAACTCGATTGATTTTGGAAGAAATCTACTTTTAAACTTTAAGTGATATATAACCTTTTAATTTGGGGTCGATTTCATATTTTTTTTAAGGCGTAGTAATTAAAGAAAAATGCAGGTCTCTTGGACATCCTCATTACTAGTTAGAAATACACAAAAGATGCATTCTTTAGTCTTCGCCTATTCTTTTGTGGGGAGTTCTTCCTACCACGATCATCTTGATGTTTATATTGACACTTGCTTAGACCGAAGAAGGCAAGGCAAATTGGTTTTGACATATTTTGTTTGATGTACTGTGAATTTAGGTCGGATAATTTTGCTTAAATGCATCGTGAATTCACCAAAATTCTTACAATGTTGTAACATATCACCTCCTCCACTATACAACCGATCTTCATCCTCTAATTTGTTGGGACGATTGAAATCCTTTTGAAACTATGAAACTTGAGAGTACTTATTATCATTATTTCGTACGTGTGGTCCGGTAAAGAACCTTGCATTAATGGTGTACATAACATTTGACTCGTGAAAGAAATCCCATTCTAGTTTTTAGAGGAATGGAGTACTTCTTCATCGTTATTTTAGATGAGGTTTTGTTGATTTTTACCGCACTTTGTGAATGATGTATGTGGTTTGTATGATAGTGTCTTAGAACTTTGAAGTATTACTTATTTATACTTTATATATGTCAATTATTGCTCATTTTTGAATCTTTTGACTGCGAGAACTTGAAGGTTCATGAGAATGTAAGATGCTTATTTAACTCAACTAATTCGAAAGAGGCTACTAATCCTTTTGTTCGTCGTCATTCCTTTAGTCGCCAGATCACCGCTTTGGTGCATCAAATTCTCCTCCTCCCTGGGCCAATGGCTCTGCATCTTCTTCTCAGTTATTTCCAAGGTAAAGATAACATCTTCTTGTACCTAATATATGATATAATATCAGAGCATGTCATAGTTGAATCACAAAGTTTAACAGGTTATTTAAATTCTTGGATTAATGCAGTTCAAACAAACTACTAATGATGTATAATAATTTGTCATTCTCCAAAGTAGTTTGCAAAACATGATGGGCTGTGGATCAATTGGAAAAAGCCCAAGTTGAATTCTCAACTTTACTACTTTGACATGAACATCATAAGATAAATCACAAGTATATCTCAAATTGATCAAAATTTGGACAATAGCACGTGTCTCAAAGTTTGTATTCCCATTTTTTTAAGCACCTCCTAGGTTCTATGCAGATAATGGAGATTCCAAGTCTTTTGGAAGAAGGGTCTACTGCAGTGAAGAGAAATATCCTAAAATAGAAACCAGAATACCAGACACCTAGTGGCAGTTGTTGCTCATAGAATTCTGCAAAAGTGGATCTTGTATGAAGACATTTAGTCAAAGATTTCAACCAAAGATCAGGTTCATGTATATGATGATTTCCTTTGTTCTTGCTGCTGTTGTTGAGTTATCTCCTTATGGTCAAATATTGGCCCCAAGATGACATCTACTAGCTTGTGTAAAGTTGTTTGCCTTTTGGGGGCCATTTTCTTTGTCAATCCTGTATAATAAGTATCATCCTTATACCTCATGGATTCCCATAACGTATGTGTATCCTTTCTTGTTACTCTGGCTAATGATTAGAATGTTTTTCACTAGTTGATAATGTATTTTCATTGTTTGATTGATCAGTGTCTACATAACCTTGAGAAACTTTACACAACATCTCCGAGGCTACACCTTGACCCTTTTTGTGTAAGTTGCCTTGGTTTTGATTTCTTAATTTCCCAATTTACATCCCACTTGTGAGCATTGTAGCGATTATGGAAGTGAATTTGGATGGTGTTGTTTGCCTTTTATTTTCTTCTTGATCATTATAGATGGCTTGGAAAGATAACTCGGAGACCTATATCTCACAATTTCACATATGGTTAAGGTATGTATATGTAGAATTATCTCACAAGATATACATTTTGTCGTTTAACTGAGTTAAAAGAATAGCTAGTGTTTCAATAAATTTGAAAATTACTAGTTCAGACAAAGTTTAGTAAAAGTTGAAAGTATTCCATTTGTTTAGTTTTTATTTTGGGAGAGAGATGTTCCCATCAGATAGGGAAGACTGAATGACTGAGGGAGGCCTTCACCTTGGCTTGTGTTTGAGAATGGAATTCCATTAGTTGAATGGATTGAGAAATTAGGAGAGTTGAGAAATTCTTGGATATTATTGATTCCCAATGGTGAAAGGTTAGATAGTCATCTAATGCTTCTTTTCAAGTTTCTCTCGACTCAGGGTTGATAGGATTGTTATCTTGTTAGTTGCAGAACATATAGTTGGAACTATTTGTTTGTAAAATACAATGTTTTCTAATTAAGCTTATATAAACAGATCTAGTGTGCCAGATGGTCAACCTAAAATGCTACTTTCTCTGATTCCGGACTATCCTATGTTGAACTTCATGCTCGCCACTTCCATATACATTGTGGTGAGTATGTGATGTTTTCTTTAAAAAGTCACAGAAATGTGAAACAACTGATTTTTTAAAAATGCTTGCAGGTTTCATATAGGCTCTTTGAACTAACAAATACATTGAAAGTGGCATTTGTACAGTACCAAGTAAAGATGATAAGCACACGCCCTGAATGCAATTCGTGAGTTGTGTGATATTGAGTGTTCTATATACTCTTTCTTTTGTGTTTCTAAAGCTGCCATAGATGTTGGTAAGTGTTCTTCCTAAATAGATTGCCCTCAGCCTTACTATATTTCTTAGACATACCGTCTCACCTTCTACTTTAAAGTTGCAATAGTTGGACAGAGATAGATGCAATCAGGGCAGGCAAAATCTTGTTAACATGACTTGAAAAAATGATAACATATTCACATGCAGTAAAAGCCAAACATAGTTTTGCAATCAAATGTCTACCTTATTTCAATTTTCTTAAAATATGGAGGTGTGAGACTTTTGAAATGTATATCTTAAATGGACACAAGTTTCCACTCAAACTTGCATATGCAGCATAAAAGAGAATTCATTTCTTCAATCAAACATCAATAGTAGGTGACCTTCTGTTGATTTGCTTGAAATCTACAGGCGTGATTTGGAAATGTATAGCTTAGGAGGACACAAGTTTCCTTTCCACACAAATTGCATATGAAGCATAAAAGAGAATTCTTTATTGTCACAAAGACCCGCATTATAGATATATAGGTTTTGTGGACAAATATTGTATACAGAAAAGTCTAATGAACTCGACGTTTATAGGAGAGGTTGAATTTGTTATTCTCTTTGGAAGTCGTTTCTTATTTCTCATCTTGTTGAAATTGATTTTTGGTGTTGCAGGAGGAACTTTATAGGCCCAACCTTTTTTCCTTAAAAAAATGATGATGAAGTGAACCTAACATGATGTACACTTCATTCCTTCTAGCTCGTTATTTTTTCAGTTTTCTTATGTTAGTTATTAAATATTGTAAGTACTATGATCCTTGGGAGATCAAGATACAATAACAAATTCTGTACTTATCGTGACTTGAGCATTATCTATTTATATATGGAGTATTAGTTTTAAATATTGGCTCCTTATGCAGTTTATTAATTAGTTTGAAACAAGTATGACAATTATATTAATTTGAAATATTAAATTTAATATTTATTATAGCAATTAATAAAAATAATAGTAATAATAATAAATATGAAATCACCGATTTGAAAATTAATTATAATTTGCATGAATTTTGATTATTTATCAATTAATTTTTATTTATAAATTTATAATTTGTGAATGATTTTACTTGAGAAATTGACATTAATGAAGGATTATTTTCCTCACTAATTTGAAGATACATTCTCAATTTATAATTAGTGAAGGAAAATATTCTCTCGTTAAATAAATTTGTTCCTCGCAATATATTATTTGTGAGGGAATCAAGTTATTCACTAATTTCAAATAGTCTTTCTTAAAATATTATTTGTGAAGGAAACCAATCTTTCACTAAATAAAATATTCCATTACTAAATACAATTTGTGAAGTAATAAGTTATTCACAATATATTCTTCACAAAAAACATTTAGTTACTACTTAGCGAAGGATACCCAATTGCGAAGAGGTCTAATGCGAGCAATCGAGTGAAGGAAATATTTATTCGCAATAAATCACTTGTGAGTGATATAATATATCTTGCGAAGGATTTGACCTTCACTAGAGGCCAGTTTTGGTGTAGTGAATATTTATGAAATATTCAAAATAATTAAAAACTAATTTTCGAATTTTAAAATAATTTTTAATAATTTATTTTGTATTTTCAATAATTAAAAAATAATTTTTCTATTTATTTAATAAAAATAAATAATTTCTTAAATAAACTGTCGCTAAAAGGGCCTTATAGCGACATAACCGTCGCTATAGGTGTTCTTGGTGTTCTTCATGAAACCTAGAACATCATAATCAGTGAACGAGTGAGCTACTTTGACCATCATTTGAATGTATGATCTAATGTTTTCTGGGTATATAATGTTATTAAACATGTAGTACCCATGTAATACTACATACACAAACAGGTTTCACGGTTATAGAACAACAGATCCATTAATTATAGGCCTTCCAAAAATTCGATAAAGGTTTTCTTCATTTTGGGTTTTCCGTAAAAATGAAGAACGATTGATGGTACTATATTTAGATCCTTCTAACTTACGTTCTGGTTCTAGTTTGTGAGATATAATTGTTCAAACATGTAGCCACAAAGTCAGGGTCTATTTGTATAACACTATATTACTCTAACAACATAAAATGAGCAAGATCTGGCACGGTCAAACCATGTCAGAAACTTTGTTCATCAGCCACCTGGGTTTTCCAGAAAATCGCCAGAAAAGGAGGTCACCCATACTTTGACCCTTAACAAATTTGATTCTATATACGATATGGATGATATACAGGCATAATTGTGTAGTTATTATACCAGTCTAGAAGATAAAAACCATAACGTGGCAAAATAACTTAAACACAGACAAATTAAAGCCTTGAAAATCGGTTGTCAGACCTTTCTGGGTAAACTGGGTTACCCAAAATTTCATTTCCATGAACGGTCAACCCTGTTTGACCACCTATAACTTTCAATCTAAAACAGCTCTGACCTTGCTTCGAGTTCCAGATGAAAGACCTCATAGCATACTACAAGATCAAACCCTTTAACAACAAAAACATATAACATACTGAGATCTACAGCCTCTGACATTCGTTGTCAGGACACAAAACAAAAATTTCCAGATTTTTAAAATCATCAAATCCGAGCTTCTAGATGTTATGGATCTAACATCTAGCAACCCAGATCATCATTATATACTATAACCAACATGTTTTAACAAAAATTTCAAACATCAAACAACAGAAAATTGGACAGAAATCAAGCTAGGGTTTTATACCTTCTATGATTAATTTCTGATTCTGGCTTTTGATTTGGTTAGGGGATTTTGTGGGGCTAATCTTAGGGATTGAAATACTTTCCATTTTCGTGAGTTAGAGAGAGAGAGAGAGAGTCTTGGAGGAGAGTTGTGCAAAAATGAGCTACCTAATGAAATATTTCTCTCTCCAATCTATAAATATAAGCCTTAGATGCAATGAATTGGTTAAGCTTTACTGCTGATCTGCTGGAATTGGTCACATGGGGTGGTTGGATTTGGTCACCAACCTCCCCTAATGTCAAAACCTATACATTTTAGGCTCAATAATGCAAGGGTATAATGGTCATTTGGTTCACAAATTTAATGGCAAAATTGCAATCCTTGAAAACCCTCACGGTTTAGGGTTTGGGTTAGGGTTTGGACCATTTAGGGTTTAAAAATAATTTCTAGAATTTCCAATTTAGGGTTTTAAAAAATAAATAAATAATAAAATAATAAAATTTTAGTTTCTAAAATACAAAATTAAGGTTTCTTAATTAATTCGGTTTCGTAATCACATAGACTTGATAATTAGGTTTATGTTTTAATAATTATCATCAAGCTTACTAATCTAGCAATTAAGCATAAATAATTAGCAATTAGCATTACCCATAAAACAATTAGGGTTTCTAATTATTAATTAAAATTTTAATTATTTAATTAAGGTTTTCTAATTTCACGATTAGGGTTTACCATTAGTAATTAGGGTTTATAATAACTAATTAGGGTTTCTAAATTTAGAAATTAAGTTTCCAAATTTAGTAATTAGGGTTCTCAATTAATTAGGGATTCTAATTAATTAGGTTTCCAAATTTAGGATTTATAGATATTAATTAGGGTTTCTCTAATTAATATTAAATTCTATAATACACCACAACACAATTATATAACAACCTCGAACTCATAATCGAGTTCCGAATTAGGGTTTCCATTTATCAATAAGTTAATTATTGATTTAAGGTTTCTTATTTAAGAAATTAGGGTTTTAATTTACAATTAGGGTTTTCTTTAGATTATTAATAATTATAATTATCATGAATCACATAACATATTGACTTATCAGATTTTAAAGTCTCATTTGACTTCGAAATTAGTGTTTGTCGGTAAAATTAGGGTTTGGTAATAATACCCCATTATTGACCAACCATTATCAGTCCACAAAAATACAGTACATAATTATAGCACTGAAAAATCAAAATATAATATTATTATATTATTATTCTTATCCATTGATAAAAATCTAAAATTAGGGTTTGGATTCCATATCTGATTTATTCTTCATATATAACATTATTAATTAAGTTAAAATAATTAACTTAATTAATCTTGCATAAATTCGTATAATAAAATAAATAATTATTATAATAATTCTAAAAATCATTTCATATATTATTTAAATAATATATAATCATATTTTCATAGAAAATAAATAATAAAAATTTCTACTATATTAATTATTATAAGAATATATTTTGTAATAATCAATAATTCTAAAATAAAATTATTTGTAAATATTCATGTAATAAATATATTTTTATTTGCCACGTAAATACATATACATATTATCTTGTACAAATCCTCATCCTTAAAAAAAAAAAAATTTATGCAAAATTTCTGATTTATTTATACCAAAAATATCGGGTTGTTACAAGTTTGGTTTGGACAATTCAATAAGGGTTCTGAAATTTAGAACGTTCATCAACTATGGACTAGTCGAATCAAATAAGGGTTCGCTAGTCTAATAAGCTTCAACAATAATTGATAATCAAATTGAATAAAAATCTTAAGAGGTATACAATAGAACAAGTATTGTATAACAGAATCATACTTTGAATTATAGATAATCTTTAATATAAAAAATTGAACTTGAATTATAACTTGAATAATGACAACAAGTAGGGTTAGGAAACTTGCCTCGTGCGTAGGCTAAACGATTACTACTTCTGTTTACCACAAATCCTACACACATACCATATGTATTCACGACATTCATTAGTTACATTTTCACTTAATTATTTAATATAAAATCCACTTTATTTAACAAATCATTGCCCTTCTAATTTAATTACTTAATTAAATTAGAATATTTTCATTTTCTTACTATTATTACACTCGAATAAATTATTTTATAATAATTTCCATCGAATATTTATTTTATTCCATAAATATCTCAATTAAAATATTTACTTTATTTTATAAATATTTTAATAATAATTTTCATCGAATATTTATTTTATTCCATAAATATCTCAATTAAAATATTTAATTTATTTTATAAATATTTTAATAATAATTTTCATCAATATTTATTTTATTCCATAAATATCTCAATTAAAATATTTAATTTATTTTATTATTTTAATAATTTTCATCCAATATTTATTTTATTCCATAAATATCTCAATTAAAATATTTAATTTATTATTTTTATTTTATTTTTATTTTATTTTTTGCTCATTTGGGAAGTAATTAGTTTATTAGCACGGTAGAAGCGGGTTACTCGATCGCATAGCTTCTGCATTACGCAAGAACATAACAAGGCCAAATTAGGCCAAAAATCACTCACAAGTAAAATTATACAGTTTTGTGAAGAACACAGAATATGGCCATAACTTCCAATTAATTTATTTTAATGAAACTGATGTTATGGTTCATACAACATAGTAAAAACATACTACGTTAACATATTAACACATACATGTATAAATTTATGATACAACTTATGATTATCGTGTTAAATTTGGTATGTAAGGCCATATGGCCATATTTTCATACTCTGTAATTAACCTACGTTATAATATTATGAAACTGATGATATGAGAATCTATAATATATAGTAAAACATGCTATACTAACATATCATCACATGTATCCACATAACAATACAATTTCCAATTTACAGAGACTTTACAGAAAACTTGAAAGCCAATTATTTTACAAAACTTAAACAACGTAATTTAAGATTTGGGGAAGAAGAGATTACCCTTGATTACTCTGCTTGGATTACACAAGGTGATAACAAGTTAACAACTCCCAATTTCCACACTTCTTCTCCTTTAATCTCATTGATTCTCAAAACTCTCTTTCCCTCTCTATTTTGCTTTTCCAGACTTAGAAAAATAATAAAACAAAAGGAAGACGTATATAATAAAGAACGGACACGTTGTGGAGGTCAGTTACCTATCATGGGTTAACTGCCCTCAACTCCCACTAAGGCCATGTTTGGCTAGCTTTAAAATACTTATACCCATTTAATTTAATTAATCCCTTATAATATAGTTTAAATCATGTCACATCCAATTAGATAATAAATCAATTATCTTATTTACTTTACTTTAAATAAAATATGATAATTTGTCATTAATTCACATAATCACATAATTAATTTCTTATTTATTAATTATGTCAAATTATTAAATCTCTAATTAATTATTAAATTAATTAAAATAACCTTATGCTTATTAAATATTTCATTTAATTTAATAAGCTCGCATAAATACATACTTTGAATAATAAATATTCTCCACATTAATTTAATAAATATAACACATAATTAAATTAATCTACCACAACTTCATCAATTAATCATGTAATCTAATAATTAAATCATCGAAATATTTATTTAATTCAATAAATATTAAAATTAAATTATAAAAATCTCGTTCGTCATTACAAATTTCCCCGATTTATTACCTCCAGAGGATTGGCTCTCCGTCCATTTACGCTTGTTGGGGTTCTTTGCCTCATTTGCTTCCCCTTCTCGGTCTGCTTACAATTTCTGGCTCTTCTTCTCTTTTTTGAATCGAGCGATGGCTTCATTTCCTCCTTCAGCAATGATAGCACTTTCCAAAAGATCAGAGTAAGTCTTAATCTTCAATACGGCCATTGCTTTCTGCACCCATGGTTTCAATCCTAATTCGAACCTCTTTGCCTTCCTAGCCTCCGTGTCAACTTGATGTGACGCGAATCGGGCCAACTCATTAAATCTTGCCGCGTACTCTGCGACCGACATACTACCTCGCTTCAGTTCCAGAAACTTAACTTCCATATCCTGTTGTATATTCTCTGAGAAGTACTTCTCAAGGAATAGCTCCTTAAATCTATCCCAAGGAATAACTCCTTCGTCTGCTCGGCCCTTATTGGCTTTCCACCAATAATTAGCTTCGCTCTTCATCATAAAAGTGGAAAAACTCGTCTTCTGTGCTTCAGCCACTCATGCGACCTCAAACACCTTCTCCATTTCTTCTATCCATGTCTGGGCTTCAATTGGGTCCAAGGTTCCTTAGAACTCCGGTGGTCCTACCAATTTAAAGTCCTTAAAGCTAGCCAAGTGTTGTCCTGGCTGCCCTGCTGCTGGCGGGGGTCTGCTTTACATTGCTTCAGTTAACAGGTTAACGAAGTTCTGCATTGGATCAACATTTTCCCCTCCACCATTGTCAACGGATCCTTCCTCCCTCTGATTCCGCTGAAGTCTCCTAGGCGGCATGATCTGAGGATAGGAAGAAACAATTAGGCTTTATGTGATATGGTATCCATGTTAGCATTAAGAAGTTTAAGACGTCTATCAATCATTTTTGATTTAAATAAACCACTTCAATATCACAATAAAACTCGATGGATTTTCTCACCCATCACTTACATACACTTCTTGAGTTTTCTACTAAGGTTATAACCTAGGTTTTGTATTCCAAATGTTTATAACCTAGGCTTTGATACCAACCTGTGACGTCCCCGAATCCGGGTCCTCTAACCCCGATTCGGTCATCACGATAAAATACAAGCATCCACCTCTAAACAACATACGATTACTAAAATGCGGAATATAATAAACATACTTCGTTCATTCAAAAGTTGTTACTAGTCCCAAGATTCGATAACCTTAATACAATCTTACAAACATACCCTAAAATAATAATTAGGGTTCACATTACATAACAGTAATTTAAACTAGTCATATAGTAAAGTCTGCTCTTGGCGACTATCCTACATCTTTCCTGAGGTCTCGGGCTTAGCTGTAATATAATTCATGATATAGTAAGGATGAGCAACAAGTTTGCTCAACAAGTTTAAATACAACAATAAGGATATATCATGATGAATGGAAAATATCTGACAATGAATTCAACAATATGAATATCTGAAGGATTCAACAATATGAATATTAGAAGCAAAGATAATGATTGCTTTTAGAATAACTGCTAGTCAAGTAGACTTTGAACTATAACACTCCAATGGAATCAATAACTTATTGACCCTTTGGTTACTGGCTACAGAATAAGTACTTGAGGGGATCAACCTCACGTACGCCATGTGTATGCATAACATTTAAATATGTTCTTTGTATCATATACTAGATACCTGGGGTACTCCCCTATCATAGAAGGGGTGTTCTTTCAGTCTAAGAATCCTTACCATCAATTAGTTTGGATAGCTTTTATAAACCTTTATATACTTGTCTGACCGAACAAAGGTTCAGACTCTATCTGACACAGTTCAAGAATTATAGAACTTTAAATGAAGTACAAGTCCAAGACTGTACGAACTCAAGTGCACTAAGCGCGAATGTAAATAATATCGATGTGGAATAATTAGAAGGTAATTAAACCACTTAATATCATGCTTGGAAATAAAGTTCAAGCTTAAATGTATAACTTTTAATTCAACAATAACCTGCTCAAATACAATATGAGAAGGATAGGAAACTTTCACAACATTCAAAGTTGGGTAAGTTAGGAAACTTGCAATGCAATAAAATAATGTTCGGATACTTGTTCGAGTAAAAGAGTAAGAATTTAAGGAACTTGCACAACAAAAGAGTGAAGTTCAAGGAGACTTGCTCAATAATAATTGGAGTAAGTTTAGGGAACTTGCCTGTTTTCTTAGCTACAATTTATTTCTAGCTTTAATAAACTTGCGTTGAAACGACCTAACATTAACAAGTCAGTCTTTTCAATTAGTAAGTGTAAACTAGTACGAGTCTACACTTAAAAGAATCAAGTCATCACATAACATGCTTCTCAACACACTATATGACATATTGGTCACACATTACAAAGTAAAGTAATCATATAAGCATGCCTTAATACTTTAGACCAAAAATAGATCATCTTGGCATGACTGCAGGATGGTGCAGTTGCGTCTGGTCTAGGCTTAGGGATGGCGCAGCTGCGCTATCCCCTAGCCAGAACATAGTTGAGCTTTTGCTCTCCTGACTTCAGTCCAACTCTAACACACTAATCACACATACCATTTAACACACATACATTCTAGAGTTTCACATATAACACATGACCATACTTGAGTTCAATACCACAGTTTAACCTACAAGTTATGTCATTAAAACATAAAAAGGTCATGTAATCATTTGTGCCTTACAACTGGATGATTCAATACTCAGTAGTCATGCTTGTATATAGACAACACATGTATACTTTACTCACATAGTTCATATTTTAGAAATTTCCCTTTCATGACTATGTGTGAATAAGTGAAAACCATATATTAACCAAACGATGTTCATGCCAATATATCTATAGGCATAATGAGTCCTAATATACATTCTTGCATGGTCATAACGTACTTTACTCATTTCTTGATGACATTAGCTTTTTTATTCTAATTTTCTTTGAATTTTACACTAAGTCAACTTAGCATATACAAGGCATATTAGCATATAACTCTCATGCATTTACAACATATATTATAGTCACATATGAATGCTCAAATGGTCAGAACTTACAAGATAAAAGTCTTGGTAAGGTTCACTTTAAAAGGTCTTAAGTTTCTTATCTTTGAACTAGTCTAATCTTTCAATCATGTACGCCAGTGTGTTCAATCACTTTAGTCTTGCATTTCATGTCAATATAAACCATATTATCATGTTCATAAGGTCAGAATGTTCATAAGGTCAGAATGCTCACATGATTTATTCGTGACAAAGTTCACTTTTGAAACTACAATTTCATTTCAAGACATTGTTATACTTGTGAAAGTAGTATGCACACAAGCCAATCATGTTTGATGATAAAGCATATACTTTGTAACAATCTTATTCATTTATTAATAAAAAGTATTAATTTATTAAAGGCTTTTAATTATCTACATGATGCTGTTTTATAATATGTGATAAACCCATAGTTTTAAGCAATGCTTTTAGAATAATGATGATGATCATTCTAATGAGATCTAAATTCTTTGAAAGCTTAAAACTAAAATAGTTCCCAATCATTGGATTACTAAATTGGGGATTAGTGAATCCGGGATAGATTGGGTACATACGTTGCTTGCTCATTGGATGAGGATGATTGATCTCATGATCATTTGTGTGGAGACACTAAAGCAAGTATGTAGGTGCTTATTAGAGAATAAGTTCACTGAACGTGGCTCGCTAAGGAATACCTAATGGAGTTTTATTTGCCGTCAATAGGAATTCTCGTAGTGATAGTAAGTACAAGTGATCCTTGACTTGAGATCATCATAGTATCTTGTGTATGATGAGTTATACTTTGACTTATTCCTTAAGACCCTTAGGGTATATCAAAGGGTATGCTTGGGTATAATAAGTTTTACATGGAGATAATGTATGATCAATAAAGAATCTACCACTTCTAATAAAAGAAGAGAAATGTCCTATGTGATTCGATAAATGACAACCCAAAGAGTCCTTGGCGCAGCGTAATGAAATTAGAAAGGAGTTTCTAATTTGCATTATTTGAGTTGGCATTTAAGAGTCGAAATACATATAATTAAATAAAATAAGACTTGACAAGAATTCCATGTCTTATATTTAATTGGGACATTGTATGGTGGAAGGATTGAATTGTACGGTAACTATTTACTCAAAGGTTCTTTAATGATTAATGTTGAAATCTATATTATCTCTGGAAAGTCGCTGATCGCTAGGAGGCTTATCCCTTATTGTAGAATAAATATTATTTAAATAAATTAATTGTTTAATTTATTTATTTAAATAAGATTAGAATTGTTCTAATTGATTTATTCACAACCTATTTAATATGGAGAACCTAAAGGGTCACACCATAAAAGGAAGAATAATTATTTAAGAAGTTAATGGCATAATCGTAATAATATAGTTAAGTATATTTAATTTAATCTATGGTGATAGAATAAATTAAATAGCTTAATATTTATTATTTAATATTTTAGAAATATTAAATATAAATTAATAAGAGGAGTCTTATTAATATTATTACAATTATTATTATTTTAATTTCTAAAAGAGTTTAGGAATTAATTTAATATAAGTACTTTCATTTATTCCTAATTGGATTAGGAAGGAAAATTAGTTAAAGGAGTTTAATTAATTATCCCTAATAAGATTAGGGAGCTTAATTAATTAAAAGAATTAATTAATTAAAACCCAATTCCTTAATTGTTAAGGTGGGTTGCCCACATCTATTAATAAGAGGAGTCTTATTATGGGTGGGGATGGGTTGTTGACTTTTAACAAAGTAATAATAATTCCAAGTTGTTGGGAGTATGCCTTTTCTATAGAGATAGAAAACTAGGGTTAGCCATAACACCCATCTTCTTGAATTTTATTCTTCCTCGGTGGATCACCTCTGTGAGGCCAAACATTTGGGTGGCTAACGTTGATCAAAGGAAGGAACCAAACCCTGGTGGATTCAAGATCGAACGCGAAAGGATTTGGAGGTGAACTTGTACACTGAGGAAGCTCGATCTTCAAGGGTATGATTTATTCTTTATCTTTTTTTCGCTTAATTAATAATTGTGCATAAAGGGTGATCCGTATATGGTTTGTAAATTTTTAAACTCGATTTTCACGCTCAAGACTTTTTATGCAATTTGATTATGCATACATGAATATTACAAACCTAATAAAGGGCATCGTGAGCCAAACCTTTATGCAAATTATTAATTGTTTTAATTTATATATTGATATGTGTTTAGAATAATTTAATTGGGCATAATTTTATTGTATAAAATTTAATAAATAAAAAAAAAAAAAAAAAAAAATTCGCAATTTAAGTAATTCAAAGTCAAATGTCAATGATCCCAAAATCAAATTGAAATGCGACTAACGTGCACAATTTCCATGTTACAAGGAGTTGGAAGATTTTTTTTTATGTAATATCATGTTTTGCTTTTTTTAAAAGTCACGAAGTCAAAAACTTGCGCAGTCATGCAAAACAAACAAAAAAAAAAAAAAAAACAAGGAACTTCAATTTTATGTTCAGATTTCATGGATACCAAATTCCTAAGAACATTTTTTAAAGAGCAACAGTTTCATGCACTAAGTCATTAGAAATCTTGCCATGATTTTTTTAAAAAGGCTTCACGATAGAAAATTTAAAAGCAACAGATTATATTTTTTATTATATATATATATATATATATATATATATATATATATATATATATATATATATATATTTTTAATAATTTTATTATTAAAATAAAAAGTTATTTTAATTTTAAAATAAAAGATTTATTTTAATCTTAAAATAAAAAGATTTATTTTAATTTTAAAATTAGAATTTCATGCTAACTAATTAGAGTTGGAATTGGATTCCATGATAACTAATTGGAGTTGAAATTGATCTTTCCTTAAATAAAAGAGTTTATTTAAATATGAAATAGATTTCATATTATTCAAAATAAAAGAGTTTATTTGTGAATAGGAAAGAGAATCCATATTTCCTTAAATAAAGGAGTTTATTTAGATATGAAATAGGATTTCATATTATTCAAAATAAAAGAGTTTATTTGTGAATAGGAAAGAAAATCCGTGTTTCCTTAAATAAAGGAGTTTATTTAAATATGGAATAAGATTTCATATTATTCAAAATAAAGGAGTTTATTTGTGAATAGGAAAGTAAATCCGTGTTTCCTTTAATATTTTTTTTTACATGGAATTGATTCCATAATTAATTAAAATAAAAGAGTTTATTTTAATTAAAGATTTTTTTTATTACATGGAATTGGATTCCATAATTAATTAAAATAAAGGAGTTTATTTTGATTAAAATTTTGATTAAAATAAAATAGTTTATTTTATTCAAAATTAGATAAATTAAAATAAAATAGTTTTATTTTGATTTAAATTTGGATTAAAATAAAGGAGTTTATTTTGATTCAAAAATTAGATTTTATACTAACTAAATTTTGTCCATTAAATGATATCAATATATATATTAAATGTTTATTATTCATAAGATGAATATTATTTATTGATGCATATGGTGATGTGTATGATAATAAATGGGATTGATTATGGACTATCAACCAATGCGATTGATTTATTTTAGTTGGATGCATGAATGTATGGGTTTTATTAAATGGGGTCTCACAGATTTTCGCCTTCTAATTTTTCTTAATGTAAATTCTATCTCCTCCTATGTACTTCCCTCGATCACGATCAAGGTTTCTATTTATTTTAAATAGTTTTGTAATAGGAATATTTAGAATTATTTTGAAAAATTAGAGATCAAGGACAAGAAGCACTTGAAGACCCATTTGTAATGGAGCCCTAAGTTTAAATGTAATAGTTATATTTAAATATTATTTCTTGCACCCCTAGGGTTTGACCTTTTGGTTCACTTGGTGGCTCTAGTGAACCAAACTAGAATAAAAGTCCATAATCAATCCGTGTAGAATATAGTATTCTATATGTGCATGTGTATACTATATATATTATATATTATGCAAACATGCTTCAGCATGTTCATTAATATGACGCGTTTTTTATATATATATGTGCATGCGTCTAAAACAAGATGAGACAAATTAATAACAAACCCCTCAATTTTTATATTAAGTCCTAAGCGTTCAAAGATATTTGGAATATCGAACGTCTTTCTAGCATGATAAAATTAATAGAGTATTAAATATTTAATATGAGTTTGTTGTGTCACCACAAGGCAAGTATTAAGTATTTAAGATGTTAATTTATCACATTTGATGCTTATAAAGAAAATTGAACAATATTGTTTTGTTGTGTCACCACAAGGATGATATTTTTCTTTTTTGAATATATGGAGTGCTAGGTTGGACTTAACTTGGATAATTTTGATTCTGATGTGCCACCACTTGATCAAAATAATCTAAGAGGCAAAATACAAGGAGTCAGATAGTTGATGTAATTGACAAAAGTTGTCTACCTATTTATTTATATATAGTTTGTTGTGTCACCACAAGGCTATATACATTTGAAATGGGATCCTTATTCTCACTAGCAAATCTTTAATCGATTTTGCCAACTATATAAGTGAGGTAATATAGTTTGAAGAAAATAGTGGGAGATACCAATTTAAAACAAGACCTAATTTATTTTGGTAATTAATAAAAGTATGTATGTTAAAATGTTGTTAATTACAAATTCATTTATAGAATTTTACAATGTCAAAATTACTATCACTGCGAAGCATATTAGATGCTAAATTAATCAGACCAAATTAAACGGATTGGTTAAGGAATTTGAGAATAGTTCTCATAGCTGAAAAGCTATCTTATGTCCTTAATACGCCTATCCCTGCAATGGTTGCAGACAATGCCTCTGAGGAAGAGATTGCTACTTTTAGAAAGTGGCAAGATGATGCACAGTTGGCTCAATGCATCATGCTCGCATCCATGAGTAACGAGCTTCAAACACAAGATGAAACTATGGATGCTCCTACTATATTCCTACACATCAAGTAGTTGATGGTGAGAAAAGTAGGACTGATAGATATCAGATATCTAAGGAGCTCTTCCGATCTAGAATGGCCAATGGCACTATAGTACAGACAAAAAGGTCCTTAACATAATCAATTTGATTGATCAATTAGGACAACTGGTTTTGTCATGGATGGAGAGTTGAGCCAAGATTTGATCTTGCACTCACTCCTGGACTCCTTTCACAATTGTTGTGAATTTTTCATATGAACAAGCTAGATATTAGCCTCGCTGATTTGCTTAACATGGTGAAAAATGTTGAGAGTCACTTTCCAACTAAGAAAGATAAAGTCTTACTGGTAGGGGCCAAAGGATCTTCTGAAAAGAAGAACGATTCAAAGAAGGTAAATAGAAAGGCAAAAACAAAGGATAATAAGAACAAAACTGATACGGATAACAAAGGAGTTTGCTTCCACTGCAATAAGCCTGGACACTGGAAAGAAACTGCGAGAAGCATCTTGCAGAGGCTAACCAAAGAAGCTTAGTGAAGTTTCGGTTACAATACAGTTTTTGTTCATGATTGAAATAAATTTTTCTTTAAGTCAAGGTTCTACTTGGGTATTGGATACCGACTTTGGTTATCATAAATATAGATTTATGAAGGACCAAGCGTAAGTAGAAAGCTAAACAAATATAAGTAATCCTATGTGTGGAAAATGAAGCAAAGGTTGCTTGATTAGCTAAAGAAACTTATAGTTTAGCATTGCTTACTAGCAAATCTATTAAGTCAATAAGTTGTTATTGTATTCCAGCCTTATTAAAATATTATTTCCATTTTATTGTTGACAATGAAATCTTTGGTATTATAATTAAGAACAATTGTTGTTCTATTTATAATAATAATGTTTTGTATAGAACCGGAGTATTACTTAATAAATTTTGTTTACTTGACTTACATGAAAATAATTTTGCATATTGAACAAACTAGTATAAGAAAAGGAGATGATCATTCAAAGAGTTGAATGTGTGTATTTGTTTGAATACAAGTATGAATTATTTGAAAGGTTCAAAGAATTCGTAATGAAACAAATTGACAAAGTATTAAGATTCTTTGATTAGATCAAGGAATAAATACTTGTGCAATAAGTTTCTAGATCATCTCAAATAGTTTTCTCATAATGGACACATCCTGATATGCAATAATTGATTGATGTATCTGAATGAAAAATCGTACCTTGTTGGACATGGTGCGATCCATAATGATTTTACCGACATTCCAAATCCTTCTAAGGTCATGTCCTAGAAATGGTCAGATATCTACGAAAATGGTAACCTCAAAATTACCCCCAAGACTCCATAAAAGTTATGGACGGGAGGATTCCTAATCTTAAGTATGTTAAGATAAGGGGTTGTCCAACTTATGTAAAAAGGTTTCAAAGGATAAGCTTGAGACAAGATTTGACAAGTGTCGATTTGTGGGACATCCTAAAGTAAGTTTAGGGTATATGTTCTATAATTCTACTTAGCAAAAGGTGTTTGTTATGAAACACGCCTTTTTATAAGATAAAGGCGTTTATCATTGAAGGGGCTAGTGGGAGGATAATAGATCTTGAAAAGTTCAAGAACCACAAAACACTATAAGTCAAATAAGAGGAACTCAGTAGATAGACCTATTGTACCACAAATCAATCGTAAGTCCGAAATAGTACCAAGATACCTAGGAGGTATGGATTCATCATGGATGATGATGATGATGAGGACGCATCATAGAAGATGATGATCCGAGTTATATACGATGAGGTAAGAGTTCTAGTGTGTACAAAAGGGACGATTGGGAGCGTCGTGACATTCCTAGTATTATATGTTGATATACTACTTGATAAGGAATGACATACCAATGCTACAATCAAGAAAGATAAAGTTGTCTAAACATTCCTCCATGAATGGTTTGGGAAGAGTATCTTAATTGGGGATAAAATCTATATAGATAGATACAAGAGGATGCTCGACTTAACCCAAGGAACGATATTCATTTTTGATGCTAAAGTTGTTTAGCATGGCAAACTCCAAGAGATGTCTCATGTTGATGAGCCATGGAGTGTATCTCTTAATAGTCCCCACAGACACTCTCGAAAAGAGAGGTCGCATGAGTGACAATCATGTATGCAATGAAATGTACGAGACCTCGATGATGATCGGTCATATTCTCGAAAAGATCACCGTAAAGATGATGAAAAAACATCTTAAAGTTCTTAACCGCACTAAGGATGTGAGCATACATGGTGGGTCCGAATTAAAACTAGAGGGCTTTACTATGACTCAAGTTTTCGCATGCACTAAGACGATTAATCAAAAATCCACTTTAAGGTAAAGTGTTACCTTGAACAAAGGTGTAGTGAATTGAAAGGTTCCAAACAAAGCAAAGAGTTGCCGGTTTAGTGATAAAGACAAAGTATATAGCTATAAATGAAGTCGCAAGTTGATTGTTTGGATTAAAAGTTCATTACGTAACTAGAATAGTTCCTAAGTCTCATCTTGGATCTAAACATGTGTTGTGGCACTTTCATTTGATTATTAGAATCATTGAAGATGGGAAATCACTATAGAGATAGTGGACTCTCATAAACAACATTACATATCCATTAACTAAAGTTTATCCAACAAAGCAGGATAATCGCTCACTTATAAGAAGAAGAGTATGAGATACCACGACGATTGGCTTTAGTAATGCAAGTGGGAGATTGAAAGTAGTATGCACACAAGCCAATCATGTTTGATGATAAAGCATATACTTTGTAACAATCTTATTCATTTATTAATAAAAAGTATTAATTTATTAAAGGCTTTTAATTATCTACATGATGTCTTTGCTTTATAATATGTGATAAACCCATAGTTTTAAGCAATGCTTTTAGAATAATGATGATGATCATTCTAATGAGATCTAAATTCTTTGAAAGCTTAAAACTAAAATAGTTCCCAATCATTGGATTACTAAATCGGGGATTAGTGAATCCGGATAGATTGGTACATACGCTGCTTGCTCATTGGATGAGGATGATTGATCTCATGATCATTTGTGTGGAGACACTAAAGCAAGTATGTAGGTGCTTATTAGAGAATAAGTTCACCGAACGTGGCTCGCTAAGGAATACCTAATGGAGTTTTATTTGCTGTCAATAGGAATTCTCAGTAGTGATAGTAAGTACAAGTGATCCTTGGACTTGAGATCATCATAGTATCTTGTGTATGATGAGTTATACTTTGACTTATTCCTTAAGACCCTTAGGGTATATCAAAGGGTATGCTTGGGTATAATAAGTTTTACATGGAGATAATGTATGATCAATAAAGAATCTACCACTTCTAATAAAAGAAGAGAATGTCCTATGTGATTCGATAAATGACAACCCAAAGTAGTCCTTGGCAATGCGTAATGAAATTAGAAAGGAGTTTCTAATTTGCATTATTTGAGTTGTGCATTTAAGAGTCGAAATACATATAATTAAATAAAATAAGACTTGACAAAGAATTCCATGTCTTATATTTAATTGGGACATTGTATGGTGGAAGGATTGAATTATGCGGTAACTATTTACTCAAAGGTTCTTTAATGATTAATGTTGAAATCTATATTATCTCGAAAGTCGTTGATCGCTAGGGAGGCTTATCCTTATCAGAATAAATATTATTTAAATAAATTAATTGTTTAATTTATTTATTTAAATAAGATTAGAATTGTTCTAATTGATTTATTCACAACCTAGGTTTAATATGGAGAACCTAAAGGGTCACACCATAAAAGGAAGAATAATTATTTAAGAAGTTAATGGCATAATCGTAATAATATATTTAAGTATATTTAATTTAATCTATGGTGATAGAATAAATTAAATAGCTTAATATTTATTATTTAATATTTTAGAAATATTAAATATAAATTAATAAGTGGAGTCTTATTAATATTATTACAATTATTATTATTTTAATTTCTAAAAGAGTTTAGGAATTAATTTAATATAAGTACTCTCATTTATTCCTAATTGGATTAGGAAGGAAAATTAGTTAAAGGAGTTTAATTAATTATCCCTAATAAGATTAGGGAGCTTAATTAATTAAAAGAATTAATTAATTAAAACCCAATTCCTTAATTGTTAAGGTGGGTTGCCCACATCTATTAATAAGAGGAGTCTTATTATGGGTGGGGATGGGTTGTTGACTTTAACAAAGTACGTAATAATTCCAAGTTGTTGGGAGTATGCCTTTTCTATAGAGATAGAAAACTAGGGTTAGCCATAACACCCATCTTCTTGAATTTTATTCTTCCTTGGTGGATCACCTCTAGAGGCCAAACATTTGGGTGGCTAACGTTGATCAAAGGAAGGAACCAAACCCGGTGGATTCAAGATTGAACGCGAAAGGATTTGGAGGTGAACTTGTACCTGAGGAAGCTCGATCTTCAAGGGTATGATTTATTCTTTATCTTTTCGTTTAATTAATAATTGTGCATAAAGGGTGATCCGGGTATATGGTTTGTAAATTTTTAAACTCTGATTTTTCACGCTTCCGCACTTTTTATGCAATTTGATTGCGCACATGAATATTACAAACCTAACAACTTGTTCATACCACATGCATATGTACTAACATTGTTATACTTGTTCATACCACATGCATATGCTTATGTGTGTGTGCTAAAATAGTTTACATGCTTGCTCTAACCAAGTGTCAACAAGTTAGCACAATGTGAAACATAACAGTAACACATCAGTGCGGGTGGTGGAGTGCAAGCAGCATTTGTATTCTATACCCTAAAACAATTAGGCGCGTAGCAATTGCGCATTTTCTCGCATCGAGACAGAAAGCTTGCTTTGTTCTGTAGAGCATCAAACATCCATACTATTCTTTGATTTAAACATGCTTATCATCATAATATAAGAGTTCTTACATGTAAGCATACTTTCTAAACACATACTATCATGCTAATTCACTTTGACTAACAAAGAATTCAAGAAATTCCTAAGAATTTGGCAAAACCCAACTAAGAACACAAGTTAAGATTTTATACCTCTTGAAGAAATTGGGCAGCAATTCACTCACTCCTTAGTAACTAATTCTCAGCAATTACAACAAGGAAGATGAAGGTCTTATTTATAGAAGAATTGTTAACTAGATAATTCCATTACCTCACAAATCAAACCAAAAGATTTCAAGAATGGACAAGGGTTAAAAGAGAGTTGGTGAGAGTTGGTAATCTCAATCATGAATCCCACTCCCCATCCACTAATTGATATAGGTTTGATGAATTTGAGATGAAGCTAGGCTTGCTAGCTTTTGAAAAAAATACGTAAGTTAGCTTTTATGCTACTATTCATGTACTTGGTGACACTTAATTTGGGACAAGGAAGATAAAGCTCAGCACTTGCACAAAATGAAATAGTAAAAACAACATTTGTTTATACTATACATATACTATATAATTTGGTTATAAAATATATATACACAATTAATTTCATATAACAATATTATTATGCAACTCATGAATGCAAAAATTCATTACTATATAGTCTATATATAGACATATTAATGTGTCACCTTATACATATATAAAATATATTGTTAACTACCATATAGTAAAGGTTTACTATTCATGCTTGCACAAATTAATCAAGTAAACATATAATCATTTTATAAATTATTAATCTTTTACACATTAATTATTATTTATTCATAATAATTATTAATTAACATATTATCAATTAATTACTCATAATTAAAATTAATCAACATGTTCAACTCTTGCTACTATATTTAAATAAATTGAATATTTAATTAATAATCTTATCAATTCTTTGATATTAGAATCTTAGGGCTAGTCCACTAATTTAAATAACTATTAGTGACTCCCTTTAATCAATTCATAACCACATAAGGTTTAAATAGACTCACAAAACTAACTCATAAAAATTAAATCACATATTTAATTAATAAGGAGTTTCAAATTCGTGGACGTTACATTCCATGTCTTATATTTAATTGGGACATTGTATAGTGGAATGATTGAATTGTACGGTAACTATTTACTCAAAGCTTCTTTTATGATTAATGTTGAAATCTATATTATCTGGAAAGTCGTTAATCGCTAGGGAGGCTTATCCCTATTGTAGAATAAATATTATTTAATTAAATAAATATTATTTAATTAAATAAATTAATTATTTAATTTATTTATTTAAATAAGATCAGAACTGTTCTAATTGATTTATTCACAACCAGTTTAATATGGAGAACCTAAAGGGTCACACCATAAAAGAAAGAATAATTATTTAAGAAGTTAATGGCATAATCGTAATAATAAATTAAGTATATTTAATTTAATCTATGGTGATGGAATAAATTAAATATCTTAATATTTATTATTTAATATTTTCAAAATATTAAATATAAATTAATAAGAGGAGTCTTATTATTATTATTACTATTATTATTATTTAATTCCTAAAGGAGTTTGGAAATTAATTAAAAAAAGTACTCTCATATATTCCTAATAATATTAGGAGACTAATTAATTAAAGAGTTTAATTAATTATTCCTAATAACATTAGGAGCCTAATTAATTAAGGGAGTTTAATTAATTAAAATAAAACACAATTCCTTAATTGTTCAGGAGGGTTGCCCACATCTATAAATAAGAGGAGTCTTATTATGGGTGATGTTGGTGTTATTGACTATTTTACAATAGACGTGATTTCAATTGTTGGATAGTACGCTTTTTTTCTATGAGAGATAGAAAAACTAGAGTTTTATCAAACATCCATCTTCTTAAATCTTTCTTCTTCCTTGGTGGATCACCTCTAGAGGGCAAACACTTGGGTGGCTAACGTTGATCAAATAAAAGAACCAAACCCGGTGGATTCAAGTTGAACGCGAAACGGATTGAAGGTGAAATTGTACCTGAGGAAGCTCGAAACTTCATGGGTATGATTCTTGTTCTTCATCTTTTGGTTTAATTAATAATTGTGCATAAAAGATGATCCGAGTATATGGTTTGCATAAAGGATGTTCTTCCATGCTACCGCTTATTTTGTGCAATTTGATTGCGTTCATGAATATTACAAACCTAACAGTGGTATCAGAGCCAAACCTTTATGCGAATTATTAATTGTTTTAATTTGATATGTGTTTAGAACAAATGTTTTGGGTATAATTTATTGTATAAAATTTATTTTTAAAAAAAGAATAAAAAAGAAAAAGAAAAATCGTTATTAATTTCGTGTTGTGGAATCACGTTTATATATATATATATATATATATATATATATATATATATATATATATACTATCCGGCTCTAGTCGAAATCTTAAAGAATGAACCAAAAGACGAACTGTCGTTTTGGTGTCTATGGCGACAGCCTCGATCCGTCGCCATAGCCACGTATTTAGTCTTTAATGACGGGCCGAACCGTCATATAGACACTAAAGACGACGATTATTCGCCTTGGTTCGCTTTTTAAGGTTCGCTTTAGAGCCTCTCAGTATATATATATATATATATATATATATATATATATATTAATATTATATATATATATAGTATATATGGATAATATATATAATATTATTTTAACCGTAAGGTTACTATTATATATATTATTCTTAATTATTTTATAATTAAAATAAAAGTTTATTTTAATCTTAAAATTAAATTTCATGCTAACTAATTAGAGTTGAAATTTGATTCCATGATAACTAATTGAAGTTGAAATTAGATTCCGTGTTTCCTTAAATAAAGGAGTTTATTTAGATATGGAATATGATTTCATATTATTTAAAATAAAAGAGTTTATTTGTGAATAGGAAGAGAATTTGTATTTCCTTAAATAAAAAGAGTTTATTTAGATATGAAATAAGATTTTATATTATTCAAAATAAATGAGTTTATTGTGAATAGGAAAGAGAATTCGTGTTTCCTTTAATAAATGAATTTTTATTTTACTTGAATTAAATTCCATAATTAATTAAAATAAATGAGTTTATTTTGATTAAAGAATTTGATTAAAATAAAATACTTTATTTTATTTAAAATTGGATAAATTAAAATAAAAGATGTTTATTTTGATTTAAATTTGGATTAATATAAAGGAGTTTATTTTGATTCAAAATTAGATTTTATGCTAACTAATTTTGCCCATTAAATGATATCAATATATATATATTGAATGTTTATTATTCATGAGATGAATGTTATTTATTGATGCATATGTAGATGTGTATGATAATAAATGTGATTGATTATGGACTATTGACCAATGTGGTTGAATTTTATTTTAGGTTGATGCATGAATGTATGAGTTTTATTAAATGGGGTCTGCGTATCTCGTCTTCTCTAATTTTTTCTTAATGTAAATTCTATCTCCCACCTATGTACTTCCCCTTGGCTGCTGATCAAGGTTTCTATTTATTTTAAATAGTTTTGTAATAGGAATAGTTAGAATTAATTTTGAAGAATTGGAGATCAAGGAGCAAGGAGCGCTTGAAGACCTATTTGTAATGGAGTCATGGCGCCCCAAAATTAGGTATACATCACCCATCTTGGGTAGTCGGATACATGGTGCGAATTTAAATACAACTTACTAATATAAGCGTAGGTATACAATCGACATAAAGCGTGAGTTTGAATACAAATATTGTCTACTAGATATTATACAAACTCAAAAGGAGTCCTCATTACAATTATTATCACACTATTTCACGAGAATAGTGAGGACTACTAATCTTATCCTCGGACCATTACTCTCAGTTCCCCAAATCGTCGTCCCGGCTATATTCTCATTTCACGAAGAGAAACGGTGAAAGAAAGGGTGAGCTCAACTAGCTCGATAAAAATATTATGACTAAGATAATGCGAAATAAATTATCATTAGCCTACTGACGATGTTAAGCGATAAAATATAATGAACATCAAGTTTAACTACGTGGAACCAAACAATCCATTAAAAAGAGTCAAGTAGAAAATAAAATCTACTATCTTTTATGATTTAAAAGGTTTTTCATCAACATTATAATAAATGAGACTCGACTTTAATAAATATTCCACATCATCGAATCACCCCTACACTTTTCGACGAGGATATTCTTTAGTATCACGACCACAATTATTCATGCACTACGGGCGAGAATAGTTGTGTATTCATTAATAATCATGATCATGCCAACAAGCATCCATCGATGCACTACTGACCCTTTGAGGATTTTTATCACATCATTTGTAACATTACGGTCATGATTACACCGAATAGTAGTCTCTGGTCATAATCATACCAAGTCCATCTATGCACTACTGAGGCCAGATGACTTTCATCACATCATTTGTAACATTACGGTCAACATAATAGTCTCAGGTCATAATCATACCAAGTCCATCTATGCACTACGGATGATATGACTTTCAACATAATATAAACATGAGGATGATGACAATGATATTTAATAAAACAAGTTCAAGAATTAATTTATCTAGGAACCAATAACATCAATTATCGACATGATCTTTGCTTTGTAGAGTAAAATTCAAGAATCTTGAGAAGAATATTTCCATGAAAGGATCTTTGGATGAAGCCTTGAAATATCGAGGATATTCCACTAATTTCATGGAGTATAGAAGTCAAAGTTTTAACCAACTTGGGTATAATAAAGAATGGAATAACAAAAGAAATCACCATACATGCGATGCGATAGGCCTTGCAAGGCAGAGTTATTCAACGAATAATAATAACGGAACGGTCGGTGAAATTCACACCGCGGGATGTTCCAACAAAATAATAAAGATGGAACTAGATCGGTGTAAAACACACGATAGGATATTCAATGAGAATGATAGAGATTGAACCGAGTCCGGTGTAAAACACACGAATGGATGTTCCAACGAATAATAATAAAAAGGCGGAACCGGTCCTGTGTAAAACACACCTGACGGGATGTTCCAACGAAATAATAAAGAAAATAATAGAACCGGTCACCAAGTATAGTAAACCCGCATATCAGAGTTATTCCAATAGAATAAATAAGAATGGAATAATATAAGGATTTCACCAAGTATAGGGTATGCCGCGTATACAAGTTATGTATAGGGTATGCCACTTTTACAGGTTATTCCAACAGAATAATAAAGAATGGAATAACAGAAGTTCTCTTCATGAATAAGAAAGAATAACACCCCTTACGAGTACAACAAATAATATTCCCTACCTTAGAAGAACTGAATATTGGAAAAGTGAAGTAGCAGAATACTTTTCTTCTTTCTCTCTATAGTTTCTCTCTCTAGAGTTTTAATGAATTCGTAAGAAATAATGAAGGAATGAGCTTTCTATTTATAGAAAAACTGAGGGTGGCTCTTGAGTTACGAAAATCAAATGACTCTTGGTAATATTGAAGAGACAACTACTATTTGCGAAGGGTAATTAACCTTTGGAACAAGAGAAGAAGGCGTTAACTCTTGGTAATATTGAAGGGACAACTACTATTGAAGAAGGTAATTACTATTGAATGAAGGTAAATACTATTGACGAAGGTAAATACTATTGAAGAAGGTAATTACTATTGGTAATGAAGGTAAATACTATATTGACGAAGGTAATTACTATTCACAAAGGTAATTACTATTCACAAAGAAGAGACTTATTGAAAGAGACTCTTAGATGATGACATATGGCCCCCCATAAAATAATCAAACTTACCACAAAGCGTCTCATATGACTCTTTATATACATCGAGGATTGAATAAATATTACCACAAATCATTTTATTTTTAATCAACACATTTTTAATCTTTCAACAATTATTAATCATTTATAACTTGTCGTCTCAATTAATAATATAACATATTATCTGAGATGATCTTTGTGACAATAATTGAATCGATAATATAAGAGATATGATCACAAGTGATTCTTTGTGTGCAATAATTGAGTATAGCTAAGTGACTTCTCACGTAAGCATCGATAATCAATCTGAGTGTGCTCTTTATCTGACCGCAGCGTATTCTTTGTACTTTTACCATAGGGTAGTTCAACGGTTTTAACGGTAACACCTCCGCCGTTATTTTTATAGAAAGATAATTTTGTCGTTTTCTAACTACGACAATACTTACGTTAATAGGGTCCACCAATGATTGGTAGTCGTCGTCGAATATTCCCAAACAAAAAGAATATTCCCAGACCAAACGAATATTTTATAACAACTTGCTTACTTTGCAAAATTTATAAATATTACCCCAACTATAACATTATATCAAATTTATTCCATAATATTCAAAATAATATTTATAGAAAATTCATCTTTATTTATAAAAGTTGGGGTCTTACAACCTCCCTTAACATGAAATTTAGCCCTCGAAATTAGAATGCGTACACGGTATGTCGAAGAGGTAAGGATACCTTGATTTCATTTGATTCTAACTCCCAGTCATTTCCTCAACATCGTGGTTCCTCCACAAAAACTTTGACTTGAGGTATAACCTTGGAGCGTAGAATATGTTCCTTCTTATCAAAATTTGAGCAGGAACCTCTTCATACGTCAAATCTTCCGCTATTTAAATCCGGTTCTAACTTCGATAATATGGTTCGGGTCTTTCACATATTTACGTAACATGGATATGTGAAAAAGCGTTATGAACACGAGACATATTTGGCGGTAAAAGCGAGTCTATAGGCCCGCGATTCCTACTCGATCGAGGATTAAAATGGGCCAGATGAATCGAGGATTAAGTTTTCCTCTCTTTCCAAATCTTGTAACTCCTTTCCATGGAGCGACTCTTAACAACACATGATCTCTATATCGAATTCCACGTCCTTTCGATGAAGATCGGCATAACTCTTTTATTGATTTTGTGAGGTTTTTATCGTTGTCGGATCGTTTGAATCTTTTTAGTAGTCATACGTACCAACTCAGGTCCCAACAACGTTGCTTCACCCACCTCATCCCGGTATCTTGGAGAGCGACACTTTCTTCCATCTGCGCTTGAATGGAGCCATGCGATACTTGCGATAAGCTGTTGTTGTGGAAAACTCCACCAATGGTAAGAACTTGTCCCAACTCCCTTGAAATCAAGGACACACGAGTCTTAATAGATCTTGAGAGTTTGAATAGTCCTCTCCATTGTCCGTCCGTCTGAGGATGATATCTTAGAGCTAAATCGTGAAATCTGTGCCCATAGCTTTTTGCAAACTAACCCAAAATCGTGAAGTGAATCTTGGGTCTCGATCGAAACTATGGATCTTAGGCATACCATGCGATCTTACAATCTCGTTTATGTACATCTGAGCAAGGCGTTCAAGTGTATAAGTTTCTCGTGTCGGTAAAAATGAAGCGGACTTGGTCGATCTATCAACAATGACCCAAATCGCATCAATGCCTTGAGAAACCTTAGGAAGGCCGTGTAACGAAATCCATGGTAATGTGCTCCCACTTCCATTCTGGAATTTCAAGTGGTTGCAATGGACCTTTTGGTACTTGATGCTCAAAACTTTAACTTCGTTGACAAGTTAGACACCTTGAGATAAACAACGCTATCTCTCTCTTCATATTGCTCCACCAAAATGTATGGCCGAATATCATGATACATTTTGGTACTCCCGAGATGGATTGCAAATGGTGTGTTGTGCGCCTCCATCATGATATTATACTTTAAATCGAGTCGTTAGGAACACAAAAATGCAGAGTTGACTTCAAGTATTCCTTCTTCATCGATTCTTGCTTAGGCATAGCACCTTCTTGCACTTTCTTCCTCATACGCATCGGCTCGGTGCGTAGCTTGGCGACTTTAACTTTCGATTAAAATCGGTTCTACTCGTATACTCTCTATCATCACATCGTCCTGGAGTCTTTAACTCTATCTCCATCCTTTGCAAGTCACACAAAATGGGCCTTTGCGTTGACAATAACGCTTTTCGTGCTTGCATATGATCTTACTTTCGATCGTCGGCTACCACGTTAAACTTTTCGGGATGGTATTGGATGGTATGATCATAATCTTTCAATAGTTCAAGCCAACGTCGTTGTCGCGTGTTGAGTTCCTTTTGAGTGAAGAAATATTTGAGGCTTTTATGATCAGTAAAGATCTCCACTTTCTCTCCCCATACAAGTAATGCCTCCAAATTTTAAGTGCAAAGACAACGGTACCCACTCTAGATCATGAGTAGGATAATTCCTCTCATATTCTTTGAGTTGTCGAGGCATAAACTATAACTTTTCCATGTTGCATGAGAACACATCCCAACCTTTGCGAAGCATCACTGTAGATGACAAATCCCTCAAGGCGGATGGTATTGTCGAGCAGGTCTTTGAAATAAGTCTCCTCTTGAGTTCTTGAAAACTCTTCTCACATTCTTCGCTCCAGCCAAACTTTGTATCTTTTGAGTCGGTTTGAGTCGATGGAGTAGCGATTAGAAAATCCTTCCACGAATCTCCGATAATAACCAGCTAAGCAGAAAAAGCTACGTACTTGGTCATTTGATTTAGGTTGTTCCCGACTTTGAATAGCTTGATCTTTCTTTGGTCAGCGGATATTCCATGACTTGATACCACGTGCCCAAGGAATGCTACTTCTTCAAGCCGAACTCGCATTTCTTCAACTTGGCATAAAGCTTATATTCACGAAGCTTTTGGAGTGTCGACCTCAAGTGTTGCTCATGATCTTCACGGCTTTTGGAATAAATAAGGATGTCATCAATAAAGAAGCGACCACAAAGTGATCTAAATATTCCTTGAATACTCGGTTCATCATATCCATGAAGGCGGCGGGGAGCATTAGTCGATCGAAAGGACATGACTAGGAATTCATAATGCCGTCTGGGAGTTAAAGCCGTCTTTGGAATGTCGGTGGTTCTAATCTTCAATTGGTGATATCAGGACGAAGATCGATCTTTGAAAAGAATTTGGCTCCTTACTGGCTGGTCAAACGGGTCATCAATACGTGGCAATGGATACCTATTTTTGATGGTGACATGATTGACTCCAGATAATCAATACAAAAATCGTACTCCCATCTTTCTTCTTCACGAATAGAGCAGGGAGCACCCCGAGGAGAAGTACTAGGGCGAATAAAGCCATGTCTAACAATTCCTGCGGTTGGGTCTTTAACTCTGAAAGTTCTATAGAGCCATTCGATATGGGGCTTTGGAAATAGGTTTTATCTGGGTTCAAGTCGATACAAAATTCAATTTCACGCTACGGGGTAGGCGAGGAAGTTCTTGAGAATCGTCGGAAATTTATTAACAATAGAAATATCGTTCAAAAGCGGCGTATTTTGTTTAAATCTATGACATGAGCTAAGAAAGCTTGACATCCGTTTTTTCGATAAGCGAATAGCTTTATGGCTTGAGATGACCGTGATTGATTTTAATGGTTTGGTCGTTTGAATTAGCATAATAGGTTGATTAGGAATATGAAAGCTAACAACCTTACGAAAACAATCAATTTTTGCATGATAAGTAGTTAACCAATCAATCCCTAGAATCACGTCAAATGCAAGTATTTTTAATGAAATAAGATCGACGGGTAATGTGAAGTGCCGATTTGAACCAAACAAGACTTATAAGCGATTGGATGTAATGAAGGTTTCTCCCAGCGGAGTTTCCACAGATAAGTCAAAGTCTAATTTCTCGAGTCAAATTTAATCGATGGCGCAAGTAGGAGAAATAAAAGAATGGGTAGAACAGTTATCAAATAAAGTATAGACTTCATTAGAGTTTATGATAAGCTTACCCGTGATGACCTCATTCGGGTTCCTTGCTCTCTGGGAGGTCACAACAAATGCTCTCCCTTACCTCTGGGGTTTTGACTTTTACGGGACGGCCTTTGGTGCCTCCATCCTAGTTGAATTTGTCTTGATGGCAATGACAAAAATCGAGCTAAGTGACCTTCTCTTCCACAATTATAACATGCTTTGAATGGCATGGCGCGATTCGGATGATGTGTCCTCTCTCTCGCATTTGAAGCATATGATAGGTGGTCTTTCTCCTTCCTTAACAACGGGTCTTTGGTCTTGACGTCTTTCCATCATTGTTGAATCTCCTTTTCTTGAAATGTCCATTCTTATTGTTTTGGTCCACGATTACCACCAAAAGTGGTTACCATATCTCGCTTTGTTGATTCCCTCCACGCTTGTTGTCACAACTTGATGACTACTCTCGTTGGTATTATAATTTTGTCAATTTGCTCTCTTTTAGTTCGTTGACTCGTTATCGCGCTCTCCTAAATGAGCCCTATTTACAACATCTGAATACAAACACGGTTTATGAGAAATAAGATGTTGGCGTATCTCGACTTCAAACCTCTTAAAAAAAACATTAGCGCCATTCTCTCTTCATTATCCACCAGTGGAGCCTTGAAGTGATAACTCATAAATTTTGCCTCGTATTGCGACACGGTCGTATTGTTTTGTTCGAACTTGATAAACTCCACCTCCTTCATGTGGCGAATACTTTCGGGAAAGTATTTGTCGTTGAAACGACTCTGGAACTTCTCCCAAGATATCTTGATCTGATGAGGTTGAGTATGTTTCTGGAATTCCCACCCGATGTCACTCTCTCAGCGCATGACATAAAAGCGGCAAAGGAACCTTTTGCTCCTCGGAGCATCCCAGACATCAAATATCTTGGTAATCTGCTTTATCCATGCTTCCGCGAAGTGGTTTTGGCTCTCCCTTAAACTCCGGTGGTCCCGGCTCCTTGAATTGTTTAGCGGTGACGGCCGAGAGTTTTCCGTGTTTCCACCTACGTTTTGGGCGAGAGTCGCTCTACTTTCTTGTTGCATAAATTGCATAAAGCCTCTGAACATTTGATCATTCATCATTTGGTCGGTGTTGTTGTTTGCATGAGGATTATCGCCTTCTTCACGATGCACATTATCCACGATTATTGATATGTGGTGAATCAACGATCGCTTTGTGCTCCATTCTATTCTCAACATTCTCGGATGTCATTTTCGAATCTTGCCACAAAACAAAAGGTTAATTGACATGTAACAAATTATCTCTATATTACGTGAGCCAATAAAATAGCACGTAAACTTAGGTAGGTCATACTAGCGAAGGTATTCCCGTCTCTCCCTCTAGTACTATTCTCACATCTTAGCGGGGATCGTATCCTAAGCTCGATACTGTTGTGGCGCCCCCAAAATTAGGTATACATCACCCGTCTTGGGTAGTCGGATACGTAGTGCAAATTTAAATACAACTTACTAATATAAGCGTAGGTATACAATCGACATAAAGCGTGAGTTTGAATACAAATATTGTCTACTAGATATTATACAAACTCGAAAGGAGTCCTCATTACAATTATTATCACACTATTTCACGAATAGTGAGGACTACTAATGCTATCCTCGGACCATTACTCTGTTCCCAGACTAAATCCCGGCTATATTCTCATTTCACGAAGAGAACGGTGAAAAAGAAAGGGTGAGCTCAACTAGCTCGATGAAATATTATGACTAAGATAATGCGAGAATAAATTATCATTAGCCTCTGGCAATGATGTTAAGCGATAAAATATAATGAACATCAAGTTTAACTACAGTGAACCAATGATCCATTAAAAGAGTCAGTAGAAAATAAAATCTACTATCTTTTATGATTTAAAGGTTTTTCATCAACATTATAGTTGAGACTCGACTTTAATAAATATTCCACATCATCGAATCACCCACTTCTTTCTGACGAGGATATTCTTTAGTATCACGACCACAATTATTCATGCACTACGGGCGAGAATAGTTGTGTATTCATTAATAATCATGATCATGCCAACAAGCGTCCATCAATGCACTCTCTGACCCTTTGAGGATTTTTATCACATCATTTGTAACATTACGGTCGTGATTACACCGAATAGTCTCTGGTCGTAATCATACCAAGTCCATCCATGCATGCACTCTGACTTTCATCACATCATTTATAACATTACGGTCAGATGACTTTCAATACCAAGTCCATATACATATACGAGATGACTTTCAACATAATATAAACATGAGGATGATGACAATGATATTTGATAAAACAAGTTCAAGAATTAATTTATCTAGGAACCAATAACATCAAACTATCGACATGATCTTTGCTTTGTAGAGTAAAATTCAAGAATCTTTGAGAAGAATATTTTCATGAAAGGATCTTTGGATGAAGCGCAAATATCGAGGATATTCCACTAATTTCATGGAGTATAGAAGTCAAAGTTTTAACCAATTGGGTATAATAAAGAATGGAATAACAAAAGAAATCACCATAAATGCGATGCCCGTATGAGATAGGTTATTCAACGAATAATAATAACGGAACCGGTCGGTGTGAAATTCACACGAGCGAGATGTTCAACAGAATAATAAAGATGGAACCCGGATCCGGGTGTAAAACACACGAGATAGGATATTCCAGCGAGAATAATAAAGACGGAACCGGTCCGGTGTAAAAACACGAATGGGATGTTCCAATGAGAATAATAAAAAGGCGGAACCGGTGTCGGTGTAAAACACATGAACGGGATGTTCAACGAATAATAATAAAGAAGAATAATAGAAGAATGTCACCAAGTATAGGGTAAACCACGTATACGATGTTATTCAATAGAATAAATAAGAATGGAATAACATAAGGATTTCACCAAGGATAGGGTATATGCATATCAAGTTATGTATAGGGTATGCCACTTTTACAAAGTTATTCAACGAATAATAAAGAATGGAATAACAGAAGTTCTCTTCATGAATAAGAAAGAATAACACCCTTACGGTACAACAAATAATATTCCTACTACCTTAGAAGAAGCGAATATTGGAAAAGTGAAGTAGCGAATACTTTTCTTCTTTCTCTCTATAGTTTCTCTCTCAGAGTTTCAATGAATTAAGTGAAAATAATGAAGGAATGAGCTTTCTATTTATAGAAAAAGCGAGGGTGGCTCTTGGTCTTGTATGAAGGGTCAAAATGACTCTTGGTAATATTGAAGAGACAACTACTATTTCTTGAAGGGGTAATTAACCTTTGGAACAGAAGAGGCGAGTTAACTCTTGGTAATATTGAAGGGACAACTACTATTGATGAAGGTAATTACTATTGAAGAAGGTAAATACTATTATTGAAGAAGTAAATACTATTGACGAAGGTAATTACTATTGATTAATGAGAAGGTAAATACTATTGATTGAATGAAGGTAAATACTATTGTGAAGGTAAATACTATTGACGAAGGTAATTACTATTGACGAAGGTAATTACTATTGTGAAGGTAATTACTATTCACAAAGTAATTACTAATTACTATTATGAAGAGACTCTTAGATGATGACATATGGGCCCCCATAAAATAATCAAACTTACCACAAAGCGTCTCATATGAGACTCTTTATATACATCGAGGATTGAATAAATATTACCACAAATCATTTTATTTTTAATCGACACATTTTAATCTTTCAACAATTATTAATCATTTTATAACTTGTAAGTCTCAATTAATAATATAACATATTATCTGAGATGATCTTGTGACAATAATTGAATCGATAATATAAGAGATATGATCGTGATTCTTTCTTGCGATAATTGAGTATAGCTAAGTGACTTCTCACGTAAGCATCGATAATCAATCTGGTGTGCTACTTATGTAATCACGCGTATTCTTCTTGTACTTTTACCACCGGGTAGTTCAACGGTTTTAACGGTAACACCTCGTAGTTATTTTTATAGAAAGATAATTTTGTCGTTTTTCTAACTACGACAATACTTACGTTAATAGGGTCCACCAATGATTGAGCCGTCGTCATGAATATTCCCAAACAAAAAGAATATTCCCGACCAAACGAATATTTTATAACAACTTTCTTACTTTGCTAAAAATTATAAATATTACCCCAACTATAACATTATATCAAATTTATTCCATAATATTCAAAAATAATATTTATAGAAAATTCATCTTTATTTATAAAAGTTGGGGTCTTAATAGTAATTGAGACCTTTTACACTCCCATTTTATTAAGTGTTAGAAGCATTGATTTTTTATTTTACGAATGCGAGGCATCCGTATGATAATAATAATATACAAAAGTAATGTCGACTTCCTCGTGGGTATGGAAACCATCTGAGGAAATTTAGACACCGCAAAATAATTTACAAGCTGCTTACAGATGAAAATGTCCATCACGAGAACCGAATCTAGATCTAATAAATTTGAATATTTGATCACATGATTCTAGGCGCCTGAATCTTGCAATTTGTATGAAAGCGATAGCGGTATATATATAAAAGCTATAAATATATATATACTGAGCGGGATCACCAACCACGAAGCACCTCCCATGGGGATCGAGAAAAGTAAATAAAGTCATAAAAAGCTATCAACCGTCACAGAGGAAACTCCAGTGGGACGAAACATAAATGAAGTAGTAAATACGGTACTACGAAAAGAAACTCGAATGTAAATAAAAGCGTCAAGCGATCAAGGAACTCCGAGCGAAGCGAATATATATATATATATATATATATATATATATATATATATATATATATATATATATATATAAAAAGCAGAAGTAAACGCACCGAATGTAAAATCCAGGCTCATCGAACAGAGTTCGACAACAGTTCATATATATAAATATATATATATACAAAAGCAGAGTAAACGCACTGGATATAAAATCCAGACTCATCGAACAGAGTCTGACCACAGTTCATATATATAAATATATATATAAAAGTGAGTAAATGCTCCAGACCGAAGTCTAGGTTCATTGAACAAAGTTCGACATACAGTTAATATATATAAATGTATATATTTATATTAAAGCAAATAAATGCTCCAGACCGAAGTCTAGGCTCAATCGAGGCATAACTCGATAATGTTAGTCAATATATATAAATATATATATAATATAATATATATATATATATATATATATATATATATATATATATATATATATATATATATATATATATTGAAACAAAACCACGGACCAAAAAGTCCTGCAAATCTGTATAACCACGACTCTCGATGTAACAATTCAAATTTTTAATTATAATATTTAAATATTTATTGAATTATATTAATATTTAATGGATGTGTTTATCGTTGAATAAGTATTTGTTTAATTGATTTGATGTGAATTGATTATTTATTTGTTTAATAAATAATTAATGAGTTAAGGAAAGTAATTATTTTAAAATAGTAATCTAATTTAATTTAATAATTAAGTTAGAGAGTTTATAATTATGAAATAAATTATTATATTATGCAATGAATTGTTATTAAATTAATAAATTAAGTATGAAAACTTAATTAAATGAAAGTGTGACAAATAACTATATTATAATGGTTATTAAAATAAATTAAAGTGATTTTAATTTAGTTTGCCAAGCAAGGATTAAGTTTATTAAGTCTCTAAGTTTTAAATTTATTTTGCCAAACAAAGCCCTATGGCTTTTGGTTTATAAATTTTGAATCAATAATAAATCAAATATAATTATACGTTATATTAGTAACTGATAACTTATTAGCATTATTTAATATAGCGTCAGTTTTTACGTTTGAAAAGTGGGTGTTGGGTTGTCTTATTTTTAGTTTACGTATAATGTATTTGGGTTGTACTGATAACTAAGAAAAGAAAGGAAAAAGAGAAGTTACAGAGAAAAGAAAACAAAGAAAGGTTTGAGAGAGAATTGAGAGTTGTGGATTTCAAGTATTCTAGCAAGGATTTTTAAGCAACAAAAGGTATGTGGCTATAACTTTAATATATGTAAGTATATATGTTTTACGTCATTATACCCAGTCTCTGTGTTCTTCACTTATGTATAATGTTTTTACAAAATTCTCAGTAAACCATGTTTTTATAATTGGTTATGATATTACATGTATTTGTAATTTAAACTAGCATATATATATATAGATATGTATGTATGTATGTATGTATGCATGCTAATTAGGTATTAAAGGAAGGGAATTGGTTTTTACAGTGAACACATGTGTTGCAGTGACTTGTAGGAGTACCATAATTAGTAATTGATTTGTATGCTAATTATGAAATGGAATTGTGATTGTATGTTAATTGGGTAAGAACTGCAGAGAAACGTAGTTTAAATAAATCAATTTGGTTTATAATGGGTATTACAATGTTCACTATGTTTAACAAATGTCAAACATGGAGTTTTAATTTTAAAACATTGTTTTTACGGATTTAGTCTTTCTAAATTTGTTGTTCAGTAGTTTTAAGTTAATATATGTATGCTTGGTGAGGTTGTGTGTAAATTACATCAGTTCTATGTATGTAATTAGTTGCTAGAATTTCTTAAACAGACCGAAAATGGTCTTCGTGCTCAGTTCTGTTAGTTTTTGGCGCCCGTAGAGCCAAAAATGGCACCAAAACAAAATTCGCACCCAAATAACGCGAAATTCGCGCCAAATCTTTGAAATTCGCGCCCAGCAAATACTAATCTCATATCTTGGCCATCATGTAACTTAGTTCTCGTCTTGTCACTGACCGGAACAAAAGTTTTAGTCAGACGATTTTGGCCTCACAGTAGTAAAAGCACCATAACTTCTCTCATCTGAACTCCGATTGAGGTGTTTCAAGATGATCCAGAACGAGGACGAATAGACCTACAACTTTCATGCTTTAAGTTGTTTAATGTGAGGTCTGTAACAGTAGTCAAAATGTTCATCTCTAGGACTATTGTGTTTTTGGGGGCAATCGGAGGGCGCCGGGCATGCACATATGCATGTGTAGTGCTCCTGACGATAAATGATGATGTCCTAAGTTATAAAACATGTATGTTAGTAAATATAATGACTCTTAACATTAATAAATAATGTATTAGATAAGTTATAGAATCATAGTAAGCATACACAAGAGAGGCAAATCGGGCGTGTGACGATTGAACGTCGAAACGTCGTGCCAAGTGTTAATGAACTTAAAAAGTGTTTCAATTCAATTGAAATGAATATTATAGGATATGAAATGGGTTTAATATAAAACCAATAAGTAGTCCTAGCAAGACTTAAGCACTTGAATGAACTTCGAGTTTGACTAAGAAGAAGTATAGTGAGTTATAAGTCAAAAAGTTAGCAGAATCTAATTGAACATTGTGTGCTAATTAATAGGAAAGATTATGAGATGTGGAGTAGAGTTTACATTACAATTCCTATGTGTTGTTATGTGACTAATAGTTGATGTGTATGATTATATAATTGTGTAGGGCACGTGAAGTGAAGATAACTGTAAGCTGTTAAGCTATTATTGGTAAACAACGATCAAGGCAAGTCTTTTGGTTCCTATTTGTTACGTGGACTTGATGAACTGTTTTAAATTGCATGATATGTTATACATGTTGAAATCATGAAGTGTTAAAGTCGATATATGACTGCATTATTTGGCAAAGTAATGATGATTGAGTAACTCAATCTTTATATTTGCTATGTGAATTAAGCACGTATACCATGTTACTTTAATGAGATGTATATCGAGCATGTTATTATGTGCTATATGATGCATGAAAACTGTTAGACTTTGCTGGGCTATCGAGCTCACTCTTGCAAATAACCACTTTTGCAGGTCAAGATTTTAAGGTAAAGATATGTGCTAAATGAGTTATAGAGATCTATATTCACGAAGATTACTTATGTTTTATGAGAAATGTATTTCATATTTTGAACATAACATGTTGTTGAATTGTAAGTTGAGCTATCCAATGTATATGGATATTTAGTTTGAATTGTAAGACTTTGTATAGTCATTTTATTGTAACGATTCATGATATAAGATTGAATCAAAGAGATGTAATGTAAAGGTTGCGATTCAGGGAAAGAAAGAAGGAAATGTATAAATGTTTTAAATATTCTGCAATTTTATTGTTTTTAATATCGAATAATGATGTAAAATTAGAGATTTAATTTATGGTTAACGACCGAAGTTGAGATTTAAATGGTATGAATTTTGGGGTCGTTACACTCAACGTGAAGAAGGGTGTGTGCAGAGATGAAGAGAAAGACTCTAAAGTGTGTGAGAAGGCTTACAATTGACTGCCAAAGAAGACTTCTATATCTTTAGAGTGGGTAAACACTGGCCTTTGTAGGTACAAAAGGGCTATATTGATAGGTTTGTAATATTCATGAACGCAATCAAATTGCAAAAATAAGCGGAAACGTGGAAAATCAGAGTTTAAAAATTTTACAAACCATATACCCGGATCACCCTTTATGCATAATTATTAATTAAACGAAAAAGATGAATAAGAAACATACCCTTGAAGATCTGAGCTTCCTCAGGTACAAGTTCACCTCCAATCCTTTTCGCGTTCAACTTGAATCCACCGGGTTTGGTTCCTTCCTTTGATCAACGTTAGCCACCCAAGTGTTTGGCCTCTAGAGGTGATCCACCAAGGAAGAATAAGAATTCAAGAAAATGGGTATTTGGCTCAAACCCTAGTTTTATATCTCTATAAAAAGGGCGTACTCTCCCAACTATTGGAATTACGTATGTTGTAAAAGTCAACAACTCCCTTACACCCATAATAAGATTCCTCTTATTTATAGATGTGGGCAATCCTCCTTAACAATTAAGGAATTGAGTTTTATTTTAATTAATTAAAATCCTTTAATTAATTAAGCTCCCTTATCTTATTAGGGATAATTAATTAAACTCTTTTAATTAATTTAACCTCCTAATCCTATTAGGAATAAATGAGAGTACTTATATTAAATTAATTCCTAAACTCTTTTAGAAATTAAAAAATAATAATTGTAATAATATTAATAAGACTCCTCTTATTAATTTATATTTAATATTTCTCAAATATTAAATAATAAATATTAAGCTATTTAATTTATTCTATCACCATAGATTAAATTAAATATACTTAACATATTATTACGATTATGCCATTAACTTCTTAAATAATTATTCTTCCTTTTATGGTGTGACCCCCTTTAGGTTCTCCATATTAAACCTATTGTGAATAAATCAATTAGAACAATTCTAATCTTATTTAAATAAATAAATTAAACAATTAATTTATTTAAATAAATAATATTTATTCTACAATAGGGATAAGCCTCCTAGCGATCAACGACTTTCCGGATAATATAGATTTCAACATTAATCATAAAAGAACCTTTGAGTAAATAGTTACTTAATACATTCAATCATTTCACCATACAATGTCCCAATTAAATATAAGACATGGAATTACTGTCAAGTCTTATTTTATTTAATTATATGTATTTCGACTCTTAAATGCACAACTCTAAATAATGCAAATTAGAAACTCCTTTCTAATTTCATTCTTCCTTGGCCAAGGACTATTGGGTTGTCATTTATCGAATCACATAGGACATTTCTCTTCTTTTAATAGAAGTGGTAGATTCTTTATTGATCATACATTATCTCCATGTACAACTTATTATACCCAAGCATACCCTTTGATATACCCTAAGGGTCTTAAGGAATAAGTCAAAGTATAACTCATCATACACAAGATACTATGATGATCTCAAGTCCAAGGATCACTTGTACTACTATCACTACAGAATTCCTATTGACAAAAAGCAAGTAAAACTCCATTAGGTATTCCTTAGCGAGCCACGCTCATGAACTTATTCTCTAATAAGCACCTACATACTTGCTTTAGTGTCTCCACACAAATGATTATGAGATCAATCATCCTCATCCAATTAGCAAGCAACGCGTATGTACCAATCTATCCAGATTCACTAATCCCCAATTTAGTAATCCAATGATTGGGAACTATTTTAGGTTTAAGCTTTCTAAGAATTTAGATCTCATTAGAATGATCATCATCATTATTCTAAAAGCATTGCTTAAAACTATGGGTTTATCACATATTATAAAATAGCACCATGTAGATAATTAAAAGCCTTTAATAAATTAATACTTTTATTAATAAATAAATAAGATTATTACAAAGTATATGCTTTATCATCAAACATGATTGGCTTGTGTGCATACTACTTTCAATCTCCCACTTGCACTAAAGCCAATTGTCATGGTATCTCATACTCTTCTTGTCTAAGTGATTTATTATCCCGCTTTTGGATAAGCTTTAGTTAATGGATATGTAATGTTGTTCATGAGAGTCCACTATCTCTATAGTGATTTCCCATCTTTCATGATTCTAATAATCAAATGAAAGTGCCACAACACATGTTTAGATCCAAGATGAGACTTAGGAACTATTCCTAGTTACGTAATGAACTTTTAATCCAAACAATCAACTTGCGACTTCATTTATAGCTATATACTTTGTCTTTATCACTAAACCAAAGAACTCTCTTTCTTTGTTTGGAACCTTTCCAATTCACCGCACCACCTTGCTTGAGATAACGCTTTTACCTTAAAGTGGATTTTCATCATCTTGGTGCATCTCGAAAAACTTGAGTCTGTTAAGCCCTCTAGTTTTAATTTAGACCCACCATGAATATGATCACATCCTTAGTGCTTGGGTTAAGCACTTTAAGATGTTTTCAACGACTCATAGTGAACTTCTCCATATGGTGATCGATCAACATCGTGTCTCGTACATTTCATTGCATACATGATTGTCACTCATGCGACCTCTCTTTCCAGGAGTCTGTGGGGACTATTAAGAGAGATACACTCCATAGCTCATCGACATGAGACATCTCTTGGAGTTTGCCATGTTAAATGACTTTAGCATCAAATGAATATACGTTCCTTGGGTTAAGTCGAGCATCCTGTTGTATCTATCTATATAGATTTTATCCCCAATTAAGATACTCTTCCCAAACCATTCATGGAGGAATGTTTAGACAACTTTATCTTTACTGATTGTAGCATTAGTATGTCATTCCTTATCCGTAGTATATCAACATATAATATTAGGAATGTCACGACGCTCCCACTGTCCCTTTTGTACACACTAGAACTCTTACCTCATCGTATGTAACTGGATCATCATCTTCTGTGATGTGTGCCTCATCATCATCATCTATGATGAATCCATACCTCCTAGGTATCTTGGTGACTATTCGGTTATGATTCGGTTGTGATATAATAGGTCTATCTATAGGTTCCTCTTATTTGACTTATAGTGTTTTGTGGTTCTTGAACTCTTCAAGATCTATTATCCTCCCACTAGCCCCTTCAATGATAAACACCTTTATCTTAGAAGGCAACGTGTTTCGCAACAAACACCTTTTGCTAAGTAGAATTATAGAACATATACCCTAAACTTACTTTAGGATGTCCCACAAATCAGTACATTTCAAATCTTGTCCCAAGCTTATCCTTGAAACATTTTCACATAAGTTGACAACCCCTTATCTTAACATACTTAAGATTAGAATCCTCCCTGCTATAACTTTTATGGAGTCTTGGGGCTGGATTTTGAGGTTACCTTTTCAGTAGATATCACGGTCATTTCTAGGACATTATCCTGAAGGATATTGGAATGTCGGTAAAATCATTATGGACCGCACTATGTCCAACAAGGTACGATTTTTCATTCGGATACATCAATCAATTATTGCACAGAGGATGTGTCCATTATGAGAAAACCATTTGAGATGATCTAGAAACTTATTGCACAAGTATTTATTCCTTGATCTAATCAAAGAATCTTAATACATTGCCAATTTGTTTCACTTCTGAATTTTTTGAACCTTTCAAATAATTCACACTTGTATTTTAGCAAATACACACATTAAACTCTTTGAATGATCATCTCCTTTTCTTATACTAGTTTGTTCAATTTGCAAAATTATTTTCATGTAAGTCAAGTATACAAAATTTATTAAGTAATATTCCAGTTTTATACAAAACATTATAATTATAAATAGAACAACAATTGTTCTTAATTATAATACAAAAGATTTCATTGTCCAACAATAAAAATGGAAATAATATCTTTAACAAGAACTGGAATACAATAACAACTTATTGACTTAATAGATTTGCCCATAGGCATTGCTAAACTATAAGTTTCTATGGCTAATATGGCAACCTTTATTACATTTCCTTACATAGATTACTTATATTTGTTTAGCTTTCTACTTACTTGGTCCCTTCATAAATCTATATTTATGATAACCAAAGTCGGTATCCAATACCCAAGTAGAACCTTGACTTAAAGAAAATTTTATTTTAAATCATGAACAAATTTGTATTTATAACCTAAACTTCACTAAGCTTCTTTGGTTAGCCTCTCAAAGACGCTTCTCGCAGCTTTCTTTCCAATGTCCAAAGCTTATTGCGGTGGAAGCAAACTCCTTTGCTATCCGTGATCGGTTTTGTTCTTATTATCCTTTGTTTTTGCCTTTTCATTTACCTTCTTTGAATCGTTCTTCTTTTCAGAAGATCCTTTGGCCCCTACCAGTAAGACTTGGTTTTTCTTGTTTGGAAAATGACTGTCAACATTTTTCAACACGTTAAGCAAATCAGCGAGGCTGATATCTAGCTTGTCCATATGAAAAATTCACAACAATTGTGAAAGGAGTCTGAGAGTGAGTGCAAGATCAAATCTTGGCTCAACTCTCCATCCATGACAAAACCCGTTGACCTATTTGATCAATCAAATTGATTATGTTAAGAACATATGTCTGTACTGTAGTTTCATTGGTCATTCTAGATCGGAAGAGCCCCTTAGATATCTGATATCTATCGGTCCTACTTTCCTCACCATCAACTACTTGATGTGCAGGAATATAGTAGGAGCATCCATAGTTTCATCTTGACATCTGAAGCTCATTACTCATGGATGCGAGCATGATGCATTGAGCTAATCATGCATCATCTTGCCACTTTCTAAAAGTAGCAATCTCTTCCTCAAAGGCATTATCTCGCAACCATTGCGAGGATAGGCGTATTAAGGACATAAGATAGTTTTTCAAATTGCATGAGAACTATTCTCAAATTCCTTAACCAATCCGTTTAATTGGCCTCAAGTTAATTTAACATCTAATATGCTTCGCGTTGATAGTAATTTTAGACATTGTAAAATTACGTAAATGAATTTGTAATTAACAACATTTTAACATACATTCTTTTATTAATTACCAAAATAAATTAGGTCTTATTTTAAATTGGTATCTCCCACTATTTTCTTCAAACTATATTACCCTCACTTATATAGTTCGATAAAATCTAATTAAAGATTTGCTAGTGAGAATAAGGATCCCATTTCAAATGTATATAGCCTTGTGGTGACACAACAAACTATATATAAATAAATAGGTAGACAACTTTTGTCAATTACATCAACTATGCAACTCCTTTTCTTTTTGCCTCTTAGATTATTTTGATCAGTGGTGGCACATCCGAATCAAAATTATCCAAGTTAAGTCCACCTAGCACTCTATATATTCAAAAAAGAAAATATCATCCTTGTGGTGACACAACAAAACAATATTGTTCAATTTTCTTTATAAGCATCAAATGTGATAAATTAACATCTTAAATACTTAATACTAGCCTTGTGGTGACACAACAAACTCATATTAAATATTTAATACTCTATTAATTTTATCATGCTAGAAGGCGACGTTCGATATTCCAAATATCTTTGAACGCTTAGGACTTAATATAAAAAATTGAGGGGTTTGTTAATAATTTGTCTCATCTTGTTTAGCGCGCATGCACACATATATATAAAATACGCGTCATATTAATGAACATGCGAAGCATGTTTGCATAATATATAATATATATAGTATAAGCATGCACATATAGAATACTATATTCTACTCGGATTGATTATGGACTTTTATTCTAGTTTGGTTCACTAGAGCCACAAAGTGAACCAAAAGGTCAAACCCTAGGGGTGCAAGAAATAATATTTAAATATAAGTATTACATTTAAACCCGGGCTCCATTACAAACGGGTCTTTAAGCGTTCCTTGCTCCTTGATCTCCAATTTTTCAAAATTAATTCTAACTATTCCTATTACAAAACTATTTAAAATAAATAGAAACCTTGATCGTGATCGAGGGAAGTACATAGGAGGAGATAGAATTTACATTCGAAAAAATTAGAGAAGGCGAGCACGCAGCAGACCCCATTTAATAAAACCCATACATTCATGCATCCAACTAAAATAAAATCCAATCACATTGGTCAATTGTCCATAATCAATCCCATTTATTATCATACACATCACCATATGCATCAATAAATAACATTCATCTTATGAATGATAAACATTTAATATATATATTGATATCATTTAATGGGCAAATTTAGTTAGTATAAAATCTATTTTTGAATCAAAATAAACTCCTTTATTTTAATCCAAATTTAAATCAAAATAAAACTATTTTATTTTAATTTATCCAATTTTGAATAAAATAAACTATTTTATTTTAATCAAAATCTTTAATCAAAATAAACTCCTTTATTTTAATTAATTATGGAATCCAATTCCATGTAAAAAAAAATAACTCCTTTATTAAAGGAAACACGGATTCTTTTTTCCTATTCACAAATAAACTCCTTTATTTTAAATAATATGAAATCTTATTTCATATCTAAATAAACTCTTTTATTTAAGGAAATTAGGATTCTCTTTCCTATTCACAAATAAACTCTTTTATTTTAAATAATATGAAATCTTATTTCATATCTAAATAAACTCCTTTATTTAAGGAAACATATAATCCAATTTCAACTCCAATTAGTTATCATAGAATCCAATTCTAACTCTAATTAGTTAGCATGAAATTCTAATTTTAAAATTAAAATAAACTTTTTATTTTAATATAAAATAAACTTTTATTTTAAAATTAAAATAAATTTTTATTTTAATAATAAAATAATTAAAATATATATATATATATATATATATATATATATATATATATATATATATATATATATATATATAAACCATCTTTGATAGCCGTGCCACTTAGATTAATAATCTAGATGACAAAATGTTTCACGTTCTTTTGCAAGTTCATTACTATATAAATATTATATATTAACTTTAGCAAAAGGCGATTATTACTGGTAGCTAATATATATATAATATATATATATATATCTTGTAAAAAACAAAATCGAATTCAAATGACATAATTTTATTTATTTATTTTTTTTTAATAAATTTATACAATAAAATTATGCCCAATTAAATTGTTTTAAACACATATCAATATACATATCAAATTAAAATAATTAATAATTCGCATAAAGGTTTGGCTCTGATGCCATTGATAGATTTGTAATATTCATGAACGTAATCAAATTGCAAAAATAAGCGGAAACGTGGAAAATTAGAGTTTAAAAATTTTACAAACCATATACCCGGATCACCCTTTATGCACAATTATTAATTAAACGAAAAAGATGAATAAGAAACATACCCTTGAAGATCTGAGCTTCCTCAGGTACAAGTTCACCTCCAATTCTTTTCGCGTTCAACTTGAATCCACCGGGTTTGGTTCCTTCCTTTGATCAACGTTAGCCACCCAAGTGTTTGGCCTCTAGAGGTGATCCACCAAGGAAGAATAAGAATTCAAGAAAATGGGTATTTGGCTCAAACCCTAGTTTTCTATCTCTATAGAAAGGATGTACTCTCCCAACTATTGGAATTACGTATGTTGTAAAAGTCAACAACTCCCTTACACCCATAATAAAACTCCTCTTATTTATAGATGTGGGCAACCCTCCTTAACAATTAAGGAATTGGGTTTTATTTTAATTAATTAAAATCCTTTAATTAATTAAGCTCCCTTATCTTATTAGGGATAATTAATTAAACTCTTTTAATTAATTTAACCTCCCAATCTATTAGGAATAAATGAGAGTACTTATATTAAATTAATTCCTAAACTCTTTTAGAAATTAAAAAATAATAATTGTAATAATATTAATAAGACTCTCTTATTAATTTATATTTAATATTTCTCAAATATTAAATAATAAATATTAAGCTATTTAATTTATTCTATCACCATAGATTAAATTAAATATACTTAACTTATTATTACGATTATGCCATTAACTTCTTAAATAATTATTCTTCCTTTTATGGTGTGACCCTTTAGGTTCTCCATATTAAACCGGTTGTGAATAAATCAATTAGAACAATTCTAATCTTATTTAAATAAATAATATTTATTCTACTGATAGGGATAAGCCTCCCAAATCGATCAACGACTTTCCAGATAATATAGATTTTAACATTAATCATAAAAGAACCTTTGAGTAAATAGTTACCGTACAATTCAATCCTTCCACCATACAATGTCCCAATTAAATATAAGACATGGAATTACTGTCAAGTCTTATTTTATTTAATTATATGTATTTCGACTCTTAAATGCACAACTCAAATAATGCAAATTAGAAACTCCTTTCTAATTTCATTACTCGCGCCAAGGACTCTTTGGGTTGTCATTTATCGAATCACATAGGACATTTCTTCTTTTAATAAGTGGTAGATTCTTTATTGATCATACATTATCTCCATGTACAACTTATTATACCCAAGCATACCTTTGATATACCCTAAGGGTCTTAAGGAATAAGTCAAAGTATAACTCATCATACACAAGATACTATGATGATCTCAAGTCCAAGGATCACTTGTCTTACTATCACTACTGAATTCCTATTGACAGCAAAGTAAAACTCCATTAGGTATTCCTTAGCGAGCCACGTTCGATGAACTTATTCTCTAATAAGCACCTACATACTTTCTTTAGTGTCTCCACACAAATGATCGTGAGATCAATCATCCTCATCCAATGAGCAAGCAACGTATGTACCCAATCTATCCCATTCACTAATCCCCAATTTAGTAATCCAATGATTGGGAACTATTTTAGTTTTAAGCTTTCTAAGAATTTAGATCTCATTAGAATGATCATCATCATTATTCTAAAAGCATTGCTTAAAACTATGGGTTTATCACATATTATAAAACAGCATCATGTAGATAATTAAAAGCCTTTAATAAATTAATACTTTTTATTAATAAATGAATAAGATTGTTACAAAGTATATGTTTTAGCATCAAACATGATTGGCTTGTGTGCATACTACTTTCATATATATGAGCTCACAGGTGTTTAAAATGAGAAAGTACACTGCATGGGGTGAGTGCAGAGCAAATTGGGCAGGGCTTCCTCGCCATTTTTCTCTTGCAAAATGGGCAGCTCAAGCCCTATATTTATAGATGATTTAGCCGCAGGTGTACTTGCGGCTGAGCTGCAGGTGTACTAGAGGCAACCTGGGTGGGCTCGAGTTTTTTGGGTCGGGTCGTCTTGAAGTACGTGCACTCAAGCACTGTAATGTCCACTCAAACTTTAAGAAGTTCAATCCAGGCATCCGTTTGAGGTATACAGGACCTATTTTTGGACCGCCGTTGTTGAGAGTTGTACGATGGCATGGGATCAGAGTTTGTATGAAGTCATTGAAGATGGGACGGTGCCCTCCGGTCTTCAAGTTTCAACCTTCACCCGTTACCCCGCACAATAGTCACTCGGGATTGGTTAGTCTTGTGGGACATCGTTGCGTAGAGATGTTGAGACGACGTAGCGTGGTATTGCGTTGGTGAGATGACGATGTTGCCCCTCACCGGTGTTATCGCCAGATTGGGCTAATAAAGCAGACGTTGCTCAGACTTCACTGAGATTGGACTGCTGCAATTGTTTGAAGGTCTTTGTCATCTTTGAGGTGTGCCTGTCTTCCCGATGTTATCACTGGGTTGGTACAGTGTATCTCGTTGTAAGCGCCGAGATTGAAGCTGGTCGCATTTGAAACAAGCATTTTCGGGGTAATCGCCGAAACTGCATTCCTTGGGGTTATCACCAAGGTTGGTGGCTATTTCCATGGTTGGGACTGAGACTGGATACCTCGGGGTTATCTCTGAGATTAATCGGTCTTCTTCGGTGTGTGTTTCGGTATTGGATCTGCATGCCTCGGGGTTACATCCGAGGTTGGAATTGTTACTCCCACAGTGGGATCCGGGGTTGATGCTGAGCTTCCGGTAGTATCCGGTATGGATTATCTTTCAGGGTTCCCACTTAAAAGACGAATCTGTCCTCCTACAATGTTAGTGACAATAGTACGAAAAATTTCGAGTGTCTATAGATGCCCCTCTTTATCATACTTATGCATGGTGATGCATGGGTAGGATAAAGAATCCTAGACACTTGAAATGCAACAAGACAAAAATGGTACTATGGGTAGCAAAATGATTCAAATGTATGATACATGTGTACAGGGTTGTAGCCCAACATGCTGGGGATGATTGCTGGATCCCTGTTTCTTCAACTGGGGATTGGCAATGCTGACCAGATTTGATGTGTAAGCCGAATCTGTTAGGATGTTGATGTTGGAGTTATCACCAAATTCTTGTGTTCTTGATAACGACTTGATCCTGAAGAGGTACCTCTTATGTGCAAGAGATACGTGGGGATAAAGCTTGGTCTGTTTAAGGATGTGTATAACATATTCCATCATTTATCCTCTTTGATAACGTTGACCTCTCCTGGTTAGTATCACTAGGACATGTCAAGATTCTGTTGGATTTACTGCCAACAACAAATGCTGTTAGGGATGCCTGACCTTCGTTGACGTGTATTTCACCGACATGTGAATCAACTGCTGAAAAATCCTGTAGGATATTCTGTCAAGGATGATTGACCTTCGCTGACGTGTGAATCAACGGAACATTATGTTGTGTCCCCCGCCAGGGTTCCGCTGGGGGAATATGAGTAATCGAGCATGAAATCCTCGAATAGCTCTAGAGCTTTGATAGGTTTAATTGTTATCAGCTGAGGTAACGTCAAGGCTGCTTGACCTTCGCTGATATATGCGTCAACGACTTAAATGTACGTTGTAATCCCCTACTGGGGCTTCACGTGGTAACCCCCGTCGGGGATCTACGTTGTAACTCCCGTCGGGGATTCATTTAGGGTAACAACTCGGAGTTTGGCGGCATCAAACCTATACAAGGTATTGCCGGATGTGATTTTTGACACATGAGATCATTGGTAGGGTATACCTCGTGTTCAGGTGACTACCAATGGTTGATGTACAGACTCAAAGTTTCATCTGAGAAGACCAGGATTGTATGCTATTTTGCTCAATCGCGTGGCGTCTTTATTCCTGATTTGACCTTTCTAGTCCGTAAGAACTCCTTTGCAACTCGAATTGGACCAAGCTGGAGCAGTGGGACCACATAGGGGTGCCACATGTGCACCTGCTGCAGCCGTAGGTGAGCCTGCAGCTAACTATGGATGATAAAATTCAGCAGGTTGGTCTCACAAGTCATTTTCAGCTATGTGCGCGAAGGGAAATCCGTGAGCCTCTTTCAGATCTACTGAGTTCGGGCTATTTTTTGCAAATTCTGTCACCGTACAAGTGTTCTACACTATCCTGGTAATGTATGCATGTATTTTTTCTAGTTTTTATCCATTGGATTGTGAGTTATCGCATGAAATGCATCTAAACACATAGTAGTGATTATGTATGCACAAATGACTTGATAAAAAATATTAGACATAGTAAATGTTAGTATTAAACCATGCTGAATATAATGATGTGAAAAAATTTAACATTTTGAGACAGTCAAATTGGCACCTTTTCATGCTATTTTTTTGTCCTATTTGAGGTCCAATGAGCAAAGGTAGAAAGGCAAAGTACTCCTGATATTGAGGTTAACCTTATGCATGTATGATTTTGATTTTTGAAGCATATATTATGTATATGACTTTGGGGTAGGTGTGCTATTGAATGGCCACCTAGACATGCCTATGTGTATGTGGATAGTCCTATTTTCAAAGGGGACTATAGCAAAAAATTTCCAAATGTAGGCATTGGGTAGTCATGCATTTTAACTCTATTGTATGTTAAGGTAAATGCATGCATGCATATAGTCATAAATGCTTTTTAGAAAGCTCCAGGTAAGGAAATACCACACCCTTTCTGAGGTGATTTGGAGACTTGTTTTCCAGATATTTATGGATTCTGATCAGCTGAGCAGTTCCCACAAGACCACTGCTGGCGTACGGCGGAGGGCTTCTGAAGTGCCTCGTCCCCGTTCTGTCAGATAGCCTCGTCGGTTGGTGGAGGCCGTGATTCGTCTTGTCTGGGTAGACGTGCCAGATGTTGAGGACGAGGAGGCGGATATTCCGATTGAGGATCCTGCCCCTACTGCACATGTCCCTCGTAGGGAGCTCCTGAGTATTCAGGTGGTAAACCCAGAGCTGCAGGGTGATTTGAGCAGACATCCATCGATGTATTTGCATGCTAACGAGGTATGGCGTTAGACTTTGATCTTCCTTCTTTCCTATTGATGAGGATTAAAGGGTTCTGATGTTGATCCGCATTTCATGCGTGTTCCAAGTTTACACGACCTCGAGGAATCGGGTTCAACATTCACTCCATGTACCAGCGCTTCATCCTAACTATAGGCGGTAGTGCATGAGTGGGGATTCGGGAATTCTTCTCTATCCTTCCCCGTCATTGTCCTCAGGGTTACCTCGGGCATTATCTCGAGCGATGGTTTCATCGGACTCGGTCACTCCATCTCTTTGGATTGCGGTGATGATGACGCCTATGGATTAGCGATTTATCATAGGTATGGAGTTTGGAGGGGAGCCAGTGCCTTGCATGGCGAATATTACCCCTACTTCCGTTAGATCCTTGTTAGGAGTTCCGGTGGAGGCGCTCAAAGGCAGGACTGTCTGTTCAGGTCCTTTGAGCGTAGATGCTATAAGCGGGCTTTTGATTGAGCCTATGCCTGTTGATGTCAGAATCAGGCATCGTGTTTTACAGCGATTGTTCCTGATGATCATTCGAGGCTGCTTCATAGCAGATAACTCTTCTACGGTGTCTTTCACTTTGATCAGCGCCACACGTGATGTGGACCGTATTGGAGAGTATGATTGGGGCTCCTATACCTTTGCCTATTTCCTCCGAGGCATGCGCATGCGCTCACAGGGTTTGACCGAGGCTTGTCTAGGCTTTTACTCGTTTCTGCTGGTGAGTATTTCTCTTGTCATTTCCCAATTAGAGGTTAAGAGTGTTTATTGATAGCAGATATTTTGCCACTGTGTTGGCAGTTTTGGGCCTATGAGAGGCTCCCGTGCTTGCGTCCTGTGAGTGTGTTAGGTTTAGATACCTATCCACGAGGACGACGATGTCACCATTCTATTTTCTTTGGAGGTACCTATAAATTTAGGCTTCACTCACTCCACCGCCAGACATGCAAATGGAGTTCTTGACACGGTGGCGCCATCACATGGATTCCCTATTCAGGGGAACACTTGACCATCAGTTTTGAGGATGGGTACCCGACTGGAGTCGAGTACTTGATTTCCACGAGGAGAGTTCCTCTCTTCACAGATGGAGACTGGGAGCTCTATTTAGGAGACCGTGCTATTAGGAGCACCACAGGGGAGATCCGTATGCCGATCTTGCCTCCTGTGAGGCGTCATTGGCCTGTATCACAGTCACCCGTCACTGATATCCCATTGTTGGGGATTGACGGTTTTGCATTGTCAGAGGGTCCATGTACCCAGGAGACGTTCCAGCGGTGGTGATCCCCTCGCACCATTAGAGCCCAGTCCCACACCACACAGTTTATAGGGGATATGGTTCCAGAATCATTGATGATGACGGATTGGATAGCTTGTGTCCGAGATCCGAATCATATGACCCAGATTGATAGTTTGACCTGGCAGTTGGACCAGGAACATATATTTATTCGGCATTTGGGCAGTGATCCAGCAAAGGTGGATTCTTTTGTTCCCTCCAGCTCAGGCGCTGGCCCCTCAGATGACCCATTCAGTTTTGCCGACGCAAATCCTCCTCTTTATAGGCCTGACATCCATATTGATAGAGATCCGGTGACTCAGGAGGAGTTACATCAGGTGGACAAGATTGATGATGTGGACATCGACACCTTGGTCTTCTTCTGATGTGTATTCTCGTTATATCTTTTGATAGGCCTCAATTAGATATTGGGTGGCTGTGCCCTATTCTCACTATATCTATTAGTAGTAGGGCGTCTGTGCCCCATTTACCTGTATTTGTAGCTGTACATAGATGATGTATTAGATGATGATATACTTAGGAATGTATGCACAGTTTTTCCATTCCCTATATCATATTGCCATCCATTATCTATTATGCATATATCATGTTATGCATATGTATGTATGTCCAGAGATATTCAGCATTAACCCCTGGATGGTCTTATAACATGGCCCGCACTGATGTCTTCTTCGACAGTTAGCCGTATAGATCATACCCCACCATCATTGGTGGCATTGAGTATGCGATCGTGGTATGATAGCATGTCACCACCGCATAAAGGGTAGAGAGATCGATTCTTTGCGAGATACCATGACTTTATTGATGTTTTAGGTTCCCACAGGGTTTGTAGATGGGATGCTAAAGCATTGGATACCAGATGGGTAGGTTTTCTGATTCGGGACCCACGAGTTGACTCCTACTCTAGAGGAGTATGCACGATTGACGATGCTGCCTTTAGACAGACCTTGTGTGCACCTGGCTTTGGGAGACATGAGTAGATGATTCATGACTCTCACTATATTACAGCGCAGAGTAGTACAGGATGAGCTGACATCTAGCCACGTGATATCCTAGCATTTTCTGTATGACAGATTTGGCTCTGAGGATAGCTATTCACGATATTCCATGGATTTTACCGCACCAAAGGATCATTGGCGCTTGGCCAGGGTTGATGTACTGCTACTATGCATCCTGTCGTATGTCTATATGCCACGATACATGGACGAGATAGACATTGGTGTTATCATGGCTGTGAGAGCTCTTAGAGAGGGTCGTACCATTGTACCTATGATTGTAGCAGAGACCTTGGGGTCAGCATCCTATTGTTGTACTTATCTTATAGGAGTGTTCCCTTGGAGTTCGGTCATGCTGTACGTGTGGTTTATGTCACACTTGAGACCGATTGGTACCCTTAGATGGCATGGATATTGCTTTACCCATGATGTAGCTATGTCATACTCCTTTCAGCCATCGGAGTGTATAGATGCTCTGTCTTGGTCCATATTTTTGGCAGATATCGAAGATCCTTTTAGTATATTGCCGTGTTCGGGGATTAGCTCACCATACAGCTTCATTACTCATGCTCCGGGCATGGACTTCCTCCCTCTGATTGGCTTGAGGCGTGACTACTTATCACCCATTAGCCGTGATGTTACAGTTTTCCCAATTCCAGGACTTTCATCCTTTTGAGGGGGCGGTAGGTCAGCGTTCAGCTTCTCGATATCTCTCAGCAGAGGACCGATCCCGCGTGTATGCTTGTTGGGATCAGCGTGAGAAAGCTTCTTTTTCTGTCAGTCATCCCGGTTGTTCTGCAGAGTATTCCGCATAGATGGAGATAGAGATTTCACCCAGGTTGCCACAAGATTTCTTCCTGATTCTCCCTAATACCAAGATCGCTTTTTGAGATTCAAAGACTTTCGGACAAGACATAAAGCGTAGTCTTCATCTGATGACCTTTGAGAGAGATTAGACTCGATCTATGATGTTGACTGCCCTTGATGGGAGGGACGCAACTCGATTAGTGAGAGACGAGGCATTAGCTCGTAGAGATGCCACTGTTGTTTAGCGGGATGAGGCCAGGTCAGCTAGAGATGCAGTGATAGTTGGGCGGGATAGTGCTATATCTGCCCGGGATGTAGCTGTCACAGATAGTACTGCCGTGAGGTTTCTTACCACTGGCATGATCGCTGAGATGAGCACATATATTGATGATCATATGGTCACCATGCAGATGGCTGCAGATCTGTTGGGTCATGTGGATATTCTTGTACAGGAGACCACAACTTCACCTCCATCTTCTGAGAGGGACGCCATATTGGGCTTATTAGCTCGTATATACCCTGACTTGTAGATGAGCTTGTATTTTCCTACACAGACTAGCTTAGCCATTTTGTCTTATACAGTTTACATTGTATATATCAAACAACATTATATATATGACAGAGAAATATATTTTTGGATCACTTTCCTTTTAGATATGCTTTGCTACGTGCTTTATATTTTGCCTGTCGCTTCAGGGCTTGTGATCTTGATGTATTTTGAATTCCTCCTGGGTGGATGGACATTGAGTTGACTCTGGATAGTTCAGAATGGATCATCGATCTCTGCGTATCCCTACCATCTTTGGTGTCTTGGGACTGGTTTCTGTATGGAAATGTGGAGAGGAGTGTGGCTTTCCTCTCTGAGATTGACCGCACCACAGATGGTCGCCAGTACTTTTATTTAGGAGAAGCCTAGTTAATTCCATCTCTTATGGATTGGTGTTGCTCATCAAGGTATGACTGCAACTTAGATGGTCGCCGAATCTCCTATTTGGGAAGAGTTCAGGTAATTCCATCCCTTTGGTCTGAAGCCGAATGAAATGTAGTGGATTGATGTATGATCCCAGTACCAGTTGACAAGGGTTTGTGTTTTGGTAGGGGGTATGACCGAACCATGAATGGCTGCCTACGTACTCCTATTGAGGAGGAGATCAGGTCTGCGTAGTTCGAACCTGGTGCAAGAGGTTCAACGATGTGAATGGTAGCTGTGGCACCCCCAAATCCGGGTATCTTCCAACCTGACAGATGGTGCTATATTGTACAACATTCATACATTCATTCAATTGAAAAGTCTCAAAGAATGAACATAACTTCTATATATTTAAAGTAATATTTACATTTCCCAAGTTCTAAACCCGTTGCAAAAGGTTCTTTGTCATAATATCGTTAAATTACAACAATAGACCTATCTTATTACAAAGGCGACTTAGTAATCGCCTTAGCTTTTCCTTTATCCTTTTTAGATCCTTGGGGACGTTCGATTTTAAATTGCATTCATATGGTTCAAGCAAGAGTGAGCATAACTAGCTCAACAAGTATAACAATTTAATAACAACATGCTTGACACATATAAATCGTATATCTTCGATAACTAAACAATAGTTATGAAGTACTATTGATAATTCAAAATAGAACTTCATCTTTTCTTTCAAAATGTTTTACAATAACAACAGTATTTAATAAAACATTTACTCTGGTCAGAGACCTCGAGTATTCATTCATTATTGGAAAAGGTCAACCCGGAAGCAAGTCCGTAAGCCCGATATCACTTACGAGCACTTCTAGTTGATCAGCCTATTGTACTCTATGTTGATCAACACTACATCCATTAAACATATGCACGTTTAAGCATTTGGCATCCTCACGTGCCTGTCGTTTTACCGACAAAATATTTGTTTAAAATTTCAGTCTTCTTTTGAAAACCATATCAAGTAGTTGACAAAAGATAGCAACATTTGATAATACATGAATAGATTATCAATTCATCAAGTCTAGCCAAAGGAATTGGCTTCAACTTCATCATACTTCAATTCATGCGAAAGAATACATGAATCTAAAAAATTGTTCAGATTGAACTGAGACAAGAGTTATAATACTTGCCTTTAGCGTCTGCTACGGTAAATTAACTTTATGTTCAAGTCGTTCAAGTCTCTACAATACATGATCACATAATGCCTTACATTAGGTTACATATAATTGTGTATGTATATGACTATATCATACTCTTTATTTCAATCTAATTGTGTATTAGATTCATTTAATATTCGTTCCGGTTTATCATTATGCTTGCATTATACTTGACTAGGTTATCTCAACCTTTATACATGATCCTTAAGGTTTAATAATGTTTAATCAATGTTACATTACCTTCCTTAAGTTATGTTTACTTCCATTTCTTTTTTTTATACTTAGAAAATTTCATAACTATCTTCGTTTCGAGATCAGTACTGCATGCCATTTTTATACTCTACATCTCGTCTTTGCTTAAGTGAGCTTAATGTATAATCGTCCGGACTTGGCGTTGCTGACATTTGAGTCCTTACTTAATGGTCGTCTTCTGCCATACCACTCTCCGAAGGATTTTGTCATTTGTTCATGTAATATGCTGCTTTACCACTTATTGAACTAAGGTTTGCGCATTCGGTGAACTCTTGCGATGAGGCTCGATTCTTGTTTTCATGCATTCACGTGTCTTTTTTTACTAGGGTTGGCACATGGCGCTTTTTGTGCACCGAGATATCAATTTCAGTTTTGAAATTTTGTGAACTTCCCGGACGCATAACTTCTTCGTTATAAGTCTGAATTGGCTCGTTCAAAAGCTTACGGTTCAAAAATTACGTACTCTGCATGACTATTCAAGAATTTTATCTATTTGACTTCGTTTGCTAAAAATTCACCTATTGGTTCATTTTTAATGTAAACGATAAATGTTCGTGAACGTTCAACGCGCGTTTCTTCGTTCTAAGTCGGAATCCGGTCATTTTCGAGTCCGCAATTCTTAAATGCCAATTATGACTTGTCTTTATTAGAAAAAAATGGTTTCATGATCAAACATAAAATTTGACTTCCATTCCGAGAATTTTACGTATTCGACGATTATCGTCCAATCGTGCAAATTCTGGCAATTCTTCCTTCTTATGATTTGTTCAACATTACAAATGAACTTCATTCATCATGTGAACATTTTAACATCCTTAATACAACAACTTATATTCATTGTTGGATTTTTGGACTTATTCTTCAAGAGCTTATAACTTGTCATTTATAAACTACTTAAGATTTCATCGTTAATGACTTATGACAATTAAAGTTTCTTAATCATCATTTCTTATATGTTCTTAACATATAACTTAACTTGGGTATACATGATACATATGCTCATATAAATTCTTTTACCTTCATATCATTTCTCTTAATAAACTTCTTACAAGTTCATATTATTTTCACATAAGTTTCTAACTTATGCTAGCTTAAATGACTTATTACCAACTTAATTGGATTAAGTTCATTACTTATTCATTCATGTTTCTTAATCCAACTTTTCTTATCATCCTATCATGAATAGAGATAGAAGATAATTGGAGAAGAAGTCTTACTCTTTTGTTATCTTGGTAAGTAGCTTGCTTCTTCTTCTTAGCTTATGGAAATGACTTATTGCTAGCTTATTCTCTCTAACACTTAAGCACTTTAGAAGTGTTGGATTATTTGATCAACCAACAAATGACTAGCAAAGCTCTTCTATTTATAGACTTTCCAAGGTTAGGGTAGTTTGGTCTTTAAAACATCCCACCTCCTTAAGCCACCTCCTTATTATTCATTACTTGCTAGCCACTCTCTTATCTCTTACTTGGCCATTAATTCAAAGTCTTGGTCAATACTCCTAACTTGGTCACCACATCACTTGGTCACCACATATCTTGCTCATCACACATTACTTGGCCATTACATTACTTGGTCAACCATATTAATATGGTTTGCCCCATGGATCATACCACTCACAAATTCCATCTAGGACTTACATTAAATAAATCCTTGGGCTTTACTTTAACAAACACTAATTGGTTCATTAATTCATTAGTTGGGCTTCTCTCTCTAATTCACTTGGACTTGTATATAATTGTTTACCAATCATCCAAGTCCATTAACATTTCTTAATACATATTGTTGATGTATTATTTTCGTATTCTAATTCTTATAGAATTTATATACGGTATTTCATCCTTCATACAAACTCGTATAATACTTCATATTATACTCGTTTTCATTACTTCGTACAATACCAAGTGTCATACACATATTACTTATTCTTTAACACTTTGCTTTACTTAATGTTTATAATTTAAGTCCACAAACGAATTATTACTTTTTCCATAACTAGATTTTTATTACATAATCCATCTTACCTTGTTATTCCATCATTGCGTATTTCTCGGAATCTCAAAATTATATCCCGAAAGCAAATCTTGATGAATAGTGTTTTTCAAAAATTTCTGGAAAACTTTTATTTTCGTCTTGGAAATTCAAACACTTTAATTCATCCACGTAGCCCAATACTACGATATTCTAACATCAATAGGTTATACTGACAACCATCTTGATAACACATGGAATATGATTTTATTATTATTTAACTTAATAAAATCATTTTACAATAAGATCCGTATTTCTCGGTCATTATATTCTTCCCCCCTTATAAAGATTCTGTCCCCAAAATCTTGTCTTACTTTAATCAAATAGGTGAGGAAAATTTTTCTTCATCTTTTCTTCTAGTTCCCACGTTGCTTCTTCAGCGTCGTGGTTCTTCAATAATACTTTTACTGATGGTATTACCTTGTTCCTCAGAACTTGTTCCTTTCTATCAATGATCTGCATCGGCGACTCTTCATATGATAAGTCTTTCTCGATATGAATCGGCTCATACTCGATTACATGCTTATAGTCCCAACTTATATGGACGTAATATGAATCGTGAAACACGTTATGTATTCATTCTAGAGTGCGGAGGTAATGCTATCATATCTATTTACCTCTCCCACTCGTTTTAATACTTCAAAAGGTCCTATAAACCTTGGACTTAACTTTCCCTTCTTTCCAAAGCGTATCTTTCCTTTCCAGGGAGATACCTTTAGAAACACATACGAGCCCACCTCAAACTCTCGACTTAGTCTATGTGAGTCCGCATACTTCTTCTATCTGTCCTCAGCTATGACGAGACGCATCCAAATTAACTTTATCACATCCGCTGTCTGCTGCACCAATTCTGGTCCTAGCATCCGGCGTTCTCCCACCTCATCCTAACATAAAGGTGTTCTACACTTTCTCCCATACAAAGCTTCATACGGCGGCATGTCTATGCTTGCATGATAACTGTTGTTATATGCAAAACTCTACTAGTGATAGGTGATCATCCCAACTACCCTTGAAATCCATGACACAAGACCTCAACATGTCTTCTAACGTCTGAATTGTTCTTTCGCTCTACCCATCAGTTTGTGGATGATAAGCCGTGCTTAACCTCAGCTGTGTTCCCAACTGCTCTTGCAAACTCCTCCAAAAGTTCGATGTGAATCGTGGATCACGATCTGACACAATCGATACCGGTACTCCATGTTTGGAAATGATTTTCTTAACATAAAGTTTAGCTAACTGGTCTAAGTTATACTTGACCCTAATTGGCAAAAAGTGAGCCAACTTCGTCAACCGGTCCACTATTACCCAAATTGAATCGTACCCTTTTTGCGTCGTCGGAAGTCCCACCACGAAGTCAATTGTGATATGCTCCCACTTCCATTCTGGAATCTCCAATGGCCGTAATAAAAACCATTTGGGTCGTTGATGTTCGACTTAACTTTTGACAAGTTAAGCTCCTACTCACATACTCTCTATTTCTCTCTTCATGTTTGGCCACCAAAAACTCTATCGAAGGTCCTGATACATCTTAGTGCTACCAGGATGTATCGAGTACCTCGAACTATGAGCTTCTTGTAACACTTGCTCCTTTAATTCCGTCTCATTCGGAATCCAAATTTTTCCCTCAAATCTTAATAATCCCTCATTATCAAGACTATACTTAACCTCTTCCTTCTCCGGATAACCGCTTCTTCATTTGGTTACACTCATCCATCTTGAGTTGTACCTCTTTGACCCTTTCTCGATGGTGGTAGATTGCATCTCCGTCATGCAAAGAGTAACTTTGCTCGAATCACTCGGCATCTTCACTTCTATTTCCATCCTAGCCATCTCTACATTTATTAACTCATTTTGAGTAGTTAACATAGACAACTTTTCCCGACCCTTCCTACTTAAGGCGTCGAAAACTACATTAGCTTTTCGGGGTGATCTGAGTTTCACAATCATAATCCTTTATCAACTCTAGCCATCTTCTCTGTCTCATATTCAACTCCTTTTGGTGAAGATATACTTTAGACTTTTATGGTCCAGTATATCTCACATTTATCCCCATAAAGATAATGTCTCCATATCTTTAGAGCAAAACACTCATGGCCAGTTCAGGATCATGAGTAGGGTAAACTTTCTCATAATCCTTCAATCTTAGAGATGCATCTGCAATGACTTTGCCATCTTTGCATAAGCACACAACCAAGTCCTCTATCTGAAGCATCACTATACACTACAAAATTTCCGTGTGTCATCAGCGATGACAAAGCAGAGCTTCACTTAATCTCTTCTTGAGTTTCTTGAAAATTGTCTTCACATTTATCCGTCCATACGTATTTCATCGTCTTCCTTTGTTAAGTTAGTCAACGAGGTAGCTATCTTGAAAAATCTTGGATAAATCTTGATAGTACCTGCTAACCCTAGAAACTCCGCACCTCGATCGGCGTTTTTGGTTGTTCCCAATTCATTACTGCTTCCACCTTCGCTGGATCCACTGAAATCCCCTCTTGGTCAATGACATGACCTAAAAAATGCACCTTTTCCAGTCAAAATTCACATTTGGTGAATTTCGCATATAACTTCTCCTTTTTAGTGTCTCCAACACTAATCTTAAGTGTTCGGCATGATCTTCTGGCGTCTTAGAATAGACTAGAATATCATCGATAAACACCACGACGAACTTGTCCAAATATAGTTTGAACACTCTGTCCATCATATCCATAAATGCAACTGGTGCGTTCGTCAACCCAAATGACATCACCAGAAACTCGTAATGACCATATTGAGTCCTGAATGCAGTCTTTGGTACATCTTCCTTCCTAACCTTCAACTGATGATACCCCGTCCGCAAATCTATTTTAGAAAAATACTTTTCCCCTTTCAATTGATCAAAGAGATCATCGATCCTGGGCAATGGGTATTTATTCTTTATCGTTAACTTGTTCAACTCCCGATAGTCGATACAAAGCCTTAACGATCCGTCTTTCTTCTTGACAAACAACACCGGGTCTCCCCACGGAGAAACACTTGATTGAATGTACTTCTTATCCAATAGTTCCTGTAACTGAACCATTAGTTCTTTCATTTCCACACCGTGCCATACGATGCGGTGCCCTTGAGGCGGTGTCGTTCTCGGCACATTGTCTATCATCAAATTCGATCTCCCTATCCGTGATGAAACCCGTAACTCACTTGGAAATACATCCATGAATTCGTTTACTATAGGTATTTGTTCCATGGTTGCTCCCACTCTCTGGGTATCAACAACATGGCATTAACCTACAGTTTTCTAGTTTGTGTCATCGTAAAAAGGCAACACGGACGTCCCGACAATTTACTACTGTAAAAATACTACAGGAGGTTGCTTCAACGTCTGATGCTCACACATTTCTTTTGGCAATCTATAATTTCCCCATGGTTAATCAACCAATCCATCCAGAGAATTATGTCGAATTCTCCTAACTTTATCGGTATTAAATCTCTGAGATAACTTACAACCACGTACTTCTCTGTGAACAACTCCTATGAATATCTTCAACAGAATTATCTCTTCGTTTTCTACCTTAATGTTCAAAGGTATAGGCAATTTTTGGAAATAATTCTAATCGTCTAGCAAAATCACATGCTATAAACGAACAAGTAGCACCCGAATCAAATAAAAACTTATGCATTCATTTATATTGTTGATCGGAATAATACCAACAACTACATCCCCTGATGCCACCGCATCTTGGATCGTCGTATATAAAAGTGCGGGGCCATTGATTTTCCATTGAAATTTGGACCACTAATAGCTAACTTCCCGCTATTAGGTCCCTTATTTCCTTCTATCCCTTCTTGGGCGGTTCTTTGCTATGTGGTGGTTGATCCACATACAAAGCATCCGTGATTCTTCTTGGATTGGGACGAGTTAGGTAAAATGTGCCCTTCACATCCACAATTAAAACTATCTTGCCTTACCTTTGAGATGACTCTAAGTGAGTCTTCCCATGAGTTTCTGAGCCTCCATCCTCCTCTTGGAGTCCCTTTGTTTAACTCTCTGGTATTTCCAGAGTTAAAGCCCTTCCTCTTCGGCCGTCGCCACTTCCACTTTGGCTCCCTCGATCTTGGTTCCTCCATCAAACCACGCCTTTGGTCTTCTTATCTTTGTGTAATGCTTGGCTAAGAGCCTCATTCCCACCTTCGGCAATTATTGCCTTTTCTAGTATGGTTCCAAAGGAAGTACTTTGGAACACAGAGATTCGGCTATAGAGCCGGGGTTTCAAGCCACCTTTGAACCTTCTAGCCTTTCTCACTTGATGTCCACTTGATGTGGAAGCGAATCGTGCCAATTCATTAAACTTGGCAGCATACTGGGGAACTATCATATCCCTTGTCTCAATTCTAGAAACCTCATCTCCATCCTCCCTTGCATACTCGTGGGAAAATAGTTCTCGAAGAAAATCTCCTTGAACCTCTCCCACGTTAGGTTCCCTATATCGGCCCTAGCCTGGTTTGCCTCCCACCAGAAGTTGGCCTCTCCTTTCATCAAATAGGTTGCAAAGGCAACCTTTTGACCCTCCTCAACATTTGCTATTACAAATGCTTTCTCGATTTCTTTTACCCATGTCTGGGCTTCTATAGGGTCCGTAGTTCCCTTGAACTCCGGCAGACCTACACTTTTGAAATCCTTAAAAGTAGTAGCTCGTATTATTCTAGGAATTACGGGTACATTAGCCCCTGTTCTATTAAATGCAGCTATTAAAAGATTAACGAACTCCTGTATTGGATTAACCGGACCACCCTCCGGTTGGTTAACATTAGCGCCCTGATTTTGTTGTCTCCTTCTTGGCGGCATTTTGCTATTAAGAAAACAACACATCATTATTACTTTATTCTTGTTGGTTTGTTATTATTTGTAATAAAACAACAACTCATACTCATTACTTAACATATTTCATAAAAAGATTTATATTGATTCATAACTTGTAGTATAACACTACATTGTTTACATTACTCAGCCTTAAGCTGATTACATTTCCATCCATGATTACTTTCCAAAAATTGGGATTTACAAAAGACTACCCTTTGTTATACAAAAGAGGGTTTTACGTCACTACTAGATACATAATATTTACATATCTATTCTACTCTAGCTATTGCTAGATTACATCTGTCGTAAGGCATTCTCAAAATCTGCTGCAGCGGCCCGCAAGTGATAATATCTCTCTTGATGGTATGGCAGGAATTGCATCTCTGCTTCTACCTGATATCCAGCTACCTGTTGCTGGAAATCTACATGAGAACTCCTATGAATATAGGACATCCTCTCCAACTTCAGCTTCTTAGTCTTTAGCTCCTCTTTGAGCTCAAAGACTTCTCCTCTCAAATCTCGGACTTTGTCCATAGCTAGGACTCTATCATTGTGCTCCTCTTCCCACATTCCTCCCATACTAGTCTTGTCCTCACGGACAGCTCGGAGTTCCTTTTAACTCCTTAACCTCTTGGCAGTAATGGACATTCCTATCCAATATCGACATAAATAAACCTTTTTCATTGATTCCCCTGTGGTGGAACATTTCCTCTCATGGGTGGAACTCGGTCAAAAGACATCACGTCCACCTCCTCCTCCAACATGCCATCAAATATGGACATGTAGTCTAAGTCGTCTGAGTCTCCTGACTCGATGGTCACCAACTCTGGTTCTACGACTATGGGATTTGGTAGTATCTCTACCCGATTAACTGAATCCTCGCTTACTACATGTATATCTCTATACATATCATTTTCTCCTGACATATACAATAAAACAATATAGTTTGATTAGTACAGGTCAGTAAAATAATAAAAATACATAACATAATATAATGCATTTTTATAAGGTTACTTTCCATCTTTTACTTCTTTATTCTTTCATAAGGTTATGACTTAAGGTTCTACTTTCCCCCCTTAAGTTTTATAACCTAGGCTTTGATACCAACTTGTAGCGCCCCCAAATCCGAGTATCTTCCAACCTAATAAATGGTACTATACTGTACAACATTCATACATTCATTCAATTGAAAAGTCTCAAAGAACGAACATAACTTCTATATATTTAAAGTAATATTTACATTTCCCAAGTTCTAAACCCGTTACAAAAGGTTCTTTGTCATAATATCAGTTAAATTACAACAATAGACCTATACTATTACAAGACAGCTTAGTAATCTGCCTTAGCTTTTCCTTTATCCTTTTTCGATCCTTCGGGACGTTCAGTCTTAGCTGCATTCATATGGTTCAAGCAAGAGTGAGCATAACTAGCTCAGCAAGTATAACAATTTAATAACAACATGCTTGACACATACAAATCGTATATCTTCGATAACTGAACAATAGTTATGAAGTACTATTGATAATTCAAAATAGCACTTCATCTTTTCTTTCAAAATGTTTTACAATAACAACAGTATTTAGTAAAACATTCACTCCGGTCAAAGACCTCGAGTATTCATTCTTTATTGGAAAAGGACAACCCGGAAGCAAGTTCGTAAGCCCGATATCACTTACGAGCACTTCTAGGTGATCAGCCTATTGTACTCTATGTTGATCAACACTACATCCATTAAACGTATGCACGTTTAAGCATTTGGAAACCTCACGTGCTGTCGTTTCTGAAAAAAATATTTGTTTAACATTTCAGTCTTCTTTTGAAAACCATATCAAGTAGTTGGCAAAAGATAACAACATTTGATAATACATGAATAGATTATCAATTCATCAAGTCTAGCCAAAGGAATTGGCTTCAACTTCATCATACTTAAATTCATGCGAAAGAATACATGAATCTCAAAAACTTGTTCAGATTGAACTGAGACAAGAGTTAGAATACTTGCCTTTAGTGTCTGCTACGATAAATTAACTTTATGTTCAAGTCGTTCAAGTCTCTACAATACATGATCAAATAATGCCTTACATTAGGTCACATATAACCAAGTATGTATATGACTATATCATACTCTTTATTTCAATCTAATTGTGTATTAGATTCATTTAATATTCGTTCCGGTTTATCATTATGCTTGCATTATACTTGACTAGGTTATCTCAACCTTTATACATGATCCTTAAAGTTTAACAATGTTTAATCAATGTTACATTACCTTCCTTAAGTTATGTTTACTTCCATTTCTTTTCTTTATACTTAGAAAATTTCATTACTATCTTCGTTTCGAGATCGGGGCATGGGCTTTTTATTTTTATACTCTACATCTCGTGTTTGCGGCCATGAGCTCTTAATGTATAACCGTGTCCGGACTTGGCTTTGCTGGCGAGTCTTTACTTAATGGGTTTGCATTTCTTGCCACACTCTGAGGAGATTTTATCATTTGTTCATGGCTGGCTGTATTTCACTTATTGAACTAAGGTTCACGCTGCGGCGAACTCTTGCATGATGAGGCTCGATTCTTTGATTCTCGCTGCAGTAGCGCGGGTCTTTTACCTAGGGTTGGCGCCAGTAGCTGACTCATCACCGAATATCAATTTCGATTTTAAAATTTTGTGAACTTCCTAGGACGCATAACTTCTTCATTATAAGTCCGAATTGGCTCATTCAAAAGCCTACGGTTCACAAATTACGTACTCTACATGACCATTCAAAATTTTATCTATTTGACTTCTTTTGCTAAAATTCACCTATTGGTTCATTTTTAACGTAAGCGATAAACGTTAAATGAGCGTTCAACGCTTTCGTTCTTCGTTCTAAGTTTAATCCGGTCATTTTCGAGTCCGCAACTCTTAAATGCCAATTATAACTTGTCTTTATTTGAAAATAATGGTTTCATGATCAAACATAAAATTTGACTTCCATTCCGAGAATTTTACGTATTCGACGATTATCGTCGATCGTGCAAATTAAATGATTCTTCCTTCTTATGATTTGTTCAACATTACAAATGAACTTCCATTCATCATGTGAACATTTTAACATCCTTAATACAACAACTTATATTCATTGTTGGATTTTGGACTTATTCTTCAAGAGCTTATAACTTGTCAATTATAAACTACTTAAGATTTTATTATTAATGACTTATGACAATTAAAGTTTCTTAAACATCATTTCTTATATGTTCTTAACATATAACTTAACTTAGGTATACATGATACATATGATCATATAAATTCTTTTACCTTCATATCATTTCTCTTAATAAAATTCTTACAAGTTCATATTATTTTCACATAAGTTTATAACTTATGCTAGCTTAAATGACTTATTACCAACTTAATTGGCTTAAGTTCATTACTTACTCATTCATGTTTCTTAATCCACTTTTTCTTATCATCCTATCATGAATAGAGATAGAAGATAATTGGAAGAAGTCTTACTCTTTTGTTGTCTTTGTAAGTAGCTTGCTTCTTCTTCTTAGCTTATGGAAATGACTTATTGCTAGCTTATTCTCTCTAACACTTAAGCACTTTAGAAGTGTTGGATTATTTGATCAACCAACAAATGACTAGCAAAGCTCTTCTATTTATAGACTTTCCAAGGTTAGGGTAGTTTGGTCTTTAAAACATCCCACCTCCTTAAGCCACCTCCTTATTATTCATTACTTGCTAGCCACTCTCTTATCTCTTACTTGGCCATTAATTCAAAGTCTTGGTCAATACTCTAACTTGGTCACCACATCACTTGGTCACCACATATCTTTGCTCATCACACATTACTTGGATTACATTACATTACTTGGTCAACCATATTAATATGGTTTGCCCCATGGATCATACCACTCACAAATTCCATCTAGGACTTACATTAAATAAATCCTTGGGCTTTACTTTAACAAACACTAATTGGTTCATTAATTCATTAGTTGGGCTTCTCTCTCTAATTCACTTGGACTTGTATATAATTGTTTACCAATCATCCAAGTCCATTAACATTTCTTAATACATATTGTTGATGTATTATTTTCGTATTCTAATTCTTATAGAATTTATATACGGTATTTCATCCTTCATACAAACTCATATAATACTTCATATTATACTCGTTTTCATTACTTAAATACAATACCAAGTGTCATACATATTATTACTTATTCTTTAACACTTTGCTTTACTTAATGTTTATAATTTAAGTCCATGGCGAATTATTACATTTTCCATAACTAGATTTTTATTACATAATCCATCTTACCTTGTTATTCCATCATTACGTATTTCTCGGAATCTCAAAATTATATCCCGAGCAAATACCGATGAATAGTGTTTTTCGAAAAATTTCTCGAAAAACTTTTATTTTCGTCTTGGAAATTCAAACACTTTAATTCATCCACGTAGCCCAAATACTACGATATTCTAACATCAATAGGTTATACAATGACAACCATCTTGATAACACATGGAATATGATTTTATTATTATTTAACTTAATAAAATCATTTTACAATAAGATCCTTATTTCTCGGTCGTTACAGTAGCAATGGTGTAGGAATGTTTTTGTAAGGGTAGAAATGTTTTTGTTGTTTTTGTTTTATTGCAACCGGGCCATATGAAATGGTTGCCTACATACTCCTATTGAAGAGGAGATCAGGTCGACGTAGTTTGCCCCTCAGGGCGAGATGAAAAGCATAATCCCGTGTGCAGGTCAGAGTGCGGGGAGGAGAAAGTTTAATCCCAGGTTGAGGATAAACTGCAGGTAAAAAGTTTGATCCCATTTATGGGTAGCCAAACTGCAAGCGCGAGAGGTTCAATCCGCGGTGGGATGACCTAAGTCGTAGGAACGCAAAGGAGAGTCAGGCTGCTGGCCTGAAAAGTATGTTTCCCTGAAGGGCAAAGTGTGGAAAAGTTGTATGTGGTAAAGGGTTAAAGAACCTGAATGACTGGTGATATGATGGTCCAACACCAGGGTGTTTGCTGGTTACTTCAGACATAATACCGTTTTACGACGTCTGAGTTAATGAGTTATGGAAATTCATCACCGTCCATTTCTTGTAATCTGAGAGCGCCTCTTGTCAATACTTCTTTGACAATAAACGGGCCTTCCCAGTTAGGAGCGAATTTTCCCTTAGATTGATCTTGGTTGTCAAGGATCTTCTTCAAAACCAAGTCATGTTGTTTAAACTATCGTAACCGAACTTTTTTGTTGTAGGATCTGGAGATCCTTTGTTGATATAACTGACCATGGAAGATAGCCACGGTTCGCCTTTCGTCTATTAAAGACAATTGGTGATACTTGTCTTGTACCCATTGGTCTTCATCCAGCTGAGCGTCTATCAACACTCTGAGGGATTCCATTTCAACTTCTATGGGGAGTACTGCTTCCATCCCATAGGTTAATGCGTAGGGGGTTGCCCCAGTGGAAGTGCGCATTGAGGTTCTATAGGCTAACAGAGTCAGAGGCAATAGGTCAGGCCAATCTTTGTGGTTGGTAAACATCTTTTGCATAATCTTCTTGATGTTTTTGTTAGCCACTTCAACAGTACCGTTCATCTTTGGATGATATATGACAGAGTTGAGATGTTTGATGTAGAATTTACTACATAATTCTTCAATCATTTTGTTGTTAAGGATCTTGGCATTGTCTGACACAATCACCTCTGGTTGTCCGTATCGACAAACGACATTGTTTTTGATGAAAGTAATGATGACTTCTTTGGTAACCCTGGGGAAGAAGGCTGCTTCTACCCACTTGGTGAAGTAGTCGATCATGGTGAAGATAAACCGATGACCATTACTGGATTTAGGCTCAATGGGCCCGATAACGTCCATTCCCCACATTGAGAAGGGCCAAGGTGAACTCATATTGTGAAGTTCCTTTGGAGGGGCGTGTATAGCATTCCCATGAATCTAGCACTGATAGCATCTCCTGACATGGTCATCGCAATCAACTTTGAGAGATAGCCAATAATGTCCCGTCCTGAGGACTTTCTTGACAAAGAGGGGGCCACTCATGTGGGGGCCACAGACTCCGCCATGGATTTCATCCATAAGCCTTTGGGCTTGATCTTTATCTAAACATCTGAGGAGACCTGTTCCTGCATCTCTTTTATAGAGCGCATCTCCACTCAGGTAGAATTTCATAGCAAATTAATGGATCCGCCTTTTCTCAGTCGGGCTCGCCTCAGTGGGTATAGATCCATCTCGCAGATATTCCATGATATGCTGATACCAAGGATGTTGGATGGGAGGTAGCTCATCTGATACTTCTCCAATGTAATTCCCATAGGCTGGGGACTTGTGCAGGGAAATAATGACGCTTCGCAAATGTTCCTTATCTGATATATGAATCAAGGAGGACAAAGTTGCTAACACATCCGTAAAGTTATTCCTATTACGAGGAATGTGTAGAAAGGAGATTTCTTCAAATTCCAAAGCCATTTTCAAAACCTGCCGATGGTAGGGCAGCAAATGTAGTTCCTTGGTTTGATAGATTCTGGTGGATTGCCTGATTACCAACTCCGAATCTCCAAAGACAGTTAAACGCCTGATGCCTATGGAACAGGCAAGTTTTAGCCCCATGAGATGACCTTTCATACTCAAATAGTATTGTTGGTGTTTGACAAACCGTAATTTGTGACGACGGATACTACTCCCGTCTAAGATACTAGAATTGCTCCAGCTCCAGAACCTTCCATATTAACGTGTATCGTACTGATGGTGTTGCTACACTGTCATTACTCCTTCATCGGGAAAGTATGTTTCCAAGGGTTCAAAATCCCCTGAAGGTGCGGCGGCTAGTTGATCCGCAATTCCTTGACCTTTAATGGACTTTTGAGTCACATATATGATGTCAAATTATTGCAGGATCAACTGCCATCTGGACAGCCGACAATTTAACATGGGTTTGTTGAACACGTACTTGAGAGGATCCATGCGGGATATGAGATGGGTTGTGTGACCATGGAGGTAATGTTGTAACCTCATGGAAGCCCATGCTAAAGCATAACACGTCTTTTTGATTTGATTGTACTTATGTTCACTGCTGCTGAACCTCTTGCTGAGGTAATAGATAGCTCGTTCTTGGCCTCTAACGTCTTTCTGTCCCAACATGCAACCCATGGCATTGTCACTTATGGACAGGTACATGAAAAAGGGAACATCATCCCTGGGTGGTACCAACACAGGAGCTTTGACTAGCTGTTCTTTAATTGTAAGGAAGGCATTCTGACACTCATCATTCCATTTCATGGAGGAGTTTTTCCTTAATAGCTTGAAGATTGGCTCACAGGTTGCTGTGAGTTGAGAGATAAACCTGCTAATGAAGTTGATTCTTCCCAAAAATCCACGTATTTCCTTCTTTATTTGAGGAATGGGCATTTTTGTGATGGCTTGGATTTTGGCAAGATCCAGCTCAATCCCTTTGTGGCTGACTAGAAATCCTAGCAACTTGCCTGATTTAACGCCAAAGGCATATTTAGCTGGATTTAACTTCAAGTTATACTTACGCAACCTGTTGAATAGCTTTCTGAGATGATCTAGATGGTCATCCTCCTTCCGGGACTTGACAATGATGTCATCCACGTAGATCTCAATCTCTTTGTGCATTAAGTCGTGGAAAAGAGCCATCATAGCTCGTTGATAGGTGGCTCCAGCATTGATGAGGCTGATTGACAACCGTCTATAGCAAAAGGTTCCCCAAGGCGTGAAGAAAGTAGTTTTCTCATGATCTTCCTCAGCAACCATGATCTGATGGTACCCCGCAAAGCAATCAGCAAAGGAGTACATGTCGTATTGCGCAGTATTGTTAATGAAAATGTGGATAAATGGCAAGGGAAAGCTATCTTTTAAGCAAGCTTTGTTCAAGTCCCGGTAATCCACGCAAACTCGCACCTTCCCTCCAGGTTTAGGTATGGGTACAATGTTGGATATCCACTTAGGATATGTAGACACCATGATGATGCTAGCTTGAAATTGTTTCACAATTTCTTCTTTCACCTTTAAATTCCACTCAGGTTTCAATCGCCTGAGCTTTTGCTTGACTGTCTTAAATCCCTCTTTAATGGGAAGGCGATGAAGGACATTGTCAGTGGACAAACCCACCATGTCTTCATGAGACCATGCAAACACATCCTGGAATTGGGTTAATAACGTAACCATGTCATTCCATCGGTTTGGGGTAAGGTCTGAACCAATCTGGATTAACTTAGGACTTTCTAAGGTTCCGAGATCAAGGTTGGGTTTGGGTTTGTCTTTGACCTATTCTTAAATTTCTGGAGGCACCTCAATGTCATCCTGTATATCCATCAAGGCGGAATTAATCTCTACATCAAAGGTATAATCCTTGTGGAGAAGAGGCACTGTATCAGCAAGTACATGCACATCTAAATTCAGAGTCCTAAAACAAAATATGCTTTCACTTAGTATATATGAAATGTGTTGATCATACACAGTGTTAGCATATACTGGCAAAATAAACCGCTAATCTTGTATAAAAAAAGTAAGCAGTTATTATATCTCTGAGGCGAAAAGAGTTTCTACCGCTTTACCTCGACGACCAATGCAAGGAATGCTTTTCCAATTGGCAAGGGCAAAGTTCGGGTGGACCTCAGTGAGGGAGGGATTGTCATCATCCTCCCTATCCCGAATGATGGCCATTACATCTGGGCAATCATCGTCTGAGGTGTATCTGTTTGTATGTTCATCATGAACGATGATGCGTATGCCTGACATCATCCGGATGACGTCTTGCTTGATTCTTCGTTCCTCCTCTTCCACTGCAGGATTTGGAACAAAGACTTCTTTCTCCTTTACCGGCACCGGCTTGGGAAATAATATAGCCATTACATTGGCTGGTACCTTTACAGGGGGTTGTGTGGACTCAGAGTTTGAAGGCAAAGATAAACGCCATACGGGTTGAAGTCAAGGAATCTGGCGATGCTTTTGAGGATCCCTATGACTAGAATCGGCGAAATAGCCTAGTCCAAATTATTACTGATTTGCTTGTTAATCGAATTGGGTATTTGATACCTCGAAATCTTTACCCAACCTTGTCCCAGTTTATGACCCAATGACATCATTTCTTGAGTAGCCGACATTACCTCGGCAGAAATCTTGGGTTCGGGCAATGGCGTTCCAATAGCATGGTATTGGGTATTGCTTATTTCCAAAGCATGAAAACTTATTGGCTCAACGTCTGCATTGGCATTGATGAATGGTATGTCTCCGTGCTGAGGACATTCTGGTTCAGCGTTGACCGTGACCAGACTATTGATGATAATGTATTTCAACCACAGAAGAGTGGAGGGACCTTGTCGTCATGTGAATCCATGGTCGTCCCAAGAGCAAGTTGTATCCCGAATCTATCTTGAGCACATGGAAAGATACGCAGAATGTACGAGGACCAATTTCGATTGGCGATTCGATTACTCGAATAGAATTCTCAAGGGCTCCATCAAAAGCTTTGATGATTGTATGGCTACTCCGAATTCTGTTGAGATTGATATTTATCTTCACCAAGGTAGCATATGGACAGATATTTAGAGAGGAACCTCCATCTATCAATACTCTAGCTAGCATGTATCCGACCGTCGGTATGTCATCATCAGTGAAGGATATCACATTGTTGTTGAAAATGTGATCAACCATATGTTGAAATTTTTCCGTATCAACTGATGTTAGTAGATAGGCTTCTTCTAAAACCTTCAACAAGACCTTCCGGTGATTCTCGGAAGTTAGGACCAAGTCCAAAATTGATATTTATTGTGGAGCTTCCTTTAAGCTTAAAACCACCGTGGCTTCGTTATGACCCATAGTGCGGAGGAACTTTTCAATTTTCTCCATGGGTATTTTTCCCTTTGATTTGATGGTAGGCTTCATTACCCGTTGGGGAAGATACAGTGGATTTTCCTTCGACACTTTAGCAGTCGTATGTGAGGTGGATCCTTCACCTTCTCCATAATTCCACGAAACTTTGCGCAAGCTAACAATAGGATATTGTGCTCTGCACGGCAAGTTGATTGGCTCGGGAGTGGCCACTTTCAAAGGATTGTTGCTTCCCTTGAGTTGAATTGTTGGCATTGTGAGTGATTTGTTAACCCCATCAGCTTCAGTGGATATGACTGCTACCACACTCTTCCACTTAGTAGGACCTGAATTCTCACTTACACGTAACACAGTAAGATCGTTCGCTAGGTGTAGGAAACCACTGTCAATTAGATTTTGGATAAGGTGGTGGAGTGCCCAAAGATTCTTCCATCTTTAGTAATCATGAGGATCGGAAGTGATATTGACATACTCCATCGGAATTGTACCATCCTGAATGGGGGTTGATTGGAGGTAAAAGGGAACTGATCCTTCCTTCATTGATTAACATATGAAGGATTTCCTCCATAGGTTGGCCTAAATAGGTGAATTCCCTATTATTGGCAAAATCCCGACGAGCCTTGGCATTTGCTCTCTTTGTCACTTTGTCTTCCAATATTTCATTTTCTAAAAATGATGAGGGAATACTCATGACAAGAGGTAGGAGACTGACATGCTCCTGGCTGATTAACTGACGTGTCACTTGATGTTGATAAGTCACCAATTTCACCAATTGCTTAATTTGCTTGCATAGAGTTTTCATCTTTCATTCCATTGTGAACTAAAACTTGGCATAATCCCATTTGTCATCACCATCTTTGAGGGTCTGGGATGATTCACAGCTAAAATTGGAATTCTGTCCATTACTCCAATTTATCATCTTAACCTCTTCTTCTTTGTGCTGAGGAAGAGGGTTGTCTTGAACGTGAGGTTGATCTGGTTTGGTGACCACGATCTCTCCATTGTCTATCAGGTCCTAGATCTTGTGTTTCAAGGCCCAACAATCCTGAGTATCATGTCCAGTGCCCCCGGCATGATAAGCACATTCCGGCGACGGTGAAACCCCATCCATTAGAAATTTGGCCGGGTGGAAGAAGATGCGTAATTTTCTTCTGTGTTGTCAGAAGATTAAGAATGTTCTCAAGGGTATCCCCTAAGGGTGTAAACAGTCGAGGGCGTTTGACTTCTCCACCTTTTGGTATTAGAGGGTTCACAGACTGTGCTTTGAAAGGGAGTGTAGTTTCTCCTTTGAATATGCATGTTCTGATTACCTTTTTGCCCCTGTAGTATAAGGGAAACATCTTCCTCTTTCTTTTTATGGACCATCCGGGGGTTGTTCCCATAATTTTTGGACTGGATGTGATCAGCAACAGCTTTGAGTGCAGCTAGGTCTTGAATCTTTCCGGACTTCAATCCCATTTCAGTCATCTCCCCATGTTTAACAATTTCAGAAATTGGTTTGCCGATGCCGGCTAAAACTCTCTCATAGAACGGAGCTTCTTGTATGTCTATGAAAGTTATGACCATCCCTGATTCTATCATGGAAGGACTAACTAGGGCAGCCAATCGTCTCCACCTTTGAGCATACTCTCTGAAAAACTCGTTAGACTTTTTCTTGATCTTGGTAATTTGATACCGATCAGGAGCCATTTGAGTGTGAAAGTTGTATTGAGTGAGGAAAGCATGTGCTAGCTCTTCCCAGCTATGGATCTTTGAATTGTCTAATCTTGTGTACCACGACCGGGCTTCTCCAGTTAGACTCTTTTGGAACAATTGCATTCTAAGCTTTTCGTCCTCTGCATAAGATCCAAGTTCCCCAATAAACACCTTTAAATATGTGTAAGGATCTCCTAACCCATCATATTTTTCAAAGTCAGGAGTTTTAAATTTTTTTGGATAATGAACTCCAGGGAAAATACACAGATCAGCATATGAAACACTCCCGTGTGTTCCAATTCCTTTAATAGCACGAAGGGTCTCTTCCATTTGGAGGACTTTCTTTTGATGTCACCAATTATGCGGATCTCCGATTGGGATGGGCAACATCATGAGTTTTGTTGGTCATATCCAACTGCAGTTCAGGTATTGTAATGACCTGGGTTCCTCCTTGTGTGCAAGGATTCACATGTACGCGGGTATTTTCTTACCTGTGTAGACTGTGTAATTCTTTGAGTAGAACAACCAAATCTATAATTTGTTTGCTTAATCCGTCGAATTCTTTGCGAGAAACTGGATTAAGTTCAGTCTGGTCAGATGACGACATGATTGACTGTAGGCATGTTGCCTTTTTGAACTTTAACGGGTAGTAGGTCCGATTGGTTCCCAGCGAAAGACTTGAATAGTTTATTCTTTAGGGAATGTGTATAATAACATGCTATGTGATGTGTCCATTTTAGGAATTTTATCCTGCAAAATGGATGTCAGCTGTTTGTAGCATGCTAATATGTATGTGTACACATTTCTTCATATTTCTCATTATATGGAGATATATATGGAATGGAATTACAAGTAATAGTGTTTACAAGTAATTTAAAATGAGAGCATGAAGATACTTTCCTCCGTTTTGGGTTTATCAGAGGCTGACCTATCTTAGGTTACTCTTGCGACTTTTAGGCATGAAGGTTCCCAAATTATCGCAATCTACGTGATGGGAAGTTAATCCGGTCTTTCAACTGGAGCGAATTTGGGTGGTGCCTTTCCTGAGCCTCGGAGAATTAGTCTTTTCACGAGTCTAGTAATCAAACACCGATGGGATAGCCTCCTGGTGGAGGGACCACACAACATATATTCACATACATCGCATCTCACCGTATGAAAAATGATGACATGTGCAAAGTACTAATATCACAAGCAGATATGGTGCGAAGCACTAATATCACAAATAGTTATGGTACGAAGCACTAAGTGCAATAAGGAAATGCATTCGTACACATTCATCAAAATATAAATGCAACATCCACACACAAGCAGATAATAGTTTTGAAAAGATTGAAATAGCTGCTTAAGTCCTCTTACTAGAGTTCTCCAGCAGAGTCGCCACCTGTCGATGTCTGGATTTTTAGATGTCCCTTTCCGTTACTTGTTCTTTGGTGTTCTCATTTTAGATGAGATTTGTTTGAAAAAACAAGTGAAAAAGGTCCGACGTGTATACTGTTGACAATGGACTATTAAGAGTCGCCAGTTGGTTTTTTAAATGGTTGTACCAACACAATCGAGAAAAGGTTTTCACATTGACCCAGTGATGTGACACTGCTAAACGTGTACGACCCCAACTTTTTGAATAAAGATTAAATTTTCTCGAAATATATTTTTGAATATTATGGTGTGGATTTGATATAATGTTATAGTTGTGGGTAATATTTACAAATTTTGCAAAGTATGCAAGTTGTTATATAATATTCGATTGGTAGGGGAATATTCGTTTTAACAGGGAATATTCGTACAACGACACAATCATTGGTGGACCCCCACAACAAAATTATTGTCGGATTGAGAAAACGAAAAAAATACTTTATGAAAATAACGTAGGAAGTTTTACCATTAACTATTGAACTACCCAAGTAGTAAAAGTAATAAAGATGTCTGGCATTGATTGCAAGAGTAGCACCTTTATAAGACCCCAAATGTTTTTTAAATAAAAGGAATTTCTTTATTTATTATTTTGAAATAGTAAGGGTTGATTTGATTAATGTGGATAGTTAAGGGTTAAATACGTAAATATTTCAAAATAAGCAAGTGGTTATAAAATATTCATTTTGTCGGGGAATATTCGTTTGGTCGTGGAATATTAAATGCTTGTCGGGGAATATTAAATGCGACGCAAGCGACCATGTGTGTGGAGCCCATAACTGAAAGCGATTGGATGAGGAAAAGCGACAAAGTTTGGGTGGTTATAAATAACTTGGCGTAGTTATTACCAATTAAGACTATTGGAATACCCTGGTTAAAATACGTGATGTCTCGCGTGGTTGCAAAGAGCACCTGTGTATTGCATATTATTGTTGAATTATTGATCCTTACGTAAGAAGGCACTACTCAATAATTTTCACAGTAGTTACTATTCATGAGTTACTATTCACGAGTTACTATTCATGAGTTACTATTCACGAGTTACTATTCACAAGTACTATTCATGAAGCGTGAAAATGTTTTTTGTGGAATTTCTATCTTTTGGTGTCGGAGTTACTATTCACGTATACGGCACTATTCACGATATCTGATATTATTCAATCGAAAAATAAAATTTCTTCTTTTCGTCCAAAACATCTATTCTGGATACTAGCTCTGATTGTATCCATGTTTTGATCATTCTTGAATTTTACACCACTATGATTATTTTGAGGTATTTTTGAACATGGATAAAACAAAGTATGAATCCTTAATCCTTAATCCTTGTCATTTTGTTTCAATTGGATTCGTTTCTTTAAAAATATTTTCATCATCCTCGGTCTTAAATGATGATATATTATTGAATATCTTTGGCTTTGAGTGCAAAGATGAATGATTTCTAAAGAATATCTTTGGCACCATAGTGCAAAGATGAACAGTGTTTAAATGAACATGACCGATCGATGAATATCTTTGGCCTTTAGTGCAAAGATGAGCAGTGTTGAGATGAACATGACCGGTTGATGAATATCTTTGGCCTGTAGTGCAAAGATGAATATTTGATTTGAGATGAATATTGATTGATGTTACAGGGATAAAATATTGATGATGGACTGTTAAATTCATAGATTATAGTAGATTTCATTCTCTACGTAATTCTTCTATGAATTATTATTTTCGCTGCGAATATTGATCTGAAACTTGTTGTCTATTGTATTCTATCAGATTTTTCTTTGTTGGAGACTAACGATAATTTGTTGTATATTATCTTAGTCATAGTATTCTTTACTGAGCTAGTTGAGCTCACCCTTTTTTTCTTCTCAGGAGGCAAGAATGTAGCGAGTACTAGTCGGGGTATGGAATGGAAGTTCTAGAGAGAGTTGTTTAGTAGTCCTCACCATTTTTGTAAAATAATGTATCAATAATTATGATGGGGATTTATTTGCGTGTGGATATTGTCTAGAAGACAATATTATATTTAAACTCACAGTATATATTGTCGTATTTCACACGACATTTGTATTATTGAAGTTGTAGTTTGCTTCTTGTACCATGTATTTGGCGACTCAGAATGGGTGTTGTGTATACCTATTTTGGGGCGTCACAACCTTGTTATCGAGCTTAGGGATATGATCTCTGGCGGAGATCGGGGAATAGAACTAGGAGGGGAGGGACGAGTAAATCCTTCGCTAGTGTGTCCTACCTAAGCTTGTTTGTTGGTTGGTCATAATATAGGGGTATTATGTGATTTGTTAATTTATTTAATTAACCCTTGTTTTATGATAGTTTTTAAGAATGGTCACTTTGAGAAAGTTAACAATGGAGTGAATGAGATCGTGGAGACACCTCTAATCGCCAACCGAATAATGTGATGTCGAAGCGAAGAAGGAATTAGAGATATCCATGTGGTGAGTGAAGAATTGATAGTTTTTTTTTGAGATAATCGCGAGATGTAACAGTTGAGAGTGAGGAAGAAGAGGAAGAAGAGGTACACAAGAGAGTTTATTAGAGGTATTTTATGATCAAAATGTAGAATTGCAAAATCGTATTCATGAGTTAGAAGAGCAGTGAAGAATTGCGGTAGATCGTGGAGCAAAAGGATCAACGATTCAAGCTTGTGTTACCCGACGTGATGCTTGAATGTAAGCACTCTTTGGCGAGTATAAGATGATAAAGTGGAATCTGAAATGAAAGAAGAAATAAGCGAACGAGTGAGAATGAGTGATGCATAGGTAAAAAAAGGCATCGACGCGTTGATATTATGGAAAGAGATGTCCAATCTAAAAGAGAAGATTTAACGATGACGGAAGACGTCGGCGAAGACATCAAAGACCATCAACAAATTCTAGGGAAGAGAACGATCGTCGGTTAGATGCTACTGAGATGTGGAGAGGAGGGACATATAAGGTCAAACTGCTCAAAAGCCTTCCAAGGTATGCTATAATTGTGGAAAAGAAGGACATATCGCCGAGATTATGCGATGTCGAAACCCAGTCCAATGAGAATGGTGACTCAAAAGGATGTCCCGAAAAGTCAAAGTCAATCGGTTCTTGGAAGAGCGTTTGTCGTGACCGGTCAAAATGCGAGGAACCCGAACGAAGTTAGCAGGTTAGTTAATTATAAATTCTTGCGAAGTTTATACCTTACTAGAGATCTGGGTTCTACCCATTCTTTTATCTCTTTGCTTGCGCTCAACGTTTGAACTTGACTCTGAGAGAAATTAGACTTTGACTTATTTATGGAGACTCCGTTAGGAGAAACTTTCATTACATCCGTCGCCTAAAAAAAAATCTTGCTTGATTCAAGTTGGCACTATCACATTACCTGTTAACCTTATTTCTATTGAGATATTTGCTTTTGATGTGATTTTAGGGATTGATTGGTTAACTACTCATCATGCCAAATTGATTGCTTTTGTGTAAGGTTGTTAGTTTTCATATTCCTAAGCAACTTTGTTATTGAACTCAAGCGATCAAACCATTGTAGTCAAACATTTTCATATCAAGCCATGAAGTCATTCGTTTATTACGGATGTCAAGTTTTCTTAGTCCATGTTATGGATTTAAATAAAGACACGCGATTTGAATAATATTCTTGTTGTTATTGATTTTTCCCGACGTATTTTCCGAAGAATTTCTTGGCTTACTCCCAAAGACCGATATTAAATTTTGTATCGACTTTGAACCCTATACAAAACTCATTTCTAAAATCTCATATCGAATGGCTCTATTGAACTTCGAGGAGTTAAAATTCAACTATAGAATTTGGTACTGAGCCTTTATCTTGTGACTTCCTTTGTGGAATTCACCTAAGCCGAGACTCTCTGTAAGGGACGTCGTATTCGTATGCGATAGTAAATCGATAGGTGTCATTGTGACGTCTTATCCAAGGTTGGGATATGAGTCACGATTGAGAACAACCTAAGTCGGTAATCGAAATGCGTAGTTTTCTAGGCTTAGTTGGTTATTATCGGAGATTCGTTGAAGGATATTCTCGAATCGCTATTCCATTAACGTAGCTAACTTCGTAGAGATACAAAATTCGAATGGAGCAAGGAATGTGGGAAGAGCTTGAAGAACTCAAGAGGAGACTCATTTCAAGACATATTACGACCATGCCATCCTCGGAAAAGCGAACGTGGTAGGCGACGTTTTGAGTAGAAGATCGTATCTGAAGTACGAGTACGATATTGTCAAAGACTAATTTCGTATAATTTACAAATAATAGAGATGGAGATGAATACTCTAGGTACCCACGTGATGATATACTGAGTATAATCGACTTTAATCAATAAAGTTAAAGTTGCTTTCCACCGAAATCTTGAGTGATGCGTATGAAGAAGAAAGTACAAGAAGGAGCTATTAGGAAGCGAGAATTGATGAAGAAGGAATATTTCGAGTCCACTCTAGACTTTGTGTTCCTAACGACTACGATTTGAAGTACAAGATTATGATGGAGGCACACAATACACCATTTGCAATCCATCCTAGAAGTACTAAAATGTATCGTGATCTTGACGTACATTTTGGAGGAACAATATGAAGAGAGATTGAAAAGTTTATCTCGATGTGTTTAACTTTGCCCAACGTGTAAAGGCGGAGCATCTAGTACCTAAGGGTCCGTTACAACCACTTGAGATTCCGGAATGGAAGTGGGAACACATTACCATGGATTTCGTTACGGGTCTTCCTACGGTTTCTCAGAGCATCAATGCTATTTGGGTTATTGTTGATAGATTAACCAAATCTGCTCATTTCTTCTTGGATCACGGAGACTTATTCCCTTGAGCGTCTTGCTAGTATATGCGTAAATGAGATTGTGAGGTTGCATGGCATGCCCAGATCCATAGTTTCGGATCGTGACCCAAGATTCACTTCAAGATTTTGGGTTAGCTTGCAAAAAGCTATGGGCACGGATTTGCGATTTAGTTCGACATACCATCCCCAAACGACGGACAATCGAGTTCAAACTCTTGAAGATTTATTAAGACTCATGTCCTGAACTTCAAGGGCGGTTGGGATAAGTATTTACCATTGGTGGAATTCTCCTACAACAACAAAGTTATCAAGCAAGTATAGGTGTGGCTCCATTGAAGCATTATATGGACGAAAATGTCGTTCTCCAATATGTTGGAATGAGGTGGGTGAAGCAACATTGTTGGGGACCCGAGTTAGTACGTATATGACTCACCGAAAAGATCCAAATGATTCAACAACGATATAAAAGCGGCACAAGATCGACAAAAGAGTTATGCGGATCTTCATCGAAAGGACGTGGAATTTTGTGTAGGGGATCATGTATTATTGCGAGTTGCTCCATGGAAGGGAGTTCCAAGATTTGGGAAGAGAGGAAAGCTCAATCCACGATTTATTGGTCCATTTCAAATTCTTGACCGAGTAGGAAATGTAGCCTATAGACTTGCGTTACCTCCGAGTATATCTCGTGTTCATAATGTGTTTCATATATCTGTATTTAAGTAAATATGTGAAAGACCCGAACCACGTTATAGAGTTAGAACCGGACGAGATAGCCAAGACTTAACGTATGAGGAGGTACTGTCAAGATCTCTTGGATAGGAAGGAGCATGTCCCACGCTAAGAAAGGTCATACCACAAGTTAAAGTTTTGTGGAGGAATCATGCTATATGAGGAAATGACACAGGAATTGGAAACGGAAATGAAAGCGAGGTATCCTCACCTTTTAGAAACACCAGTATCGTCACGTCAATTTCGAGGACGAAATTTCATAAGGAGGGAGGTTGTAAGACCAAAATTTTTTTAAATAAAAAGGAATTTCTTTATTTATTATTTTGAAATAGTAAGGGTTGATTTGATTAATGTGGATAGTTAAGGGTTAAATCATGCAAATATTTCAAAATAAGCAAGTGGTTATAAAATATTCATTTTGTAGGGGAATATTCGTTTGGTCGTGGAATATTCGCATCGCTTTGTCGGGAATATTCGTGATGACGACGGTAGCGACCGTGTGTGTGGGCCCCATAACCAAAAGCAATTGGATGAGGAAAACGACAAAGTTTGGGTGGTTATAAATAACGGCGTAGTTGTTACCAATTAAGACCGTTGGAATACCCGTGGTTAAAATACTGATGTCTGGCGTGGTTGCACGCGAAGCACACGGTATTGAGCAAAGATTGTTGAATTATCGATCCTTACGTATGAAGGCACTACTCAATAATTTTCACGATGAGTTTCTATTCATGAGTTACTATTCACGAGTTTACTATTCATGAGTTACTATTCACGAGTTACTATTCACAAGTACTATTCATGAAGCGTGAAAATGTTTTTGTGGAATTTCTATCTTTTGGTGTCAGAGTTACTATTCACGTATACGGCACTATTCACGTATACGGCACTATTCACCGAAAAATAAAATTTCTTCTTTTCATCCAAAACATCTATTCTGGATACTAGCTCTGATTGTATCCATGTTTTGATCATTCTTGAATTTTACACCACTATGATTATTTTGAGGTATTTTTGAACATGGATAAAACAAAGTATGAATCCTTAATCCTTAATCCTTGTCATTTTGTTTCACTGGATTCGTTTCTTTAAAAATATTTTTCATCATCCTCAGTCTTAAATGATGATATTATTGAATATCTTTGGCCTGTAGTGCAAAGATGAATGATTTCTGAAGAATATCTTTGGCCCTGAGTGCAAAGATGAACAGGTGTTTAAATGAACATGAACGACTGATGAATATCTTTGGCCTTTAGTGCAAAGATGAACAGGTGTTGAGATGAACATGACCGATTGATGAATATCTTTGGCCTGTATTGTAAAGATGAATATTTGATTTGAGATGAATATTGATTGATGTTACGAGGATAAAATATTGATGATGGATCGTTAAATTCATAGATTATAGTAGATTTCATTCTCTACGTAACTCTTCTATGAATTATTATTTCATTGCGAATATTGATCCGAAACTTGTTGTCTATTGTATTCTATCGATTTTTCCTGTTGGAGACTAACGATAATTTGTTGTATATTATCTTAGTCATAGTATTCTTCTTGAGCTAGTTGAGCTCACCCTTTTCCTTGTTGTTCCATTTTTCTTCTCGGGAGGCAAGAATGTAGCGAGTACTTAGTCGGGGTATGGAATGGAAGTTCTAGAGAGTTGTTTAGTAGTCCTCACCATTTTGTAAAATAATGTATCAATAATTATGATGGGGATTTATTTATGTGTGGATATTGTCTAGAAGACAATATTATATTTAAACTCACAGATATATATTGTCGTATTTCACACGACATTTGTATTATTGAAGTTGTAGTTTGCTTCTTGTACCATGTATTTGGCGACTCAGAATGGGTGTTGTGTGTACCTATTTTGGGGGCGTCACACACACGGTATTGATTATTGATGCTTATGTGAGAAGTCACTCAGTTATACTCAATTATTGCTACAGTAATTGCTCCATCATATCTATCATATTATTGATTCAATTATTGTCACAGTATCATCTGCATAAAATGTTTTTTTTATTAAATCAATACTTGAGACGACAAAGTTATTCATATTATAAATTTCAATATTTACAATGTCTAGAAGTTCTGTCAAGGAGAAGTTTGGTCACCTAATTGCGGCGCCCAATAGGGAGAAATCCTTATTGAAAGCCCCTCTTCTGGGAAGGACACGGTTGATAAATATTGTGAGTTATAATATTAATGATGAATGTTGTTCGAGTTGAATTTGGAGACGCGAACGTGATATTTGAGTCCTAACGTGAAATTAGTAAAAATAGTCTATAAATACAAAATTTTCCGGGATTCACTATTTGGTCAAAAAGTCAACAGTTGACTTTTTCGGGAAAAGTCAAACTTTGAAATTTTAAAATTTATATTTTTGATAAAAATAGTTTCATTATATTGGAATTGTTTGTGTTAGTGAAAATCGATATTTATTCCGATGATAATTGATGTCTAGGAGTTATATTGATAAATCGGGTAATTTATCGGATAAATGAGCAATTAATTGCTACTAATTCACATGCTTATATAACTATTTGTTCACATATGTGTACTATTGAATCACATTATTTACTATTAGGGGAGTTGGTGCAAGATTGATAATACTTACATGACTAAATTAAAAATGGAGGTATAGATGGAGGTACATTACTGTAATTCGTATTTTTCACATGATTATACTATTGATTCACATAATTGAACTATTGATTCACATTATTTACTATTAGGGGAGTTGGTGCAAGATTGATAATATTTGTATTCAAACTCACAGTTTATGTTTTGTCGTATTGTACACGACAGTTGTATTATTAAGTTGTATTTGAATTTATGTACCATATAAGTGGCGACCCAAGATGGGTGACGTATACCTAATTTTGGGGGCGTCACAGTTGGTATCAAAGCTTAGGGATATGATCCCTGGCTAAGATGTGAGACTAGAACTAGGAGGGGAGAGACGGGGAATTCCTTCGCTAGTATGACCTACCTAAGTTTATTTGGTATTTAATTGGTTGGTCAGAGTATCTGGATAATATGTTGCATGTCAATTAACCCTTGTTTTGTGGTAGTATTTGAAAATGGCATCCGAGAATGTTGAGAACATCAATGGAGCACAGGAGACCGTTGAGTCTCCACAGATCAATAACCAGGACAATGTGCATCAGGAAGGCGATAATCCTCATGTAAACAACAACACTGACTAAATGATGAACGATGGAATGTTCCGAGGCTTCATGTAATTCATGCAACATCAGGCGAGAGCGGCTCCTGTCCAAAATGCAGGTGAAAACACAGGAAACTCTCGGATGGTTACCCCTAAACTGTTCAAGGAACTGGGACCACCGGAGTTTATTGGAGAGCCAAAACCACTAAAGGCTAAAGCATGGATAAAGCAGATCACCAAGATATTTGATGTCTTGGGATGCTCCGAGGAGCAAAAGGTTCCCTTCGCCACCTTTATGTTGCGTGAAGAAGCGACATTCTTGGTGGCAATCAGAAAAGCATACTGAACCCGATGCACTCAAGATGTCTTGGGAGAAGTTCCAAGAGTCATTCAATGATAAGTACTTTCCGAAAGTATTCGTCACATGAAGGAGGTGGAGTTTATCAAGTTGGAACAAAACAATATGACCATGTCGCAATACGAGGCTAAATTTGCGAGTTATCCCGATTTGCATCCCATTTGGTCGATAATGAAGAGCGAATGACACGAATGTTTTTAAGAGGTTTGAAACCGGAGATACGTCAATATCTTATTTCTCATAAACCGTGTTTGTACTCAGATGTTGTAAATAGGGCTCAATTATTGGAGCGCTGTAATGAGTTAACGTAACCAAGAGAAAGCAGCCGGCAGCATGAAAATACCAGTGGTAACAGTCATCGAAACGGTGACAACAAGCGTGGAAGGAATCAACATGCCAGAAATGGTAATTGGACATATCAGTCCAAACTGCGCGATGCCATCCAAAGCGTGTTATAATTGTGGAAGAGAAGGTCACCTAGCCCGATTTTGTCGTTCACTAAAGACAAGTTCAGCTAGGATGGAGGCACCAAAGGCCGTCCCAGAAAAGTCAAAGCCGGTAGTGCAAGAGAGAGCGTTTGTTGTGACCTCCTAGAAAGCAAGGAACCCGAACGAGGTCATCACGTGTAAGCTTATCATAAACTCTAGCGAAGTCTATACCTTATTTGATACCGGTTCTACCCATTCTTTTATTTCTCCTACTTGCACTCAACGATTAAATTCGACTCCGGAGAAATTAGACTTTGACTTATCTGTTGAAACTCCATTAGGAGAAACCTTCATTACATCCAATGTTTATAAGTCTTGTTTGATTCAAATCGGTAACCGCACGTTACCTGTCGATCTTATCTTCTTAAAAATACTTGCATTTGACGTGATTCTAGGGATTGATTGGTTAACTACTCATCATGCTAAAATTGATTGTTTTCGTAAGGTTGTTAGCTTTCATATTCCTAATAAACCTATTATGCGAATTCAAGCGACAAAACCATTAAAATCAATCACGGTCATCTCAAGCCATAAAGCTATTCGTTTATTGAAAAATGGATGTCAAGCTTTCTTAGCTCATGTCACGGATTTAAACAAAAATACGTCAGATTTGAAGGATATTTCTATTGTTAATAAATTTCCTAACGTATTCCTTGAAGAACTTCCTGGCCTACCCCTAGAGCGTGAAGTTGAATTTTGTATCGACCTTGAACCCGGTACAAAACCCTTTTCCAAAGCCCCATATCGAATGACTCCTATTGAACTTCAGGAGTTAAAGATCCAATTGTAGGAATAGTTAGACATTGGTTTCATTCGTCCTAGTACGTCTCCTTGGGGTGCTCCTATTTTATTCGTGAAGAAGAAAGATGGGAGTATGCGACTTTGTATTGATTATCGGGAGTTGAATCATGTCACCATCAAAAATAGGTACCCATTGCCATGTATTGATGACCTGTTTGATCAGTTACAAGGGGCACAATTTTTTTCAAAAATCGATCTTCGTTCTGGATATCTTCAGCTAAAGGTTAAAACTGAAGATATTCCAAAGACCGCCAGAAACTAAGATGCGGGCATTATGAATCCTTAGTCATGTCTTTTGGATTGACTAATGCTCCTGCTGCCTTCATGGATATGATGAATCGAGTATTCAAGGAATATTTGGATCACTTTGTGGTCGTCTTTATTGATGACATCCTTATTTATTCCAAAAGCCGTGAAGATCATGCGCAACACTTGAGGCTGATACTCCAAAAGCTTCGTGAATATAAGCTTTATGCTAAGTTAAAGAAATACGAGTTCTAGCTTGAGGAAGTAGCATTTCTTGGGCACGTAGTATCAAATCATGGAATATCCGTTGACCTGGCAAAGATTGAAGCTATTCAAAGCTGGGAGCAACCTAAATCAGTGACCGAAGTACGTAGCTTTCTCGATTTAGTGGGTTTTATCGGAGATTCATGGAAGGATTTTCTCGAATCGCTACTCCATTAACTCAGCTGACTCAGAAAGATACAATGTTCGGTTGGAGCGAGGAATGTGAGAAGATTTTTAAAGAACTCAAAAGGAGACTCATTTCAGCACCTGTTCTAACAATACCATCTGGTTCGGAGGGATTTGTCATCTACAGTGATGCTTCGGGAAAAGGGTTAGGATGTGTTCTCATGCAACATGGGAAAGTCATAGCCTATGCTTCAAAACAACTCAAAGAATATGAGAGGAATTATCCTACTCATGATCTAGAGTTGGCAGCTGTTGTTTTCGCACTTAAAATTTGGAGGCATTACTTGTATGGAAAGAAAGTGGAGATATTTACGGATCATAAAAGCCTCAAATATTTCTTCACTCAAAAGGAACTCAACATGCGACAACGACGTTGGCATGAACTGTTGAAAGATTATGATCATACCATCCAATACCATCCTAGAAAAGTAAACGTGGTAGCTGATGCATTGAGTAGAAGATCATATGCGGGTACGAGTGTAATATTGTCAATGCAAAGGCCCATTTTGTATGATTTGCAAAGGATGGAGTTAGAGATAAAGACTCCAGGGACCCACATGATTATGGCAAACATACGAGTTGAACCGACTTTAATCGATAAAGTTAAAGTTGCTCAAGCTACAGACCTGGAGCTAATGCGTATGAAGAAGAAAGTGCAAGAAGGTGCTATGCCGGAAGCAAGAATCGATGAGGAAGGAATACGTCGAGTCAACTTCAGACTTTGTGTTCCTAACAACCCTGATTTAAAGTATAAAATCATGATGGAGGTGCACAACACACCGTTTACAATCCATCGTGGGAGTACCAAAATGTATCGTGATCTTCGACATACATTTTGGTGGAGCAATATGAAGAGAGAGATAGCAGGGTTTATCTCAAGGTGTTTAACTTGTCAACGAGTCAAGGCGGAGCATCAAGTACCAAAAGGTCCATTACAACCACTTGAAATTTTAGAATGGAAGTGGGAACACATTACTATGGATTTCGTTACTGGTCTTCCCAATGTTTCTCAAGGCATAGATGCAATTTGGGTCATTGTTGATAGATTGACCAAGTCTGCTCATTTCTTACCAATACGAGAAACTTATACACTTGAACGTCTTGCTCGTATGTACATAAACGAGATTGTAAGACTGCATGGTATGCTAGTATCCATAGTTTCTGATCGAGACCCAAGATTCACTTCAAGATTTTAGGTTATTTTGCAAAAAGCTATGGGCACAGATTTACGATTTTACTCAGCATATCATCCTCAGACAGATGGGTAGTCGGAGAGGACCATTCAAACTCTTGAAGATCTATTAAGACTCTGTGTCCTTGACTTCAAGGGAAGTTGGGATAAGCTCCTACCATTGGTGGAGTTTTCCTGCAACAACAGTTATCAAGCAAGTATTGGCATGGCTCCATTTGAGGCGTTGTATGGAAGAAAGTGTCGTTCTCTAGTATGCTGGGATGAGGTGGGTGAAGCAACGTTGTTTGGATCGGAGTTGGTACGTATGACTATGGAAAAGATTTAAACGATCCGACAACGTATAAAAACCTCACAAGATCGACAAAAGAGTTATGCTGATCTTCATCGAAAGGACGTGGAATTCGATATTGGAGATCATGTGTTATTACGTGTTGCTCCATGGAAGGGAGTTGCGAGATTTGGAAAGAGAGGAAAGCTCAATCCTCGATTCATTGGCCCATTTTTAATCCTCGATCGAGTAGGAACTGTGGCGTATAGACTCGCTTTCTGCTTACGTGTATGTCTCGTGTTCATAACGTTTTTCACATATCTATGTTACGTAAATATGTGAAAGACCCGAACCACATTATTGAATTAGAACTAGACGAGAGAGAGGAAGATTTAACGTATGAAGAGTTACCTGTTAAAATCTTAAATAAAAAGGATCATATTCTACGCTCCAAGGTTATACCTCAAGTCAAAGTTTTGTGGAGAAACCACGATGTGGAAGAAATGACCTAGGAGTTAGAATCTGAGATGAAATCAAGATATCCTTACCTCTTCAACATACCAGGTACGTACCCTAATTTCGAGGACGAAATTTCATAAGAAGGGGAGGTTGTAAGACCCCAACTTTTTGAATAAAGATTAAATTTTCTCGAAATATATTTTTGAATATTATGGTATGGATTTGATATAATGTTATAGTTGTGGGTAATATTTACAAATTTTGAAAAGTACGCAAGTTGTTATATAATATTCGATTGGTCGGAGAATATTCGTTTTAATAGGGAATATTCGTACAACGGCACAATCATTGGTGGACCCCCACAACGGAATTATTGTCGGATTAAAAAATGACAAAAAATAATTTATGAAAATAACAGCAGAAGTTTTACCGTTAACTGTTGAACTACCCGGTAGTAAAAGTACAGTAATACGCATGGTTGCATAGTAGCACACGGTATTGATTATTGATGCTTACGTGAGAAGTCACTCAGTTATACTCAATTATTGCTTTCATAATTCTTTGCGTCATCATATCTATCATATTATTGATTCAATTATTGTCACAGTATCATCTACATAAAATGTTTTTTTATTAAATCAATAATTGAGACGACAAAGTTATTCATATTATAAATTTCAATATTTACAATGTCTAGAAGTTCTGTCAAGGAGAGGTTTGGTCACCTAATTACGCGACAATAGGGTGAAATTCTTATTGGAAAGCCCCCTCTTTCCTGGGAATGACCTGGTTGATAAATATTGTGAGTTATAATATTAATGATGAATGTTGCTTGGAGTTGAATTTGGAGACGCGGATGTGATATTTGATTCCGGAACGACGAAATTAGTAAGAATAGTCTATAAACACAAAATTTTCCGGGATTTACTATATGGTCAAAAAGTCAATAGTTGACTTTTTTGGGAAAAGTCAAACTTTGAAATTTTAAAATTTATATTTTTGATAAAAATAGTTTCATTATGTTGGAATTGTTTGTGTTAGTGAAAATCGACATTTATTCCGATGATAATTAATGTCTAGGGGTTATATTGATAAATCGGGTAATTTATCGGATAAATGAGCAATTAATTGCTACTAATTCACATGCTTATATAACTATTTGTTCACATATGTGTACTATTGAATCACATTATTTACTAATAGGGGAGTTGGTGCAAGATTGATAATACTTGCATGACTAAATTAAAAATGGAGGTATAGATGGAGGTACTATACTGTAATTCGTATTTTTCACATGATTATACTATTGATTCACATAATTGAACTATTGATTCACATTATTTACTATTAGGGGAGTTGGTGCAAGATTGATAATACTTGCAGGACTAAATTAAAAATAAAAGAAAAGTTGGCCCGTACTACATTGATGGACAATTTTTGGTATGATTATGGCTATGGATTCTATTCGGCCAAGGGTGCAAAGATGAATTGTTTTATGGCATGATCAGGACCGTTGATGAAAACATGATTATCTTTAGCCGTATTGCATGGATAATTCGTGGTCGTGATACTAAAGAATATCCTTGGCCGTAGTGCAGGGGTGATTCGATGATGTGGATTATTTATTAAGCTCACCCCAAATGATAAAAGTGATGAAAACCTTTTAAATCATAAAAGATAGTAGATTTTATTCTCTACTTGACTCTTTTAATGGACTGCTTGTTCCGCTACAGTTAAACTTGATGGTTGTTATATTGTATCAGTTTAACACTGTTGAAGGCTAACGATAATATATTCTACATTATTTTAGTCATAATATTTCCTACTGGGCTAGTTGAGCTCACCCTTTTACTTTTATTGTTCTCTTTAGGAAATGAGAACGTAGTCGGGACTAGTCGGGGAATGGAGTGACGGACCAGATGATAGCATTAGTAGTCCTCACTATTCTGTGAAATAGTGTAATAACAATTGTAATAAGGACTCCTTTTGAGTTTGTATAATCTCTAGTAGACAATATTTGTATTCAAACTCACAGTTTATGTTTTGTCGTATTATACACGACAGTTGTATTATTAAGTTGTATTTTAATTTATGTACCATGTAAGTGGTGACCCAAGATGGGTGACGTATACCTAATTTTAGGGCGTCACACAACGGGTCGGTGAAACCGAGATTCATTAGGGTCCAGGGACTTGGTTATGCGGAGGGAAGGTGTTAGGCACCCCCCGACATCCGTGTTACCATGGTGACCGCCTCTTTTTAAGAAACTATTATCTGAATGTGTGTGTGTGTGTGTGTGTGTTGGTCAATGTGCTGTTATTTGTAAGTAGTGCGAGGCCTCGTTCGCACCTATATACACAGGGTTTGAATTTATGTAAAAATTTAATTTTAAGCAAGATATGGCAGTGATGTTTTATAAAAGAGGTTTTTCAAACCCTGATGCTCAATAGTAATTGAGACCTTTTACACTCCCATTTTATTAAGTATTCGACTTGATTTATTTTTTATTTTACGAATGCGAGGCATTCGTATGAAAATAATCTACAAAAGTAATGTCGACTTCCTCGTGGGTATGGAAACCATCTGAGGAAATTCAGACACCGCATAATAATTTACAAGCTGCTTACAGCTGAAAATGTCCATCACGAGAACCGAATCTAGATCCAATAGGCTCAATCAGTGATCACATGATTCCTAGGCGCCAAGATATCGCAATTTGTATGAAAGCGATAGCGGTATATATATAAAAGTCAGTAAATATATATATACGACGGGATCACCAACCACGAAGCACCTCCATGGGGATCGAAAAAGTAAATAAAGTCAGTAAAAGCTATCAACCGTCACGGAGGAAACTCCAAAGCGGGGCGAAACGTAAATGAAGCTTTAAATACGGTCAACCGCCACGAAGGAAACTCCAGACGGGATGAAATGTAAATAAAGCTGTAAAAGCGATCAATTGCCACGAAGGAAACTCAGTGGGGCGAGTATATATATATATATATATATATATATATATATATATATATATATATATATATATATATATATATAAGCATAAACGAAATGTAAAATCCGGGATCATCGAATAGAGTTCACAACACGGTTATATATATATACAAAAGTAGAGTAAACGCACTGGATGTATAATTGAGCTCATCGAATGAGTTCGACAACAGTTCATATATATAAATATATAAATATATATATATATATATATATATATATATATATATATATATAAAAGCAAGGTAAACGCATCAGATGTAAAATCCAGGCTCATCGAACAGAGTCCAACCACAGTTCATATATATATAAAAGCGAGTAAACGCTCCAGACCGAAGTCTAGGCTTATCGAACAAAGTTTGACACATAGTTAATATATATAAATGTATATATTTATATTAAAGCAAAAAAATGCTCCAGACAAAAGTCTAGGCTCAATCGAGGCATAACTCTATAATGTTAGTCAACATATATATATATATATATATATATATAAAAATAAAAGCGAAACCACGGACCAAAGTCCGCAAATCTGCATGAACACGACTCTCAACGTGAAGAAGGGTGTGTGCAGAGATGAAGAGAAAGACTCTAAAGTGTGTGAGAAGGCTTACAGTTGACTGCCAAAGAAGACTTCTATATCTTTAGAGTGGGTAAACACTGGCTTTTGTAGGTACAAAAGGGCTATATATGAGCTCACAAGTGTTTAAACTGAGAAAGTACACTGCATGGGGTAAGTGCAGACCAAATTGGGCAGGGCTTCCTCGCCGTTTTTCTCTTGCAAAATGGGCAGCCCAAGCCCTCTGTTTATAGACGATTTAGCCATAGGTGTACATGCGGCTGAGCCGCAGGTGTACCAGAGGCAACCCGGGTGGGCCCGGGTTTTTCGAATCTAGTCATCTCGAAGTACGTGCACTTAGGCACTGTAATATCCACTCGAACTTTAAGAAGTGCAATCCGGGCATCCGTTTGAGGTATACATGATGAGTGAGTTTTATACACATGAATTGAGTGCGTTTGAGCTTAATCTTTTGGATGTTTTTAAGTGTTTGTGTCTATTCATGCATATTTTATGTTGTTTTATAGGAATTGGGACAAAATTTACTTGGATCGACATTTGGGGTGGCTAGATGCGCGTTTTCGGCTTGCCATTTACACAGCTGTCACTTCAGAGCCAATTTGAGTATTGCTCGGAACCTTTTTTCGAAAGACTTAAAGAATGAAAGTTGTAGATCTACGTCTCCTCTTTCCAGAACATCTTGATTCATCAAAATCGGAGTTCGGGCGAAGAAGTTATGGCCATTTTCCCAAATGACTTTTGGCATTTGAGAATTCCTGTTAACAATTCAGTAGGCATAATAATTGGGATAATTGATTTATAGTTCATAATTGGGGATATTGAAGTCTTAAACTTTATTTATCTAAATTCAGTCGTAAAGCAATTCAGTTTAATTAGTTAATTGAGTTTTCTTAATTAGAAAAATCACGATTTGAGATTGTTTAAATAAAATTAGTTTGGTTAAGAATTAGTACTTGGTGATTTTTATTAAATAATTCCTCACGGGAACGATACTCTACTTTCACTTTATTACTTGTTGACCGTGTATACTTGCACGTATTCATTGATTGCGAAATCGACCAACAAGTTTTTGGCACCGTTGCCGGGGAATTAATTTAATAATTATTTACCAATATTAATTTCAATCAAATTAGTCTTAGTTTAAACATTTTTATTTTTATTTTTAATTCTCTTTCTATATTTCTCTCTTTTCAGATACCATGGATGACTTTGTGTATCAATGGCCATACACGAACATGACTCAACCAATGGAAACAGGGATTGATGGACTTAATACAATTTCTGTAGAACCAATTCAAATTGAGGCAAATTCGAAGACGTTGGAGGTTATCGCAGCCCAACGGAGGCGAAGGATGGCAAACATGACTCAACCAATGGAAACAAGGATTGATGGACTCGCGACACTTTTAGAATTGGCAGCACAGGTGTCCGCAATAGCTAAGAAAATGGAAACATGGAGTCCACCATCAACACAGCAAGTAGCTATGGTTTGTAAGTTATGTGCTGGGAGTCATGCTACAGATCAATGTGTCATAAACGCTGAATCAGCTCAGTTCGTGGGGAGCTATAGTCGGTCTACCCAACCGTATCCGAACCAAAACGCGTATAATCCGGGTTGGAGAAATCATCCGGGATTTTCTTGGAGTAACAATCAAGCTCAAGCGCCTAGACAGCAAAACACATTCGAATTTCAAAATCAGACTCCACAACAACCAGAAAGGAAATCAAGTTTGGAAGAAGCCTTGGAAAAATTCATTAGAGCTAATGAAAAAAGGAACGATGAACAAGACAAAATATTGAATCAAGTAGAGCTGAATATGAAAAGCTATGGTGCGTCGATAAAGAATCTGGAAAATCAATTGGGGCAGATAGCACTTGCATTGAATAATCGCCCACTTGGAACACTCCTTAGTGATACAGAGATAAATCTTGGCAGAGATGAGCATTGTAAGGCTGTGACTCTACGTAGTGGAAAGGATTTGCAAGAGACAGTCAAGGAAAAGGAGATCGACGAAGATTTAACTGTAAGATTCAACGAAGATGAGCTGATTTCATTAGTATCCCATGTGCCTCCTCCACAAAAGTTCAAGAATTCGGGCAGTTTTGCAAAACCATGCCCAATTGGCAGTCATGTCGTAAGCAAAGCTCTTTGTGACATAAGAGCTAGTACAACTGTGAGAGTCATGGTGGGTTGAAAAGGAGAAGATAGAGGAAGAGCCCATTATGTTTGACAAGCTTCCATGCCATAATTTGATCACAAACACAATGAGGAAAGCACTTAGTGGTTTGCCGTACTTAATGGGGATCCTATCTAAAAAGATCATGCTAGGTGACTTAAACTCAATGGCCATTACAATTGGGAGCCTCCCAAAAGAGACATTGCTTCTGATGGATGGAGGGGTCCTCAATTTTCGTAGGGGAATTGGATAGAGAATTGAAGAAGTCAGGCTGAGACTATAAAACAAGTGCTTATTGGGAGGCAACCCAAGTTTAATTTTTATTTTTAGTTTTTATTAGATTTTATATTAGTAGTTTTGAATTTGCATTTATTTAGGATATAATAAAATTGTGTCTATCATGGTTTTCAGGTTATTCAAGTCAAATTCAAGTGTGGTGCCCAATTTTTTCCATGTGCCTAGCCTATTCTCCAAACTTAGCGGACAAGGAGAAAGATTGCTATATTTTCAAGTCCTCCTCTTTTTAATTTTTTTCTATTTTAGTCATTGAGGACAATGTCTAGTTTAAGTTTGGGGGCATTTTAGTGTCGTATTGCATATAGTTAGTTATCTTCATGGTAGTTCGTTAATTTTTTTTTTGTGTTAGCACTGTCTTTTTTAGGTTGCATATAATACATGGTAGTTATTTGCATATTCATATATGTGTTGCATTAGTATGTGTTCTTGTAGTATAATTGCATTTTTTTTGCATGAATCAGTGTGATCGGTTGGTGTGGTCTTAGCTCAGCGTATGATAAGATTGGTATTAATTGTTAACTTGAATGTTGTTGATAATTGATGATGAGTTCTAATTTTAAACATGAAGAAAATCGAGCACATGTGATACTTATGTAACCTAAGTTAGCACTTAAAGTTTAAGCTGCTTTAATCCACTTGGTTCAAGGGTTTCATAATTTGTTTACGAGGAAAATCTTGGTTAAAATTTAAGAAAATTAGTGAACTGGCAGTAAAGGTTGGAATGACGTAAAAGCTTGAGTTTGGGGGAATCTATGTGATATATATATATATATATATATATAATAATGAAAATGAAAAAAAAAGTAAAAGGAAAAGAGATGATGAAAAGAAAAAAAAAGAATAAAAAGTCTAGAAAAGAAAAAAAAAGAAGAGAATAAACACCGTGGCATGCTTGTCTAGTTTTGTGGCCTTTGTTACTTGGGTAAGTAAGCCCGAGGGGATTGTCTTTACACCTAGCGCCCTAAGGTCTTAATGGCTTGGGAGTCGTTGGTTAAAAGCTCGTTAAGGTAACACTGAAAAGCCTAAGGGAATAAGACATTGCACAGCCATGAGAAAAAAAATAAAAAAATGAATAAAACACGAGAAAGAGCAAAAATGCCCTCGTGGTTGAATAAAAGTATAGATTAATCTTGTATTTACCCTAAGACTTGGTAATTGCTTAGTTTTAACCGGAGTTGTCATGTTCACAAAAGTAATTGAATTGGAACTAAAATTTTCCTTCTAAGAAGTTTGTTATGTGATTATCTTAAACCGCGGTTAGTTAGAATGGTTAACAAGCGCACACACACAACATGGGTGATGACAGGTTTGGATTGACTAATTGGTTAGAGTTATGGACTTTGAATTGATTAGATATATTGTTTGACTATCATTGGTATCTTTGAGGCCTGTTGCTATTTATCATACTGATTTATTACTGGGTTTGTAGATATATTAGGAAGTAGATCATGCATATGCATTCATGTAGTTAAGTTTGGTTGTTTATTTTTAGTTCTTTTGTATTTTTGCTTGAGGACAAGCAATGGTTTAAGTTTGGGGGTATTTGATGAGTGAGTTTTATACACATGAATTGAGTGCGTTTGAGCTTAATCTTTTGGATGTTTTTAAGTGTTTGTGTCTATTCATGCATGTTTTATGTTGTTTTGTAGGAATTTGGACAAAATTTACTTGGATCAACGTTTGCGGTGGCTAGATGCGCGTTTTCGGCTTGCCATTTACACAGCAGTCATTTCAGAGTCAATTTGAGTATTCCTCGGAACCTTGTCTCGAAAGACTTAAAGAATAAAAGTTGTAGATCTACGTCTCCTCTTTCCGAAACATCTTGAATCATCAAAATCGGAGTTCAGACGAAAAAGTTATGGCAATTTTCCCAAAGGACATTTGGCATTTGAGAATTCCTGTTAACAATTCAGTAGGCATAATAATTGGGATAATTGGATAATTGATTTATAGTTTATAATTGGGGATATTGAAGTCTTAATCTTTATTTATCTGGATTCAGTCATAAAGCAATTCAGTTTAATTAGTTAATTTAGTTTTCTTAATTAGAAAAATCACGATTTGAGATTGTTTAAATAAAAATAGTTTGGTTAAGAATTAGTACTTGGTGATTTTTATTAAATAATTCCTCGTGGGAACGATACTCTACTTTCACTTTATTACTTGTTGACCGTGTATACTTGCACGTATTCATTGCTTGCAAAATCGACCAATAATACAGGACCTATTTCGGACCGCCGTTGTCGAGAGTTGTACGATGGCATATGATCAGAGTTTATACGAAGTCATTGAAGATGGGACGGTGCTCTCTGGTCTTCAAGCTTCAACTTTCATCCGTTACCCCGCACAATAGTCACTCGGGATTGGTTAGTCTTGTTGGACATCATTGCGCAGAGATGTTGAAATGACGTTGCGTGGCATTGCGTTGGCGAGATGACGATGTTGCCCCTCACCGGTGTTATCGCCAGATTGGGCTGATAAAGCAGACGTTGCTCAGACTTCGCTGAGATTGGACTGCTGCAATTGTTTGAAGGTCTTTGTCATCTTTGAGGTGTGCCTGTCTTCCCAATGTTATCGCCGGGTTGGTACAGTGTATCTCGTTGTGAGCACCGAGATTGAAGCTGGTCGCATTTGAAACCAGCATTTCTGGGGTTATCGCCAAAACTGCATTCCATGGGGTTGTCACCAAGGTTGGTGGTTGTTCCCAAGGTTGGGACTGAGACTGGATACCTCGGGGTTATCTCCGAGATTAATCGGCCTTCTCCAGTGTGTGTTCCGGTATTGGATCTGTATGCCTCGGGGTTACATTCGAGGTTGGAATTGTTACTCCCAGAGTGGGCTCCGGGTTGATCTTTGAGCTTCCTGTAGTATCCTAGTATGGATTGTCTTTCAGGGTTCCCTCTTAAAAGACGAATCTGTCCTCCTGCAATGTTAGTGACAGTAGTACAGAAAATTTTGAGTGTGTACAGAGTCCATGTTTAAATGTAATAGTTATATTTAAATATTAATTCTTACACCCTTAGGGTTTGACCTTTTGGTTCACTTGGTGGCTCTAGTGAACCAAACTAGAATAAAAGTCCATAATCAATCCGGGTAGAATATATTATTCTATATGTGCATGCTTATACTATATATATATATATATATATATATATATATATATATATATGCAAACATGCTTCACATGTTAATTAATATAACGCGTATTTTATATATATATATATATATATATATATGTGTGTGTGTGTGTGTGTGTGTGCATGCGTGCTAAACAAGATTAGACAAATTAATTACATGCAAACCCCTCAAATTGTTATATTAAGTCCTTAGCGTTCAAAGATATTTGGAATATCGAACGTCGCCTTTTAGCATGATAAAAATAATAGAGTATTAATTAATTATTATAAGTTTGTTGTGTCACCACAAGACTTATCTTAATTCTTTGAGATGTTAATTTTATCACATTTGATGCATATAAAAAAATTTGAACAATGTTGTTTTGTTGTGTCACCACAAGGACAATATTTTTCTTTTTTGAATATATGGAGTGCTAGGTTGGACTTAACTTGGATAATTTTGATTCGGATGTGTCACCACTTGATCAAAATAATCTAAGAGGCAAAATACAAGGAGTTGCATAGTTGATGTAATTGACAAGAGTTGTCTACCTATTTATTTATATATAGTTTCTTGTGTCATCACAAGGCTATATACATTTGAAATGGGATCCTTATTCTCACTAGCAAATCTTTAATTAGATTTTGCCGAACTATATAAGTGAGGGTAATATAGTTTGATAAAAATAGTGGGAGATACCAATTTAAAACAAGACCAAATTTATTTTGGTAATTAATAAAAGAATGTATACTAAAATGTTGTTAATTAGAAATTCATTTATAGAATTTTACAATGTCTAAATTACTATAACTGTGAAGCATATTAGATGTTATTTAATCAGGCCGAATTAAATGGATTGGTTAAGGAATTTGAGAATAGTTCTCATGGCTGAAAAGCTATCTTATGTTTTTAATACACCTATCCCTGCAATGGTTGCAGACAATGCCTCTGAGGAAGAGATTACTACTTTTAGAAAGTGACAAGATGATGCACAGTTGGCTCAATGCATCATTCTCGCATCCATGAGTAACGAGCTTCAGCGTCAGCATGAAACTATGGATGCTCCTACTATATTCCTGCACATCAAGTAGTTGATGGTCAAGAAAGTAGGACTGATAGATATCAGATATCTAAGGAGCTCTTCCGATCTAGAATGACCGATGACACTATAATACAGATAAAAGTCCTTAACATTATCAATTTGATTGATCAATTAGGACAACATGTTTTGTCATGGATGGAGAGTTGAGCCAAGATTTGATTTTGCACTCACTCCCGGACTCCTTTCACAATTGTTGTGAATTTTTCATATGAACAAGCTATATATTAGCTTCGCTGATTTGCTTAACATGTTGAAAAATGTTGAGAGTCACTTTCTAACCAAGAAAGACCAAGTCTTACTAGTAGGTGACAAATGATCTTCTGAAAATAAGAACGAGTCAAAGAAGGTAAATAAAAAGGAAAAAATAAAGGATAATAAGAACAAAACTGATACAGATAGCAAATGAGTTTGCTTCCACTGCAATAAGCTTCGACATTTGGAAAGAAACTGCGAAGAAGCATCTTGCGAGGCTAACCGAAGAAGCTTAGTGAAGTTTCTACACAAATACAATTTTATTCATGATTTAAAATAAAGTTTTCTTTAAGTCAAGATTCTACTTGGGTACTGGATACCGGCTTTGGCTATCATAAATATAGATTTATGAAGGGACCAAGCAGAAGTAGAAAGCTAAACAAAGATAGGTAATCCTATGTGTGGGAAATGAAGCAAAGGTTGCTACATTAGCCATAGAAACTTAAAGTTTAGCAATGCCTACGGGTAAATCTATTTAGTCAATAAGTTGTTATTGTATTCCAGTTGTCATTGGAAACATTATTTCCATTTTATTGTTAGACAATAAAATCTTTGGTATTATATTTAAGAACAATTGTTGTTCTATTTATAATAATAATGTTTTGTATAGAACTGGAATATTTCTTAATAGATTTTGTATACTTGACTTGTAAAATTTATTTTGCAAATTGAACAAACTAGTATAAGAAAAGGAGATGATCGTTCAAAAAGTTGAATGTGTGTATTTGTTGAAATATAATTGTGAATGATTTGAAAGGTTCAACGAATTCAGAAATGAAACAAATTGGCAAAGTATTAGGATTCTTTGATCTGATCAAGGAAGGAATCTTGTGCAATAAGTTTCTAGATCATCTTAAATGGTTTTCTCACAATGGATGCCTCCTGATACACAATAAATGATTGATATATCTGAAAGGAAAAACCGTACCTTGTTTGACATGGTGCGGTCCATAATGATTTTACCGATATTCCAGTAATCTTCTAGGGTAATGTCCTAGAAATGGTTGAATATCTACGAAAAGGTAACATCAAAATCAGGTCACAAGACTCCATAAAAGTTATGGACATGAAGGATTCCTAATTTTAAGTATGTTAAGGTAAGGCGTTGTCCAACTTATGTGATAAGGTTTCAAAGGATAAGCTTGGGACAAGATTTGACAAGTACAGATTTGTGGGATATCCTAAAGTAAGTTTAGGGTATATGTTCTATAATCCTACTTAGAAAAAGGTGTTTGTTGCGAAACACGCTACCTTATAAGATAAATGTTTTTATCATTAAAGGGGCTAGTGGGAGGATAATAGATCTTGAAGAGTTCAAGAACCACAAAACACTATAAGTCAAATAAGAGGAACCTGTAGATAGACCTATTGTACCACAACTAAATTGTAAATCTGGAATAGTACCAAAAATACCTAGGAGGTATGGATTCATCATAGATGATGATGATGAGGTATACATCATAAATGATGATGATCCTATTACGTACGATGATGTAAGAGTTGTAGACATTCAGAGAAATGGATTGAAGCAAGCTTCTCAAAAATGGAACATTCGTTTTGATGAAACAAATCGAAAGAGTTTGATTTTATCACAAATAAGAATGAACCTAGTGTGTACAAAAGGGTTAGTGGGAGCGTCGTGACATTCCTAGTATTATATGTTGACATACTAAGGATAAGGAATGACATACCAATGCTACAATCAGTAAAGATAAAGTTAGCAAAACATTCCTCGATGAATGATTTGGGAAAAATATTGTAATTGGGGATAAAAATCTATATATATTCATTTGAGAAGATGCGTATATTCATTTGATGCTAGCATTATATGTATTATACGTATATTCATTTGGTGCTAGTATTATACATATTCATTTGATGTCGTGACATTCCTAGTATTATACGTATATTCATTTGATGCTAAAGTCGTTTAGTATGGCAAACTCCAAGAGATGTCTCATGTTGATGAGCCATGGAGTGTATCTCTCTTAATAGTCCCCATAGACTCCTGAAAAGAGAGATCGCATGAGTGACAATCATGTATACAATGAAATATACGAGACCTGATGTAGATCGGTCATATTCTGGAGAAGATCACTGTCAGACAGTGAAAAATATCTTAAAGTACTTAACCGGCACTAAGGATGTGATTAAAATTTATGGTGGGTCTAAATTAAAACTAGAGGGCTTAACAGACTCAAGTTTTTCAGACAGACCAAGATGACAGAAAATCCACTTTAAGGTAAAGCGTTACCTTGAACGGTGGTGTAGTGAATTGGAAAGGTTTCAAACAACAAAGAGTTTCTAGTTTAGTGATAAAGACAAAGTATATAGATATAAATGAAGCTACAAGTTGATTGTTTGGATGAAAAGTTAATTATAGAACTAGGAATAGTTCCTAAGTCTCATCTTGGATCTAAACATGTGTTGTGGCACTTTCATTTGATTATAGGAATCATTGAAAGATGGGAAATCACTGTAGAGATAGTGGACTCTCAAGAACAACATTTCATATCCATTAACTAAAGCTTATCCAACAGCAGGATAATCGTCACTTAGAGAAGAAGGATATGTGATACCATGACGATTGACTTTAGTGTAAGTGGGAGATTAAAAGTAGTATGCACACAAGCCAATCTTGTTTGATGATAAAACATATACTTTGTAACAATCTTATTCATTTATTAATAAAAAATATTAATTTATTAAAGGCTTTTAATTTTCTACATGATGCTATTTTATAATATGTGATACACCCATAATTTTAAGCAATGCTTTTAGAATAATGATGATGATCATTCTAATGTGATCTAAATTCTTAGAAATCTTAAAACTAAAATAGTTCCCAATTGTTGGATTACTAAATTGGGGATTAGTGATTCTGGATAGATTGGTACATACGTTACTTTCTCATTGGATGAGGATGATTGATCTCATGATCATTTGTGTGGAGACACTAAAATAAGTATGTAGGTACTTATTAGAAAATAAGTTCACTGAACGTGGCTCGCTAAGGAATACCTAATGGAGTTTTACTTGCTTGTCAATAGGAATTCCTGTAGTGATAGTAGTACAACTGATCCTTGAACTTGAGATCATCATAGTATCTTGTGTATGATGAGTTATACTTTGACTTATTACTTAAGACCCTTAGGGTATATCAAAGGGTATGCATAGGTATAATAAGTTATACATGGAGATAATGTATGATCAATAAAGAATCTACCACTTCTAGTAAAAGAAGAGAAATGTCCTATGTGATTCGATAAATGACAACCCAGTAGTCCTTGGCCAAGGCAAAATGAAATTAGAAATGAGTTTCTAATTTGCATTATTTGGAGTTGTGCATTTAAGAGTCGAAATACATATAATTAAATAAAATAAGACTTGACAATAATTTCATGTCTTATATTTAATTAGGACATTGTTTGGTGGAAGGATTGAATTGTACGGTAACTATTTACTCAAAGGTTCTTTTATGATTAATGTTGAAATCTATATTATCTGGAAAGTCGTTAATCGCTAGGGAGGCTTATCCCTATTGTAGAATAAATATTATTTATTTAAATAAATTAATTATTTAATTTATTTATCTAAATAAGATTAGAACTGCTCTAATTGATTTATTCACAACCGGTTTAATATAGAGAACCTAAAAGGTCACACCATAAAAGGAAAAATAATTATTTAAGAAGTTAATGGCATAATCATAATAATAAATTAAGTATATTTAATTTAATCTATGGTGATAAAATAAATTAAATAGCTTAATATTTATTATTTAATATTTTAGAAATATTAAATATAAATTAATAAGATGAGTTTGGGAATTAATTAATAAAAGTACTCTCATATATTCCTAATAATATTAGAAGACTAATTAATTAAAAGAGTTTAATTAATTATTTCTAATAAGATTAGAAGCCTAATTAATTATGGGAGTTTAATTAATTAAAATAAAACTCAATTCCTTAATTGTCAATGAGGGTTGCCCACATCTATAAATAAGAGGAGTCTTATTATGGGTGAGGTTGGTGTTGTTAACTTTTTTACAACAGACGTGATCCCAATTGTTGGATAAGTACGCTTTTTTTCTATGAGAGATCGAAAAACTAGAGTTTTGCCAAACACCCATTTTCTTGAATCTTTCTTCTTCCTTGGTGGATCACCTCTAGAGGCCAAACACTTAGGTGGCTAACGTTGATCAAAGGAAAGAACCAAACCCGGTGGATTCAAGTTGAACGCGAAAAGGATTGGAGGTGAACTTATACCTGAGGAAGCTCGAAACTTCAATGGTATGATTCTTGTTCTTCGTCTTTTCTTTTAATTAATAATTGTGCATAAAGGATGATCCGGGTATATGATTTGTAAAATTTTAAAACTCTATTTTTCCATGCTTCCGCTTATTTTGTGCAATTTGATTACATTCATGAATATTACAAACCTAACAGACTCGTGTACAAAATACGGGTGGAAATGATAGCAATGCGTGACTTGTCACAGCCAAGCAGTTCAAAGAGTTGGGACCACCAGAATTTGTGGGAAAGCCGGATCTGATCAAGGCAGAAACGTGGGTTAAGCAAATTACCAAGATATTTGATATCTTGGGATGCACGAAGGAACATAAGGTTTTATTCGCCACCTTTATGTTCCATGGTAAGGCAGATTACTGGTGGGAATCTGTGAAGCGTACCCAGCCTGCGGTACTCAACATGTCTTGGTAAACTTTTCAGAAATTGTTTAATGACAAGTACTTTCCTGAAAGTATTCGTCATATGAAGGAGGTAGAGTTTATTAGACTGGAACAAAATAACATGACGGTGTCCCAGTATAAGGTGAAGTTCGCAGAGTTATCCAGGTTTGCACCTCATTTGGTAGAGAATGAGGAACGAATGATGTGGATGTTTTTGAGAGGTCTAAAACCTGAGATTCGGCAATATCTTATCTCTCATAAATTTTCTTTATATTCAGATGTTGTAAATATGGCTCACTTATTAGAGCGAGATAATGAGTATGTTCAACCGAGGGACCACAACCAGGGTCATACCGGTGGTAGCAGTCATCAGAGCAATGACAACCAGCGGGGAGGAAAACATTCGGACAAAAGCGGTAAGCCTTCTGGTGGTAATCGTGGCCATAATGGTAGAAGAAGGGAGTCGGGGGGAGATAAGAGAAGGTACAACAATGATAACGTGAAGACGTCAACACAAACATCAACTGTTTCTAGGGGAGGAGAACGATCACCGGTCGTTTGTTATAAATACGGGAAAGAGGGACACATCAGCCCAAACTGCCCACAACAATCCAAGGTGTGTTATAACTGTGGAAAGGAAGGTCATATAGCTAGAAATTGTCTTGTTGCAAAACCAAGTCCAACGGGGATGGTGACTCCAAAGGCTATCTCGAACAAGTCAAAGTCGGTGGTTCCTGGAAGAACGTTTATCGTGACTGCCCAAAATGCGAGGAACCCGAATAAGGTGATCACGAGTAAGCTAATCATAAACTCTTGCGAAGTTTATACCTGATTAGATACCGGTTCTACCTATTCTTTTATCTCTCCTGCTTGTGTTCAACGTTTGAACTTGACTCCGGAGAAATTAGACTTTGTCTTATCTGTTGAGACTCCGTTAGGAGAAACTTTCATTACATCTACTGTTTATAAATCCTGCTTGATCTATGTTGGTACCATCACATTACCTGTCGATCTTATTTCTTTGAAAATACTTGCATTTTATGTGATTTTAGGGATTGATTGGTTAACTATTCATCATGCCAAAATTGATTTTTTTTGTAAGGTTGTTAGTTTTCATATTCCTAACCAACCTGGTATGCAAATTCAAGCAACCAAACCACTAAAGTCAATCACTGTCATATCAAGCAATAAAGCTATTCGTTTATTGAAAAACAGATGTCAAGCTTTCTTAGCCCATGTCATAGACTTGAACAAAAAAACGTCAGATTTGAATAATATTTCTATTGTTAGTAAATTTCCTGACATATTTCTTGAAGAACTTCCCGGTCCACCCCCAGAACGTGAAGTTGAATTCTTTTTTGACCTTGGACCTGGTAAAGTCCATTTCTAAAACCCCATATCGAAAGGATCCTATTGAACTTCAGGAGTTAGAGGTCTAACTACAGAAGTTATTGGACATCGGTTTCATTCGTCCTAGTACATCTCCTTGGGGTGCTCATGTTTTATTCGTAAAGAAGAAAGATGGGAGTATGCAACTTTGTATTAACTATCGGGAATTAAATCATGTCACCATCAGGAATAGGTATCCACTACCTCACATTGATGACCTGTTCAACTAGTTGCAAGGAACATAATTCTTTTCAAGATCGATCTTCGTTCTGGATATCATCAGCTGAAGATTAAAATTGAGGATATTCCAAAGACTACTTCAGAACTCGGTACGGGCATTTTGAATTCTTAGTCGTGTCTTTTGGATTGACTAATACTCCTGTTGCTTTCATGGATATAATGAACCGTGTGTTCAAAAAATATTTGGATCAGTTCGTTGTTGTCTTTATTGATGACATCATCATCTATTCCAAAAGTCGTGAAGATCATGAGCGCCATTTGAAGCTGGTACATCAAAGGCTTCGTGAAAACAAGCTATATGCCAAGTTAAAGAAATGCGAGTTCTGGCTTGAGGAAGTAGCATTCCTTGGGCACGTGGTGTCAAAACATGGAGTATCTGTTGACCCGACGAAGATTGAAGTAGTACAAAGTTGGGAGCAACCGAAGTCGGTGACTAAAGTACGTAGCTTTCTGGGCTTAGCTGGTTACTATCAGAGATTCGTGGAAGGGTTTTCTAGAATCGCTACTCCGTTAACTCAGCTGACTCGAAAAGATACAAATTTTGTATGGAGCGTGAAATGCGAGAAGAGTTTGCAAGAACTCAAGAGGAGACTCATTTCGGCACCTGTTCTGGCAATACCATCTGGTTCGGATGGATTTGTTATCTACAACGATGCTTCAGGCAAAGGGTTTGGATGCATTCTCATGCAACATGGGAAAGTCATAGCCTATGCCTCAAGACAACTCAAAGAATATGAGAGGAATTATCCTACTCATGATCTAGAGTTGGCAGCTTTCGTTTTTGCATTGAAGATCTGGAGACACTACCTGTATGGGGAGAAAGTGGAGATCTATACAGATCATAAAAGCCTTAAATATTTCTTCGCCCAAAAGGAACTCAACATGCAGCAACAACGTTAGCTCGAGTTATTGAAAGATTACTATCATATCATCCAATACCATCCTAGAAAGAAAACGTTGTAGCTGACGCATTGAGTAGAAGATCATATGCGGGTACGAGTGCAATGTTGTTAACACAAAGGCCCATTTTGTATGACTAGCAAAGGATGAAGATAGAGGTAAAGGCTCCAAGTACCCACGTGATGATATCAAGCATATGAGTAGAACCGACTTTAATAGATAAAGTTAAAGTTGCTCAAGCTACGGACCTAGAGCTGATGCGTATGAAGAAGAAAGTGCAAAAAGGTGTTATCCTAGAAGCAAGAATAGACGAAGAAGGAATACTTTGAGTCACCTCCAGACTTTGCGTTCCTAACAATTCTGACTTGAAGCATAGAATCATGATGGAGGCACACAACACATCGTTTGCAATCCATCCTAGGAGTACCAAAATGTATCATAATCTTTGACATACATTTTAGGGAAGCAATATGAAAAGAGATATCACGGAGTTTATCTCAAGGTGTTTAACTTGTCAACGTGTAAAGGCAGAGCATCAAGTTCCAAAGGGTCCATTGCAACCACTTGAGATTCCAAAATTTAAATGGGAACACATTACCATGGATTTGGTTACGGATCTTCCCAAGGTTTCTCAAGGCATAGATGCGATTTGGGTCATTGTTGATAGATTAACCAAGTCTGCTCATTTCTTCCCTATACAGGAGACTTATTCCCTTGAACGTCTTGCTCGTATGTACGTGAATGAGATTGTGAGATTGCATAGTATGCCAGTATCCATAGTTTTGGATCGTGACCCAAGATTCACTTCACAATTTTAGGTTAGCTTGCAGAAAGCTATGGGTACAGATTTACGATTCAGTTCCGCATACCATCCTCAAATGGACGGGCAATCAGAAAAGACTATTCAAACTCTTGAAGATCTATTAAGACTCTGTGTCCTAGATTTCAAAGGAAGTTGGGATAAGTACTTGCCATTAATGGAATTCTCCTACAACAACAGTTATCAAGCAAGTATAGGCATGGCTCCATTCGAGGTGTTGTATGGAAGAAAATGTCATTCTCTAGTATGCTGGGACGAGGTGGGTGAAATAATGTTGTTGGGACCAGAATTGGTATGCATAACTACAGAAAAGATCCAAACGATTCAACAAAGTATACAAACGGCATAGGATCGACAAAAGAGTTATGCATATCTTTATCGACAGGACGTATAATTTAATATTGGGGATCATGTATTGTTACGTATTGCTCCATGGAATGGAGTTACAAGATTTGGGAAGAGAGGAAAGCTCAATCCAAGATTTGTTGGTCCATTTGAGATTCTTGACCGAATAGGAAATGTGGCCTATATGCTCGTATTACCTCCAAGCATGTCTCGTGTTCATAATGTTTTTCACATATCTATGCTTCATAAATATGTGAAAGACCCGAACCACATTATTGAGTTAGAACCAGATGAGATAGCCGAAGATTTAACGTACGAGGAGGTACCTATTAAGATCTTGGATAGGAAAGAGCATGTCCTACGCACCAAGGTTATAGCATAAGTTAAGGTTTTGTGGAGGAACCATGCTATTAAAGAAATGACCTGGGAGTTAGAATCGAAAATGAAAGCGAGATATCCTCACCTTTTCGAAACACCAGGTACGTACGTCAATTTTGAGGACGAAATTTCATAAGGAGGGGAGGTTGTAAGACCCTAACTTTTTAATAAATAAAATTGAATTTCCTCTATTTATTATCTTGAAATAATAAGGTGATAATTTGATATAATACTTTGGTTATGGGTGAAATGTGAAAATTTTGCAAAATAAACAAGTGAAATTTAAAATATTCATTGTTATAGGGGAATATTCGTTTGGTCGTGGAATATTCTTGCTGTCGGGGGGGGGGGAATATTCGTACGATGGTGCAACCATTTGTGGGCTCCATAACAGAAAACGGTTGGATGAAGAAAATGACAAGTTTGAGTTTTTACAAATAACGACGTAGTTGTTACCATTAACACTATTGGAATATCCGGTGGTTAAAATACAGTAATACGCATGGTTGCACAATAGCACACGGTATTGCACAGTATTTTTGAATTATTGATTCTTACGTATGAAGGCACTACTCAATAATTATTACAGTAATTACTGTTCAATATTTTATTTTATTGATTCAATAATTGCTGCGTTGATATTTTATATTATTGTTGTTTCAATAATTGTCACTGCACAGTATTTCCCATTATAAGATCAATAATTCATATTATTTGAATAATATTATTAGATAGCATTATTGACAATGTCTAAGGAAGTTCTGTCTAGGAAAGGGGTTTGGTCACCTAATTGCGCGCTAATAAGGAGAAATCCTTATCGGAAAGCCCCCTCTTTCCTGGGAACGATCTGATTGTCATAATTGTGATTCTGTAATTTTATTTGTGAATAATTAATTATTGATTTATATGATAAGGAAATATATATGTGGATATAACTGACGGATAGGGAAATATTCATTTTATGTGGATATAAATGAAAGAATAAATGCCGAGGTATTTTATCAGTATTTTATCGGAATAGAGGTGTTGAAAATCGTCCGTATGTGGATTTCGGTAATTTTTCGTTTGGAATTTGAGAAAACGTAAATCTACAAAGTTGTAGAGAATTTAATTTCCTATGGAATGGACATAAAATTCATATTTTTCTGATAAAAGGGCTATTTGTTATGAATTATTGAAGTTTTGGAAATAAATGTTTTTTTAATTAAAACATGGGCGAGCCCCACTTTTGTATTTTGTGGAATAATGCTGAATTGGTGGGCCCCACTGGTGGTGGCTGAATTTTGGTCAAGAAAATGTGCGTAGAAATTTTTTATTAATTTAGCCTGCTTTGACGTTCTAGCATTTTCTATAAATAGGGTGCTTAGTTAGAATTGAAAATCACACCAGAAACAAGTTTTTTCTCTCTCTATATTATCGAGCGTATTTTTTGAGTATTTAGATGCTTTGAGAGTTGCTATTCAGTGCAAGTTTCCTTCATCATTACATTCGATATTCCAGTCAGAAGTACTGTTCTTTTGAGGTAAGGGATGTTATTTTCTTTGCAAATTATAATTATTTTCTTCAATATCATTATGCCGAAATATTGATATGAATTTTATTGTGGAATTTCTACCTTTTTGTGTCGGGGTTACTATTCACGTATACGACACTATTCATAGAAAAATAATATTTTTCTCTTTTTTGTCCAAGATGTCTATTATGGTTACTATCTTTGATTGTATCCATGTTTTGATCTTCATTCTTGATTTTTACTCCATTATGGTTTATTATGGAGCGTTTTTGAACTTGGATAAACTGAAGTACAAATTCCTAATCTTTGTCCTTTTATCTCACTAGATTCGTTTCTTTAAAATATTGTTCATCATCCGCAGTCCTAAATGATGATATAACTGTATATCTATGGGCTGTAGTGCAAAGATGAATGATTACCTGATGAATATCTTTGGCTCGTAGTGCAAAGATGAAAAGGTGTTGAAATGAACATGACCAACTGGTGATACAAATGAATATCTGTGACGCCCCCAAAATTAGGTATACATCACCCATCTTAAGTCGCCAAATACATGGTAAAGAATTCAAATACAACTTAATAATACAACTGTCGTGTACAATACGACAAAACATAAACTGTGAGTTTGAATTCAAATATTGTCTACTAGAGAGTATACAAACTCAAAAGGAGTCCTCATTACAATTATTATCATACTATTTCACAGAATAGTGAGGACTACTAATGCACCATCTAGGACCATCACTCCATTCCCCGGCTCGTCCCCAAATTATATTCTCATTTCACGAGAATAAAGGTGAAAGAAAGGGTGAACTCAATGGCCCAATGAGAAATATTATGACTAAGATAATGCAGAATAAATTATCATTAGCCTTAAACAGTGTTAAATTGATACAATATAACAAACATCAAGTTTAACTACAGCGGAACAAGCAATCCATTAAAATAGTCAAGTAGAGAATAAAATCTACTATCTTTTCTGATTTAAAAGGTTTTTCATCACTTTTATCGTTGGGACTCAGCTTAATAAATAATCCACATCATCGAATCACCCCTGCACTACGACCAAGGATATTCTTTATTATCACGACCACGAATTATCCATGCACTACGGCTAAAGATAATCATGTTATCATCAACGGTCCTGATCATGCCATAAAACAATTCATCTTTGAACCCTTGGCCAAAGAGAATCCATAGCCATAATCATACCAAAAACTGTCCATCAATGCACTACGAGCCAATGAGGACTTTTTCCATATCATTTGTAACATTACGGTCATGATTACACCGAATAATCCCTGGTCATAATCATACCAAGTCCATCTATGCACTACAGGCCACAGATGACTTTCAACAAAATATAAGCGTGAGGATGATGACATTAATATAAGAATTCAATAAAACAAGTTCAAGAATTAATTTATCCAGGAACTAATAACGTCCAAATTATCAACAAGATACTGCTTTGTAAAGTAAAATTCAAGAATGCTCAGAAGAATATTTCCATGAAAAGATATTGGATGAAGCGCAAATATCAAGGATATTCCACTAATTTCATGGATTATAGAAGTCAAAACTTTAACCAACTGAGTATAATAAAGAATGAAATAACAAAAGAAATCACCATGTATGCGGTACTTGCCATGAGGCGAGTTATTCTAACGAGAATACTAAATAACGGAACCAGGTCAAAGTAAATTACGACCAAGCGATATTCTAAAAGAATAATAAAAAATGAAATAATAATAGAAATCACCATGCATGCGGTACTTCGCATAGACAGGTTATTTCAACAGAATACTAATAAGGACATATTCAGGTCCGGCGTAAAACGCACAGACAGGATATTCCAAAAGAATAATAATAAAGATTTTAACCGAGTCCAGTAAAAACGCATGCATGTGATATTCCAATGAGAATAATAAAGACGGAATCAGTCCTAGTAAAAGCATGCATAAAGATATATTCAACGGAATAATAAAAGCGGAATCAGTCCAAATAGAAAAAGCGCATGCATGTGATATTCCAATGAATAATAAAGGCGGAATAATAGAAGAATTTCACCAAGTATAGGGTAGCAGCGTGATCTGAGTTATTCCAACAGAATAATAAAGAATCGAATAACAGAAGTTCTCTTCATGGATAAGAATGAAATAATACTCCCTACGAGTACAACAAATAATATTCCCTACCTTAGAAAAATTGGATACTGGAATAGTGATGTAGCAGACTTCTCTTCTTCTTTCTATAATTTCTCTCTATAATAATCGCTCTAAAGCTTTTGTGAATTGGTGAGAAATGAAGGAAGAATAAGCTTCTATTTATAGAAAAATATAGTTTCGATAATTGCACGTTTTGGGGCTCGAAAAATTACAGTACAATACCTCCAACTTTTCCTTTATTTTTAATTTAGTCATGGAAGTATTATCAAACTTGCACCACCTCCCCTAATAGTAAATAATGTGAATCAATAGTTCTAGACATGTGAAAATATGAATTACAGTATAGTACCTCCATCTATACCTCCATTTTTAACTTAGTCATGCAAGTATTATCAATCTTACACCAACTCCCCTAATAGTAACAAGAATGTGAAACACTAGTATACAAATGTGAACAAATAGTTATAATCATGTGAAATAATAGCAATCAATTGCTCATTTATCCGGTTAAATACTCGATTGGTCAATATAACCTCTAGACATCAATTATTATCAAAATAATTGTCGATTTTCACTAACACAAATAATTCCAACACAATGAAACCATTTTTATCAAAAATATAAATTTTGAAATTTCAAAGTTTGACTTTTCCCAAAAAAGTCAAATGTTGACTTTTTGACCAAATAGTGAATTCCGGAAAATTTTGTGTTTATAGACTATTTTTACTAATTTCATTGTTCCGGACTCAAATATCATGTCCGTGTCTCCAAATTCAAATCCGAACATAACTTCAATTTTAATAACATTCATCATTAATATTATAACTCACAATATTTAACAACCAGGTCGTTCCAAGGAAAGAGGGGGCTTTCCGATAAGGATTTCTCCTTATTGGCGCGCAATTAGGTGACCAAACCTTTCATTGATAGAACTTCTAGACATTGTCAATATTGCAAATAATAAAATGAATAACTTTGTTGTCTCAATTATTGATTTAATAATATAACATATTATGCAGATGATACTGTGACAATAATTGAATCAATAATATGAGAGATATGATGCAGCAATTACTATAGAAATAATTGAGTATAACTGAGTGACTTCTCATGTAAGCATCAATAGTTAACACCGTGTGCTACTATGCAACCATGCGTATTACTGTACTTTTACTACCGAGTTGTTCAACAGTTTTAACGGTAACACTTCCTCTATTATTTTTATAAAAAGATAATTCTATCGTTTTCTAACTACGATAATACTTAGTTGTGGGGTCCACCAATGATTGTGCCGTAAATCACGAATATTCCCCACAAAAAAGAATATTCCCCGACCAATCGAATATTTTATAACAACTTGCATACTTTGAAAATTTTATAAATACTACCCACAACTATAACATTATATCAAATCCACACCATAATATTCAAAAAAATATTTCGATAAATTTAAATCTTTATTCATAAAATCTGGGGTTTCACAATCTCCCCTCCTTATGAAATTTCGCCCTCAAAATTTACGTACGCACTTGATATGCCAAAGAGGTGAGGATACCTTGACTTCATTTCAGATTCTAACTCTTGAGGTATAACCTTTGAGTGTTGAATACAATCCTTCTTATCCAAGATTTTAACACGTATCTCCTCATATGTTAAATCTTCTGCTATATCGTCTAGTTCTAATTTAATAATATGGTTCAGGTCGTCCACATATTTACATAACATCGATACATGAAAAAAAATGTTATGAACACGCGACATACTTGACGGTAAAACGAGTCTATAAGCCACAGTTCCTACTTTATCGAGGATTTCAAATGGGCCAATTAAATCGAGGGTTGAGATTTCTTCTATTTGTCGATTCTTGCTTCTAGAATAACGCCCTCTTGAACCTTCTTAATTCTTCACATTCATCAGCTCCAGGTGTGTAGCTTGAGCGGCTTTAACTTTATCGATTAAAGTCGATTCTACTCGCATATTCGTTATCTTCACGGAGGTTCGTATATTTGCACTTGTAAACGCATACGATTTTCCACTCAACGCGTCAGCTACCACGTTCACTTTTCTACGATGGTATTGAATGATATGATCGTAATCTTCAACAGCTCGAGCCAACATCTTTGGCACATGTTACGTTCATTTTAGGTGAAGAAAATATTTGAGGGTTTAAGAAATGGGTTTTCTACCGGGGTCAATACAAAATTCGATTTCACGCTCTAGGGTAGGCTAAGAAGTCTTCAAGACTACGTCAGAAAATTTATTAACAATAGAAATATCATTAAAAACTGTGACTCTCATCCAAGACTTGGATAGTACGTCACATTGATACCTATTAACTTGACATCGTCATTCACGACGTCGCCTACAGAAAGTCTGGCTTCGGTGCATTCCACACAAGAAAGTCAACAACGAAAAGACAGGGGCTCTTTACTTATGGATTGATATGACAATGATTGACTTTAGTGGTTTGGTTGCTTGAATTCGCATAACAGATTGGTTAGGAATATGAAAGCTAACAACCTTACGAAAAGCATGATGAGTAGTTAACCAATTGATTCCTAAAATCGCATCAAAGGCAAGTATTTTCAAAGAGACAAGATCGACACGTAACGTGAAAGTGTTGATTTGAACAAGATTTATAAATAGTGGAGGTAACGAAGGTTTCTCCCAACTTAGTTTAAACAGATATATCGAAGTCTAACTTCTCCGGAATTAACTTCAAACATTGAACACAACTAGGTGAAAGAAAAGAGTGAGTAGAACCGGTATCTAACACGGTATAGACTTCACAAGAGTTTATGACTAACATACCCGTGATAATTTTATTCAGGTTCCTCATCACGAAAAAAAATGCTCTCTTAAACTACCGGCTTTGGCTTGTCTGGGACATCCTTTGGCATCACTATCCCAGTTGGAATTGACTTCACCATACGACAAAATCGAGCTAGGTGACCTTCTCTTCCGCAATTAAAACACGCTTTGGATTGCTGCGTACAGTTTGGACGGATGTGTCCCTCTTGTCCACATTTGAAACATACGACCGGTGTTTGTTCTTCTTCCTTTGAAATGGGTGCTGGTGCTGACGTCTTCACGTCATTGTTGAACCTTCTCTTCTGGAAATGCCCATTCTTATTGTTTTAGCCATGATTACCACCGAAATGGTTACCATTCATGGCATGATAATTTCCCCCACGATGGTTATCATTGTTCCGATGGTTGTTGCCACCGGTACGATTACTATCATGTTATTGGTCGTTGCCTTTTGGTTGTGCTGACTCGTTATCGCGTTCCAATAACTGAGCCCTATCCACAACATCAGAATATAAACAAAGTTTGTGAGAAATAAGGTATTGACGTATATTGGGTTTCAAACCTCTTATAAACATTCGCGTCATTCGCTCCTCAATATCGACCAAATGGGATGCAAACTGAGAGAACTCGACAAACTTAGCCTCGTACTGCGACACGGTCATATTGTTTTGCTCCAGCTTGATGAACTCTACCTCCTTCATGTGATGAATACTTTCGGGAAAGTACTTGTCATTGAACAGCTCTTGGAACTTCCCCCAAGACAAATTGAGTGCGTCAGTCTGGGTGCATTTTACAGATTCCCACCAGTAATCTACCTCTTCATGCAACATAAAGATGGCAAAGGGAACCTTTTGCTCCTTTTAGCATCCCAAGACATCAAATATCTTGGTGATCTGCTTTAACCATGTCTCCGCCTTAAGTGGTTCTGGCTTTCCCAAAAAGTCCGGTGGTCCCAGCTCCTTGAACTGCTTAGCGGTGACCAACCGTGGGTTGCCATTATTTCCTCCTGCAATATGAACATGAGTCTCTCTCTCGCAATGCGTGTTTGTATGAATTCTAAAAAGCTCCTAAGCGTATAAATGGCTTCATCATTTGGTCAATGTTGTTATTTACAGGAGGATTATCGCCATCCTGTTGCACATTGTCACGATTATTGATCTGTGGAGACTCAGCGGTCTCTCATGCTCCATTGCTATTCTCAACATTCTCTGATGTCATTTTCAAATACTGCCACAAAACAAGGGTTAATGAACATATCACATATTATCCCTATACTCTGACCAACGAATTAAATATCAAATAAAATTAGGTAGGTCATACTAGCGAATGAATTCCCCGTCTCTCCCCTCCTAGTTCTTATCTCACATTTCAGCCAGGGATCATATCCCTAAGCTCTGATACCAACTGTGACGCCCTCAAAATTAGGTATACATCACCCATCTTGAGTCACCAGATACACGGTACAGAATTCAAATACAACTTAATAATACAACTATCAGGTGCGCGTACGACAAAACATAAACTGTGAGTTTGAATACAAATATTGTCTACTAGAGAGTATACAAACTCAAAATGAGTCATCATTACAATTATTATCACATTATTTCACAGAATAGTGAGGACTACTAATGCACCATCCATCACTCTGTTCCCCGACTCGTCCCAGCTATATTCTCATTTCTTGAAGAGAACAGTGAAAGAAAGGGTGAGCTCAACTAGCCCAGTAAGAAATATTATGACTAAGATAATGCAGAATAAATTATCATTGGCCTTAAAAAGTGTTAAACTGATATAATATAACAAACATCAAGTTTAACTGCAGCAGAACAAGCAATCCATATGGGAGCTGTCGTTTACACTCCTAAATTAACCTCACTTTCACTTTACAAATTTAAACAATTAGCACAGTAGTAAGCAAGGATCGATCCCACAGAGAGTTATTTGTTTTATATTTATCTTGTGATTTCTAATGAAAAGGGGATTTTGAATTAATTAATTAAATTAACAAGAATAAACTAATAAGAATAAACAATGAATAAAAAGCTTCAGTTCTTCAGTTTCGTATCACCTTTTTACAATAATAGATTAATCAAGTTTAACATTATTTACCCTTCAGTAAAACTAATAGCCCTAGAAAACAACAAGCTCTGCTACCTGAAACTCCCCTTAGATTGTCACTCAATGAAACAAGCTCTTCACAAGATTCTAACAATTATATAACCTAGAACAAGGTCTCTAGATTTAATATAATAGCAGCATTAAGAACTAGGGAATTAGACTATTCCAAGCAACAAACATATAAGCTCGGATTGTTTAACTTGTCTTCTGATAATCATAGCAATACTCAAAAGCTTGTCCACAATCATGTATTACTAATTACTACTTGTGATTAGAAACAATATCAATTACACGTAATATTATTCTTTGATCTAGCATATGATATTTGTTAACCAACTCAATCCTGCAGAAATCAAATCAGTTAAGCCAAATAACATTCAGAAATTAAAACAGATTATCAAGAATGAATTTCATGTGAGAAGGAATAAATAATGAATACTCAATTAATCATTAATTATAAATAAGGTTCAACATCCCTTATAACTGAATAAAAAGAACTTAGCTCATATCTTTAATCCTCCAATGTTGTAGATGAGAGAATGTAGTAGATGATTGAATGTATAAAACCCTGACTAGCATCCTCTATTTATAGTGCTAGACAAAGTCCTAAATCCTATAGGAAGTAGAAATCCAAATCCTAAAAGGAATTACAAATCATAACTAGTTTCCATAAAGAACTAGAATCTAATTTAAAATTAAATCTTAGTATAAAGGAAATCCTAAAGCTAATAGAAATATCAATCCAATTCCATGTAGAAGTCTGCCAAAATCTGCATTTAGAAACTTTTCAAAAATCCAAGATTTCCCAATTTTCCTCCTCAAATTCGCTGGGGCGAATTTCTATTTCCTGATGCGACGTAATTTGGTAAAACAATCATAAATTTTGATCCTGGAGGAGTTACGGGGCCTGCTACCTATCAAAACGAAGATATCGACGAGATCTATAACTTTCATGCTTTGAGAATTGACAGATTCTGGCTGCATCAAGGTCGAAATCAGGCTCCAAGTGAATGCTGTGTAAATTGCAACTTCCAAACTTTGAGGTTCAACGTCCGTTTATTAAAAAGATCATAACTTTTTCATATGAACTCCGATTGAGACGGTTCAAAATGTTCCGAAAAGCTAAAGAAGAGATCTACAATAAAATTCAAGTCCCAAGCCTAGACCATGCATCCAACTTAATGCTAAAAACCCTGCAATTTTCTATTTTTCCTCATTTCAGCTCCAATTCTACCTGAAATCATTAAACATCTTAATAAGCTTATATACACATGAAACATGCAATAAAACTAAATATAATGGAATCAAAATAAATGAATAATATGCACTTATCACCATTACAGGAGTCAAGTAGAGAATAAAATCTACTATCTTTTATGATTTAAAAGGTTTTCATCACTTTTATCGCTGGAACTCAGCTTAATAAATAATCCATATCATCGAATCACCCCTACACTACGACCAAGGATATTCTTTAGTATCACGACCACGAATTATCCATGCACTACGCCTAAAGATAATCATGTTTTCATCGACAGTCCTGATCATGCCATAAAACAATTCATCTTTGTACCCTTGGCCAAAGAGAATCCATAGCCATAATCATATCAAAAACTGTCCATCAATGCACTACGGGCCAATGAGGACTTTTTTCACATCATTTGTAACATTACGGTCATGATTACAACGAATAATCCCTGGTCATAATCATACCAAGTCCATCTATGCACTACAGGACACAGATGACTTTCAACAAAATATAAGCATGAGGATGATGACAATGATATAGGAATTCAATAAAACAAGTTCAAGAATTAATTTATCCAGGAACTAATAACGTCCAAATTGTCAACATGATACTGCTTTGTAGAGTAAAATTCAAGAATGCTTAGAAGAATATTTCCATAAAAAGATACTGGATGAAGCGCAAATATCAAGGATATTCAACTAATTTCATGGATTATAGAAGTCAAAACTTTAACCAACTAAGTATAATAAAGAATAGAATAACAAAAGAAATCACCATGTATGCGGTACTTCGCATAGATAGGTTATTCCAACAGAATACTAAATAACGGAACCAGGTCAGGCGAAATTCACACCGACAGGATATTCGAACATAATAATAAAGAATGAAATAACAATAGAAATCATCATGCATGCGGTACTTCGCATAGACAGGTTATTCCAACAGAATACTAATAAGAGATGAGAATCGGTCCCACGTAAAAGCGCATGCATGTGATATTCAACCAATGAATAATAAAGACGAAATCAAGTCCGGCGTAAAACGCACAGATAGGATATTTCAACAGAATAATAAAGACGGAATAATAGAAGAATTTCACCAAGTACAGGGTAGCCCGTGTATACAAGTTATTCCAACAGAATAATAAAGAATGGAATAACAGAAGTTCTCTTCATGGATAAGAAAGAAATAATACTCCCTACGAGTACAACAAATAATATTCCATACCTTAGAAAAACTGGATACTAGAATAGTGAGGTAGCAGACTTCTCTTCTTCTTTCTATAATTTCTCTCTATAATAATCGCTCTAAAGCTTTTGTGAATTGGTGAGAAATGAAGGAAGAATGAGCTTCTATTTATAGAAAAATATAGTTTCGATAATTGCACGTTTTGGGGCTCGAAAAATTACAGTACAATACCTCCAACTTTTCCTTTATTTTTAATTTAGTCATGGAAGTATTATCAAACTTGCACCACCTCCCCTAATAGTAAATAATGTGATTCAATAGTAAATTATGTGAATCAATAGTTTTAGACATGTGAAAATACGAATTACAGTATAGTACCTCCATCTATACCTCCATTTTTAACTTAGTCATAGAAGTATTATCAATCTTGCACCAACTCCCTAATAGTAACAAGAATGTGAAACAATAGTATACACATGTGAACAAATAGTTATAATCATGTGAAATAATAACAATCAATTGCTTATTTATCCTTTAAATACCCAGATTAGTCAATATAACCTCCGGACATCAATTATTATCGAAATAATTCTCGATTTTCACTAACACAAATAATTCCTACACAATGAAACCATTTTATCAAAAATATAAATTTTGAAATTTTGAAGGTTGACTTTTCCTAAAAAAAGTCAACTGTTGACTTTTGACGAAATAGTGAATTTTGGAAAATTTTGTGTTTATAGACTATTTTACTAATTTCATCGTTAGGAATCATATATCACGTCCAAGTCTCCAAATTCAACTCCAACACACGACTTCAATTTTAATAACATTCATCATTAATATTATAACTCACAATATTTAACAAATGAATCGTTCCCGGGAAAGAGGGCTTTCAGATAAGGATTTCTCCTTATTGGCGCGCAATTAGGTGACCAAACCTCTCCTTGACGAACTTCTGGAGACATTTTCAATATTACAAATAATGATATGAATAACTTTTTCGTCTCAATTATTGATTTAGTAATATAACATATTATCACGAGATAATCTTGTGACAATAATTAAATCAATAATATGAGAGATATGATGCGTGAATTCTTTGTTGCAATAATTGAGTATAATGAGTGACTTCTCACGTAAGCATCAATAATCAATCTGTGTTCTACTATGCAACCACGCATATTATTTGTACTTTTACTACCGAGTAGTTCAATGCGGTTTTAACGGTAACACTTCATTTATTATTTTTATAAAAGGATAATTACATCATTTTCTAACTACGACAATACTTTCGTTGTGGGTTCCACTTAATGATTGTCTTGTAAATGCACGAATATTCCCAACAAAAGAATATTCTCAAACAAATCGAATATTTTATAATAACTTGCATACTTTGAAAAATTTATAAATACTACCCACAACTATAACATTATATCAAATCCACACCATAATATTCAAAAAAATATTTCGATAAATTTAAATCTTTATTCAAAAAATCTAGGGTTTCACAATATCTTTGACCCGTAATGCAAAGATGAATATTTGATGCACGATGTATATTGATTGATGTTAGAGGGATAAAATATTGATGATGGACTTTTAAATTCATAGATGATAGTAGATTTCATTCTCTACTTAACTCTTCTAATGAATTATTATTTCCGCTGTGAATATTGATCTAAAACTGGTTGTCCATTATATTTTATCTGATTTATTGAAGGCTGAAGATAATTTGTTGTTCATTATCTTAGTCATAATATTCTTTACTGAGCTCTTTGAGCTCACCCTTTTCTTTTTTGCTCTATTTTTCTTCTCAGGAGGTGAGAATATAGCAGGAACTAGCCGGGGTATGGAGTGATGATTCTAGAAAGTTGTTTTAACAGTCCTCACTATTTTTGTAAAATAGTGTATCAATAATTGTAATGAGGACTCATTTTTAGTTTTAATACTGTCTATTAGACACTATTTGTATTTAAACTCACAGTATTTGTGTTGTCCTATTTTGCATGATAATTGTATTAATGAAGTTGTATTTGTTTCAGTACCATGTATTTGGAGACTGATAATGGGTGATGTATACCTATTTTGGGGGCGTCACATATTGTATCTGATCATAAGTAACAATTAGTGAAATCTGATTGTGGACAAGCATTTGAGTATTATGATGATTATCAGAAGGAAAGTTAAATAATTCTTGATTGTGTGATTGCTGCTTGGAATAATCTAATTCCCTAGTTTGTTAAGCTGTTGTTATATTAAATTTGGACTGATAGCTCTAGGTTGTATTATAGTTAGGGTATAGTGGGGGCGATTGTGACTTTAGATTTAAAACCTAATGGGAATTTTGGGTAACACGGATTGTTGTTATCTAGGATTATTAATTTCATTGAAGGATAAATATTGTTTACCTTGATTATTCTATTGATGTGAAAAGTGTGACGGTAAGAACCCAACTTTTATGAATAAAGATTAATTTTTTTTGAAATATATTTTTGAATATTATGGTGTGGATTTGGTATAATGTTATAGTTGTGGGTATTATTTACAAATTTTGCAAAGTAAGCACTTATATACTATTCGATTGGTCAGGGAATATTGGTTTTAACAGAGAATAATCATACGACGGCACAATCATTGGTGGACCCCACAACGGAAGTATTGTCGTAGTTAGAAAATGACAGAATTATCTTTTTATAAAAATAACGACGAAAGTTTTACGGTTAAACTGTTGAACTACCCGGTGGTAAAAGTACAGTAATACGCGTGGTTGCATAGTAGCACACGATATTGATTATTGATGCTTACATGAGAAGTCACTCAGTTATACTCAATTATTGCTACAGTAATTGCTGCATAATATCTTTCATATTATTGATTCAATTATTGTCACAGTATTATCTGCATAATATTTTATATTATTAAATCAATAATTGAGATGACAAAGTTATTCATATTATTATTTGTAATATTGACAATGTCTAAAAAGTTCTGTCTTTGGTCACCTAATTGTGCGCCAATAGGGAGAAATCCTTATTGGAAAGCCCCCTCTTTTCTGGGAATGACCTAGTTGTTAAATATTGTGAGTTATAATATTAATGATGGATAAGTTCGTGTTGATTAAAGATGAAATTGATATTTCCATTGTGTTGGGATTATTAGTGTTAGTGGAAATCGACATCTATTTTGATAATAATGGATGTCTGGATGTTATATTGACCAATCGGGTAATTAATCGGATAAATGAAAAATTAATTGCTATTAATTCACATGCTTATAACTATTTGTTCACATGCATGTAATATTAGGGGAGGTGGTGGAAAATTGATAATACTTGCATGACTAAATTAAAAATTGAGGTATAGATGAAGGTACTATACTGTAATTATTTTTTTCACATGATTGTACTATTAATTCACATGATTGTACTATTGATTCACAAGATGTACTATTAGGGGAGGTGGTGCAAGTTTGATAATACGTGCAGGGCTAAATTAAAAATGTAGGAAAAGATAAAGGTATTATACTGTAATATTTCGAGCCTCAAAACGTGCAATTATCGAAACTATGTTTTCCTATAAATAGAAGCTCATTCTTCTTTCATTTTCACCAATTCACTAAGACTCGCAAGAGCAATTATAGAAAGGGAAGCTATAGAGAGAGAAGCTTTAGAGAAAAAATAGAAGAGAAGTCTGCTACCTCACTATTCCAATATCCAGTCTTCTTCTGAGGCAAGGGATAATATTTTGTTCAATATTCATAGGAATAATATTTTCTTCTATACTCTGTAGTATGTGAGTAATATTATTTCATCTCGTATTCCTGATTATACCCTCATTTTGTTAAAGTATTGCTTCTATACTCCGTGAAATTAGTAGAATATCCTTAAAATTTACTCTTCATCTAGTATTGTTGGGTAAAATCTATATACGTAAAACACGCAAGTATACGTGGTCAACAAGTAATATAGTAATGAATAAAGTATCGTTCCCACGGAGACAAATTAGCAAGATATTTAACTTCACAATTATCAATTTTCTATTAATCCTAATTCTATTAAACTATTCAATTCAATGGTTTAAAATTATAGAAACTAAATTAATAAATAAATAAACTATCACAAAACAACCACAAATATCAAAATCCGAATTTAAACAATTGATGGAGAATTAGACTTATGATTTCACCCTAAGCTTCACTCTGATTTTCAACCCTTTATTCCAATTCAACTCAATATCCCAGTTTATTAATCAAGAACATGAATGTAGTACTAGCCACCTCTCGATGCACTAATACCGTATTAACTTAAATCCACAATTTAGATAGAAACAAATTAAATACCTTAATCAACCAACTCACTATATTTCTATGTGAACTGAAATTAAAGAAGGTTTAAGCTTAAGTTCTCTATCCGATTACATGCGATGTCAAGCATATCTCTACCTTAACAATAATCAAGAATCTGCTATTCACAAAATTCATGAAACATGCTATATTAACTAAGTCTAGACTGTATTTCATCTCTCGAGTTCATACAAGTCCACAACGAATTTTTGATCAGGCAATTCACAAATTCATGCTCGAATTATTATAGATAAACTGAAAATACTTAATTGAACTGGAAATCAAAATTATAAAATCATTGTTTCACCCAAGGATCCATCATAAGCCTAATAAGCGAATTAGTTCATAACGAATAAAATAAAAACTGAATAATTCCAAGGAAACATCCTTCCAATTACAAATATAAAACTAAGATGAAGAATAATGCGAAACCACCCTTCACGTAGCCTTAATCTGCAATCGTCAGGAATTTCTCTTCAAAACACTCCTCCAAAGCTTGCTATCAATTTCTGGAAATAATCTCGTGTTATGCCTTCTGTGATTGTTCAATTTGTTGTTTGTCGAGTAATAGATGTGTCTCACACAAGTCCCAGTCGAATCCTGTATATTCTGGAGTCCCTATATGATTACAACACTAGAAACCATGTAGCAGCACAGTCCAAAATCAAACAGAAGAGTCCACTGATCGAGACCCCCCACCACAAGCAAGTGGTACATGGGCAAAAGGCATTTACGTGTGTACACTGCTAATTTCCCCCAAAAACTGCTGAGTGAATTTTTCCTTTCCTTCATGAATTCTTCCTGAAATGATCCCAATTGACTCCAAATCTTGTTAAATGCTACAACGACCACCCTACACATAAAAGAACACAAAACAAATAAAAACGAATATGAAAACAAGAAAATAGCAACAATTAAGCGTGAAATGAACAACGATTCATGGATATAAAATCTACTTATCAAAATTCCCCAAACTTAATTTGTGCTAGTCCTCGAGCACAAAATAAACTACATGCTATGCAATGAAATGCAATAAGATGGAATAAATATAATCTATATCAATTCAAATCCAATAGTGTCAAAGAATCAAAATTATCCCATCGGCCTCAGAAAAAACAAGCAACTCTACAATATGAATCACCAAAACCAATCCACAATTTTGTATTAGTTCTCAAATCTTAAACCCTCATCATTTGGTATGGGTAATAAGTGTGTGTTCAACTTCTATGATAACTGATACAGACTCAAATTCAATACATAAGCAATTTCTTAAAAGGACTCCTCCAGTGCAAACTTAAAAATTCCAAATATAGGCACATTCCAACTAAAACTAAGCAATACCAACTTCAAGGGTTCATGCAGGGTACTTATACTTCTTTTATCTCATTTTTGTTCCACGGGGGCATTTCGCTATTTTCCCATTTTATTTTTTATTTTTTTAGATAGATGGTTGGTGAGTGTATTTTACGCTCCATCTCATGCTTGTGTTTATGGGGAGTATTTCTCCTCAACCCACCACAAGACTCAATTTATTTCATTTTTTCCTTTTTTTCTTTTTTTTTCTTGAAGCTTATACACCCTATGTTTTCCCCCCAAACTTAGGTTCTTGCCTAATATGTTGTCTTCACTTCCTATCCTTATCGTTTTCACATTTACCCTAGCATTATCCGTTAGAAATTATTTATGTATCAATTTGAACTGATAAGTCAACAAAGACGTTATTAGCGTGCTAACCTTTTTCGTATACCAGTTTCAAAGAAGCGCAAGATTCGATTCATAACAGAAATTATATCACAGTTCTAATAATCAATACGTATTGGTTAACTTATTCTCACTCTCATCATTGGCCCACAAATCACATGAACTTCAACACTGTTGGACATATGCAAACACAATATCTAATTTTTGTTTATAGATAAAATGAACTATTTACAAAACTAAAAACAATGCAATGACAACAATAACCTAAGCTACTATGTATGCACCTAATCTATCATGCAATTCTTCCTAAATAACTATGCAACACTGGAATTTAAAATAACAAAATTTAAACCTAAATACTACATATGCATGCAAACATGAATTTAACTCCCCCAAGCTTAAGTAATACAATGTCCTCATTGGACGAATAATCAAAATTAAGTACGTGAGGACTTCCCTGCTATCACTTAAGTCTGAGGAGGTGGTGGTTGAACTTCTTCATCTGAGTCACTAGGCGGAAACCTCGGCAGTGGCATCGACTGCTGATATGGAAATTATGCAGCTGGATTGAAACTATGAAGCGTCGTGTTGAGTGAAGCTAACGACGCATTCATAGCATCAAACATGTGGTCTTTCCTCACTGCGAGTCGCTGCATTTCGCGATGTGCTGCCCTGTTATGTGCATCCATTTGACGTTGAAAGTCAAGGAACTGAGAACTGGATATTGCCTCGGGATGCAGTACCTTCTCGGTGCCTTGATCTCTCATAGCCTCATCCTCATCCTCCGAGGTATCTTCAGCGTCAGCTTCGTCCTCCGAAGCTGGTGGAAATATAAAACCCAGTCCTCGAGGATGGGAATCGCCCCCGGCCCATACTGAATATCGTGCTATCATTCTGAAGTCTAGCAACGCAAGTGGCATCTGTGTGGGCTCATCGTCAGACCATCTTAGACCTGCTTGGTGACATAACCCACATATGAGTGATGGGTGTGGCAAGCCGCCCGAAAAGTTTCCACGTAAGCACCAGAGGATGGAGAAACAAATAATGGCCCCGACGTCAATGAAAAAGTCTTGCACAATCGTGTATAGCAGTAACGCCTTCTCTTTTGTCACGTCTGAGGTGTGTTTAGATGGATACAATTTAGCACATTGGAGTGCATACCAGATTTTGCCATATCGACTTAGATCTTTGCTATGGAACACAGTGCCTCCTTTTCGACCTTTGATCCATGTTGTGCTTGGCTTAGTCATTTCCTTAAGTATTTCTTCATAGTCTGGATCAAAATCACGTAGTTGGGCATACTGGCATTGTCGAGGCACCCACAACTGATAATAGGTGTTTATTGTATCAGCACTGAACTGGACCAAGCGACCCCGCACAAAAGCGTTGAATGGGGCTTTGTCCTCAGCGTTTGCATAAAACTCCTTAACTATGTTGACCACGGCGGGTTCCGGCTCTTGGGTGAATTTATTCCATCCCTTTTGAAAAATTTGAGGCATCATCTCCCTGTCAATGGGATCCGGTGCCAACCCCCGCTCCGGTGTAAGGGCTTTTGTCATCATATATTCATACCGAGTGTCGGTTGTGCGGATCGTGAACTCTCTCCCCTTTGGCGTTTCGATGTGGGTTGCGATGCCATTAATTATTGTAGACACAATAAATCCACCCAAACTTGGTTCACCCAAGCTGTCGAACACGTGGCGTGCACAATACTTTGTTCCCCACAAACTAGGTGATTTCTATAGCAATTCTGAGAGAAAAGATAAAGATGAAGTGGAATTGTGCTCTAAAATCCCCCTAATATCTTGCTAAATTCGTGGCCTTGTGTAGAAGGAGTGGAGTGGTGATTATGAGGATTGAGTGATATGGTTTATATAGAGGTGTTGTGGGGGAGAGGAATGGGAGTAATTGTGACAACCCGAGAATTTTGAAATTTTTTAAAATTTTAATTAATTGATTTAAGGTTCAAAATTAGAACCTAGATAGAAAATAAGTGTATGCGTTTGATATTTTGAAGATAGAATTTTGAGGATTTCAAAATTCTGTGAAAGATATAAGTGAATTATTCAGGATTAAATGTATATGTGTACATTATGTGGTTAAGGGTCAAGGGTTGACCAGATAAGCGATATCTGTAACAAACCTTAAGTATATATTAAAAACGTCAACGTTCGATTAGAAAACCCTAGCGATTAACAAGAAACCATAAAACCGGTTCTAGAAACCCTAATTAATTAGCAAACCCTAATTTCAAATTTAGAAAACCCTAATTTCGGGATTTAAAACCCTAATTTTATAATTAGGGAAAACCTAAGTGTTAATTTAATAATTGTAATGTTAATTAGAATCCCTAATCCTAATTTTCAAGTTAAGTAATTAGAAAATCCTAATCTACTTACGAAATCTAATTTCTAAATTAGAAAATTATTTTTTCTATTAGAAACCCTAATTCTGGGTTAAAAACCCTAATGACTAATTTTGACCCTAATTTCTTAATTAGCAAATTTAATTCGGAATTATTAATCCTAATTAGCAAAATTTAAAGTATGATTAGGAAATTGTAATATAATTAGAAAATCCTAATTATAATTTTGAAATATTAAATTTCTATTTTTAAAACCTAAATTGGAAATTCTAGAATTATTTTTCCAAACCCTAAACCCTAAATCCTAAAATGGTCCAAGCCCTAAATCCTAAATCCAAACCCAAAACCCTAAGGGTTTGGCTAATTGACAAGAATGCCATTAAAACAAAAATAAAAAATGACCGTAATGCCCTTTTTCATTTTTTTAGATATCTTGTAAATTTTCCGAAACCTTTAGTGGGTGACCTAACCATTTCACTTGGTGACTCAAAACTCCAGCCAAACCAGCCTCTAAGTGACAGCAACATTAGATCTTGCATCATACCATACTATAAGAGATTAAAGAGAGAAATGTCTAGCATTTTTCTTATTTTGCATTTAAGCTCTCAACAACTCTCTCTCTCTCTCTCTCTCTCTCTCTCTCTCTCCTCTCTGAAATGGCCAAGTATATCAGTCCCTAGAACACCCCTTATATCACCAAGAACAGATTTGGGAAGCTAGATCAAAGATTGGAAAAGAGAAGGTAAAACCCTAATACATAGTTTGATCTTGTATGCTTAAGATAAATTTCGTGTTTATGTGTTTAGATTCGTGCTAGAAGGTGTTTTAAGATTATCTATGATGATCCATCATAGATCCATAGCATCAAAGGGGAGAAAAATTGAAGTTTTCAAAATCTGTCCAAGAACACAAAAGTGGCCTGACAACCGAATGTCAGTGGCCTTATATTTTTTTATGTTTTTAATTTGTGTTGTTTTAAAGTTTTAATATGTAGCTTGTCATGTGGTCTTTAATCTGCAAGAGACATCACAGTCATTGGATGTCTAGATCGTGAGTTATTAATGGTCAAACTCCGTTGACCGACGTTGACCGAGCGAATTCTAGGTAACCTAGAAACCCGTTTCCAGCGTCTGACATGATTTTTCAAGGCACGTATCTATCAGGTTTTAGTTGATATGTTGATTTTGTTATAATAATATTGTAGTGCGTTGTCTGTACTATAGGTTTATGCCTTAAAATATCTTAGATCACAGACCAATAGGATGTAATTCATGGTCAAAATAGACCATCCGATCACAAGTTACGTTTTTGGGAAAAACCCAGAAACTGGATAACGCATTTTCTGACATACTTTGACCAAACATATTCTGGAGATTTGGATGATGATGAACTGTGATGTTGCTTCAAAAATGTTCCTTGACATGTGGAATATAGATATGAACCATAAAAATACCACAATAATGATCAAAACTAAGATGTATTTGGACTTGAAAGTGTCCACTCGGACTGCTGGGTTTCTGGGTAAACCTAGAAAACGTTCTGACAAGACTTGGTTGAGCCCAGATCGTTATGTTTTGTTGTGTTATGACCTAGATGATGGTTGTTTATTGTAGTAGTACATTTTCACAACACGATCAGAGTCTTAGATAGCCAAAATCATGTTTGTACTGAGAATCATAGCCGGTCAAACCTCCTACCTTAGCCTCTGACATGCGTTTCTGGGTTCTTGCTCAAGAACACCAAGAACAGCTATAGCGACGATTACATCGCTATAGGCCCTTTTAGCGACGGTTTTATTTATTTTAATTTCGATTTTCTAAAAATTATTAATAAATAGAAAAAAAATGATTTTAATTATTAAAATACATAATAAATTACGAAAATTATTTTAAAATCTAAAAATAGTTTTTATATATTTAGAGTATATTTCATAAATATTTAATATTTTTCTAATATAAATGGTATTTAATTTATTTAATTATAATATTAAATAAATTGTTTAAAAATGATTTTAATACATGAAAAATCATTAAAAATAATATTATGGTATTATAAAATATTTTAAGTTATTTTTAGTGACTTTTAATATTTTGTGATGAATTTCATTAATTAATAAATATTAATGATAATTATTTTATTTAATAAATATATTAAATAAATTAAGGAAAAATAGAATTAATGATTTAAAAATCATATAAAAATGATTTAAGTGTTATAAAAATATTTTAAGTTATAAAATATAACTTTTGATATTTTCTCATGAAAATATTAATATTTTAATATTAAAATAAATTCTCGGATAATGAAGTTAAGTGTTTAAAAATCATATAAATATGATTTTAAGATATTAAAAATACTTTGATATATTATAAATATATTATAATATTATGACATGTATTTCATTAATATTTGATAATAAATAAATATTAATGATAAAAGAATTATGTGGTATTTAATTCATTTAAATATGTGTTTAATGATTGAAAAATCTTGATAAATGTTAATAATTATTTAAAAATTATTACGAGCCACTACAAAATAATTGGCCTTTAGCAACGATTTTTCGGACAACAACTTTATAAGTCGTTACTAAAAGTATATGTTTAGCAACGAATATTGTCCTTCGTTGCAGATTGTGTCAGACTTTCACTTTTTGCAACGAAATTCATAAGTCGTTGCAAAATTTCGTTGCTAATTCATTGGTGGGAAAAAAATTCGTTAGAAATTTGTTGCAAAATTTTTGACCACTTGATTTCCCTTCAATGTTGGCAACGAAATTTTTTTTTGTTACTAAAAATGGAGCTTTAACAACGATTTTTCAGTCAACGACTTTATAAGTCGTTGCTAAAAGTGTATGTTTAGCAACGAAACTTATCCTTCGTTGCAGATTGTGTCAGGCTTTCACTTTTTGCAACGAAATTCATAAGTAGTTGCAAAATTTGAAAACAAAATTCTTTAAAAAATCGTTGTAAAATTTCATTTCTCCTCATTGTGGGCAATGAAAGTTTTTTTGTTGCTATATTTGGTTACCTAATATAAACCACATTCATCGGCAACACTTTTTATTTTCGTTGCATATTTTATATAACTTTTTGCAACAACTATTAAAATGTTGACTTAAATTAAGATAATAATAATAATAAAAGTACTAATGATAATATTAATAACAATAATGTAGTAGTAGTAGTAGTAGTAGTAGTAGTAGTAGTAGTAGTAGTAGTAGTAGTAGTAGTAGTAGTAGTAGTAGTAATAATAATAATAATAATAATAATAATAATAATAATAATAATAATAATAATAATAATAATAATAATAATAATAATAATAATAATACTAATAATAACTAATAATAATAATAATAATAATAATAATAATAATAATAATAATAATAATAATAATAATAATAATAATAATAATAATAATAATAATAATAATAATAATAATAATAATAATAATAATAATAATAATAATAATAATAATAATAATAATAATAATAATAATAATAATAATAATAATAATAATAATAATAATAATAATAATAGTATAATAATAATAATAATAATAATAATAATAATAATAATAATAATAATAATAATAATAATAATAATAATAATAATAATAATAATAATAATAATAATAATAATAATAATAATAATAATAATAATAATAATAATAATAATAATAATAATAATAATAATAATAATAATAATAATAATAATAATAATAATAATAATAATAATAATAATAATAATAACAAGAAAAAAACATTACTAATTGTTTAAATGGAAAGACTGGACATACGCCAATCCCACATTATGTAAAGCGCCATTACTAAGTCCATATTCGAATTTTTTTTGTTTATATGCACAAATTGTTGTCTATTTAAGTCATGGTGTTGATATAAACATGACTTTTAGTATGTTATAACCCATGGAAAAATTTACTTACATTCTTTATATGGGTTCTTTAAAAGTGTAGGCAAGTAAACAATCTACAATATTATTCATGCATTGCAAAAGTAAGACTATGAAGGCAAATAGTATATTTGTACTTAAAATGATACAGAATTTGTTAACTTAGGAAGTGATGGCGTTTGGAAGGCAAATAGTATATATGAACTTAAACTTTCGTTGCCCACGATGAGGAGAAATGAAATATAAGGCAATTGCTATATATGTGGCAAAACATCATCCAAAAAATGAGGTCAACGTGTATAAAATTCAGTAAAATTAGCAATCCAAATAATACACATGTTATTAAAAATTCATACACATGTTAACAAATTAAAAATTAAACTGTAAGCTTCTAAATTTAATCAAACAATCAAGTTTTCTTTGTTAAAAATATTCAGCAGAACAGCAAAGCGAAATTTATTGATTTCATTTTTTAACAAAGGGGGACAATTCAAATGAAAATGATTTCATTCCAGAACTGATCATGTACTCCGAACGCCATGGAGTAGATTTACTGAACCCAATTTCCAATCCAACAATAAGAACAATTAGAAACCTTCAAAATTCGCTAAAATCTAAGAACTAAATATTACAGTGAAAATTCTAGTTTGAAAGGGGTAAATGAACAGAGTGATACTCCATGAGTTGTTAACAGAGTGATACTCCATATATATATATATATATATATATATAAATTGAACAGAGTGATACTCCATGAGTTGTATGATTAGCGTTCTATGTCAATGTGATTCATTGTGTGTTCGTACTAGCATAATAGAAATATATAAATAATCAGCAAATGGCACGTTAGCACCATACCGCGGCGACTAATTTGCGGCATGGTATCGGAACCTTGAGAACCAACATCGGTGAAGAGTGCTAATAGTAGACAATGCGTGAACCACTAACAAAGAGCATCACCTACAACACACAGTACCCCCTAAACTACGAGATAGGAGGCCATAAAACGCCCCCAAAGAACAACTCAAGCTCGAGACAAAAATCTCACCCATACCAAACACTAGCCCCTCAAAACAAAGCCCAAAGAACAACCTACAAATCAACAACAAAACACAAAGACACCCAAATTTGACCCAATCTACAAAGAATGAAGGCTATGATGAAATTGGAGACGAGTAGAAGACTGAGATTGAGAAATTTTGAGAAGAATAGGCGAGTGTTTTGACATAATCATTTCATGTCACAACTGTAGGCAACTAGAGTTGAAGCCAGCCAATTGCTAGTGAGATGTTAAATATAATTTATAACTGGGACGCAATACATACCACAATATCAAGCCAGCCAATTGGTAGTGCAGATGATACAACTTCCCAATACTTTGTAAATACCTTCAAACCAACATCAGGATGTGAGGTAATATGCCGACCAACAAGTGCAAGAGCTGTTTCTGTAACAGATATAGAAGAGTCGTAGAACCTTCTTTCAACAGCAGTTTAAACAAGCTTATCACGCAAAGCTAAGACACACTACAAGAAAATCAGTCATTGTCGACGGCCACTACCGACGGCCACTGCCATCGCCTATGACCACAGTGTCGTCGGCATTGAGTCATTAACGACGGAACTACTGGTCGGTCATTCTTAATCACCCCCCGTGTCGTCATACGGTTTCCGTCGCTAATTTCGGCATCATTGTCATTCCCAACGGGTGTCATTGGCGACGACATATAGTCAATACCGACGGCTATACCGACGGCAAGGCCGTCGGCAATGACCTAATACCTTTTTTGTGGAAAATACTTATTGGCGACGGCGATAGCCGACCTTACCCCCGTCGGTAATGACTTCATAAATTTTGAATTTTTTTTCATTTCAAAATTTCCCTGTTCATTTACAAATATACACCTGTTATAAACTAATAACAACCATCATATCACAACTATACCAGTTATAAAATATTAACCCAAATCAAATATATAGATACAAAATATAATGGCCATCTGTACAACTCAAAAAACTGTACAAATACATACATAAAACTCAGAATATAACATAAACTAAACTAACTACAACCCATCGTCTGTCTCCATGTCATCTAAGTGGGGTCATCACCTATACTTGGAGGTCGCTTGCTTTCGTCAACTCGACGGTCATATCGCCCGATCTTTGGAGGAGGCTCTAAATCATCAACTCGACGGTGATCATCCATAGATTTGGAGGAGGTTGCTCGTCATCAGCTCGACGGTCATCACTAGTGCCTCCACCTCCACCTCCACGTGTCTCGTCAACAAGACCCTACAAAATTAAAATATTAATAACAAAATCAAAATGAAAATATATTTATATTATTTTAAGTTCTAATGCGTGTTTATTACCTACTCGGTGCTATGTGTGTGTTTGTGTGGCGTTCGGGCGACCGAAGCGGGTTTTGACCTGTTTTTTGGCTTTTTGACCAAGTGTTGACGAGTTTTACAAACTGGGCGATAACTCAGATTTCGTATGTCGGAATCGAGTCCCATAAGTTCTAACGTGTTTCTATTGCCTACTCGGTGCTATGTGTGTGTTTGTGTGGCGTTCGGGCGACCAAAGCGGGTTTTGACCAGTTTTTCGGCTTTTTGACCAAGTGTTGGCGAGTTTTGCAAACTAGGCGATAACTCAAATTTTGTATGTCGGAATCGAGTCCCGTAAGTTCTAACGCATGTCTATTACCTACTCGGTGCTATGTGTGTGTTTGTGTGGCGTTCGGGCGACCAAAGCAGGTTTTGACCTATTTTTTGGCTTTTTATCTAAGTGTTGGCGAGTTTTGGAAACTGGGCGATAACTCGGATTCCGTATGTCGGAATCGAGTCCCGTAAGTTCTAACGCGTGTCTATTGCCTACTCGGTGCTATGTGTGTGTTTGTCAAGCATATCTCTACCTTAATAATAATCAAGAATCTGCTATTCACAAAATTCATGACACATGCTATATTAACTAAGTCTAGACTGTATTTCATCTCTCGAGTTCATACAAGTCCACAAGGAATTGTTGATCAGGCAATTCACAAATTCATGCTCGAATTAATATAGATAAATTAAAAATACTTAATTGAACTGGAAATCAAAATTATAAAATCATTGTTTCACCCAAGGATCCATCATAAGCCTAATAAGCGAATTAGTTCATAACGAATAAAATAAAAACTGAATAATTCCTAGGAAACATCCTTCCAATTACAAATATAAAACTAAGATGAAGAATAATGCGAAACCACCCTTCACGTAGCCTTAATCTGCAATCGTCAGGAATTTCTCTTCAAAACACTCCTCCAAAGCTTGCTATCAATTTCTGGAAATAATCTCGTGTTATGCCTTCTGTGATTGTTCAATTTGTTGTTTGTCAAGTAATAGATGTGTCTCACACAAGTCCTAGTCGAATCCTGTATATTCTGGAGTCCTTATGTGATTACAACACTAGAAACCATGTAGCAACACAGTCCAAAATCAAACAGAAGAGTCCACTGATCGAGACCCCCCACCCCGGCGGGGGTACATGGGCAAAAAGGGCCCGCCCCGGCGGGGGTGTACACTGCTAATTTCCCCCAAAAACTGCTGAGTGAATTATTTCCTTTCCTACACGAATTGTTCCTGAAATGATCCCAATTGACTCCAAATCTTGTTAAATGCTACAACGACCACCTTACACATAAAAGAACACAAAACAAATAAAAACGATTATGAAAGCAAGAAAATAGCAACAATTAAGCGTGAAATGAACAACGATTCGTGGATATAAAATCTACTTATCAAAATCCCCCAAACTTAAATCGTGCTAGTCCTCGAGCACAAAACAAACTACATGTTATGCAATGAAATGCAATGAGATGGAATAAATATAATCTATATCAATTTAAATCCAACAGTGTCAAAAAATCAAAATTATCCCATCGGCCTCAGAAAAAACAAGCAACTCTACAATATGAATCACCAAAACCAATCCACAATTTTGTATTAGTTCTCAAATCTTAAACCCTCATCACTGGTATCATGTGCGTGTGTGTTCAACATCTATGATAACTGATACGGACTCAAATTCAATACATAAGCAATTTCTTAAAAGTACTCCTCCAGTGCAAACTTAAAAATTCCAAATATAGGCACATTCCAACAAAAACTAAGCAATACCAACTTCAAGGGTTCATGTAGGGTACTTATACTTCTTTTATCTCATTTTTCTTCCACGGGGGCATTTCGCTCTTTTCCCATTTTATTTTCTATTTTTTTAGATAGATGGTTGGTGAGTGCATTTTACGCTCCATCTCACGCTTGTGTTTATGGGGAGTATTTCTCCTCAACCCACCACAAGACTCAATTTATTTCATTTTTCCCTTTTTTTTCTTTTTTTTTTCTTGAAGCTTATACACCCTACATTTTCCCCCTAAACTTAGGTTCTTGCCTAATATGTTGTCTTCACTGCCTATCCTTATCATTTTCACATTTACCCTAGCATTATCCGTTAGAAATTATTTATGTATCAATTTGAACTGACTAGTCAACAAAGAAGTTATTAGCGTGCTAACCTTTTTGTATACCTGTTTCAAAGAAGCGCAAGATTCGATTCATAACAGAAATTATATCACAGTTCTAATAATCAATACGTATTGGTTAACTTATTCTCACTCTCATCATTGGCCCACAAATCACATGAACTTCAACACTGTTGGACATATGCAAACACAATATCTAATTTTTGTTTATAGATAAAATGAACTATTTAAAAAACTAAAAATAATGCAATGACAACAATAACCTAAGCTACTATGTATGCACCTAAGCTATCATGCAATTCTTCCTAAATAACTATGCAACACTGGAATTTAAAATGACAAAATTTAAACCTAAATACTACATATGCATGCAAACATGAATTTAACTCCCCCAAGCTTAAGTAATAAAATGTCCTCATTGGACGAATAATCAAAATTAAGTACGTGAGGACTTCCCTGCTATCACTTAAGTCTGAGGAGGTGGTGGTTGAACTTCTTCATCTAAGTCACTAGGCGAAAACCACGGCAGTGGCATCGACTGCTGATATGGAAATTACGCAGCTGGATTGAAACTCTGAAGTGTCGTGTTGAGTGAAGCTAACGACGCATTCATAGCGTCAAACATATGGTCTTTCCTCACTGCGAGTCGCTGCATTTCGCGACGTGCTGCCCTGTTATGTGCATCCATTTGATGTTGAAAGTTAAGGAACTGAGAACTGGATATTGCCTCGGTATGCGGAACCTACTCGGTGCCTTGATCTCTCATAGCCTCATCCTCATCCTCCGAGGTATCTTCAGCGTAAGCTTCGTCCTCCGAAGTTGGTGGAAATATGACACCCAGTCCTTGAGGATGGGAATCGCCCCCGGCCCATACTGAATATCATGCTATCATTCTGAAGTCTAGCAACGCAAGTGGCATCTGTGTGGGCTCATCGTCAGACCATCTCACACATGCTTGGTGACACAACCCACATATGAGTGATGGGTGTGGCAAGCCGCCCGAAAAGTTTCCACGTAAGTACCAGCGGATGGAGAAACAAATAATGGCCCCGACGTCAATGAAAAAGTCTTGCACAATCGTGTATAGCAGTAACGCCTTCTCTTTTGTCACGTCTGAGGTGTGTTGAGAAGGATACAATTTAGTACATAGGAGTGCATACCAGATTTTGCCATATCGACTTAGATCTTTGCTATGGAACATTGTGCCTCCTTTTCGACCTTTGATCCATGTTGTGCTTGGCTTAGTCATTTCCTTAAGTATTTCCTCATAGTCCGGATCAAAATCACGTAGTTAAGCATACTGGCATTGTCGAGGCACCCACAGCTGTTAATAGGTGTTTATTGTATCAGTACTGAACGGGACCAAGCGACCCCGCACAAAAGCGTTGAATGGGTCTTTGTCCTCGGCGTTTGCATAAAACTCCTTAACTATGTTGACCACTGCGGGTTCCGGCTCTTGGGTGAATTTATTCCATCCCTTTTGAAAAATTTGAGGCATCATCTCCCCATCAATGGGATCCGGTGCCAACCCCAACTCCGGTGTAAAGGCTTTTGTCATCATATATTCGTACCGAGTGTCGGTTGTGCGGATCGTGAACTCTCTCCCCTTTGGCGTTTTGATGTGGGTTGCGAAGCCATTAATTATTGTAGACACAATAAATCCACCCAAACTTGGTTTACCCAAGCTGTCGAACACGTGGCGTGCACAATACTTTCTTCCCCACAAACTAGGTGATTTCTATAGCAATTATGAGAGAGAAGATAAAGATGAAGTGGAATTGTGCTCTCAAATCCCCCTAATATCTTGCTGAATTCATTGCCTTGTGTAGAAGGAGTGGAATGGTGATTATGGGGATTGAGTGATATGGTTTATATAGAGGTGTTGTGGGGGAGAGGAATGGGAGTAATTGTGACAACCCGAGAATTTTGAAATTTTTTAAAATTTTAATTAATTGATTTAAGGTTCAAAATTAGAACCTAGATAGAAAATAAGTGTATGCGTTTGATATTTTGAAGATAGAATTTTGAGGATTTCAAAATTCTGTGAAAGATTTAGGTGAATTATTCAGGATTAAGTGTATATGTGTACAGTATGTGGTTAAGGGTCAAGGGTTGACCAGATAAACGATATTTGTAATAAACCCTAAGTATATATTAAAAACGTCAACGTTCGGTTAGAAAACCCTAGCGATTAACAAGAAACCCTAAAACCGGTTCTAGAAACCCCAATTTCAGTTCCGAAAATCTTAAACCCTAATTCGGAAATTTAAAACCCTAATCTGGGAACTTAAATGATTATTATATTCCTTAGTGATATTAATTATAATATTAATTAGGGTAAAGCTTAATTAATTAGCAAACCCTAATTTCAAATTTAGAAAACCCTAATTTCGGGATTTAAAACCCTAATTTTATAATTAGGTAAAACCTAAGTGTTAATTTATTAATTGTAATGTTAATTAGGAATCCCTAATCCTAATTTTCAAGTTAAGTAATTAGAAAATCCTAATCTACTTACGAAATCTAATTTCTAAATTAGAAAATTATTTTTTCTATTAGAAACCCTAATTCTGGGTTAAAAACCCTAATGACTAATTTTGACCCTAATTGCTTAATTAGAAAATTTAATTAGGAATTATTAATCCTAATTTGCAAAATTTAAAGTATGATTAGGAAATTGTAATATAATTAGAAAATCCTAATTATAATTTTGAAATATTAAATTTCTATTTTTAAAACCTAAATTAGAAATTCTGGAATTATTTTTCCAAACCCTAAACCCTAAATCCTAAAATGGTCCAAGCCCTAAACTCTAAATCCAAACCCAAAACCCAAAGGGTTTGGCTAATTGACAAGAATGCCATTAAAACAAAAATCAAAATGACCATAATGCCCTTTTCATTTTTTTTAGTTATCTTGTAAATTTTCCAAAACCTTTAGTGGGTGACCTAACCATTTGACTTGGTGACTCAAAACTCTAGCCAAACCAGCCTCTAAGTGACAGCAACATCAGATCTTGCATTATACCATACTATAAGAGATTAAAGAGAGAAATGTCTAGCATTTTGCTTATTTTGCATTTAAGCTCTCAATAACTCTCTCTCTCTCTCTCTCTAACCTTTGAAATGGCCAAGTATATCAGTCCCTAGAACAACCCTTATATCAACAAGAACAGATTTGGGAAGCTAGATCAATGATTGGACAAGAGAAGGTAAAACCCTAATACAAAGTTTGAACTTGTATGCTTAAGATAAATTTCGTGTTTATGTGTTTAGATTCGTTCTAGAAGGTGTTTTAAGATTATCTATGATGATCCATCATAGATCTATAGCATCAAATGGGAGAAAAATTGAAGTTTTCAAAATCTGTCCAAGAACACAAAAGTGGCCTGACAACCGAATGTCAGTGGCCTTATATTTTTTTATGTTTTTGATTTGTGTTGTTTTAAAATTTTAATATGTAGCTTGTCATGTGGTCTTTAATCTACAAGAGACATCATAGTCATTGGATGTCTAGATCACGAGTTATTAATGGTCAAACTCTGTTGACCGACGTTGACCGAGCGAATTCTGGGTAACCCAGAAACTCGTTTCCAGCATCTGACATGATTTTTCAAGGCACATATCTGTCAGGTTTTATGCCTTAAAATATCTTAGATCACAAACCAATAGGATGTAATTCATGGTCAAAATAGACCATCCGAGCACAAGTTACGTTTCTGGGAAAAACCCAGAAACTGGATGAACGCATTTTCTGACATACTTTGACCAAACATATTCTGGAGATTTGGATGATGATGAACTGTGATGTTGCTTCAAAAATGTTCCTTGACATATGGACTATAGATATGAACTATACAAATACCACACTCATGATCAGAACTAAGATGTATTTGGACTTGAAAGTGTCCACTCGGACTGCTGGGTTTCTGGGAAAACCCAGAAACGTTCTGACAAGAGTTGGTTGAGCCCAGATCGTTATGTTTTGTTGTGTTATGACCTAGATGATGGTTGTTTATTGTAGTAGTACATTTTCAGTACACGATCAGAGTCTGAGATAACCAAAATTATGTTTGTATTGAGAATCATAGCCGGCCAAACCTCCTACCTTAGCCTCTGACATGCGTTTTTGGGTTCTTGCTCAAGAACACCAAGAACACCTATAGCGACAGTTCTATCGCTATAGGGCCCTTTAGCGACGGTTTTTATTTATTTTAATTTTTGATTTTCTAAAAATTATTAATAAATAGAAAAAAATGATTTTTAATTATTAAAAATACATAATAAATTTCGAAAAATTATTTTAAAATTTGAAAAATAGTTTTATATATTTAGAGTATATTTCATAAATATTTAATATTTTTGGAATATAAATGGTATTTAATTTATTTAATTATAATATTAAATAAATTATTTAAAAATAATTTTAATACATGAAAAATTATTAAAAAATAATATTATGGTATTATAAAATATTTTAAGTTATTTTTAGTGACTTTTAATATTTTGTGATGAATTTCATTAATTAATCAATATTAATGATAAATATTTTATTTAATAAATATATTAAATAAATTAAGGAAAAATAGAATTAATGATTTAAAAATCATATAAAAATGATTTAAGTGTTATAAAATAGTTGAGGTTATAAAATATAACTTTTGATATTTTGTCATGAAAATATTAATATTTTAATATTAAAAGCAATTCTTTGATAATGAAGTTAAGTGTTTAAAAATCATATAAATACAATTTTAAGATATTAAAAATACTTTGATATATTATAAATATATTATAATATTATGACATGTATTTCATTAATATTTGATAATAAATAAATATTAATGATAAAAGAATTATGTGGTATTTAATTCATTTAAATATGTGTTTAATGATTGAAAAATCTTGATAAATGGTAATAATTATTTAAAAATTATTACGAGCCACTACAAAAAAATTGGCCTTTAGCAATGATTTTTCGGGCAACGACTTTATAAGTCGTTGCTAAAAGTATATGTTTACCAATGAATATTGTCCTTCGTTGCAGATTGTGTCAGGCTTTCACTTTTTGCAACGAAATTCATAAGTCGTTACAAAATTTCGTTCCTAATTCATTGGCGGGAAAAAATTTCGTTAGAAATTTGTTGCAAAATTTTCGACCACTTGATTTCCCGTCAATGTTGGCAACGAAATTTTTTTTGTTGCTAAAAATGTAGCTTTAACAACGATTTTTCAGTCAACGACTTTATAAGTCGTTGCTAAAAGTGTATGTTTAGCAACGAAATTTATCCTTCGTTGCAGATTGTGTCAGGCTTTCACTTTTTGCAACGAAATTCATAAGTAGTTGCAAAATTTGAAAACAAAATTCTTTAAAAATTGTTGCAAAATTTCATTTCTCCTCATCGTGGGCAACGAAAGTTTTTTTGTTGCTATATTTTGTTGCCTAATATGAACCACATTCATTGGCAATAATTTTTATTTTCGTTGCATATTTTATACAACTTTTTGCAACGACTATTAAAATGTTGACTTAAATTAAGATGATAATAATAATAAAAGTACTAATGATAATATTAATAACAATAACAACGTAGTAGTAGTAGTAGTAGTAGTAGTAGTAGTAATAATAATAATAATAATAATAATAGTACTAATAATAATAATAATAATAATAATAATAATATTAATAATAATAACAATAATAATAATAATAATAATAATAATAATAATAATAATAATAATAATAATAATAATAATAATAATAATAATAATAATAATAATAATAATAATAATAATAATAATAATAACAATAACAATGAGTACTAATAATAATAATAATAATAATAATAATAATAATAATAATAATAATAATAATAATAATAATAATAATAATAATAATAATAATAATAATAATAATAATAATAATAATAATAATAATAATAATAATAATAATAGTCATAATAATAATAATAATAATAATAATAACAATAACAGTAATAGTAAAACATTACTAATTGTTTAAATGGAAAGACTTTACATACCCAATCCCACATTATGTAAAGCGCCATTACTAAGTCCATATTCGACTCTTTTTTGTTTATATGCACAAATTGTTGTCTATTTAAGCTGTGGTGTTGATATAAACATGACTTTTAGTATGTTATAACCCATGGAAAAATTTACTTACAGTTGCTATATGGGTTCTTTAAAAGTGTAGGCAAGTAAACTATCTACAATATTATTCATGCATTGCAAAAGTAAGACTATGAAGGCAAATAGTATATTTGTACTTAAAATGATACAGAATTTGTTAAATTAGGAAGTGATGGCGTTTGGAAGGCAAATAGTATATATGTACTTAAACTTTCGTTGCCCACGATGAGGAGAAATGAAATATAAGGCAATTGCTATATATGTGGAAAAACATCATCCAAAAAATGAGGTCAACATGTATAAAATTCAGTAAAATTAGCAATCCAAATAATACACATGTTATTAAAAATTCATACACATGTTAACAAATTAAAAATTAAACTGTAAGCTTCTAAATTTAATCAAACAATCAAGTTTTTTTCGTTAAAAATATTCAGCAGAACAGCAAAGTGAAATGTACTGATTTCATTTTTTAACAAAGGCGGACAATTCAAATGAAAATGATTTCATTCCAGAACTGATCATGTACTCCGAACGCCATGGAGTAGATTTACCGAACCCAATTTCCAATCCAACAATAAGAACAATTAGCGTTGTTAACAAAGTGATACACCATATATATATATATATATAAATTGAACAGAGTGATACTCCATGAGTTGTATGATTAGCGTTCTATGTCAATGTGATTCATTGTGTGTTCGTACTAGCATAATAGAAATATATAAATAATCAGCAAGTGGCACGTTAGCACCATACCTGCAGCACCAATTTGCAGCGTGGTATCCAGACGCGGAACCAACATCAATAGAAGAGTGCTAATAGTAGAAAATGCAGCAACCACTGACAGTAGCATCACCAACAACACCTGTACCCCAAACTGCAGATAAGAGGCCATAAAACGCCCCCAGCTGCAACCTGAAGCTTAGAGACAAAAATTTCAGCCATACCAAACACTAGCCCAGCAGCAACCTGCAAATCAACAACAAAACACAGCGGCACCAGCTAGACCCAATCTACAACAACAGGCTATGATGAAATTGGAGACAAGAGTAGAAGACTGAGATTGAGAAATTTTGAGAAGAATAGGCGAGTGTTTTGACATTATCATTTCATGTCACAACTGTAGGCAACTAGAGTTGAAGCCAGCCAATTGCTAGTGAGATGTTAAATATAATTTATAACTGGGACGCAATACATACCACAATATCAAGCCAGCCAATTGGTAGTGCAGATGATACAACTTCCCAATACTTTGTAAATACCTTCAAACCAACATCAGGATGTGAGGTAATATCTTGACCAACAAGTCTGCAAGAGTACATTTCAGAATAGCAGATATAGAAGAGTCGCGGAACCTTCTTTCAACAACAGTTTGAACAAGCTTATCACGCAAATATAAGACACACTACTGAAAAATCGATCAATTCGCCGACGACCCATCGTCAATCGCTTTATGACCACAAATCTGCGTCGAAGATTGAGTCATTGGCGACGGGAACTACCGTCGGTCATTGCCGTCGCACCCCAGGTCGTCGCCCCTGGTTCCCGTCGCCAGCCATCGGCATCATTGTCATTCCCGACGGGTGTCATTGGCGACGACATATAGTCAATACCGATGGCAAGGCCGTCGGCAATGACCTAATACCTTTTTTATGGAAAATACTCGTTGGTGACGGCGATAGACGTCGGCCTTACCCCCATCGGCAATGACTTCATAAATTTTGAATTTTTTTTTCATTTCAAAATTTCACTGTTCATTTACAAATATACACCTGTTATAAACTAATAACAACCATCATATCACAACTATACCTGTTATAAACTATTAACCCAAATCAAATATATAGATACAAAATATAATGGTAGTCATCATAACTCAAAAAAATTGTACAAATACATACATAAAACTCAGAATATAACATAAACTAAACTAACTACAACCCGTCGCCTGTCTCCATGTCATCTAGTGGGCCATCATCACCTATCTTTGGAGGAGGAGCTCGTCATCTCGGCGGTCGGGTCATCGCTCAGACTTGGAGGAGGCTTCTCGTCATTAGCTCGATGGTCATCGCCTACATGTCTTAGGAGGAGGTTACTCAAATCATCATTTCGTGGTCATCACCAGTGCCTCCACCTCCACCTCCACGAATCTCGTCAACAAGACCCTACAAAATTAAAATATTAATAACAAAATCAAATGAAAATGTATTTATATTATTTTAAGTTCTAACACGTGTCTATTGCCGACTCGGTGCTATGTGTGTGTTTGTGTGGCGTTCGGGCGACCGAAGCGGGTTTTGACCTGTTTTTTGGCTTTTTGACTAAGTGTTGGCGAGTTTTGCGAACTGGGCGATAACTCAGATTCCGTATGTCGGAATCGAGTCCCATAAGTTCTAACTCATGTCTATTGCCTACTTGGTGCTATGTGTGAGTTTTGTGGCGTTCGGGTGACCAAAGCAGGTTTTGACCTATTTTTCGGCTTTTTGACCAAGTGTTGGCGAGTTTTACAAACTAGGCGATAACTCAAATTTCGTATGTCAGAATCGAGTCCCGTAAGTTCTAACGCATGTCTATTGCCTACTCGGTGCTATGCGTGTGTTTGTGTGGCGTTCGGGCGACCAAAGCAGGTTTTGACCTATTTTTTGGCTTTTTATCTAAGTGTTGGCGAGTTTTGGAAACTGGGCGATAACTCAGATTTTGTATATCGGAATCGAGTCCCGTAAGTTCTAACGCGTGTCTATTGCCTACTCGGTGCTATGTGTGTGTTTGTGTGGCGTTCGGGCAATCGAAGCGGGTTTTGACCTATTTTTCGGCTTTTTGGCCAAATGTTGGCGAGTTTTGCAAACTGGGCGATAACTCGAATTTCGTATGTCGAAATCGAGTCCCATAAGTTCTAACATGTGTCTATTGCCTACTCGGTGCTATGTGTGTGTGTTTGTGTGGCATTCGGGCGACCGAAGCGGGTTTTGACCTATTTTTTGGCTTTTTGACCAAGTGTTGGCGAGTTTTGCAAACTGGGCGATAACTCGAATTTCAATGGAGGGAAGATCATTTCTAGCTTGCACATTATTTCTACTATCTGCATCTTCATTTTATCTATGTCTTTGACCTGAAGCTCCGTCAAGCATAGATCTCTGAAGAAATTAGAAAGCTCTGTCGATTGCTTGAACCACGTTTTGATAATAAGTCGATAAATGCCACGGGGATCAACTTCTACATGAATACGTGATGCCCGTGACTTTTGAGACCCCAAACTTCACTCTTTGACTTTACAACACCTTGCTATATTGAAGAATATCCATCTGGGAGCTTCAAATTACTTCGATCCAATTACATATCAATATCAACTGTTCCACGGTCAAAGTATATTCAGCTTTAGGCGTTATCAGTATTACTTACCCTCCCGATATGACCACAGATCTTCCCTAATGTTCATTTCTACCAAATCAAGCCTCGACTTGTTGTTGTCCTTTGTTCTACCAGTGGCATCTAGGACTGTATAAAAAATGTTATCAAATACGTTCTTCTCAGTATGCATCGGATCTAAATAATGACGAATGCAGAGTGTAGCCCAATAAGGCAGGTCAAAGAACCTGGATCTGTGTGTCCAGTTGTGAACCTTGTCGTAACCATAAGCTCGATCTAATCTGTATTTTTCCCTGGAGGTGGAAACTTCAAATGACTAATCCAACACAACACTGTTAACCCAGAAAGACGGCCAGGTACTTGACGTTTCTCAGTTTTTTGATTGAATTATCTACTCATCCGTCGATAACGATGTTCAATCGGCAAAAACTGTCTTAATGTTGCAAAGAAACTCATTTTCCCCCCATGTTTGAGCCGCACAGTTTTAACTGACCCCATGCACACGGGACATGACAAGCCCCCGTGAGTCGACCATCCACTGATCATTCCTAACGCCGGGAAGTCATTTATTGTCAACAGTAAAGCTGCCCTCATATCAAAGTTTTGCTTAAGAGATACATCATAAGTTTGAACCCCTTTTTCCCACAACATCTTCAACTCATCAACTAACAGCCTGAGATATACATTGATGTCTTTACTCGGACTCTTATCACCCGGAATCAGTAAAGGCATGAACATGTAGGGATCTTTCATGCACATCGAAGGAGGGAGGTTATACACCACAATAATCACTGGCCAAGTTGAGTAGGGCTTTGTGTAAGGCCCGTTAAACGGATTAAACCCATCCGTAGCAAGTCCAAGCGTAACATTGCGATCCTCTTCAGCAAACGAGGGGTGCTTGTTATCAAAATGTTTCCACTTAAGCCCATCTGCCGGGTGCGTCAGTTGACCTTCGATTATGTCCCGTGTAGAGTGCCACCTCATATCTTCGGCGGTATGTGTTGACATGAACAACCGCTGAAGCCTCGGGGCAATGGGAAAGTAACGTAAGATCTTTCTCGGCACGTCTTTTCCCTTTTTCTTGCGCTGTTCACGGTATCTACTTGTACCACAAATATCACACGACCTCTTATCTTTATTGACATCACCGTAATACAACATACAGTCATTCTCACAAGCATCAATCTTCTCATACCCTAGATTGAGCCTTTTGACCATTTTCTTCACATCATAGTACGACTTCGGTAACTTATTGCCTGCAGGTAAGCACTCCTTCACAATGCTTAACAGTTCATTAAAACCTCTCTCGCTACAGTCATGCTCATTCTTGAAGTGTAAAAACTTAGTCACGGCAGATAAGACGGTGTGCTTTTCGTGCCCGTCATACAGTGGCGTCGCTGCTTCATGCAATAACTCATAGAAACCCTTAGCCCCATCATTCGGCTTTTGCTTTCGATCTTCTCATCATCCCTATCTCAGATTCCATCGGAAGTATGAACCAAGGCTGACTTCAACTATCATGTTAGTACAGTCAAAGGTTTCATCACCTCCGGATTTCGGTTCTGATTCATGTTCATCCAAACAGGTTTCCCCATGATAGATCCATATCGTATAACCCTGCTTGAACCCATATGCAAATAAGTCGCACATGACATCACTCCTTTCCTTCCACACTTCATTCACACACCTCTTACATGGACATCTGATCTCATCGCCGCTGACTAGCTCAAATGCAAAGTTGAGAAACTGTTCAACCCCACTACGATACTCAGAGCTAAGCCCACTCCTATCAGTGGCTACCCTACATTCCATCCAACTTAGATCAACAGACATCTCGGACAACTGTCTGCTATATATATGGAAAGTTAGACAAACACAATCAAGTCTCCAAGTTAATATATATGCAAGCTTATGAGTTTCCTAACTTCATCTCCCACTCTAACGGGTCAGGCTTCTATCCCATTTCCGGATGTGTCGCCTCACTGATGCCAACAACTTGAACACATATTTAAATTTTTCAAAAATTTCGGCAGCACCTCCCCATGGTCTTCAAGTACACAAAATAGACTAACACATCGTAGTCTAAATATGCACCCAAAGAACATGTAGAGATATATACTGACCGAAAATTCAAAAAATATAAAGACGTGCTCAAGTCGTTAACACCGACCTAAGTGAGATCGAAACATACAAGAATGGGCGATCCCAAACAGGGACTATTTGAGATTCACTCCTACTAAGTGAATCTCAAACGGGTTTCTAAGCTTCCTAAACTATATGAAAATATGCACGTATGAACCACACTAAAAGAAATTAATTCATCGACTCTCATGAGTATACAGAATAAAAGACTACATATTAAATAATCATCTACAACATATTTAGAATAACACAATGCTACCATGCATTTTAATTAAGCAACAAAATGGAAACAAAGACATGGTAATTTATATTGAGAAAGCATTATATTCATTTCAAATAGATGTATGTCAACCAAAAGTACACATGCTACATTTTTAACATGAGAATCATTGAGATCTCAACTTAATTAAGCTAGCTTACTAAGTAATGTTTCCAGAAATGGCTACAATGGGTTCAAGAAAAAGGGGATGAAATACACAAATACACAAACGTTTGTGGTGGATGATTATAATTAGTTGGTCTTGATAGCAAAACCCTCCCGAGGCCATTTCAAACTAAAGGACTTTTGATCAATAACAAAAATGACAGTTTCATAACAAAATAATTATCACCTTTAAGTGCACTTGCCACAAAATCATCTTACTTGAAGTAAAATAATAATATGTACTGAATTTATTCTCAAATTTCATCTTCAAAACATAGTAATTTGTTTTATCTGAGTTCTTCTAATTGAGATAAGCAAGTGCATATAAAGCTTCACGCACTCTTTCTTATGATAGGAATGTTACCTCTACTACATTTTGTTCATATATAGAATATATATAGTGAAGCGAGAAACCCCTGATGATTAAAAATTTACATGTAAGATATACATGTAAGATGCTACTATTAGAAATCAACAGCACCAGGATTTCAAAACTTCCGAAGAATTACAACACACTTTAATAATGTATGTGTAGAAACAGTTGTCCATTAATTGAGCATTTAAAATTACTACAAGGACATTCAATTGCACAAGAAAATGTAGAAGAAACAAAAACATTTTGTAATAAGTTAATTTCAAGTAGATCCAACAAAAAATATATATCCCTGCAAGAAAAATTCGAACTATATTTTTTTCAATATAGTTGTCTATCTATAGCTGCTAGAGACTCCCAAAAATAGCAGAGACCCCCAAAAATATTCAAAACATATATATATATATATATAGAGAGAGGAGATGAACTGAAAATCTTACAAGTATATAGAGAGGAGATGAACTAAAAATTTGTATTTATACTAGCCCCAATCCGTGTACAAGCGCATGTACGACCTCTGGTGTTGCAACGGTGAAATGGCCGGAGACACGACCGGCGAAGTTGCAGCGGCCAAAAGGAAAATGGAGGAGCTCAGCGAGGATGAGGGAAATGGGCGGAGACACGGGCGAACTAGGCAAGATGAGGGAAATGGGGGAATTCAATTGACAAAATAAGAGATTTATCACTACAAATTTGAGAATTAAGTGGGAAAATTAGATAGTAATGGGCGAATTTCAGAGCAAAAGAGAAGAGAGGGAAAAATGAAAATGAGTCGTTGCCGTCGCGAGCCAGGGTTTTATTTACAGAACTCATTCTCGACGGCATCGGCATCGCTAATGCCCCCGTCAGTATAGACTCATTCTCGACAGCGTTGTTGTCGTCTTGGATGTATTTGTTCGTCGCCAATGAAATTTCCCTCCACTGCCAAATTTTAGCACCAAATTATCCCATGGGAAATTGTATTCTCGACGGTACCCATTCTCGATGGCTTCCCAGTCGACATTAATGTCATTACCGATGGGTACGTTGCCGTCGCCAATAGGCCCGTCGCCAATGACTGATTTTCTTGTAGTGACAGTCAAGAGGCATATACAAGTTAAGACAATCAAGAGGCATATACAGTGTAAGAGCTATTTCTGAGCAATGCTGAATTTGAACATGTATTGGACCCAAGAGGCATATACAAGTTAAGACAGTCCAAACAAGATAACAAATTCAGAGCAAGACAGTCCAAACAGAAAACATAGGCAAAACCAACCAATTTTTGGCCTAAAACAAGTTAAGAATTGTAACAATAGAAAACCATCAACTACAACAATAGATTAGCTAAATCAAATCTTTCCATCATATTTAACCAAAATTGGAAAATCAAAATCCAAATACCATCCATTATACTACAAATTACTAATTTACCAAGTCTAACATAAAGTTCAACATTAATATCCAAGATTTTGTAGTGTCCACAACAAAAGTTCTAATAGTTTTGAATGTCCATAAATATCGATCAAGAGTTATTTCTAGCTCTTTCTGTCCCTGAGCTGCTGTGGATTGCCGGCTAACTTGTTAAGTAAATTCTCAAGATTGTCCATCCTTTTTCCTTGTGCCTGAATAGGGATTGATTGGTTAACTACTCATCATGATAAAATTGATTGTTTTCATAAGTTTGTTAGCTTTCATATTCCTAATCAGCCTATTATACAAATTCAAGCAACCAAACCATTAAAATCAATCACGGTCATCTAAAGCCACAAAGATATTCGTTTATTGAAAAACGGATGTCAAGATTTCTTAGCTCATGTCACAGATTTAAATAAAAATATGTCAGGTTTGAATGATATTTCTATTGTTAATAAATTTTCTGACGTATTCCCCGAAGAACTTCCTGGCCTACCCCCGGAGCGTGAAATCGAGTTTGGTATCGACCTTGAACCTGGTACAAAACCCATTTCTAAAGCCCCATATCGAATAGCTCCTATTGAACTTCAGGAGTTAAAAACCTAACTACAGGAATTGTTAGACATCGGTTTCATTTGACCTAGTACATCTCCTTGGGGTGCTCTAGTTCTATTCGTGAAGAAGAAACATGGAAGTATGCGACTTTGTATTGATTATCGGGAGTTGAATCATGTCACCATCAAAAATAGGTACACGTTTGACCAGTTGCAAGGCGCCAAATTCTTTTCAAAGATCGATCTTCATTCAGGATATCATCAGTTGAAGATTAAAACTGATGACATTTCAAAGACTGCTTTCATAACTCGGTATGGGCATTACGAATTCCTAGTCATGTCTTTTGGATTGACTAATGCTTATGATACCTTCATGGATATGATGAACCGAGTATTCTCTGAATATTTGGATCACTTTATTGTCGTCTTTATTGATGACATCCTCATTTACTCCAAAATCTGTGAAGATCATGAGCAACACTTGAGGCTTATACTCCAAAAGCTTCGTGAAAATAAGTTATATGTCAAGTTGAAGAAATGCGAGTTCTGGCTTGAGGAAGTAGCATTCCTTGGGCACGTGATATCAAATCATGGAATAACTGTTGACCCGGCAAAGATTGAAGCAATTCAAAGCTAGGAGCAACCTAAGTCAGTGACCGAAGTACGTAACTTTCTCAGTTTAGCTGGTTATTATCGGAGATTCGTAGAAGGGTTTTCTCGAATCACTACTCCATTAACTCAACTGACTCAAAAAGATACAAAATTCGGTTGGAGCGAGGAATGTGAGAAGAGTTTTCAAGAACTCAAGAGGAGTCTCATTTCAAAGACCTGCTACGGCAATACCATCCGCTCGGAGGATTTTTCATCTACAAAGGATGCTTGTGCAAAGGGTTGGGATGTGTTCTCATGAAACATGGGAAAGTCATAGCCTATGCCTTACGACAACTCAAAGAGTATGAGAGGAATTATCCTACTCATGATCTAGAGTTGGCAGTTGTCGTTTTTGCGCTAAAGATTTGGAGGCATTACCTGTATTGTAAGACCCCAAATTTTATGAAATAAAAGTATTCAATTTTTCTTATAATTACTATTCAGTAAATGATTAAATTGATAAAAGTTAAAGTTAAGGGTAATATATGAATTTTTTTTCAAAATACGCAAGTGGTTATAAAGTATTCATTATTGTCGGGGAATATTCGTTTGGTCGTGGAATATTCTTTCTGTCGGGGAATATTCATACGACGGCGCAGCTATTTATGGGCCCCATAACGGATAACTGTCGGAAGAAGAAAACGAAAAAATTGAATAATGGCTTGGTTGTTTCCGTTAACACTGTTGGAATACCCGGTAGTTAAAATACAGTCATACACGTGTTTGCACAGGAAGCACACGGTTTTACATAGTATTTTTAAAATATTGATCCTTACATAAGAAGGCACTACTCAATAATTGTTACAGTAATTACTGCTCAATATTTTATTTTATTGATTCAATAATTGTTGCGTTGATATTTTATATTATTGTTGTTTCAATAATTATCACCGCACAATATTTCTCATTATCAGATCAATAATTCATATTATTTGAATAATATTATTAGATAACATTATTGGCAATGTCTAGAAAGTTTTGTCAATGAGAGGTTTGGTCACCTAATTAATTGGCCGCCAAGAAGAGAGAAATTCTTATTGAAAGCCCCTCTTCCTGAGAACTACCGTCATCATAATTGTGATTACGTAATATTATTTGTGAATAATTAATTATTGATTTATATGATAAGGAAATATTTATTTGATTTGGATATAAATGATGGGTTTATTTATGTGGTTAAAAATGAAGGAGTTAATGTTGAGGTGTTTTATCAGTATTTTGTCAGATTGGAGGTATTATAAAATCAAATCGGTGTTATTACAGATTTATTGTGTGAGTTATAATATTTAATCCGACCGTTGGATCGTTGTAATTTTTGGATATGATATACATATATAAGTTGAGTATATGTCCACAAATTTTGAACCGTTAAAATGAGCGTATAATTTGTTATGAATTTTAAGTGGTGAATGGTTCAGAAATTATTGAAGTATCCGAATTTAGCATTTTGGTGTAAAATTCTAGAATTGAGTTGGCCCCACTTGTGGTTGGTGAAGAAATGTGCTGAATTTTATTTCAAATGTGGTGGGTGGAAATAGTAGTAGGTAAAGCCATCAGGTTGCAGGTCAAGTCTGCTAAAATTTTCCTATAAATAGAGGGCTAAGATAGAATTGAAAATCACACCAGAAACATAAGCTTTCTCTCTTTCTCTCTAGATTATTGAGTGTATTTTGTGAGTATTTAGATACTTGGTGAGTTGATATTCATCGCTGCAAGTTTCTTTCAAATAATATATTCGATATCCAAATGGAAGTCTTTTCTTTTTAAGGAGGTAAGGGATAGTAAGGGATTTTAAGGGTTATTATGTTTTTTCATTTCAGTACTTCTTCCGACCTTCGTAAAATTCTGAAAAATATTTGAAATGATATGTTGATATGTTTTATTGATTGTGTCCAAAAATGGTGATTTTTGGATGTAAAGATTAAGAGTTATGAATTTTATGAGAAAATACTATATTAAAAGTAACCGCTTATAACTCCTTGTGGTTAACTCCAAAATTGATGAAATTTTTATTGGGAGTACATCTATATAATATTAGTGTACTCTGAGAATTTCGGAATTTTTGGATAAAAGTACAAGTTTATGATAAATGTCTAAATATTCTAATTTTTTTGGCCATATATGAAAATAGTAAATGAATTTTAAAAATTTTAAGAAAAATATATGTTCAATATGGGACTATATTCTGCTAAATCCCAGAAAAGAAATATTTTTGGAACTGATTTGGTATTTTTAATGAAAATAGACTAGTTATGAATAAATGAGTTAAATATGTCATGTGAAGGAAGAAAATTGGAAAATATGATTTTATGGCTTGAGAATCATATATGTGGTATATGCAAATTTTTGAAGAGGGTTTTGGTTATTGGTGATGAAACCTTATAAGTTTGGCATTTTATGATGATTAAATACATTATTTAGTAAAGTGTAAATAGTTAAAATAAATTGTTTATAAGTTTAAGAAATGTTATTCTTTCAATATCATTATACCGAAATATTGGTATGGATTTTATTGTGGAATTTCTACTTTTTTGTGTCAGGGTTACTATTCATGAGTTACTATTCACGAGTTACTATTCACGAGTACTATATTCACTACTATTCAAACAAAATTGGTTTCTTTTTTCTAACCAAATTATAGTTGATTTATGAATATTACTCGAGATTAAAACTATATATTGATTATATTGATTTCATTATCATATATAATATTTTTATAACCCTGATGTTGAAATTCTCTTTCACTGGAGTGTAAAGATGAGTAGATTATTGGTATGATCATGACTAGGGTTCTCTTTGCCGATGAGTGAAAAGTTGAATTGTGACCGGTATGATCGCATGACCATTGAATTTATAATTGAATATCTTTAGCTTAAGTGCAAAGGTGAATTGATCAACATGGTTATAATTATTGTTTATATAAATTCTAAATGATTATATATTTCTTTGAGATATTAATATCTTTGGCACAGAGTGCAAATGAATTGTTGATGAATATCTTTGGCCAGTAGTGCAAAGATGAACTGTTAATGAATATCTTTGGCCCGTAGTGTAAAGATGACCTGTTATTGAATATCTTTGGCCAGTGGTGCGAAGACGAACTGTGGATGAATATCTTTGGCCCATAGTGCAAAGATGAATTTATTAGTATGATTATGAACAGGAACTGTGATTTGGTATAACCATGATCTTTGATATTTCAGGTAAAGACATGTGATGAAAATTATATTCGTCCTGGGTAAGAAAAGGAATTTAGAATCACAATTATGATCATGAGATATTCATATAATTGTGGAAAGGAACTGTTGATTGATGTTACAGGGATAAAACATTGTTGGTGGACTTTTAACATGGAGAAGATAATAGACTGTATTGTCTATTTGACTCTTCTAATGGATTGCTCATTCCGCTGCAACTATGGTTGAAATTTTTATCATCTACCATATGTTCTAAATCTCTGATTTGTTATTAATGAAGGCTATTGATAATTTAACTATCTTTAGTCATGATATTCTTTACTAAGCTAGTTGTGCTCACCCTTTTGCTTCACAATTCGTTTTAGTTAATAAAAGTATAGTTTGGGTCGAAAGCTGGGGTAACAAGGGAATAGAATCTGGTCTCTAGTCATGGAGTTCTCCTAAACAAAGATATAGACAAGTGTGTTGTATACATCTTTTAGTAGTTATATTTGGTGAATCATATAGGGAGAGGCGAACCCAACGTTGGAAGGGTGTTTTGCCACTATCATACAAGATGTCTAATGACATACAACCTCGTGTCATCATAAGACAGGGTTGTGTTCATCCACTTGCTGAGTATATTTACGACCACTACCTATATAATCTTGGTGTTTATTTGAAGTATAATTCTCAATTTGAGACAGTGGAGATAATGATAAGTCAAGAGAAGACTCACCATTGGGAAGAATATGATAGTAATCTTCTCATTTTTCTTTGGGGTCTATTGGGTCAACCAAGTATAATTCTGTGGCCATATGATATCTATCATAACCTAGAAGCCTGGCCTCCCATGCACGAAGGTTTCCTTGAGCACTTCCCAAAAATTCTAATTTCTAAAACAGTTTTTGACTATACCTTTATGTAAGGTGTCATTGTGACGTACTATCCACGATTGGGACATGAGTCACAGTTGGTATATATTTGTATACAAACTCACAGCATATGTGTTGTTGTATTTTGTACGACAATTGTTGTAATAAAGTTGTAGTTATTTTCTGTACCATGTATTTGAAGACTCAGAATGGGTTGGATGGAATAGACATATTTTGGGGTTGTCACAGTTGGTATCAGAGCTTAGGGATATGGTCTCTAGCGGAGATCGAGGAATAGAACTAGGAGGGGAGAGATGAGTAAATCCTTCGCTAGTGTGTCCTATCTAAGCTTATTTGTTGGTCAGTCATAATATCGGGATATTATGTGATATGTTAATTTGTTAAATTAACCCTTGTTTTGAAGTTGTATTCTAGAATAATATCTGAAATACAGGAGATGAGCAATGGAGAAATCATGATGACAGGGAAGATGGAATCTGATATGAAAGCAAGGTATTCTCAAGTCTTTGAAATATCAGGTACGTAAATTTCGGTGATGAAATTTCATAAGGAGGGGAGATTGTAAGACCCCGAATTTTATGAAATAAAAGTATTCAATTTTTCTTATAATTACTATTCAGTAAATGGTTAAATTGATAAAAGTTAAAGTTAAGGGTAACATATGTTTTTTTTTTCAAAATACGCAAGTAGTTATAAAGTATTCATTATTGTCGGGGAATATTCGTTTGGTCGTGGAATATTCTTTCTATCGGGGAATATTCGTACGACGGCGCAGCTATTTGTGGGCCCCATAACGGATAATTGTCGGAAGAAGAAAACGACAAAATTGAATAATGGCGTAGTTATTTTCGTTAACACTATTGGAATACCCGATGGTTAAAATACGAAGTCTGTGTGTTTGCATGAAAGAAGACATGATTTTTTACACAGTATTTTTGAATTATTGATCCCTACATAAGAAGGCACTACTCAATAATTGTTACAGTAATTACTGTTCAATATTTTATTTTATTGATTCAATAATTGCCGCGTTGATATTTTATATTATTGTTGTTTCAATAATTATCATCGCATAATATTTCTCATTATCGATCAATAATTCATATTATTTGAATAATATTATTAGATAGCATTATTGGCAATGTCTAGAAAGTTCTCATCAAGGAGAGGTTTGGTCACCTAATTGCGCGCCAAAGAAGGAGAAATTCTTATTGAAAGCCCCTCTTTCTCGGAACTACTTTGGTTGTCATAATTGTGATTCTCAGAATATTATTTGTGAATAATTAATTATTGATTTATATGATAAGGAAATATTTATTTGATTTGGATATAAATGATGGGTTTATTTATGTGGTTAAAAATGAAGGAGTTAATGTTGAGGTGTTTTATCAGTATTTTGTCAGATTGGAGGTATTATAAAATCAAATCGGTGTTATTACAGATTTATTGTGTGAGTTATAATATTTAATCCGACCGTTGGATCGTTGTAATTTTTGGATATGATATACATATATAAGTTGAGTATATGTCCACAAATTTTGAACCGTTAAAATGAGCGTATAATTTGTTATGAATTTTAAGTGGTGAATGGTTCAGAAATTATTGAAGTATCCAAATTTAGCATTTTGGTGTAAAATTCTAGAATTGAGTGGGCCCCACTTGTGGTTGGTGAAGAAATGTGCTGAATTTTATTTCAAATGTGGTGGGTGGAAATAGTAGCAGGTAAAGCCATCAGGTTGCAGGTCAAGTCTGCTAAAATTTTCCTATAAATAGAGGGCTAAGATAGAATTGAAAATCACACCAGAAACATAAGCTTTCTCTCTTTCTCTCTCTAGATTATTGAGTGTATTTTGTGAGTATTTAGATACTTGGTGAGTTGATATTCATCAGTACAAGTTTCTTTCAGCGTCATATTCGATATCCAGTCAGAAGTGCTGCTCTTTTGAGGTAAGGGATAGTAAGGGATTTTAAGGGTTATTATGTTTTTCAGTTCGTACTTCTTCTGACCTTCAGAAAATTCTGAAAATATTTGAAATGATATGTTGATATGTTTTATTGATTGTGTCCAAAAATGGTGATTTTTGGATGTAAAGATTAAGAGTTATGAATTTTATGAGAAAATACTATATTAAAAGTAACCGCTTATAACTCCTTGTGGTTAACTCCAAAATTGATGAAATTTTTATTGGGAGTACATCTATATAATATTAGTGTACTCTGAGAATTTCGGAATTTTTGGATAAAAGTACAAGTTATGATAAATGTCTAAATATTCGGCTGTTTTGGCCATATGAAAAATAGTAAATGAATTTTAAAAATTTTAAGAAAAATATATGTTCAATATGGGACTATATTCTGCTAAATCCCAGAAAAGAAATATTTTTGAACCGATTTGAGATTTTTTCATGAAAATGGACTAGTTATGAATAAATGAGTTAAATATATTATGTGAAGGAAGAAAATTGGAAAATATGATTTTATGGCTTGAGAATCATATATATGTGGTATATGCGATTTTTTTGATGAGGGTTTTGGTTATTGGTGATGAAACCTTATAAGTTTGGCATTTTATGATGATTAAATGCATTATTTAGTAAAGTGTAAAACAATTAAAATAAATTGTTTATAAGTTTAAGAAATGTTATTCTTTCAATATCATTATACCAAATATTGGTATGGATTTTATTGTGGAATTTCTACCTTTTGTGTCGTCGTGTTACTATTCATGAGTTACTATTCATGAGTTACTATTCACGAGTTACTATTCACGAAGTTACTATTCATGGGTACTATTCACTACAAAATTGGTTTCTTTTTCTAACCAAATTATAGTTGATTTATGAATATTACTCTGGAGATTAAAACTATATATTGATTATATTGATTTTATTATCATATATAATATTTTTATAACCCTGATGTTGAAATTCTCTTTCACTGGAGTGTAAAGATGAGTAGATTATTGGTATGATCATGACTAGGGTTCTCTTTGGCCAGTAGTGAAAAGTTGAATCGTGACTGGTATGATCATGCCCATTGAATTTATAATTGAATATCTTTAGCTTAAGTGCAAAGGTGAATTGATCAACATGGTTATAATTATTGTTTATATAAATTCGAAATGATTATATATTTCTTTGAGATATTAATATCTTTGGCTTCGTAGTGCAAAAAGATGAATTGTTGATGAATATCTTTGGCCGAGAGTAAAAGATGAATCGTTAATGAATATCTTTGGCCCGTAGTGCAAAGATGACCATTGTTGAATATCTTTGGCCATTAGTGCGAAGATGAATCAGTGGATGAATATCTTTGGCCCGTGGTAAAAGATGAATTTATTAGTATGATTATGAATAGAACTGTGATTTGGTATAACCATGATCTTTGATATTTCGTAAAGACATGTGATGAAAATTATATTCGCCCCAGGTAAGAAAGGAATTTAGAATCACAATTATGATCATGAGATATTCATATAATTGTGGAAAGGAACTGTTGATTGATGTTACAGGGATAAAACATTGTTGGTGGACTTTTAACATGGAGAAGATAATAGACTGGTATTGTCTATTTGACTCTTCTAATGGATTGCTCATTCGCCGCAACTATGGTTGAAATTTTTATCATCTACCATATGTTCTAAATCTCTGATTTGTTATTAATGAAGGCTATTGATAATTTAACTATCTTTAGTCATGATATTCTTTACTAAGCTAGTTGTGCTCACCCTTTTGCTTCACAATTTGTTTTAGTTAATAAAAGTATAGCTGGGTCGAGCGGGGGTAACAAGGGAATAGAACGGTGGTCTCTAGCTGTGGAGTTCTCCCTAAATAGTATAGACAAGTGTGTTGTATACATCTTTTAGTAGTTATATTTGGTGAATCATATAGGGAGAGGCGAACCCAACGTTGGAAGGGTGTTTTGCCACTATCATACAAGATGTCTAATGACATACAACCTCGTGTCATCATAAGACAGGGTTGTGCTCATCCACTTGCTGAGTATATTTACGAGCACTACCTATATAATCTTGGTGTTCGTTTGAAGTATAATTCTCAATTTGAGACAGTGGAGATAATGATAAGTCAAGAGAAGACTCACCATTGGGAAGAATATGATAGTAAATTTCTAATTTTTCTTTGGGGTCTATTGGGTCAACCAAGGATAATTCTGTGGCTATATGATATCTATCATAACCTAGAATCATGGCCTCCCATGTACGAAGGTTTGCTTGAGCACTTCCCAAAAATTCTAATTTCTAAAACAGTTTTTGACTATACCTTTATGTAAGGTCTCATTGTGATGTGCTATCCACGATTGGGACATGAGTCACAGTTGGTATATATTTGTATCCAAACTCACAACATTTGTGTTGTTGTATTTTATACGATAATTGTTGTAATAAAGTTGTAGTTATTTTCTGTACCATGTATTTGGCGACTCAGAATGGGTTGGATGGAATGGACCTATTTTGGGGTTGTCTCATGTATGGAGAGAAGGTGGAGATCTATACGGATCATAAAAGCCTCAAATATTTCTTTACTCAAAAGGAACTCAATATGCGGCAACGACGATGGCTTGAGCTATTGAAAGATTACGATCATACCATTCAATACCATCTTGGAAAAGCAAACGTAGTAGCTAAAGCATTGAGTAGAAGATCATATGTGGGTACGAGTGCGATATTGTCAACGCAAAGGCCCATTTTGTATGACTTACAAAGGATGGAGATAGAGTTAAAGACTTCGGGGACCCATGTGATGATGGTGAATATACGAGTAGAACCGACTTTAATTGATAAAGTTAAAGCTGCTCAAGCTACAGACCTGGAGCTGATGCGTATGAGGAAGAAAGTGCAAGAAGGTGCTATTTTGGAAGCAAGAATCGATGAAGAAGGAATACTTCGAGTCAACTCCAGACTTTGTGTTCCTAACGATTCTGACTTGAAGTATAAAATCATGATGGAGGCGCACAACACACTATTTGCAATCCATCCTGGGAGTACCAAAATGTATCGTGGTCTTCGACATATATTTTGGTGGAGCAATATGAAGAAAGAGATAGCGGGGTTTATCTCAAGGTGTCTAACTTGTCAACGAGTCAAGGCGAAGCATCAAGTGCCAAAAGGTCCATTGCAACCACTTGAAATTCCAGAATGGAAGTGGGAATACATTACCATGGATTTTGTTACTGGTTTTCCCAAGGTTTCTCAAGGCATTGATGCAATTTGGGTCATTTTTGATAAATTGACCAAGTCTGCTCATTTCTTACCGATGTGAGAAACTTATACACTTGAACAACTTGCTCGTATGTACATAAACGAGATTGTATGATTGCATGGTATGCCAGTATCCATAGTTTCTGATCGAGACCCAAGATTCACTTCACAATTTTGGGCTAGTTTACAAAAAGTTATGGGCACGGATTTATGATTTAGTTTGGCATATCATCCTCAAACGGAAGGGCAATCAGAGAGGACTATTCAAAATCTTGAAGATTATTAAGACTATGTGTCCTTGACTTCAAAGGAAGTTGAGACAAGTTCTTACCATTGGTGGAGTTTTTCTACAACAACAGTTATCAAGTAAGTATTGGCATGCCTCCATTTGAGGCATTATATGGAAGAAAGTGTCATTCTCCAGTATGCTAGGATGATGTGGGTGAACAAACGTTGTTGGGACCGGAGTTGGTACGTATGACTACGGAAAAGATTCAAATGATCTGACAACATATAAAAACCTCACAAGATCGACAAAAGAGTTATGCTAATCTTCATTGAAAGGACGTGGAATTCAATATTGGAGATCATGTGTTGTTACGTGTTGCTCCATGGAAAGTAGTTACGAGATTTAGAAAAAGAGGAAAACTCAATCCTCGATTCATTAGCCCATTTTTTATCCTCGATCGAGTAGGAACCGTGGCCTATAGACTCGCCTTACCGCCAAATATGTCTCATGTTCATAACATTTTTCACATATCTATGTTATGTAAATATGTGAAAGACCCGAACCACATTATTGAATTAGAACCGGACGAGATAGCGGAAGATTTAACGTATGAAGAGGTACCTGTTAAAATCTTGGATAAGAAGGATCGTATTCTATGCTCCAAGGTTATACCTCAAGTCAAAGTTTTGTGGAGAAACCACGATGTTGAGGAAATGACTTGGGAGTTTGAATCTGAAATTAAGTCAAGGTATCCTCACCTCTTAGACATACCAGGTACGCACCCTAATTTCGAGGACAAAATTTTATAAGAAGGGGAGGTTGTAAGACCCCAACTTTTATGAATAAAGATTAATTTTTCTCGAAATATATTTTTGAATATTATGGTGTGGATTTAATATAATATTATAATTGTGGGTATTATTTACAAATTTTGCAAAGTAAGTAAGTGGTTATATAATATTCTATTGGTCGGGGAATATTCGTTTTAATGGAGAATATTCGTTTTAACAGGGAGTATTCGTACGACGACATAATCATTGGTGGACCCCACAACGGAAGTATTGTCGTAGTTAGAAAACGACAGAATTATCTTTTTATAAAAATAACTGCGAAAGTTTTACCGTTGAACTACCCGGTGGTAAAAGTACACTAATACGTGTGGTTGCATAGTAGCACACGGTATTGATTATTGATGCTTACGTGAGAAGTCACTCAGTTATACTCAATTATTACTACAATAATTACTGCATAATATCTCTCATATTATTGATTCAATTATTGTCACAGTATCATCTGCATAATATTTTATATTATTAAATCAATAATTGAGACGACAAAGTTATTCATATTATTATTTACAATATTGACAATGTCTAGAAAATTCTGTCAAGGAGAGGTTTGGTCACCTAATTGCGCACCAATAGAGAGAAATTCTTATCGAAAAGCCCCATCTTTCCTGGGAATGATCTCGTTATTAAATATTGTGAATTATAATATTAATGATAAATAAGTTCGTGTTGATTAAAGATAAAATTGATATTTCCATTGTGTTGGGATTATTAGTGTTAGTGGAAATCGACATCTATTTCGATAATAATTGATGTCTGGAGGTTATATTGACCAATCGGGTAATTAATCGGATAAATGAGCAATTAATTGCTATTAATTCACACGCTTATAACTATTTGTTCACATGTGTGTACTATTGATTCACATGCATGTACTATTAGGGGAGGTGGTGCAAGATTGATAATACATGCATGACTAAATTAAAAATGGAGGTATAGATGAAGCTACTATACTGTAATTTTTTTTTACATGATTGTACTATTGATTCTCATGATTGTACTATTGATTAACAAGATATACTATTAGGGGAGGTGGTGCAAGTTTGATAATACTTGCATAACTAAATTAAAAATGAAGGAAAATATGAAGGAATTATACTGTAATATTTCGAGCCCCAAAACGTGCAATTATCGAAACTATGTTTTCCTATAAATAGAAGCTCATTCTTCTTTCATTCTCACCAATTCACTAAGACTCACAAGAGCAATTATAGAAAAAGAAGCTATAAAGAGAGAAGCTTTAGAGAGAAAGTAGAAGAGAAGTCTGCTACCTCACTATTCCAGTATCCAGTCTTCTTTTGAGGTAAGGGATATTATTTTGTTCAGTATTCATAGGAATAATATTTTCTTTCATACTCTGTAGTATGTGAATAATATTATTTTGTCTCGTATTCCTTATTATACCCTCATTTTATTAAAGTATTGCTTCTATACTCCGTGAAATTAGTAGAATATCCTTGAAATTTGCGCTTCATCTAGTATCGTTTCACAAGGATATTTTCTACATATTCTTTTTAAATTTTTAGCTTTTCATGTTAGAGTACTGTCCATGAGTAGTATTCATTTTTATGGTGTTATTCACAAAGTACTATTCATGTGGTACTATTCATAAAGTACAATTCATGGGTACTATTCACAAAGTACTATTCACGGGTACTATTCACAAGTACTATTCACGGGTACTATTCATGAGGTACTATTCCCAAAGTACTATTCATGGGGTACTATTCACTCGGGTACTATTCACCAGGGGAATTATGTTAGGTTTGTAATATTCTTGAACGCAATCAAATTGCACTAAATAAGCGGAAACATGAAAAATTAGTGTTTTAAAATTTTACAAACCATATACCCGGATCATCCTTTATGCACAATTATTAATTAAACGAAAAGATAAAGAATAAGAATCATACCCTTGAAGATTCGAGCTTCCTCAGGTACAAGTTCACCTCCAATCCTTTTCGCATTCAACTTGAATCCACCGGGTTTTGTTCCTTCTTTTGATCAACGTTAGCCACCCAAGTGTTTGGCCTCTAGAGGTGATCCACCAAGGAAGAACAAAAATTCAAGAAGATGGGTGTTTGGCAAAACCCTAGTTTTCTATCTCTATAGAAAAAGAGCGTACTCTCCCAACTATTGGAATTACGTATCTTGATATCTGATATAAGACTCTCCTTATAAAGATATCAGGTAACCCTATTTAATTAAAAATAAGGTATTATTATTTAATTAAACTCTTTTAATTAAATGGGCTCCCTAATCTGATTAGGGATAATTAATTAAACTCCTTTAACTAATTTTCCCTCCTAATCCTATTAGGAATAAATGAGAGTTCATATATTAAATTAATTCCTAAACTCTTTTAGAAATTAAAATAATAATAATTGTAATAATATTAATAAGACTCCTCTTATTAATTTATATTTAATATTTCTAAAATATTAAATAATAAATATTAAGGTATTTAATTTATTCTATCACCATAGATTAAATTAAATATACTTAATATATTATTACGATTATGCCATTAACTTCTTAAATAATTATTCTTCATTTTATGGTGTGACCCTTTAGGTTCTCCATATTAAACCGGTTGTGAATAAATCAATTAGAACAATTCTAATCTTATTTAAATAAATAAATTAAACGATTAATTTATTTAAATAAATAATATTTATTCTACAATAGGGATAAGCCTCCCTAGCGATCAACGACTTTCAAGATAATATAGATTTCAACATTAATCATAAAAGAAACTTTGAGTAAATAGTTACCGTATAATTCAATCCTTCCACAATACAATGTCCCAATTAAATATAAGACATGGAATTGCTGTCAAGTCTTATTTTATTTAATTATATGTATTTCGACTCTTAAATGCACAACACCTAATAATGTAAATTAGAAACTCATTTCTAATTTCATTCTGCCTTGGCCAAGGACTATTGGGTTGTCATTTATCGAATCACATAAGACATTTCTCTTCTTTTACTAGAAGCGGTAGATTCTTTATTGATCATACATTATCTCCATGTACAACTTATTCTACCCAAGCATACCCTTTGATATACCCTAAGGGTCTTAAGGAATAAGTCAAAGTATAACTCATCATACACAAGATACTATGATGATCTCAAGTCCAAGGATCACTTGTACTACTATCACTATAGGAATTCCTATTAACAGGCAAGTAAAACTCCATTTGGTATTCCTTAGCGAGCCACGTTCAGTGAACTTATTCTCTAATAAGCATCTAGATACTTGCTTTAGTGTCTCCACATAAATGATCATGAGATCAAGCATCCTCATCCAATGAGCAGGCAACGTATGTACCAATCTATCCGGATTCACTAATCCCCAATTTAGTAATCCAACGATTGAGAATTATTTTAGTTTTAAGCTTTCTAAGAATTTAGATCTCATTAGAATGATCATCATCATTATTCTAAAAGCATTGCCTAAAACTATGGGTTTATCACATATTATAAAACAACATCATGTAGATAATTAAAAGCCTTTAATAAATTAATACTTTTTATTAATAAATGAATAAGATTGTTACAAAGTATATGCTTTATCATCAAACATGATTGGCTTGTATGCATACTACTTTCAAATTATTAATGACAAAAATTGATTTCTTTGTTGTCCAAATCATTTTTGATATAATATTATTCTACAATTTTACTCCACAAAGCAATATCATGTTGACAATTTGGACATTGTTGAATTCCGGATAAATTAAGTTATAATCTTTTAAAATTTATCCTTTGCTTTCTTTTAATTGAATTCTTATATCATTGTCATAATCCTCATGCTTATATTGTGATAAAAGTCATCTGTGGCTTACGTGCATAGATATACTATTGATTGGTATGATTATGACCAATGATTATTCGGTATAATTATGACCGTAATGTTAAAAATGATGTGGTAAACATCCTCATTAGCCTATAGTGCATTGATGGACAGTTGTTGGTATGATTACGACTAGGGATTATTCGGTATAATCATGACCATTGATGATTACATGAATATCCTTGTCCGTAGAAGTGCGAGGATGATTCAATGATGTGGTTTATTTATTAAATCGAGTCTCGCCGATAAAATTGATGATAAACTTTTTAGATCATAGAAGATAGTAGATATCATGCTCTACTTGACTCTTTTAATGGATTGCTTGTTCCGCTGCAGTTAAACTTGATGTTTATTATATTTTATCAGTTTAACACTGTTGAAGGCTAATGATAATTTATTCGACATTATCTTAGTCATAATATTTCTTACTGGGCTAGTTGAGCTCACCCTTTTGCTTTTATTTTTCTCTTCAGGAAATAAGAACGTAGCTGGGACTAGTCAGGGAACGGAGTGACGGTCCAGATGTTTGCATTAGTAGTCCTCACTATTTAGTGAAATAGTGTGATTATAATTGTAATGAGGACTTTATTTGAGTTTGGATACTCTCTACGAGACATTATCCGTTTTGAAACTCTCAGCTACGTTTTGTCATACTGTATAAAAGAAGTTTGTATTTAAATTCTGTACCATGTATTTAGTGACTCAAGATGGGTGATGTAAACCTATTTTGGGGGCGTCACACATGCCTTTGTGTATCAAATTCATTTGCACACAATTAGTATAGTCCTTTCCTTAAACATGTTTGAATAACTTCTATACTTAGTTAATTGGATGCACATAGCAATCATGCTTAAAGGCATAACAAGTACTATCATGCTTGCTCATAAGGTTACAATGCATTTAGAACAATACTCATCAAGATAGTTTTTAAAACTTTTAAATCTTCCCTTAAAACACATACTAAACCAAGCTTGACAACCTTTTATATGCAATATATATTGGGATCACCTTACTTACCCATTCATGCACACAACTAGGTCATATTCACATGTTCCCAAAGTCGGAACTTAAAAGACATACCGTTTGTTAAGTTTATTTTCAAAACTTCTAAATCTTATTCCCATAAATAATGTCATACTAAACTAATCATGCAAGGCAATTTCAACTCACATATCTTACTTCTTTGTACATGTTTCTACACACGTTTACAAGGTCAAAATATAACCACTCTATGTTTATAAAACTTGTTTTGCAAAATATCTGAGTTTGCATTTGAAATCGTTTTAAACCAATTCAAGGCAATCCAACACATACAAAATAACTTTGAATCTTATATTATGCATAATGAAACCTCGTATACATGCTATCAAAATCAGAACTTAAATGACTCAAAGTTCATCAAGGTTTGTTTTTCAAAATCTTCAAGTCTCTTTAAAAAATCATTAATACCAAGCTAACACAGCTCATTATATGCAAGGTAACTTAAAATCATATGTTAGATCCTTTTACATATTTAGTTAGGCCAAACTAGCACGCTCACAAGATCAGAATACAAGTAAGTTTATTTCCAACAAGGCTTGTCTTTCCAAACATATAAGTTTCCTTTAAAACTCAAACTAATCCAAGTTATAGTGGCTTACTATAACTAAAGTAACTCTAATCCATGTATTGGGGTTATTCATGTGTATTTCCAAACCAACCTAACATGCTCAGAAATCAGATTATAGCAGAAGTTGGAGTTCAAGACAGACACACAAGGCCGGCTACTGGGTTTATCTTGATCGAAGTATGTCACTGCGCCACTTTTGGCACGAACCCAGACTTGGCCTCTACTTCTGCAGATTCCAGCCCAAACAACCATTATACTTTCATTTAGCATTCTCAGAACCATTGCATTGACTCCTTCTATTCATATAAACTCTGCTAACACCATGACATTCCTTTCGAAAATAATTAACAATTAATTTCATGAGAATTCTAAGAATTTATCAAACTTGAAATCAATAATATACTTAAAGACTACCTTCAATGAAGCTAAAATGATACTCTTTGATCCTAACTTCAGATTGTTCACCCAATTTCAGCAACTCACTCTCTAGTTCATACTTATCAGACAATTTAGCAAATAGATTATTGAAGAGGAAATCTTCAATTTATAGAAAATTTCTTGCCCAGACAATACCTTTGCCCAATGAATTTATCCAAGGGGAAGAAGAAGAAGCCATTGGTTATTAAGGAGTTGGTCACTTACTCCTACTTCCCCCATTCCATTAGCCATGATTATCAGCTATCTAGCCATCATCATAAGCTTGAGTTCACGTGAAGAAGAAATATGCTTACTATTATGCACTGTTGGGTCACTTATAATGGAACAAGTAGCTGGTTTTGGTTTGCAGTAACAAAAAGGGTTAATAACACTTAAGTTTATTTCCTTTTTGTTTACCAAGTGCAACATTATGGTGTTATTATTATCACCTTGTGATAAGTTAGGGGTACATACACACACATGCCTATACTCCATACACATTTGGGTTAGTTCCAATAATATTTTAATTGGGCTAACTACCATTCAGTTGGGTATTCCCAACCCATTACTTTCTATAAATATCAAAATTATTAAAATCAATCATTTATTCTCTTTTCAATAATTCTAGTTAAACCTTTTAGTTTGATTTAACTTTAATACTCAGACCACACACAAGGCTCATTTATCCCATTTACTGGAGTTACATATAACTCAAGCTCATTATTTTTATAATAACGTTAGGCTTTTCCCCAATTTCACATTATTTTATTATTTATTTAATATAAAGTTTATGTCACACTTTATCATAATGCTAAATTATTTAGCTTACTTAAATAATTACATACATATAATATGTACAACGTTTACACTTAGAATAATTAATATTTACTCTATTAATTATTTAAATTATATACTTATGTGTATAATTATTCGATCGTCCTAAGATAACTTTCTCAATCTTTATATAGACATCTTTCAACTATTGAACCCTTTCATATATTACCATATTATGTGAGACCCCAGATTTAATGAATAAATAATTAATTTTCTCGAAATAATTTTTTTATATTATGGTGTGGATTTGATATAATGTTATAGTTGTGGATAATATTTATAAATTTTGCAAAGTAAGCAAGTGGTTATATAATATTCGATTGGTCGGAGAATATTCGTTTTAAACAGGGAACATTTGTACGACGACACAATCATTGGTGGACCCCACAACGGAAGTATTGTCGTAGTTAAAAAACGACAAAATTATCTTTCTATAAAAATAACGGTGAAAGTGTTACCGTTAAAACTGTTGAACTACTCGGTAGTAAAAGTAGACTAATACGCGTGGTTGCATAGTGGCACACAGTATTGATTATTGATGCTTACGTGAGAAGTCACTTAGTTATAGTCAAATATTGCTACAGTAATTGCTACATCATATCTCTCATATTATTGATTCAATTCTTGTTACAGTATCATCTGCATTATATGATATATTATTAAATCAATAATTGAGACGGCAAAGTTATTCATATTATTATTTGCAATATTGACAATGTCTAGAAGTTATATCAAGGAGAGGTTTGGCCACCTAATTGCGCGCCAATAAGGAGAAATCCTTATCGGAAAGCCCCCTCTTTCCTGGGAATGACCTGGTTGTTAAATATTGTGAATTATAATATTAATGATGAATAAGTTCGTGTTGATTAAAGATGAATTTTATAGTTCCATTGTGTTGGAATTATTCGTGTTAGTGGAAATTGACATTTGTTTCGATAATAATTGATGTCTGGAGGTTATATTGTTTAATCGGGTATTCGGGGCACTTTTCGTGTCGGAGTACTATTCACGAGTTACTATTCACGAGTTACTATTCATGAGTTACTATTCACAAGTTACTATTCACGGGATACTATTCACCTGTAAGATATATTTCTTTTCGGTCCAAATAATTTTTGGGTACAATATTATTCCATGAGGAGATGTGCTAATTTTTCAGACCGTTGGTTGAAGATATAATAGTAAATAAATATGGACCGCTGGTGGAAAGTTGTAATAGTGAATCAATATGGATTGCTGGTTTAAAGTTTTAATAGTAAATCAGTATAGACCGTTGTTTTAAGTTTTAATAGTAAACCAAAATGGACCGTCTGTTTAAAAGTAAATCAATCTGGACCGTTTATGAATTAGTTACTATTCAGTCCATTCTCCTATAAATAGTAGCTCATTCCTTCATTATTTCTTACGAATTCACTGAAACTCTAGAGAGAGAAACTATAGAGAGAAAGAAGAAAACTATTCAGCTACTTCACTACTCCAATATCCAGTTTCTTCTAAGGTAGGGGATATTATTTGTTGTACTCGTAAGGGGTATTCTTTCTTTCTTATTCGTGAAGAGAACTTCTGTTATTCCATTCTTTATTATTCTGTTGGAATAACCTGTATACGTGGGATACCCTATACTTGGTAAAATTCTTCTATTATTCCATTCTTATTATTCTGTTGGAATAACCTATTTATGCGAAGTACCGCATACATGGTGAAATTCTTCTAATATTGCCGGACCTGGTTCCATTATTTATTATTCTGTTGGGAATAACCTGTCTGTGCAGTCTATTGCACGCATGGTGAATCCTTTTTTTATTCCATTCTTTATTATTCTGTTGGAATAACCTGTCTATGTGGATTACCACATGCATGGTGAATGATCCTTCGTATTCATTCCTTGTTAAATTTTGGAAATGATCTGTCTATGTGGATTACCGCATAACTGGTGAAAATCCATTTGCAGTTTCATATATTCTATTATACTCAGTTGGTTAAAGCTTTGGCTTCTATACTCCATGAAATTAGTGGAATATTCTTGATATTTGCTCTTCATCCAGTATCTTTTCATGAAAATATTCTTCTGAGCATTCTTGAATTTTACTGCACAAAGTAGTATCATGTTGACAATTTGGACGTTATTGAGTTCAGGATAAATTAACTTATAAATCTTTAAAATTTATTCTTGAACTTTTTTTATTAAATTGTCATCATCCTCATGCTTATATTATGTTGAAAGTCATCTTTGGCTTACGTGCATAGATGGACATGGTATGATTATGACCAGGGATTATTTGGTATAATCATGACCGTAATGTGACGAATGATGTGGTAAAAGTCCTCATTGGTATGTAGTTCATTGGTGGACAGTTGTTGGTATGATTATGATCAGGGATTATTCGGTATAGTCATGACCAGTGTTGATTACATGAATATTCTTGGCCGTGGAGTAGGGATGATTCGATTTTATTTATTAAGCTGAGTCTCAGCGATAAAAGTGATGAAAAACCTTTTAAATCATAGAAGATAGTAGATTTTATTCTCTACTTGACTCTTCTAATGGATTGCTTGTTCCGCTGTAGTTAAACTTGATGTTTATTATATTTTATCAGTTTAACACCGTTGAAGGCTAATGATAATTTATTCTGCATTATCTTAGTCATAATATTTCTTACTGTTCTAGTTGAGCTCACCCTTTCTTTCACTATTCTCTTCAGGAAATGAGAACGTAGCTAGGACTAGTCGGGGAACAGAGTGATGATCCTAGATAGTGCATTAGTAGTCCTCATTGTTCTGTGAAATCGTCTGATGATAAATGTAATGAGGACTCCATTGAGTGTGGATATTGTCTAGATGAAAATATTTGTATTAAAACTCACAGCCTATGTTTTGTCGTATTTTACACGACTGCTGTATAATTAAGTTGTATTTGTATTCAGTACCTTATATCTGGCGACATAAGATGGGTATTGTATACTTGTTTTGGGGGCGTCACAGTTGGTATCTAAGCTTAGGGATATGATTCCTGGCTGAGATGTGAGACAAGAACTAGGAGGGGAGAGACGGGGAATTCCTTCGCTAGTATGACCTACCTAAGTTTATTTGGTATTTAATTGGTCGGTCAGAGTATAGGGATAATACGTGATATGTTAATTAACCCTTGTTTTGTGACAGTGTTTGAAAATGGCATCTGAAAATGCTGAGATAAGCAATGAAGCACATGAGACCGTTGAGTTAGCTCAACCAAAAGGTAACAACCAACAACACGATAATAATCATACCGGTGGCAACGGCCATCGGAACAATGATAACCATCATGGGGGTAATTATCATGCCAAGAATGGTAACCACTTCGGTGGTAATCATGGCCAAGATAATAGAAGTGGAAATTTCAAGAAGAGAAGGTCATTTAGCTCGATTTTGTCGTATAGTGAAGTCAAGTCCAGCTGGAACTGTGGCACCAAAGGCGGATACAGACAAAACAAAGCCGGTAGTTTAAGTGAGAGAGTTTATCAAGGAACCTGAACGAAGTTATTACGGGTAAGTTAATCATAAACTTTTGCGAAGTCTATACCTTATTCGATACCGGTGCTACCTATTATTTTATCTCACTTGTTTGCGCTCAACGTTTTAATTGACTTCAGAGAAATTAGACTTTGACTTATTGGTTGAAACTCCGTTAGGAGAAACCTTCATTACATGTGCTATCCAAGTCTTGGATGAGAGTCACAGTTTTGAATGATATTTCTATTGTTAATAAATTTCCTGACGTATTCCTGAAGACTTCTTAGCCTACCCCTAGAGCGTGAAATCAAATTTTGTATTGACCCCATTACAAAACCCATTTCTTAACCCTTAAATATTTCTTCAAGTAAAATAAACGTAACATGCGCCAAAGACGTTGACTCGAGCTGTTGAAGATTACGATCGTACCACTGAATACCATCGTAGGAAAAGCGAATGTGATAGCTGACGCGTTGAGTAGAAGATCGTATGCGTTTACGAGTGTGATGTTGTTAACACAAAGACCCATTTCGTATAACTTACAAATTATGGAGATAGAGTTAAAGACTCTAAGGACCCACATAAAGATAACGAATATACGATTAGAATAGACTTTAATCGATAAAGTTAAAGTTGCTCAAGCTACATACTCAGAGCTGATGAATGTGAAGAAGAAAGTTCAAGAGAGCGTTATTCTAGAAGCAAGAATCGATGAAGAGAGGAAATCTCAACCCTCGATTTTATTGACCCATTTGAAATCCTTGATCGAGTAGGAACTATGGCCTATAGACTCGTTTTACCGCCAAGTATATCGTGTGTTCATAACATTTTTGACGTATCGATGTTACGTAAATATGTGGACGACCCAAACCACATTATTGAATTAAAACTAGACGAGATAGCAGAAGATTTAATGTATGAAGAGATACGTGTTAAAATCTTGGATAAAAAGGATAATATTCAACACTCAAAGGTTATACCTCAAGAGTTAGAATCTGAAATGAAGTTAAGGTATCCTCACCTCTTCAGCATACCAGGTACGTACGTAAATTTCGAGGGCAAAATTCCATAAGGAGGGGAGATTGTGAGACCCCAGATTTTATGAATAAATATTTAATTTTCTCAAAATAATTTTTTTATATTATGGTGTGGATTTGATATAATGTTATAGTTGTGGATAGTATTTACTAATTTTGCAAAGTAAGCAAGTGGTTATATAATATTCGATTGGTCGGGGAATATTTGTTTTAAACAGGGAACATTTGTATGATAACACAATCATTGGTGGACCCCACAACAGAAGTATTGTCGTAATTAGAAAACGACAAAATTATCTTTCTATAAAAACAACGGCGAAAGTGTTACCGTTAAAACTGTTGAACTACTCGGTAGTAAAAGTACGATGTCTGGCGTGGTTGCATAGTAGCACACGGTATTGATTATTGATGCTTACATGAGAAGTCACTCAATTATACTCAATTATTGCTACAGTAATTATTGCATCATATCTCTCATATTATTGATTCAATTATTGTTAAAGTATCATCTGCATTATATGATATATTATTAAATCAATAATTGAGACGACAAAGTTATTCATATTATTATTTGCAATATTGACAATGTTTAGAAGTTCTGTCAAGGAGAGGTTTGGTCACCTAATTGCGCACCAATAAGGAGAAATCCTTATCAGAAAGCCCCCTCTTTCCTGGGAACGACCTGGTTGTTAAATATTGTGAATTATAATATTAATGATGAATACGTTCGTGTCCATTAAAGATGAATTTTATAGTTCCATTGTGTTGGAATTATTTGTGTTAGTGGAAATTGACATTTGTTTCGATCTTAATTGATGTTTGGAGGTTATATTGTTCAATCGGGTATTCGGGGCACTTTTCGTGTTGGAGTAGTATTCACGAGTTACTATTTATGAGTTACTATTCATGAGTTACTATTCACAGGGTACTATTCACCCGTAAGATATATTTCTTTTCGGTCCAAATCATTTTTGGGTAAAATATTATTCCATGAGGAGATGTGCTAATTTTTTAGACCGTTGGTTGAAGATATAATTGTAAATCAGTATGGACCACTGGTGGAAGGTTATAATAGTGAATCAATATGGATCGCTGGTTTAAAATTTTAATAGTAAATCAGTATGGACCGTTGCTTTAAGTTTTAATAGTAAACTAATATGGACCGTCCGTTTAAAAGTAAATCAATCTGGACCATTCATGAATTAGTTACTATTCAGTCTATTCTCCTATAAATAGAAACTCATTCCTTCATTATTTCTTACAAATTTACTGAAACTCTAGAGAGAGAAACTATAGAGAGAAAGAAGAAAACTATTCTGCTACTTCACTACTCCAATATCCAATTTCTTCTAAGGTAGGGGATATTATTTGTTGTACTCGTAAAGGGTATTCTTTCTTTCTTATTGGTGAAGAGAACTTCTGTTATTCCATTCTTTACTATTCTACTGGAATAACCTGTATATGCGGGATACCTTATACTTGGTGAAATTCTTCTGTTATTCCATTCAAATTATCCTGTTGGAATAACCTGTTTATGCAAAGTACCGCATACATGGTGAAATTCTTCTAATATTCCGTTCTTTATTATTCTCATGGAATATCATGTTTGTGCGTTACGTTTGGACTGGTTCCATTATTTATTATTCTCGCTTAATATCATGTCTGCGTATGCGTTACTTTATAGAACACGGTTTTCATTATTTATTATTCTGTCGGAATATCCTGTCTGTGCGATTACGCCGGATCTGGTTCCATTATTTATTATTATGTTGGGAATAACCTATTTATGCGATCTATTACATTTATGGTGAATCCTTCATTATTCCATTCTTTATTATTTTGTTGAATAACTTTTGTCTATTTGGATTACCACATGCATGGTGAATGATCCTTCAATTCATTCCTTGTTAAATTGTGGAAATGATGCATACATGTGGATTACTGCGCATGGCGCGTAAAATCCATTTGCGCTTCATATATTCTATTATACTCGGTTGGTTAAAGCTTTGGCTTCTATACTCCATGAAATTAGTGGAATATCCTTGATATTTGCGCTTCATCCAAAGATCTTTCATGAAAATATTCTTCTGAGCATTCTTGAATTTTACTGCACAAAGCAGTATCATGTTGACAATTTGGATGTTATTGAGTTCAGGATAAATTTACTTATAAATCATTAAAATTTATTCTTGAACTTGTTTTATTGAATTGTTATCATCCTCATGCTTATATTATGTTGAAAGTCATCTTTGGTTTACAAGCATAGATGGACTTGGTATGATTATGACCAGTGATTATTCGGTATAATCATGACCGTAATGTGACGAATGATGTGGTAAAAGTCCTAATTGGCCTGTTGTTCATTGGTGGACAGTTGTTGGTATGATTATGACCAGGGATTATTCGGTATAGTCATGACCATTGATGATTACATGAATATCTTTGGTCGTGGAGCAGGGATGATTCGATTTTATTTATTAAGCTGAGTCTCAGAGATAAAAGTGATGAAAAACCTTTTAAATAATACAAGATAGTAGATTTTGTTCTCTACTTGACTCTTCTAATGGATTGCTTGTTCCGTTGCAGTTAAACTTGATGTTTATTATATTGTATCAGTTTAACACCGTTAAAGGCTAATGATAATTTATTCTGCATTATCTTAGTCATAATATTTCTTACTGGGCTAGTTGAGCTCACCCTTTCTTTCACTATTCTCTTCAGGAAATGAGAATGTAGCTGGGACTAGTCGGGGAACAGAGTGATGATCCTAGATGGTGCATTAGTAGTCCTCACTATTCTCTGAAATAGTGTGATAATAAATGTAATGAAGACTCCATTGAGTGTGGATATTGTCTTGATGACAATATTTGTATTTAAACTCACAGCCTATGTTTTGTCGTATTTTACACGACTGTTGTATAATTAAGTTGTATTTGTATTCAGTACCTTGTATCTGGCGACTCAAGATGGGTGATGTATACCTGTTTAGGGGGCATCACATATTATGTAATATATAAAAATACCAAAATTAATTAACATAATCATTTCGTTTCTTCATGTAATGCACATATATTAATTCACCATCTTATGTAAGTGAATGAATTCTTTCTATTCAATTTAATATCATGTCACTACCACACAAAGGCTTTAATACTCAAATTATATTATTCCATAATATAATTTTCAACTTAATTTTAAGTTAACCAATATTTATTCTTGTTTAGTTAATTTCCATAACTAACCCATATTCAATTCATGCTTTGCTATTTAAATCCATTCATAGATAGTAGGAACACCAATTATGGTCCTTATTATAATATATTAGTCACTAATATACAACTCTTAAAGTTCATAGTACACAAACTCATCATGAACAGTCTACAGGCTGGCGCGACAGCTCTGGTCTTAGGCTTGAGAGTGGCGCGACCGCGCCACCTCAAGTTAGGACGCAGACATGTTATGCTTCGACAGAAACAGAACTTAACTCGCAAATCCTTTAACATGCTCCATACATACTATCTCATTATACTAACCAACATGAATCTCTAATGACTACATTCTTCAATAATTTAGAAATTAAACATCAAGTTCAACTCTTCTTTCTTTAAAATAAACATTTAACCATATCCCAATATTAGTCAATAAATCTCTAAAAATATTTATCTAAAGATATATCGATTTTCTTCTCTCGTCAACAATGTACATATGTACAAGTCCAAACCTAGTACACATCGAGTCTTTAATGGTATTCAATATAGTACACTGAGTGGTTTCCCACAAACAACCAACACAATAGTTTCCGTCTCATCTACATTATTTTCACAGTGAGTTAGATCGGTTTATTAATTAAGATATACCTCCTCTCTCAAGAAGAATCGTTTAGCCCACTCTTATACATCCACTATTAAAGGGTAATGCGGTTGCGCTTAGACTTGATACCTACTCATTTATATACTCAAAGAATTGGTGATTATCAAAGATGTTTAATGTCACCAACTTACTATAATAAAATAATTTCACATAAATTATTTAATCATTAATAGATAAATTTTATCCATCTTCTTACTAATTCCTCCTCTACATATATAATAAATATATAATAACGGTATATATTTATTAAACACAACATCACTTATCACATAGCTCACAATACCTCATATGTCGTAACACACTTAAATATTCTTGTTCGAACCCATCTCATGCTTTAAGAATTTATTTACTAAATTCTTATTTTAGTATTTTTTTTTGAAAATTTGGGTTCTTACAGGCTGGCCCTTCAGGTGGCCCATATTTAGATGGTTTTGCCAGTGCAGATCCTCCGTTGTACAGGCCTGATATCCCTACTGGTGGAGATACCGTGACTCTGGAGGAGTTACATCAGATGGATAGGTTAGATGATGTAGACATCCATACTATTGACTTCTTTTGATGTATTTCTTGCTATATCATTTGATAGGCCTTTGCTAGATACTGGGTGATTGTGCCTCATTCTCGTTATATCTTTTGATAGGCCTCTATTAGTTGTTGGGCGGTGTTGCCCCATTTCCCTATATTTTCCAGTTCTATACAGAGATGATGTATTAGATGATGATATACTTAGGAATGTATGTATATTATTTTTCATTCCCTACATCATATTGTCATCTATTGTTTATCATGCATGTATTATGTTATGCATATGTATTTCCAGAGATGAGTTCAGTATTGACCCATGGATGGTCTTATGACACGACCCTACAGATGTCTTCATTGACAGTCAGACACATTGATCATACCCCACCAGTATTGGTGGCCTCCTATTTGAGATCGTGGTATGATAGTTTATCATCCTCAGATCGGGTGATTGTAGACCAGCTGATGAGACACTCTGTGACCCTCCTGATGTTCCAGGTTCCATTGGGTTTTGTAAAGGGCATGCTGGAGCACTGTACCGGATAGGCAGGTGTTCCGATTTGAGACCCATGAGTTAACTCCCACTCTATAGGAGTATATGCGTCTGACAGATTTTCCTCTGGACAGGCCTTGCGCTCGGATGGCTATCAGAGATATGAGTCGATAGTTCATGACCCTCACTAACTTGAGGCATAGGATTGCCCAGGATGAGATTTCATCTGGGCATGTAGTGTCCATGCATTTTCTGATAGACATATTTGGCTCCTTGGATAGTTATGTGCACCATTCAAGGGATTTCACTACATCGGAGGATGATTAGCATATTGCCAGAGTAGATGTACTCTTGATATGCCTGGTGGCTTACTTGTACATGCCACTGTACATGGATCATTTAGACATTGGCATGATTATGGAAGTGCGAGCTCTACGGGAGAGATATACCATTTTGCCAATGATTGTGGTAGAGACCTTGAGGTCTGCCATGTATTGCCACACCCATCCTACAGGGGTATTTACAGGCAGTTCGGTCTTGCTGTATGTGTGGTTTATGTCACACCTGAGATCGATTGGCATATTCCAACGCCATGGGTATTATTTTTCCCATGAGATAGCCATGTCTTACTCCTTTCAGCCGGCGGAGTGTACATACGCTGCTTCCTAGTCGGTGTTTTTGATAGGGATCAATGATCCATCTGATATTCTGTCGTGTTCAGGGATTAGTTCTCCCTACATCTTCATTACTCATGCATATGGTATGGATTATCTTCCTCTAGCTGGTTTGAGTGGCATGACCACATATCACCCACTGGCTGTGATGGCACAGTTCAACCAGTTTTAGGATATTCATCCCTTTTAGGGGGCATTGGGTTAGCATTTGTCTTCTCGGCTTTTGTCAGTAGAGGATTTATCCAGGGTGTATGCATGTTAGGCCCATCATGAGAGGGTTGATTTTAATACTAGCCATCAAAGTCATTCTACAGAGTATTCTGCATGGCTAGAGGCAGAGATTGCATCGGGTAGGGTCATATCCATAGAGCCAGAGATTGATTCTGACAGTGTAGAGCCTACGGAGGCTCCTGACTCTCCTACTGAGGACAAGTTGTTTGTTGGGTTGACAACAGCTCTTGTTGATTCTCCTAGTGTTACTACTATGACTCCACATTCGGCAGAGTATTTAGAGCAGAGTCTGCATCTGATGACATTTGAGAGGGATCATGCTAGGGCCTTGATGTTGACAACTCTTTCTGGTAGAGATGTCGCTCTAGATGTGAGAGATGATGCTTTAGCTCATAGAGATACCATTGTTGCTGAGCGGGATGAGGTTAGATCATCTAGAGATGACGGTGTTATTGAGCGGTACGATGCTCTATCCGATCGAGATGCCGCTGTTACAGATAATGATGCTTTGTGGTCCCATACTACTGATATTATTGTAGAGACGAACACACTTATTGATGAGCATAGTGTTATCATACATATGGTTGTTGATCTCATGGCTCACATTGATACCCTTAGGTAGGAGCTCATCGAGTTACCTCCTTCTTCTAAGAGGGATGTTATGTTGGACTTGATAGCGCATATCCATTGGATTGTAGATTAGCTTGAATTTTCATGCACTGACTAGTTTAACCATTTTTGTCATGCACAAGACACTTTGTATATATCAAACAATATTATATGACAAGGAAATATATTTTGATTCACTTCCCTTTTTAGTTATGCCTTGTTACTTGCTTGATATTTTCCTGTTCTCCAAGGCTTGTGATCTTGATGTATTCTAAACTTCCCCTTGATGGATGGACATTGAGATGTCTCAAGATCTTTTAGAATGGATCGTTGATCTATGTATCTCCCTACCCTTTGGTGTCTTGGGACTAGTTTCTATATGTGGTTATGGAGAGGATTGTGGGTTTCCGCTCTGAGGATGACCGCACTATAGATGGTAGCCGGTACTCCTTTGTATTGGGGTGCCCAGGTAGTTCCATCTTTTATTGATTGGTGTTTATCTTTGAGGACTCAACCACAGCTTAGATGGTCGCCGATTATTCTCCTATTTGTGCAGGGATACCAGGTAGTTCCATCCCTTTGGTCTAAGTTGATGATGTATGGTCTGAAGGTTTGAAAGATAATCCATGTACCATTGATAAGTTTTTGTGTTTTGGTAGGGGTGAGACTGAACCATGAATGGATGCCTATGTACTCCCATTGATGAGGGGAGATCAGGTCTGCGTAGTTCCAACCTGGCGTAAAGAGGTTGAAATTTGTATGTGGTAAATTGGGTGTAGAGATTTTTTTGTTTTTTTTCTGTAGTTAGACCGGACCATAAAAATGGCTGCCTACGTACTCCCATGTATTGGGGAGATCTGGTCTGCGTAGTTCGCCCCTGATAGGACATACTGCAGATGTGAAAAGTTTGATCCCTGGTGGGACAAACTGAGGATGTGAAAAGTTTTATCCCTAGTGGGACAAAACTTAAAGTATGAAAAGGTTTTGGAAACCTGAGTTGAGTGATGGCTCTGATGATCCAGAACCAGGCTACTGGCTGGAATGTATGTTTGTCCATGATGGGGCAAACGGATGTGAAGAAAGGTTGTATGTGGTGAAAGGTTTTGAAACCATGAATTAATCGGGGATCTATTGAATCTGAACCAGGATGATGGTTTGCAGGTAACTTCAAACATAGTACCATTTCACGGTGTCCAAGTTAATGAGTTGGGGAAATTCATCGCCATCCATTTGTTGTAATCTAAGGGCTCCTCCTGTAAATACCTCCTTGACAACAAACGGGTCTTCCTAGTTTGGGGCAAATTTTTATTTGGATTGATCTTGGTTGTCAAGAATCTTCTTCAAGACCAAGTCATGTTCTTTTAAACTGCCATAGCCAGACTTTCTTATTGTAGGATCTAGAGACCCTTTGTTGATATAACTGACCATGAAAGATGGTTGCGGCCCGCCTTTCATCTATTAGAGACAATTAGTGGTACCAATCTTGTAACCATTGGTCTTCATCAAGCTGAGCATCTATAAACACCCTGAGGGATTCCATTTCCACCTCTATAGGGAGCAATGCTTCCATCCCATAGGTTAATGAGTAGGGGGTTACCCCAATGGAAGTGTGCATGGACGTTCTATAGGCTAATAGAGTTTAAGGCAACAAGTCAGGTCATCCTTTATGATTGGCGGACATCTTTTGCATGATCTTTTTGATATTCTTATTAGCCACTTCAACAAAACCATTCATCTTTGGATGATAGATGACGGGGTTGAGATGTTTGATGTGGAATTTACTGCATAACTCCTCCATCATTTGATTGTTGAGGTTTTTAGCATTGTCTGATACAATCACCTCTGGTTCTCCATATCGACAAATGACATTGTTTCTGATGAAACTAATGATAACTTCTTTAGTAACCTTGGGGGCTGAGGCTGCTTCTACCCACTTGGTGAAGTAGTCGATCATGGTAAATGTGACACCCCCAAAATAGGTCCAATCCACCCAACCCATTCTGAGTCGCCAAATACATGGTACAGAAAATAACTACAACTTTATTATTATAATTGTCGTGCAAAATACAATAACACATATGCTATGAGTTTTGATACAATATATATTAACTGTGACTCTCATCCCAACCTTGGATAGCACGTCACAATGGCACCTTACATATAGGTATAGTCAATAACTGTTTTAGAAATTAAAATCTTCAGAAAATGCTCAAGGAAACCTTCGTACATTGGTCATGCATCTAAGTTATAATAAATATCATATGACTGGACAATTATTCTTGGTTGACCCAATAGACCCCAAAGAAAAAACGAGAAGATTGTTATCATATTATTTCCAATGGTGAGTCTTTTCTTGACATATAATTATCTTCATTGTCTCCAATTGAGAACTATATTTCATCCAAACTCCAAGATTATATAGGTAGCACTCATAGATATATACTCTGCAAGTGGATGCGCACAACCCTGTCTTATGATAACACAAAGTCGCATGTCATTAGACATCTTGTATGATAGTGGAAAAACACCCTTCCAACATTGGGTTCGCCTCACCCTATTTATTCACCAAATATAACTACTAAATGATGTATAAAATACAATGCACTATTCTAAAGTTCCTAATAAAATTATTTCCATACTATTTAGGGAGAACCTCCACAGCTAGAGAACACCGTTCTATTCCCCTGTTACCCCCGCTCGACCCAGCTACACTCTTTTTACCTGAAAGGAATTGTGAAGAAGAAGGGTGAGCACAACTAGACCAGTAAAGAATATCATGACTAAAGATAATTAAATTATCAATAGCCTTCGTCAGTAATGAATCAGATATTTAGAACATATGGTAGATGATAAAACTTTTCAACCATAGTTGCGTGGCTTGAAGCAATCAATTAGAAGAGTCAAATAGACCATAAGGTCTATTATCTTCTCCATGTTAAAAGTCCACCAACAATGTTTTATCCCTATTACATCAATTAACAGTTTCTATCCACAATCACGTGTATAACTTATAATCATAATTGTAGTTCTAAATTCTTCTTCTCATCCAGGATGAAGATAATTTTCATCACATGTCTTTACCTGAAACATCAAAGATCATGGTTATACCAAATCACAATTCTTGTTCATAATCATACTAATAAATTCATCTCTACGGGCCAAAGATATTCATCAATACCATCTTTTACTACAGCCAAAGATATTCAATAATAGGTCATCTTTTACTACGACCAAAGATATTCAACAACATGTCATCTTTTGCACTACATACCAAAGATATTAATATCTCAAAGAAATACATAATCATTTCAAAGATTTATATAAATAATAATTATACCCATGTTGATCAATTCACCTTTGCACTTAAGCTTAAAGATAATCATACCACCAACAATTCATCTTTGCACTCTCGCCAAATAGAACCCATAGTCACGATCATACCAATAATCTACTCATCTTTACACTCAATTGAAAGAGAAATTCCATCACCAAGGTTATAAAAATGTTATATATGATAATAAAAATAATATGATCAAAACATGGATTTAATTTCAAGAGCAATATTCATAAATCAACGATAATTTGGTCAGAAAAAGAAACCAATTTTATCATGAATAGTACCCTGTGAATAGTAACTCGTGAATAGTAACTCATGAATAATAACTCATGAATAGTAACTCATGAATAGTAACTCGTAAATAGTACCAGTATTCGTACATAGTACCGTGATATCGTAAATAATGTCATATAATGTAAATAGTGTCATATACATTTAATAGTGCCGATATCGTGAATAATTATCGTATCATACGAATAGTAACCCCGAAACAAAAAGGTAAAAATTTCAAAATAACATTCATATCATTATTTTGGTATAATGATATCAAAAAAAATAATATCATTTACGAAGAAAATAACATCTCTTACCATCCCTTACTTCAAAAGAACAGTACTTCTGACTGGAATATCGAATATAGTGCTGAAGGAAACTTACACTGAATAACAACTCTCAAATTATCTAAATACTCACAAAATACGCTCGATAATATAGTGAGAGAAAGCTTATGATTCTGGTGTGATTTTCAATTCTAACTAAGCACCCTATTTATAGGGAAATTCTAGAACGTCATTGTAGACTAAAATTTAATAAATTAGTAATTTATTAAAAATTTCAACGCCCACCATCGTTGCCTAAATAATCAGCCACCATAAGTGGGACCCACTAATTCAGCAAATTTTCCACACCAACCAAAAGTGGGGCCCACCCATATTTTTAATAAAAATATTTATTTTTCGAAACTTCAATAATTCATAATAAATAGCCCTTTTATCAAAAAAATACGAATTTTATGTCCATTCCATAGGAAATCGAATTCTCTACAACTTTGTAGAAGAAAGTTTTTCTAAATTCAAAACGAAAAAATGACCAAAATCCATATACGGTCGATTTTCAACACTTCTTAAAATTCATAACAAATCATACGTTAATTTTTAACGGTTCAAAATTTTTGGACATATACTCAACATTATATGTATAACATATCCAAAAATCACAACGATCCAACGGTCGGATTAAAATTATAACTCACGCAATAGAGCTTTAAGAACACTGATTGGATTTTCGGACTATAAGTCCCTCGTACCAGTTTCACTCAAACAGTCACCACAAACAATCTACAAAGAATATTTGGGTGATTCAAATTTCTGCGTTTAGCGTACTTTCAGTGCTTTCTTTTGATATATAGCTCATCTCCTAACTCATTATACACAAAGAGTTATTGATTTTGCAAAATCAAGTAATAAACTAATTTTTCTGAAAAATCTTCATATTTTGTTCTTATTTTGATTTCTAGATTTCTCTCATTTGATTCATGTACCGTGAATTTAGTGTAAAGATATCACCATTATTATATTATTATATAACCACATTATACATTTATAATGTAATATAATAATATATTTGAATAAATTCTTTTATCAGAAAAGATAAAATATCAATTTTTAACAATTGACACTTTTCTAAGAATTCCTCCATTCCGACAAAATACTGATAAAATACCTCATCATTAATTCCTTCATTTATATCCACATAAAATAAATATTTCCTTATCATATAAATCAATAATTAATTATTCACAAATAATATTACAGAATCACAATTATGACAACCAGGTCGTTCCCAAGAAAGAGGGGGCTTTCCGATAAGGATTTCTCCTTATTGGCATGCAATTAGGTCACCAAACCCCTTTCCTAGACAGAACTTTCTTACACATTGCCAATAATGCTATTTAACAATATTATTCAAATAATATGAGTTATTAATTTGATAATAGAGATACGGTGCAGTAAAAATTATTGAATTAACAATAATATAAAATATCAACGTAGCAATTATTGAATCAATAAAATAAAATATTGAATATTAATTACTGTAACAATTATTGAGTAGTGTCTTCTTACATAAGAATCAATAATTCAAAAATACTGTACAATACCGTGTGCTACTGTGTAACGACGCGTATTACTATATTTTAACCATCAAGTATTCCAACAGTGTTAACGGTAACAACTACGTCGTTATTTATAAAAACTCAAACTTGTCCTTATCTTCATCCGACAAATATTCTGTTATGGGGGCCCACAAATGCACTACAAGAAAAAGCTTTATTTCCGATGAAATTAAGGTCGACTGAATGTATTCAGTCGAAGTTAATCTAAAACCGACTGAATATTCGGTCGACATTAAGTCAGTCGGTGTTAATTTATCCTCGATGACATCGATTTGGTTTAAGCCCTCCTCCTCAAGGCGAAGGTTTCCGCCAAATACGAATATAAAGTTGACAGAATATGTGTTATCCTCGACTGAATAATTCGTCGACATTAGCCTATGGTCGACCGACATTACCTCGACGAAATTCGGTCGAGAATAATCCTTAAAAACCTAATCAGATTATTTTCTCTAGCGCCTCCCTCGTCACTCACTCTCCCATTCTATCTCTCAGTTCAGCTATCTCTCACACTAAAACTCCCTTATTTCAGTCCACCCACACCACCACCTCGTCGGATTCCAACCAACGCCTCCGACGACTACGCCTATGATGACCACGCCACCGACCACCATCTCCGGCCACCGGATTCTTACTGTGACGACTACTCCTGTGACGACCCGAAAATTCGGGTTGTCCAGAATTTAAATTTAAAGAATTAGTTATTAATAAAATGAATTTTATTAATATTATTATGTGCTATGTGTTTGTTAATCATTCTATAACCTAGGATAATTGTAAATTGGGAGGATTCTGGCTACGAGCTAGACTGAACGAATAAGAATTTTCAAGACTGAAATAAAAAAAATTCGGGAAAAAAATATTTTCGGAGAAAAAGACGAAATAGGCAGTATTCACCTGACAAAACCCTAAGGGTTAGGGTTTGAATAACCTAGGCCGTTCTGAGAGTTCGGTATGTTAAAATGACATTCCGTCGAAAGATTTGATGATAATATGTTGTGAAAAGTTAGGTAAGCCGATAAAATTTTTTCTCGAAAACCATGCAGAAATTGGACGAAATAAAAAGGGTAAAAAGTACTGCTATGTACTTTTCACTTGTTTAGCTCTGTTAGGGTAAGACGTGAAAAAAATGCTCAACGTTGAAAAGGAATAATCCGTAAAAATTGGTTAGTAAATGAAATGTGACACCCCCAAATCCCGGTACTTCATTACCTAAAGATTTGGTGTTCACGTAATCAAAACATTTATATCTAACAACCCAATCATAATAAATTGAATAATAAAAACCTGCCCATACAGGATTACTTTAATAAAAACAATATCTCCCAGGTTATCTAACCTTTAATACAATCATTCAAGTGCCGAATTTAAATTATTACATCACATCATTATTAAAAGTCTATCATCATAACGATAAAACAAAATTACAAGTCTTCATCACTTGTACATTTTTCCCTTTCCTTTGCTGGTTGTAGGTTTATCTACCTTCTCAACCATAGCTACACTAAATGTTTAAATATGCAAGAGTGAGAAAACAAAGCTCACTTGAAACCAGAATAAATATATTTACATCATTTGCCAAATAATCGGCTCAATAGAACTGAATGATATGTTCTATAAACATTTCAAAATTTGCCAACTCATAGGCTCAATAGAATTGAATGCTATCTTCTATTAACATTTCAAAATTTTCCAACTCATAGGCTCAATAGAACTGAATGATATGTTCTATTAACATTTCAAAATTTGCCAACACATAGGCTCAATATAACTGAATGATATGTTCTATTAACATTCTTAAATATACTATAGAGGGTCAAATGACCATGAACCATGTCCACAGTTATAAGTAATCTTTCAAATTTAACTTTAACAGTCATATGACTATAAGGACTCCACGTACTTAGGGAGATCAAACCTTCGTACAATGTATTGTGCACAACCATTTCAACGCTAAGCGTAAACCCCTAAACATAAGTTTGTTCATCTTAGTATTTAGAGTACAAGTCCGCACCAAAGAAAGTTTGGTTTGGATAAGCTTTCAAGGGTAATTGAAGTTTAATGATCATCAACTAAGGAACTAGTTGAATCAACAATGCTTGATAACACAATAGTTGTTTAATAACAATGTAACTTAGAACATTTGAGAATCATAGGTGAATTGACTATATTCTAGATTTATGCTTCAAATAATTAGAGAGCATGAGTATTGATCAAAATTAAGAAATGGCAAACCTTAGCTTGAACAATAATAAGCTAGGTCTATAATCTTGTCAAATTAGAATTTTAGTTATTGACATGCAATAGTTGATAGCAAGCTGGAAACAATGCTTACTCCACATGGTAATAAGATATACAAAGTGATTGAACCATTCGACACAAGGAATTAAGGTTCAAGAAACATTGATTATAAAATAATAAACTAAAGAAACTTGTTTAAATATGAACAAGTTAGAGTAAGTCAAAATGATTAGAATTCTAATAATTCAGAATTTAAAACATGCTCAATGTAATAGATGACCTAGCTCAATGAAAGTGTAGAGTTAGAAAACTTGCCTCGAGCGTAAGCTAAAATATTAAACTCACGTTCACCTATACATAGTATTAAAACCACAACATCTATTAGACATACTAATATTCACTTTTCAATATTAAATGAATTACTAGCTAAACTTGTTCTTTTACACAAGTCTTATGCTACCCTTTACATTTCGGAATTCCCAAGTGTTACTGATCACAACACTTAACTAACGTTCATTGTATAAACTAAGTTATCACATAACGTGTTTTTGATTTACTAAATATTTTTGCAACTTTGAACTTACTAATCACAACTCACTATGTTATGTTAAACTTAACATTACATATTTAACATGTTAACACAATCTCAGATCATGTTATGATACTTTCCCCAATTCTGCAGAATTAGCAGAAGTCAGCATCTTAAACCAGGGTATGGCGCAGCTGCACCATACAAAGGCTTGGGACCAACAAGCAATTTGCTGTTTCTTTTCAAGGCACTTACAAGCAAATTGCTTACCTTATTCGATTGACGCACGTATGGCTACAACAATAGCCAACTTTAGCCCAACAAACATAAATTTCACCCATTAGACGGTAATATTAACACATAAAATAAATATAAAACTATCATAAACATGATTGCTCATATTTACAAGCAACTAACACAATTTAACACCAACTAAAACTATTTTAATTTCTCCAAATTCAAGTTTTCATACAAAAACTCCATTTTTGAGTTCTTTCACAAAATGGAACACTGTGATTTCAATTCTTGTCTAATTTACTTCATTCAAATTACGTTATACTCATATCTCATTGAACTAACATATGCAAGCCTCAATTTACAGTTTAATATAAGAATTAACCATCTAAATTGATACTTACCTAAGCCATACAAAGAATACATACATCATCAATTTTCTTCCCATCACAAACGAATTTAGCATGTGATTTCTTGTTTGAACATAAACTCTAGCATTACAAACATGTATACTCACAATAACTAAATTACATAACAAAAATTTGGAAGAAAAATAATTCACAGATCATGCAATTTTATTTTGCCGTAATACTCATAACCATAAATAATATCCAATTATGAACATACCTTTTGTTGCTTGACAGAAATTCTTGTTAACTCACTGAAATTGTTGTAAAATTCCTAGGTTTCTCTCCAATTCTCTCCCAATTCTCTGTATTTTTCTCTGCAGCTTTTCTTAGGCTTAGGCTTAGACAATATACATAATACATAAAACTAAACTAACAACCATAATAAAATGTCAGTTACAACAAAACCAACGTATAAATTATAAATATACTAGATTTATTATTTTAATTATTTATTTATTTTAAAAATCTAGAAATTCCAAAAGCCATAAGGCTTGTTTGGCAAAATCATTTAATTTTAAAGAATTAAAATACTTAAGCCTTGTTAATTAAAAAAACTAAATTAAAACTACTTTAATTTATTTTAATAACTCCTTATAATATAGTTATTTATCACACTATATTTAATCAAGCTTTCATATTTTAATTTAATTAACTCAAATCACGATTAATTAAATAAATCCTTTAATCACATAACACAATACAAATAATTAATCATTAAATTAAAATATTAATATAATAATAATTCCTTAATTCATTAATTATTTATTTAACAAACAAATAATTAACCAAATAAAATTAAATTCAATAAACAAATATTTATTCAATGAAAAATACATCCATTAGATATTTATATAATTCAATAAATATTTAGTATTACATTTAAAATTCTGGAATGTTACATCATTCCCTCCTTAAAAAGGATTCTGTCCTCAGAATCACCATTCAAACAATCAAGTTGTCACATTCTTCCGTACTTACAAAGATTCTGTCCCTAGAATCGAAGACATAGATTAAACAAATAACTCAGGGTAACTTTTCATCATTTCAGCTTCGAGTTCCCACGTTGCCTCTTCGACATAGTGGTTTCTCCATATCACCTTCACAAAAGTATCACTTTATTTCTGAGCACTTGTTCTTTCATGTCGACTATCTGGATAGGAACTTCTTTATAAGTCTTGGGTTGAGCTTTCCTTTCTTGCCAAAACGAATCTTCCCCTTCCAAGGAGAAACTTTTAGGAAAAAAATTTCCCCAATACTTTAAATTGATTACCCTTCCAAGGAGAAAACTTTTATGTTGATCAAGTAAGATACTTTTTTCTGTCATCTGTCTTGGGTTGCTATCAATCTCGTCCTGATGAGTTTGACAACTTCAGTAGTTTTTTGTACCAGTTCTGGTCCTAACAGTTGTCGTTCACTGACTTCATCCCATCATAGTGGAGTTCTATACTTTTTGCCGTACACAATGCCTCGTAAGGTGGCATGCCGATGCTCGCGTGGTAACTGTTGTTGTAAGAAAATTCTACCAACGATAAATGTTCGTCCCAGCTTCCTTTGAAATCCATGATGCACGCTCTAAGCATATCTTCTAGTGTCTGGATTAATCGTTCGCTTTGCCCATCAGTTTACGGATGGTATGTTGTACTCATCTTCAGTTGCGTTCCCATGCATTCTTGTAGTCTCTTCCAGAAGTTTGATGTGAACTTTGGATCTCTGTTTGACACAATTGATACTGGAACTCCATGTCTTGACACGATCTCCTTAACGAACAGTTTCTCTAGCTGATCAAGATTAAATCTAATCTTTATTGGCAAAAAGTGTGTAGATTTTGTTAGTCTATCCACTATCACCCATATCGCATCGTATCCATTCTGAGTCGTTGGATGTCCTACCACAAAATCCATTGTGATATGCTCCCACTTCCATTCTAGTATTTCCAACGGTTGAAGTAACCCGCTCGGTCATTGATGTTCTGCTTTCACCTTCAAACACGTCAAGCATTTTGCAACGCATTCTGCAACGTCTCTTTTCATATTCGGCCACCAAAAATGTCGCCACAAATCTTGATACATCTTTGTACTTCCTGGATGAATCGAATATCTTGTGTTGTGTGCTTCAGTCAAGATTTCATCTTTAAGCTTCGGCACTGCTGGAACCCAAATTCTTTCCTCGAACCGTAGTAGTCCTTTGGTATCGATCTTGTATTTTACATCACTACCTTCAACCACTTTCTCTTTGATCGTTTCGCATTCTTTATCTTATAGTGGAACACTCTTCACTTTGTCCACCAAAGTTGGAATGGCATCTATCTGGAATAGTCGTTCATCGGATTCATTTGGAAATTTGATTTCCAACTCTAGCTTTGCCATTGCTGAAATAAGCTCCTCCTGAGTAGTTATCAGCATCAACTTTTCCCGACCTTTCCTACTCAAAGCATCTGCAACCACATTCGCTTTGCCCGGATGATAAAAGATCTCACAATCGTAATCCTTTATAAATTCCATCCATCTCCTTTGACGCATATTCAGGTCCTTCTGTGTGAAAATATACTTAAGACTTTTATTGTCTGTGTAGATTTCACATTTCTCTCTATAGAGATAGTGTCTCCATGTTTTGAGAGCAAATACTACTGCAGCCAATTCTAAATCATGAGTCGGATAACCTTTCTCATAATCCTTCAGTTGTCTTGATGCATACGTAACAACTTTGTCGTTCTGCATAAGAACACATCCCAACCCTTTATGTGAGGCATCACTATACACCACAAAATTTCCTCTACTATCTGGTAATAACAACACATGCGCCATGCTTAATTTCTTCTTCAAGTCCTGGAAACTTTCCTCACACTTCTCCGTCCAAACAAATTTCACAGTTTTCCTTGTCAAATTTGTTAATGGAGTGGTTATCTTGGAAAAATCTTGAATAAATCGTCTATAATAACCAGCCACTCCCAAGAAACTCCTCACTTCCGATGGTGTTCTTGGTTGCTCCCAATTTATTACAGATTCCACTTTTGATGGATCCACTGAAATCTCATCTTTGTCAATCACGTGCCCAAGAAATTGCACACGATCTAGCCAAAATTCGCACTTAGAGAATTTCGCGTACAACTTTTCCTTTCTTAGTGTCTCCAATGTCAAACGTAAGTGTTCCACGTGTTCTTCTTGAGTTTTGGAATAAACCAGAATGTCGTCGATGAATACCACTACAAACTTGTCTAAGAATGGTTTAAACACCCTATTCATCAAATCCATGAATGCAACAGGTGCATTGGTTAAACCAAAAGACATCACCAGAAACTCGTAATGTCTATACCGAGTTCTGAATGTCGTTCTAGGTATATCCTCCTTCCTCACTTTTAATTGGTGATACCCACTTCTTAAATCTATTTTCGAGAAGTATTTAACACCTTTCAACTGATCAAACAAGTCATCTATTCTTGGTAATGGATATTTGTTTTTAATAGTGACTTTGTTTAATTCTCTATAATCAATGCAAAGACGCATTGACCCATCCTTCTTCTTCATGAATAACATTGGCACTCCCCACGGTGATACGCTTAGTTGAATATACTTTTTGTCTAACAATTCTTGCAACTGTACCATCAGTTCCTTCATTTCTACTGGAGCCATTCTATACGAGGCCTTCGATATCGGTGTTATCCCCGGCACTAAGTCGATCACGAACTCAATTTCTGTCAGGCGGAAGTCCTGGCAAATCCTCTGGAAACACATCCTCAAATTCCCTCACCACTTGTATCTCTTCCAGTTTCACATTCTTCTTTTGAGTATCGACTATGTAAGCTAAATATCCCACACAGGCTTGACTCAACAATTTCTTGGCTTGCATAATTTTCAGACATTTCACTTGTCTATGCGAATTGCTACCATAAAATACTACCTTTGATGGGGTCATAAGGTTTACACACTTCTTTTGGCAATCAATTACCACTCCATATTTGAACAACCAATCCATTCCCAAAATAACATCAAAATCTCCCAATCTAATCGGAATCAAATCTACCTTTAGGATATTCTCCTTAATGTTCACCCTACAGTTCTTGTATGTAAATCTAACAAGATTATCTCTTTATTCGCAATTTCTATGTTTAAAGGAAAATTCAGTTCTTCTCTAGGCAATTCTAACCTCTTAGCAAATTCATCAGAGATAAACGAGCAAGTAGCACCCGAATCAAATAATACATAAGCATCAATATCATTGATTGGGATAATACCTGACACGACATCCTTTGATTGCACAACATCTTGCACAGTTATGTTGAAGGTTCTAGATGTGGGTTTGTTTGATGTTGTACCTCCATTGTTACCTCCATTACTTCTGGTTGTCACTCCATCCTTCTTCTTAGGGTATTCACGAGCAAACTGATCCTTGGATCCACACGTGAAGCACACGTTCTTATTAGGTTGAGTGCAATTTGGAGCGATGTGACCCTCCTGGCCACAATTGAAGCATACTCGTCTCCCCATCAAGCACGTACCCTTGTCAAACTTCCCGCATGTAGCACATGCTTCAAACTTCTTATTCTGCTGGCTACCCTGCTGATTTCCAGTACCCACGTTTCCATTCCACTTCCTCTTCAAGTTGTTGTTGTTGTTGGTGTTTCCACCACTACCACCTCCATTCTTAATTTCCACCTCATTCTTCTTCTTCTTCTTCTGTTCCTGATTGAACTTTGTCACTGCCTCGCATCCACCTTCAGCGAGTACTGCTTTCTCCATCACTGCTACAAAAGTCTTCAATTAAAATAGGGAAACCCTACTATACAACCAGGGCTTCAGTCCCTGTTCAAATCTCTTCGCCAAGCGTTAAATGCATCTTGACTTTATAAGGCGCAAACCTCGCCAACTCGTTGAATTTAGCGGCATACTCAGATACCATCATCGTTCCCTGATTCTGTTCCAGAAACTGCACTTCCAGCTGACCCTTCGAACTCTCGGGAAAATAGGTCTCGAAGAATATCTCCTTAAACCTATCCCAGGTCATCATCCCTGGTCCTTCTCGAGTTTTATTGGCCCGCCACCAATAACTAGCCTCTCTTTCAACATGAATGTTGCAGCGCTCGTCATCTCCTACCCTAGCAACATCGAACACCTTTTCTATCTCCATAATCCAAGTCTGTGCCTCGACTGGATTTACTGACCCTCGAAATTCAGGTGGTCCAACCGCCTTGAACTCCTTAAATATTGTTCCTTGGTTTTGTGGTTGATTCTCAGAACGCCCCACACGAGAACGCACTAATTGTTGAATCAAGGGTTAGCATCAACATTATCGTTATTATCGGTTCCTTCGGTGGTTCTCTGTCGTGGTGGTTGACATCTGGGAGGCATTTTCTATTTTAAAAAAATACACTCATTAGGTTCTTATTCATCTCTTTTAAGTAATTTCTACTTAACTTGCCTCCACAAAAGAAATAACCACATAATCACTTAACACTTTGAATAAAATAACAACTTTTATTTATTCATAACCTCTTTGAAAACATAAAACAATAGCATCACTGCTATTTACATTACTTTCCTGAACTACAAAAGTTTAAGGACAACATCGTCATCATATCCCATAGGTTACATAACACATGGGATTTATAATTTATTTAACATTTAATAATCGCATAACAACTACGATGTTCTACTAAGATACTGCTTAGCCTTACTACGATCTTCCTCCATAATCCGAAACATTATTCTGCGATCTAATACATACGATGGCATCGTCTCGAACTGAATCGGATAACTCATGACCCGATCTTGAGCTCGATTAACCACGGTGTTGAATACTCTATTCATCTCTTCCATCTTCATTCTCTTTGCGTGTGCGTCTTTCACTGCTGTCCCGGCTCGTTGAAACATCTCCTCATATGCGTCCTCGGCTCTTGCCCTCTTCGTAGCTTCTTCCCTTGGCTTATTCTTCAATTCAGCGACCTCCTCGATCAGTTGTTCTTTCTCTCCTTCAGTATATTCTAGTTTCTCCTCGACATTAGTCAGTCGTTCCTCACGATCTTGGATCTCATCATCTTTCTGTGTCATTGCAGTCTGTTGTTCAGCTACTATCTCTTGCAATTCCTCGACTGTACACTGAAGTTCCATGTTATGGTCGTAGACTTCATCGTACATACGAGCAGCTATCGAGGTTAGTGGAGTCTCCTCGTCCTCGTCCTCGTCATCCTCATCTTCCTGTGGCAACTCAACAGGATCCTCCTCATCCGTCTCCACATCATCATCCTCATATTCAACCACTGTGACCAACGGGGCTGACTCCCGTGGCAGTAGTTGTTTCCAAATAACCTGAATGTCGCGAGGCTCCTCCTCTGTAGGCACCTGAGGTTTATCCTCCCTAGCCTGACTGGATTCTTTGACATTAGTCATCCTGACAATAAAATTTTAAGTTTAAATTATTAATCATTACTACTCGACACTCACAAGCACATAAGTTATAAACAAATAAGCACATAAGTATTTTATTACTCCTTCCTTAAAACTCGATAAGAGTTAATCACCACTATATTTTCAAAGGTTACTTCCTAAGGCTTTTCCCCACCTAAGGTTCATAACCTATAGCTTTGATATCAACTTGTGACACCCCAAATCCCGGTACTTCATTACCTCAAGATTTGGTGTTCACATAATCAAAACATTCATATCTAACTACCCAATAATAATAAATTAAATAATAAAACCCTGCCCATACAGGATTACTTTAATAAAAACATTATCTCCCAAGTTCTCTAACCTTTAATACAATCATTCAAGTGCGGAATTTAAATTATTACATCACGTCATTATTAAAAGTCTATCATCATAACGATAAAACAAAATTACAAGTCTTCGTCACTTGTACATTTTTCCATTTCCTTTTCTAGTTGTAGGTTTATCTACCTTCTCAACCATAGCTGCAATAAATATTTAAATATGCAAGAGTAAGCAAACAAAGCTCACTTGAAACCAGAATAAATATCTTTACATCATTTACCAAATAATCGGCTCAATAGAACTGAATGATATGTTCTATTAACATTTCAAAATTTTCCAACTCATAGGCTCAATAGAACTGAATGATATGTTCTATTAACATTTCAAAATTTGCCAACTCATAGGCTCAATAGAACTGAATGATATGTTCTATTAACATTCTTAAATATACCACTGAGGGTTAAATGACCATGAACCATGTCCACAGTTATAAGTAATCTTTCAACTTTAACTTTAACAGTCATATGACTATAAGGACTCCACGTACTTAGGGGAATCAATCCTTCGTATAATGTATTGTGCACAACAATTTCAACGCTAAGCGTAAACCCCTAAACATAGGGTTGTTCATCTCAGTATTTAGAGTACAAGTTCGCACCAAAGAAAGTTTGGTTTGGATAAGCTTTCAAGGGTAATTGAAGTTTAATGATCATCAACTAGGGAAAATGGACGAAATAAAAACGGAAAAAAGTACTGCTATGTACTTTTCACTCGTTTAGCTCCGTTAGGGTAAAACATGAAAAAAATGCTCAACGTCGAAAAGGAATAATCCATAAAAATTGGTCAGTAAAGGAAATGTTACACCCCCAAATCCCGGTACTTCATTACCTCAAGATTTGGTGTTCACGTAATCAAAACATTCATATCTACTACCCAATAATAATAAATTGAATAATAAAACCCTGCCCATACAGGATTACTTTAATAAAAACATTATCTCTCAGGTTCTCTAACCTTTAATACAATCATTCAAGTGCGTAATTTAAATTATTACATCACATCATTATTAAAAGTTTATCATCATAACGATAAAACAAAATTACAAGTCTTCATAACTTGTACATTTTTCCCTTTCCTTTGCTAGTTGTAGGTTTATCTACCTTCTCAACCATAGCTGCAATAAATGTTTAAATATGCAAGAGTGAGCAAACAAAGCTCACTTAAAACCAGAATAAATATATTTACATCATTTGCCAAATAATTGGCTCAATAGAACTGAATGATATGTTCTATAAACATTTCAAAATTTGCCAACTCATAGGCTTAATAGAACTGAATGCTATCTTCTATTAACATTTCAAAATTTTCCAACTCATTGGCTCAATAGAACTGAATGATATGTTCTATTAACATTTCAAAATTTACCAACTCGTAGGCTCAATATAACTGAATGATATGTTCTATTAACATTCTTAAATATACTACCGAGGGTCAAATGACCACAAACCATGTCCACAGTTATAAGTAATCTTTCAACTTTAACTTTAACAGTCATATGACTATAAGGACTCCATGTACTTAGGGAGATCAATCCTTCGTACAATGTATTGTGCACAACCATTTCAACGCTAAGCGTAAACCCCTAAACATAGGTTTGTTCATCTCAGTATTTAGAGTACAAGTCCGCACCAAAGAAAGTTTGGTTTGGATAAGCTTTCAAGGGTAATTGAAGTTTAATGATCATCAACTAGGGAACTAGTTGAATCAACAATGCTTGATAACACAATAGTTGTTTAATAACAACGTAACTTAGAACATTTGAGAATCATAGGTGAACTGACTATATTCTAGACTTATGCTTGAAATAATTAGAGAGCATAAGTATTGATCAAAATAAAGAAATGGTAAACCTTGGCTTGAACAATAATAAGCTAGGTCTATAATCTTGTCAAATTAGAATTTTAGTTATTGACATGCAATAGTTGATAGCAAGCTGGAAACAATGCTTACTCCACATGGTAATAAGATATACAAAGTGATTGAACCATTCGACACAAGGAATTAAGGTTCAAGAAACATTGATTATAAAATAATAAACTAAAGAAACTTGTTTAAATATGAACAAGTTGGAGTAAGTCAAAATGATTAGAATTCTAATAATTTAGAATTTGAAACATGATGAATGTAATAGATGAACTAGCTCAACGAAAGTGTAGAGTTAGAAAACATGCCTCGAGCGTAAGCTAAAATATTAAACTCACGTTTACCTATACAAAGTATTAAAACCACAACATCTATTAGACATACTAATATTCACTTTTCAATATAAAACGCATTACTAGCTAAACTTGTTATTTTACACAAGTCTTATGTTACCCTTTTACATTTCAGAATTCCCAAGTGTTAATCATCACAGCACTTAACTAACGTTCATTGTATAAACTAAGTTATCACATAACGTGTTTTTGATTTGCTAAACATTTTTGCAAGTTTGAACTTACTAATCACACCTCACTATGTTATGTTAAACTTAGCATTACATATTTAACATGTTAACACAATCTCAGATCATGTTATGACACTTTTCCCAATTCTGCAGAATTAGCAGAAGTCAGCATCTCAAACCAGGGTATAATGCAGCTGCGCCATACAAAGGCTTGGGACCGGTGCAGCTGCGCCGGTGTTCAGACAGACGCAGAGAAGGCTATGAATAGTAGCCGACTTTAGCCCAACAAACACAAATTTCACCCAATAGACAGTAATATTAACACGTAAAATAAATATACAACTATCATAAACATGATTGCTCACATTTACAACCAACTAACACAATTTAACACCAACTAAAACTATTTTAATTTCTCCAAATTCAAGTTTTCATACAAAAACTCCATTTTCAAGATCCTTCACAAAATTGAACATTGTGATTTCAATTCTTGTCCAATTTACTTCATTCAAATTACGTTATACTCATATCTCATTGAACTAACATATGCAAGCCTCAATTTACAGTTTAATATAAGAATTAACCATCTAAATTGATACTTACCTAAGCCATACAAAGAATACATACACTGTCAATTTTCTTCCTACTGTCAAACGAATTTAGCATGTGATTTCTTGTTTGAACATAAACTCTAGCATCACAAACATGTATAATCACAATAACTAAATTACATAACAAAAATTTGGAAGAAAATAATTCACAAAACATGCAATTTTATTTTGCCGTAATACTCATAAACATAAATAATATCCAATTATGAACATACCTTTTGTTGCTTGACAGAAATTCTTGTTAACTCACTGAAATTGTTGTAAAATTCCTAGGTTTCTCTCCAATTCTCTCCTTATTCTCTGTAGCTTTTCTTAGGCTTAGGCTTAGACAATATACATAATACGTAAAACTAAACTGACAACCTTAATAAAATGTCAGTTACAACAAAACCAACGTATAAATTATAAATATACTAGGTTTATTATTTTAATTATTTATTTATTTTAAAAATCTAGAAATTCCAAAAGCCATAAGGCTTGTTTGGCAAAACCATTTAATTTTAAAGAATTAAAATACTTAAGCCTCGTTTGTTAAAATTAAATTAAAACTACTTTAATTTATTTTAATAATTACTTATAATATAGTTATTTGTCACACTATATTTAATCAAGCTTTCATATTTTAATTTAATTAACTCAAATCATGATTAATTAAATAAATCCTTTAATCACATAACACAATACAAATAATTAATCATTAAATTAAAATATCAATATAATAATAATTCCTTAATTCTATAATTATTTATTTAACAAACAAATAATTAACCAAATAAAATTAAATTCATTAAACAAATATTTATTCAACGAAAAATACATCCATTAAATATTTATATAATTCAATAAATATTTAGTATTACATTTAAAATTCTGGAATGTTACAGGAAAGATGAAATATCCTAAAATATTTGGATTCCAGGAATTGCAGTTTTCGAATTGTCGGACGAAAACCGAAAGACGGGAGCACGAAGCTTCCATGGGAAGGTACGTGAATAGTAAGGAGGTATAGTAAGGAGGTGGGAATAGTAAAGAGGTGTGAATAGTAAGGAGGTTGGGGGCAAAATGACTAAAATACCCCTAGCTTGGAAATTCTATAAATAGGAAGCTAAATTCAATTGTTTTTGGATTTTGAAAATCCTACAACACACACACAGAGAGAGAGAGAGAGAGAGAGAGAGAGGATGGGAAGGAGAAGGAGGAGGTAGAGCTTGCTCTTGTGCAAACTTTGTCCGACAGGAGAAGATTAAAGGAGAACGGTAATACGAAACCTAGTCTCTTATAATTTTTCTTTAAGTTTCGATGTTTAAAAACATAACTTAATGAAGATAAGAAGTAGATAAGGTGAGAGATGAGTTCATATGGTTGAAATCATAAGAAAATGAAGAAATAAGAATTTAAAGTTTAGTAAATAAATTTCTTAAGGAAGTATAAGATTCGTAATGAATTAGAACGATCCGAGTGGATTATATGAATAAGTAGGTGAAATAAGTAAGGAATGATGTTCTATAACATCAAATTCCAATAAAAAGTGAAATCATAATCCAAAATATCGATTAAAATGAAGAACGAACGAAGAACACGAAGAACACGCGAAGAACACGAAGAACGTTGTTGATGGACAAATTTAAAACCATCGTAGGATAATTATTGTTGATGGACAAGTTTAAAACTATCGCTTATAAGTTAGATGTGTATTTCTTGGTTAGGAATGATAGAAACGTTCATGAAGAACGGATTAAAACTTAGCTATAACGAAGTTATGGCAAAAATTTCATAAAAGACAAACGAGAATTAGAAAGTTAGTAAATGAACCCGAGTGGGTAGGGTTTCATAGGAAAGTAAGAGAACATAGAAAACGTGAGTCGTGGACTCAAGAACGAACGAGTTCCGAGTTCGGATGACCGAATTACTTGATTTAACGAATCGAAGAGCGTTAAAAACGTAAAAACAAAGGGTGAAGATCAAGCCAATCGAAAGGCACGTTAACGGATTTAAAATGAATTTCTGCTCGAGGGCTATTAAAGTACGTAAGATAAGGAAGAGAATTGTGTGACACCCCCAAATCCGGGTTACCTGACCCCCGAGTTTGGTGTTCACGATCCACAATATAAATAACATTTAACTACCCATTTATTTATAAATAGGAACATACACTTCATTAACTGATATAGTTAATACATTACCCCAGGTTCTCTAACCTTAACATTACAAACATACCCTTTAGTTATACAAAAAGGGTTCAAAAATACAACATAATAATAATATTATTCATAACTAATTAATCACTATGTCTTTGCCTTTGTTCTTCACAGCACCTCCTGCCACTTCGTCCCTAGCTGAAAAGTTTTATTTAGCAAGGGTGAGCAACAAATTTTCCCCACAAGTTAAGATATACAATGAATGTATAAGTATCAGAATAATAGATTATCTATTTTGATAGAATGACACCAAAGTTCGGGGAACTTTGAATTAGCTGAACAATGCGTTAATCAATAACAAGGCTTCTCCCTTTCTATGCAGCACAATAATTTGATAATGAAAGAGTACAACGCTTTCAAATTTTCTACGATATTCAAATGAATAAACAAGAATCAATTCTACGCAATAACAAAGTGGAATATTTTCCAGATTTATGCTGAGCGATCCATTGGATCTAGAACTTCTACTTTCTCGGGTTTCTATCAAAGATTTACTTTGATACATACGCAGGAGTATCAGATAACCATAAAGATTAAATCATACCCCTCTACAAGTATAACAAGTGATCGACTTTATTATACCCTATATTATGCATAATACTTAACAATGCGCAATGGCCGAATATACGACCTAAAATGTTCCCTTTATATAAAAGGTTGTTCTTCTCAATCTTTGAATCAAAATTTGATTTAACAACGAAACACAATGATTTCAATTTCTATTTAGTTATCTATATAGCCGAAATAATTGGCATCGATCTACCAATAACAATTGAATTCTTTTCTCAAATTTATCAAGTTATAACAAATGTTCGTCTAGCCAGAATAATTAGCTAAGACATTTCTCAACATAATTTGACAATAAACAGGAATTATCTGTAGTGTCAATTCTATCTTCTACGAATATAAATATCCAACAACAGTTATTCTACAAATGTATATTCTCCGAATTAGTAATTCAATTTGAATTATTAATCATGCACTAACTGCAAATAATCAACAATAAATTCCTTGAACATGGTATAATTAGCAATAATTAACTATTATAATAATTGAAAGAATATAACTCAAGGTTGAGTTAGGAAACTTGCCTTCTGCGTTGATTACTGCTACACAATAAACTTATCTGCGTTCGTAAGACCTATACCCAATAATATCGGTCTCACGAATAGCACAATACTTCACAACACACAATATTGTACTTTACAGTGACACTTCTCCTAGGCACATTACCACATAGCCACATTAGTGTTTATAGCCTATATAAACACTTATCAAGTCTAACTATTTCGGTCTGGTTGGACTTCGGTCCATTCTCGGTGTCCTAGTCACCTTATCCGACAATTAACACATTGATTGTCAATTAAACTTGGTCTCTAAGCTTTACTATTATTTTAGATAAGTCAAATATCATTTATAATATTTTTCGAAGCTTTTAATAATTTATAAATTGTAACAACCCCAAAATAGGTCCATTTCATCCAACCCATTCTGAGTCGCCAAATACATGGTACGGAAAACAACTACAACTTTATTACAACAATTGTCGTGCAAAATACAACAACACATATCTTTGTGAGTTTGGATATAAATATATACCAACTCAGAGTACGTCACAATGACACCTTACATAAAGGTATAGTCAAAAAACTGTTTTAGAAATTAGAATCTTTGGGAAGTGCTAAAGAAAACTTTCGTACATGGGAGGCCATGCTTTTAGGTTATGGTAGATATCATATGGCCACAGAATTATCCTTGGTTGACCCAATAGACCCCACAGAAAAATGAGAAGATTACTATCATATTCTTCCCAATAATGAGTCTTTTCTTGACATATCATTATCTCCACTGTCTCTAATTGGGAATTAAACTCCAAACAAACACCAAGATTATATAGGTAGTGCTTATAAATATACTCAGCAAGTGGATGAGCACAACCCTGTCTTATGATGACACGAGGTTGTATGTCATTAGACATCTTGTATGATAGTGGCAAAAAACCCTTCCAAGTTAAATTCACCTCACCCTCAACATCTATAGACCACCGTTCCTTTCCCTTGTTATCCCCCGCTCGACCCAGCTACACTTTTATTACTTGAAAGGAATTATAAAGCAAAAGGGTGAGCACAACTAGCTCAGTAAGGAATATCATGACTAAAGATAAATAAATTATCAATAGCCTTCAACAGTAATAAATCAGAGATTTAGAACATATGGTAGATGATAAAAATTTTCAACCATAGTTGCAGCGGAATGAGCAATCCATTAGAAGAGTCAAATAGACTATAAAGTCTGTTATCTTCTCCATGTTAAAAGTCCACCAACAATGTTTTAATCCTGTAACATCAATCAACAATTCATGTCCACAATCACATGTATAACTCATAATCGTAATTGTAGTTCTAAATTCCTTTTCTCATCCAGGACAAAGATAATTTTCATCACCTGTCTTTACCTGAAATATCAAAGATCATGGTTATACCAAATCACAGTTCCTGTTCATAATCATACTAATAAATTCATCTTTGCACTACGCCCAAAGATATTCATCAACAGCTTCATCTTTTTTGCACTACAGTGCCAAAGATATTCAACAACAGGTCATCTTTGCACTACAGGCCAAAGACATTCATATTTCAAAGAAATACATAACCATTTCAGAATTTATATAAACCATAATTATAACCATGTTGATCAATTCACCTTTGCACTTAGGCTAAAGATATTCAATAACATGTCATCTTTGCACTACAGACCAAAGATATTCAACAACAGGTCATCTTTGCACTACGGGCCAAAGATATTCATATCTCAAAGAAATATATAATCATTTCAGAATTTATATAAACAATAATTATAACCATGTTGATCAATTCACCTTTGCACTTAAGCTAAAGATATTCAATTATAAATTCAATGGTCATGATCATACCAATCACAATTCAACTTTTCACTACTAGCCAAAGAGAACCCTAGTCATGATCATACCAATAATCTACCCATCTTTACACTCCAGTGAAAGAGAATTTCAACATCAGGGTTATAGAAATGTTATATATGATAATAAAATCAATATAATCAATATATAGTTTTAATCTTCAGAGTAATATTCATAAATCAACTATAATTTGGTTAGAAAAAGAAATCAATTTTGTAGTGAATAGTACCCGTGAATAGTAACTCATGAATAGTAACTCATGAATAGTAACCCGTCGTGAATAGTAACTCATGAATAGTAAATCGTGAATAGTAACTCGTGAATATTAACTCATGAATAGTAAATCGTGAATAGTAACTCATGAATAGTAACTCATGAATAGTAACCCCGACATGAAAAAGTTCCAAATTTGAAAAAAATTCAAACCAGTATTTCGGCATAGTGATATTAAAGAAATAATATCATTTATGAAGAAAATAATCTCCCTTACTATCCCTTACATCAGAAAGAATAGTACTTCTGACTTGAATAATGGATATAGTGCTAAAAGAACTTGCACCGTATAGCAATACTCGAAGTACTAAAATACTCACAAAAATATGCTCGATATTATAGAGAGAGAAAGAGAGAAATCTGTAGTTTCTGGTGTGATTTTCAATTCTAACCTAAGCATCCTATTTATAGGAAAATGCTTAGAACACCAAAGCAGAAAATTTAATAAAATATTAATATATATATATTAAATTCTTACGCACACTTGACTTCTAAATTTTAGCATCTAACAACACATGGGCCAACAATAAAAACGTTTTTCTAACAAAAAATATTTAAAACTTCCAAAAAATGATAATCAATTAATCCGGAACTTCAATAATTCATAATAAATAGCCCTTTTATCAGAAAATTCGAATCTCGCAACTTGTTATAGGAAATTCAATTCTCTACAACTTTGCAGAAGAAAGGTTTTCCAAATTACAAATAGAAATTGACCGAAATCCATAAACAAGCGATTTTATAGCCTATAATCAAATTTCAGTCAAAAAATGGGGTCTACCGACATGTTTAACAAGTTTTAAACATCTTTTGCAACAAAAATACTCTTCCTCCTCATATACTAATACATCTCACATTCATAGTAAAAATATCACCATTATTATATTATTAAAATATAATAATATATTAAAATAAATTATTTTATCAGAAAAAGATAAAATATTAAGTTTCTACAATTGTCACATTAAAAAATTTCTCCATCTATATCCACATAAAATCAATATTTTCCTCATCATATAAATTAATAATTAATTATTCACAAATAATATTACAGAATCACAATAATGACAACCAAGCCGTTCCCAGGAAAGAGGGGGCTTTCCAATAAGAACTTCTCCTTACTGGCGCGTAATTAGGTGACCAAACCTCTCCTTAGACAGAACTTTCTAGACATTTCCAATAATGCTATCTAATAATATTATTCAAATAATATGAATTATTGATTTGATTATGGAAAATAATCAAAAGGACAATTATTAAAACAACAATAATATAAAATATCAACGCAACAATTATTGAATCAAAATAAAATATTGAATAAGAATTACTGTAACACTTATTGAGTAGTGCCTTCTTACGTAAGAATCAATAATTTAAAAATACTGCAATACCGCAAAGCTACTCGTGCAACAACGCCGTACATTTTACTTTACCCACCGTGTATTCTAACAAAGATTAATTGTGAACCAACCTGCTACAAGTATTTATAAAACTTTAATTTGTCTTTTTCTTCATCCGATGCTTATTCTCATTATGGGCCCTGAAATGGTCGCTACTGTGGCCCTACGAATATTCCCCGACATAAAGAATATTCCACGACCAAACGAATATTCCCCGACAACAATGAATATTTTTATAACCACTTGTGTATTTTGAAAAAACATCATATATCACCCTTAACTTTAACCTTTTATCAATTTAACCAGTTACTGAATAGTAATTATAAGAAAAATTGAATAATTTTTTTTCATAAAATTTGGTGTCTTACAATCTCCCCTCCTTATGAAATTTCGTCCCCGAAATTTACGTACCTGGTATTTCGAAGAGTTGAGAATACCTTGTTTTCATTTCGAATTCTATCTCTCCGGTCATCATGATTTCTCCATTGCTCATCTTCCGTGATAACTTCATTTGTGTTCCTCACTTGTTGGGAAGTTATGACAATCGCTATCCCTCGAACTACTCGGCTTTGACTTATCTGGGACAGCATTTGGCCTCATCACTACCATTGAACATACTTTTCTATAGGGCATATTCCTCCCTCAACTGCCTCTTCGTACTCCTGATTCATGGTCTGAATCATCAATCTTTGATCCATATCAAATTCAGTCGACCGCTTCAGTATAGGTAATTCAAAACTCGATGTTGGGTTCTCCCAATTGCTTTCCAAAAAGAGAAATTCATATCATCTATTTTAGTCTTCTTAGATCGGACATCTCTTTCCACAATATCTACGTGTCGTGCGGCTTTTGCCCATGCATCACTTATTCTCACTCGTTCAGTTTTTCCTTCTTTCAGCTCAGATTCCATCTTTATCATCTTATACTATGCCAAAGAATGCTTTTGTTCAAGCATCACATATCGGGTAACAAAAGCTTGAATTATTGCATCCTTTTGCTCCACGACCATTTGTCGTTCTTCAGCCTTCTCTTCTAACTCATGAATACGATTTTGAAATTCTACATTTTGATCATATAATACCTCTAATAAACTCTCCTCAGGTACCTCTTCTTCTTCTCTTCTCGCTCACTCTCTCGCTTGTTACCTCTGCAACTATCACGGTGCAACTATCAATTCTTCACTCACCATACGGGATATCTCTAATTCCTTCTTCGTCGACATCACATTATCATGGTCAGTGATTGGAGGTATCCCCACGCCTCATTCACTCCATTGTTAGCATTCTCACCGCCATTCTCAATCATCGCCATAAAACAAGGGTTAATTAAGCAAATTAACATATCACATAATATTCGTATATTATGACCGACCAACAATTAAGCTTAGGCAGGACACACTAGCGAAGGATTTACTCATCTCGCCCCTCCTAGTTCTAATCCCGATCTCCACCAGAGATCATATCCCTAAGCCCTGATACCAAATGTAACGCCCCCAAAATAGGTCCATTTTATGCAACCCATTCTGAGTCGCCAAATACATGGTACGGAAAATAACTACAACTTTATTACAATAATTGTCGTGCAAAATACAACAACACATATGCTGTGAGTTTGGATACAAATATATACCAACTGTAGCACGTCACAATGACACCTTACATAAAGGTATAGTCAAAACTGCTTTTAGAAATTAGAATCTTTGGGAAGTTCTCAAGAAACCTTCGTATATAGGAGGCCATGCTTTTAGGTTATGGTAGATATCATATGGCCATAGAATTATCCTCGGTTGATTGAATAGACCCCAAAGAAAAACGAGAAGATTACTATCATATTCTTCCCAATGATGAGTCTTCTCTTGACATATCATTATCTCCACTGTCTCTAATTGGGAATTAAACTCCAAACAAACACCAAGATTATATAGGTAGTGCTTGTAAATATACTCAGCAAGTGGATGAGCACAACCCTGTCTTATAATGACACGAGGTTGTATGTCATTAGACATCTTGTATGATAGTGGCAAAACACCCTTCCAAGTTAAATTCACCTCACCCTCAAAATCGATAGACCACCGTTCTATTCCCTTTTTATCCCCCGCTCGACCCAGCTACACTTTTATTACCTGAAAGAAATTATAAAGCAAAAGGGTGAGCATAACTATCTCAATAAAGAATATCATGACTAAAGATAAATAAATTTTCAATAGCCTTCAACAGTAATAATCAGAGATTTAGAACATATGGTAGATGATTAAACTTTTCAACCATAGTTGCATCGGAATGAGCAATCCATTAGAAGAGTCAAATAGACTATTAAGTCTATTATCTTCTCCATGATAAAAGTCCACCAACAATGTTTTAATCTTGTAACATCAATCAACAATTCTGTTCCTTTTCTCATCCAGGACAAAGATAATTTTCATCACCTGTCTTTACCAGAAACATCAAAGATCATGGTTATACCAAATCACAGTTCATGTTCATAATCATACTAATAAATTCATCTTTGCACTACAGGCCAAAGATATTCATCAACAGTTCATCTTTGCACTACAGGCCAAAGATATTCAACTACAGGTCATTTTTGCACTACAGGCCAAATACATTCATATCTCAAAGAAATACATAATCATTTCAGAATTTATATAAACCATAATTATAATCATGTTGATCAATTCACCTTTGCACTTAGGCTAAAGATATTCAATAACAGGTCATCTTTGCATTACAGGCCAAAGATATTCAACAACAGGGCATCTTTGCACTACAAGCCAAAGATATTCAACAACAGGTCATCTTTGCACTACGGGCCAAAGATATTCATATCTCAAAGAAATATATAATCATTTCAGAATTTATATAAACAATAATTATAACCATGTTGATCAATTCACCTTTGCACTTAAGCTAAAGATATTTAATTATAAATTCAATGGTCATGATCATACCAAATACAATTCAACTTTTCACTATCGCCAAAGAGAACCCTAGTCATGATCATACCAATAATCTACCCATCTTTACACTCCAGTGAAAGAGAATTTCAACATCAGGGTTATAGAAATGTTATATATGATAATAAAATCAATATAATCAATATATAGTTTTAATCTTCAGAGTAATATTCATAAATCAACTATAATTTGGTTAGAAAAAGAAATCAATTTTGTAGTGAATAGTACCCGTGAATAGTAACTCATGAATAGTAACCCGTCGTGAATAGTAACTCATGAATAGTAAATCGTGAATAGTAACTCGTGAATATTAACTCATGAATAGTAAATCGTGAATAGTAACTCATGAATAGTAACTCATGAATAAGAACTCCGATATGAAAAAAAGTTCCAAATTTGAAAAAATTCAAACCAGTATTTCGGCATAGTGATATTAAAGAAATAATATCATTTATGAAGAAAATAATCTCTCTTACTATCACTTACCTCAGAAAGAATAGTACTTCTTACTGGAATACTAGATATAGTGCTAAAAGAACTTGCACCGTATAGCAATACTCGAAGTACTAAAATACTCACAAAAATACGCTCGATATTATAGAGAGAGAAAGAGAGAGAAATCTGTAGTTTCTGGTGTGATTTTCAATTCTAACCTATGCACCCTATTTATAGGAAAATTCTTAGAACACCAAAGTAGAAAATTTAATAAAATATTAATATATATATATATATATATATATATATATATATAAATTCTACGCACACTTGACTTTTGAATTTCAAAGATCTAACAACACACGGGCCAACAATAAAAAAACGTTTTTCTAACAAAAATATTTAAAACTTCCAAAAATGATAATCAATTAATCCGGAACTTTAATAATTCATAATAAATAGCCCTTTTATTAGAAAATTCGAATCTCGCGAATTTTTATAGAAAATTCAATTCTCTACAACTTTGCAGAAGAAAGGTTTTCCAAATTCCAAACAGAAATTGACCGAAATCTATAAACGGGCAATTAGGTGACCAAACCTCTCCTTAGACAGAACTTTCTAGACATTGCCAATAATGCTATCTAATAATATTATTCAAATAATATGAATTATTGATTTGATAATGGAAAATACTGTGCAGTGATAATAATTAAAACAACAATAATATAAAATATCAACGCAACAATTATTGAATCAAAAATAAAATATTGAATAGTAATTATCTTTGTAACAATTATTGAGTAGTGTCTTCTTCACGTAAGAATCAATAATTCAAAAATACCGTGTAATACCGTAAAGCTACTCGCGTAAACAACGCCAGACATTTTACTTTACCCACCGGGTATTCTAACAATGTTAATTCGGTAACCACTCGCTACCGTTATTTATAAAAACTTTAATTTGTCTTTTTCTTCATCCGAGCGCTTATTCTGCATTATGAGGCCCACAAATGGTTCATAACGCAGTGTATTTAATATTCTCCGATAGAAAGAATATTCCACACGACCAAATGAATATTCCCAAACAATAATGAATATTTTATAACCACTTGTGTATTTTAAAAAAATTCATATATCACCCTTAACTTTAACCTTTTATCAATTTAACCATTTACCTAATAGTAATTATAAGAAAAATTGAATACTTTTATTTTAAAAATTTGGTCTTACATAAACAATTATTATAATTTATAATAATTTTTCTAACACTTAAATCATTTTTAAATGGTTTAATTATCAAATAATCTTATCATTATTAATATTTAATAATATAAAAATATTAATAACATACTTGTCAAAATATTAAAGTTATTATTAATAACTTAAAATATTTTTAAATCATTAATATTCTACTTAAATGATTTTAAAGTAATTAAAATCATTTCTAAACCATCACCATTAATATTTAAATATTAATAAAATTATTATCAAAATATTAAAAGTCATTAATTATAACTTAAAATATTTTTCCCATTTTTAAATGATTTTTAAATCAATAATATCATTTTAATTCATTTATTTAATATAATAATTAAATAAATCTAACATCGTTAATATTAATTTATTAATGAGAATTCTCCAAAAATATTAAAATTTATATTTTATAACTCCAAATATTTTCTAACACTTTATTCTTATTTAAAATGATTTTTAAATTAATAAAATCATTTTTATCTTATTTATTTAATTAAATAATTAAATAAATCTAATATCATTAATATTAATTTATTAATAAAATTCTCCAAAAATATTAAAAGTTACATTTTATAACTCAAAATAATTTTAAATACATTATTCTTATTTAAAATGATTTTCATAATATTAAATGATTTTTCTCTAATTTATTTAATACACTAATTAAATAAATTAAATACCTTTAATATTTAAATAATTATAAATATTAAAGAAAAATATTCCAATTGGTCAAAATTATTTTTCATAATTTAAAATAATTTTTAAACCATTTTTAATAATTTTTATAATTTATTTCTATTTTAAATAATTTTCGTAAAATCAAGAATTAGAAAATAAACAAACCGTCGCTAATGGTTCTGGTCATGTTTCAAGTGATTTAATGGTTCACATATATACTCCTTGTGTCAAGGAACATCATTACAACAACATATCAGTTCCATAACAACAAAATATCCAAATTTAGCTCGGTCAAAGGATGTCAGAGAACTTGCTCATACGGTTTGTGGGTTCTCCAGAAACCCAGAATCAGTCTTGGTTGGCTACTTTGACCATCATCCCTGTTCGATATATTGATCTTTTAAAGGATCTTAAAGCATGGTTCTACCGTAAAGACAACAGGCTACAAATAAATTACAACAACATCAACAACCAACATCATAACTGTCAAATATGGGTCTTTCAAGTAGTTGTCAGACGCTGGAAAAACCAATTCTGGGTTACTTGTCAGACCACAAAAATTTCTCAAGAACTGTTTTTGAAAACTTCATTTTTAAAGCCATTTGATGTTATGGATCTATGGTATATCACCATAGATCATCATAAAATACCTTCTAGCAAACATCTAAACACAAAAACACAAAATCTTTCTTTGCATACAAGATCAAAAGTAGGGTTCAGGTTTATACCTCTTGACCGATCCTTGATCTTTGATCTCCTTAACTGGTATAGGTGTTCTAGGAGATGTTCTAGGGACTGAGTCACTTGATGAATTCGAAGGGTTAGAGAGAACAAGAGTGAGTTGAGTGTTTGAGCGAAAATGACCAACTTTTGATGACTTTCTCTCTCTAAATCTCTTATATAATCACTTGGATACAATGTATGATCTGCTAGCTGCCACCTAGAGGCTGATTGCTGGATATTACAAGTCACAAAGTCAATTGGGTTGGTTACCAACTAAAGCTCTTGGCCATTTTTACAAGTTACTTTAAAAAAAATCCAAAAAGGGCACTTTTGTCATTTGCAATTTAAATTTAATGGCACTATAGTCAAATGTCCAAACCCTTAGGGTTTAACGCTAAGGTTCTAACCCTTAGGTTTTACAAACCCCAAATTTTAGAATTTTTTAATTAGGGTTTCTAAAAAGAAAAATTAGATTTCTAAAATAAAATTAGGGTTTTAAATAGAAATTAATATTTCTAAAGTATAATTAGGGTTTTCTAATTATATTAACATTTACTAATCACTTTAGGCTTGCTAATTAGGATTAAGGTTTCCTAATTAGGGTTTAGAAATCCTAAATATGAAATTAGGGTTTTAATTAGAAAAATTAAAATTTCTAAATTAAAATTAGGGTTTGTAAAATAGAAATTAATATAACTAAAATATAATTAGGGCACTACAACAAAAAGGCTTATCAATGATCAAGACATCAATGATCAGATACAATCATAGATGGCTTATCTGCGAATCGTATCACGTCATTGACACGATCATGATAATCTGGTCATTGGAAGGACATCAATGAATCACAATAGCTGAATTTAATGATTAGCGACCGCAATTAGCGGCCAATCGATACCGCCGCTATTATGACTTATCTTTGAGTCATTTGTCATGCGTGACGTGTCACACTTGTCAATGACGATAATAGCGATATGCAATTATCGCTAGATTCAAAGAAGTCAAGCGACGACGATATTTTTTAGCGATCGCATGCGTCACGATGCTTTTTTTTTTTAAAATTTTGCCTATTTTATTGATTTCCCAAAAATAACCTGCTTTGTACCTGCTTTCAATCCCAACACAGTTATATATATATATATACAAGCATCCATATTAACATCCATCCAATATAATACAAAACATTCATCCATGAATAAACATTCATCCAATACAATACAAAACATTCATCCAACACAATATAATCGATATCGTAAAACATCCATATAAACTAATACAATTGTCCAAAGAATGAATCTAAAAAGAGTACAAGGCTTTAAAATCTAAAAAAATAAGTCTAGGCGATCTTCATGGATCATCCAAATTAGGATCCTGTAATTATCAAAGTAATAAAACATATATGTTACATATAAGTAAGACATTGAGTCAGAGACTATAAACATATAAGGCAATGTAGCTAAACAATAAACGATATATATATACTGCTCCTTGTTGTTGTCTTTGCTCCTCGCTCCTATTTCTGCATTGCCATCGCCTCCGCCAACTCATCAGACTCAAAGACTCAGATGCCCGCCCAAAGATATCTAAAGAAGATCACGATCTGACAGATCCCTCTCACACAATCAAGAAGAGTATGATAGTTTGGATAACTCGATGATCGTAGACTGGTGGCAGTAGCCGCTGTGCCATCGATGGTTCCAAGCGCCATCTTTGTCCTCGGCCTTTGACATAATTTTTTCTTCACGATGGACGCCTCTCCCATAATTCTTTTATCAATCGACGGACGCGGGTGCCTTCGTGATAGCGCTTTCGCTCATTAAGCCCTTATAAGTGTCTCCGTCGTAAGATGAACAATTAAATAGTTAAAAATAAATAAAAAAATACTAAAGAAGGTCGTTATAATTTATAAACAACATATTAGGATAAAGTGAACTTATTACCGCTTATCTAAACAAACTTGGTAGACCATCGCGGTGGCTACATACACATCCAACCAATTGATAGGTTGACCTTGAGACCGAGACTCCTATAGTTCATTTTCTCATATTATTATGTAAACATATGATATTTTAGCTACAAAAGATGATCAGAAACATAACATACGTATTCTCAGCGCAAAGAATGTGTCAGCAGCAGTGATATACTATGACCCGTCGTGCCTTTTTGCCTTTCTCATTGTCGATACACCGAGGATCTGCTCGAGGTGGCGCTCTTGCGCCTCTTGACCCAACTCTCGACTTTCCATCGGTCACACATCTGCACCCATATATATCATGCGCGCACACACTGGCTATGCTTATGCATATATCGCTCACCTCGCCTGGATGGTCAATCTCAAAGATTGCGGTGGCTTTTTGTCGTTCCTTGTTCAAATTATCTTTAGTTCAAATGCAGCGCACTTCGCGCGAAATAGTGTCTCAATAATCGATGCCTCGTAAGGCAGTCCCATCTATATCGTTTACGCAAATAAAACAACAATAATAATATTAAAACTATTATATTACTAAACAATATTATTTGATTAACTATGTATTATCTATCGAGTGATAAAAAATATACCCAAATTCAAATTTCAAATCAAGATCCTTATGGGCGAGAGGTGTGTCATTACGTAATCACCGGCGTAGAAAGGCTTCAGAATCATAATTGTGAAATACACTTCACAATTTTACTATCTTGAAAATCACTACAATATACATTAATTTATATTAAAACCCTTACATTTAAATCACTACTATATTTATAAAAATGAAAATATTAAACCCTTATATATATATATACACATGATGTTTAACTTACGTGTTATCCGGAGGAGGACGGATCAGATAAAATTCTATCATCCGGATTAGCTGGCCTTCTAAGACATGATTAGGGCCCAACCCAACCCGCTTTTAAACTATGTGTTCGTAAGACATCTATAAATAAAAAATTTAGGATGTTAGTATAAGTTATAAATGAAAGGTACATAAACATGTTAGGGATATAGAGAACATCGGATATATGTAATTGTATGTAAACAAAAGGATAATAGGATAGGATAGTCTAGGCCACTAGGATAGTCTAGGCGTGTATATTTAAGTTACTTAAGGTTACTTTTAGCATCACCAAACTTTATTTAATCATCTAACTCATTTAGACTTATCAAAGCTCACTTTAGGCTTGAAAAGAGAGCTTAAATTGGTTTTCTTGTTGGCTTTATTAATGACCATGTTTGGGAATCATTACTAGCATGTATGAGCAACTTTGCATCTTCTCATAATAGTCCTTTAAGGTTAGGTACTATGAATTGTCCAAAACAGTCCATTTTTGGCTTTAAAATATGATTTTTAACAAGTCCCATGCTCAAAATGGCTTGGGCTTGGTTCCTTTAGTTTGTGTAGCTTTCTTATGTCCTATTATGACTAATATGTTCCAAATATTAGATAAGTAAGAAAATGGAATGAGAAATCCAATAAGAGTATATGCAAAAATTAATGTGGCATAGGAATCGATTGTTATGATCGATTCACTACTCATTGTCACTCATTTGTCTTTTGAAGTAAGTTTTCTACTAGTATATATATAACCTAAAGTTTTCTACTAGTATATATTTTTTTTACTCACTTCTCTCTCTAACTTTTGTTTTATTGGTGAAAAGTGAAGAAAATGAAGTAACTTGACTATTTATGGGCAATATTTTTGCTAGTTTATTAATTGGTCCCTCAACTCTTTTTTTTCTTAATCAAGTTACTTAACAAGGATACATATATGATTCGAGGGTCCATATCTGAACACAACAAAAAACATCACATATACTCATTGCCATCACATATACACGAATGTATATATGGCCATTTGACTTATATATGAAGATTTAGACAAGTATGGATATTTTAGAAACAACTCATTAATAGTCTAATTGAAGTTATGGTGCTTGTGTTTGTGTTTGTACTTTTCATTTTCTTTCTATTCTAAGCTAAGTCATACTTATAGCAAACATATTAATAGTGTGTCATTTTCTTTATCTTCTCGACTGTGAATTATGGAAAAACTTCTTTGAACCTTCTTCTTGATTGAATTATGGATAAACTTAATTCCTAGTTATGTTTTATGTTATACTCTTGTTCAAGTTATATGGCTATTTGACTTATATATGAAAAAATTTCACAGAGTCTCCCCTATAATATGGATTATCCACATGCACGAGGGCATGCATACTTGACCAATTTCAAAGAAAAATATAATCCCAACACACAAAAATGTAATGTGCACAACTATAATTCAAAGCACAATTTAGAGAATCCAATATTAGTAAAAATAATAAGAAGCCCAAAAATTGTCCCAATTTCAAAGAATATCAACAACAATTTATTTAAATTTCAAAAAAATATATTCAAAGAAGAATGTTATATTCAAAAATTTCCAAATTTCAAAGAATCGTTATTCAAGAATAACAAATTATCCAACTTTAGATAATCTCATATTAAAACATGAAACCTAATCATGCATGTTCCCAAATTATTCTTGTGGTGTAAAGTGTGTGTATATATTCTTATAAAATTATACATATATGATGTATGTGTGTGTATATATATACATATAGGTATCAATCAACTCATAAAAGAATCTCTTTTCTTAAATTCATTGATTATCCCAAAAGTTTCATACCCTTTAAGGTTATACCCATTTTGAATAAGACACTGTAAATTAAACTAGATTTTCAGTCAAACCATTTTGGATTTTCAAATAAACTCAAATTAAACACAAATTAAACCCAAAAATTCAAGAAAATGGCATCTAGAAGCGAGAACATCAACACATTCACATCTTCAGAAAAACAAATCATGGCCATTCAATCATGCATAACAGAAAATTAGTTTAATTTAGGGATTAATTAAAGGGGTTACCGGGGGTGGTGATGGTGGTGGTGATGGTGATGGCGGCGGCAGCGGCTGTGGTGGTGGTGAAGGTGGCGGCGACCGTTTTCCCCTCTTTTCCCTTTTTCTCTTCTCCCCTCTCCCTATTCTTTTCTCCTCTTTTTTCTTTCTCGATCGAGAGTGACGAATCGAACTCGAACAGTTTAATTGAATAGATCAATGATTGCATATCAAATGACCGCACGCGATCGCTAATTTTAAATGATGTGGAAGTATCCATGACCGCATGCGCCACCGATGGTGAGTGGTCGCAAATAACTAAGGCGCCAATATTTCGTGCCAATTTTTGGAGGTAAAATTGAACTCATGAATCGAATAGCGACCGTCTGTTCAATCGCTAACATACTCTAGCAACTAAATTCAAGGGCGGCTATTAATAAATGGTCATTAGAGAATACTTTCACACCAAAAAGTGCGATCACCGATGTTTTTGGTCATTATTCTGATTTTTCTTGTAGTGGGGTTTTCTAATCATATTTAAGTTTAATAAACACATTAAGCTTACAAATTAGGATTAGGGTTTCCTAATTAGGGTTTAGAATTCCCGAATTTAAAATTAGGGTTTTCCGACATACGATTAGGGTTTCTAACAGTATGTTTGGGTTTCTAATCCTGAGATTAGGGTTTCTAATATCTTATTAAGTTTTACTAATTTTAAACCTTATCCGATCAATCATTGATCGATATATCTATATAGTACAAACACGTACATATTAATATAATTATTTTAATTATATTTTCTATTAAATCCCTATCTGGACTTAGGGTTAGGGTTTCTAATCTTGTTAAACACAACTCTACTCTAAATTTATTAGTCAATACACAAATTGACCTTTTCGAGAATCGTATCATAGATACTTATCGCAAAATTGATAATCGATATTAATATTAAATATAAAAAAATGTATTCGAAAAATTTTAATTATTCGAAATCCCGGGTTATCGCATTCACCCTCCTTAAAAGGATTCCGTCCTCGGAATCACCGCTTTCTTATTCTCTACAATCTTTTAAAGTTGTATCATCAATTCATTCTTAATAACACAATATTAATTTGTGTCTCAAATTCTAACATGTGACTTGAATCTATAAAAGAGAACAATTCACAGAAATATCTAACTCATATTACTCGCGTAAATTAAGTATTAAGTTAAATCGTTACCGGTCGATTCTTCATGGGCAACTGCTACATTTGGAACTGTCATGCTAAAAGTGAATGATGTTGGTCTTCCATGCTGGGCTGATTCTTCAATTGCCAGGGTTTTGCTACATGGTCCCTTGTTGGCACTTCTCCTCTCTATATTTTTCTTCGAACAATTTCGGACCAGATGATCGGTTGACCCACAAGCAAAACAACCTCGTTTCTTCTTTAGAATGGGACACTGGGGTAACATGTGTCCCTCTTGACCACAGTTGTAACAAACTCCTTGATGATGCTTCCTTCAAACTACGCACGGTGCGCCTTTCTTCCTAATCTCTACTAGATTATTTCCTAAATTAATATCACCATCCCTCTTACGTTTATTAAGATTACAACCTCCACTACCACCTATCATATTATTTCCTTCAGCCTCCTTTCTTTGTTCTTGACTATTCTTCAATAAAGCTTCATTTTCTCCTTCAGCGATAATGGCTTTTTCTAATAATGTTGAAAATGAATTAATTTGTAGCACATCTAACTTCTCGAGTACCAACGATTTCAATCCGTTCCTAAAACATCGTGCTTTAAGCTCCTCAGTGTGCCACTCGACGTTGAGCAAAGTTTGCTAACTCGTTGAACTTGACAAAATATTCTGTCACCGTCATATTTTCCTGCTTCAGATTAACAAATTGCTCTTCCATATTTCTCTTTAGACCTCCCTTCCTTGGCGGCATTATCTGATAAAAATCTTACATTAATTCTCCTTTCCTACACAGATTCTTATTAATAACATAATAAGAATTAAAAATTTCTCATATAATCGCATATTTATTCAAATAGCACACAGTACATCTAGCACTTAACACACATAAATAGCACTATCTGTTTTTAAATAATATCGTGATTAACAACATAACTTTAAACAAAAGTTGTAATTCTCCATTCACACATAACTATTCCCCAGTTAATCAAACTTACCACACCTAGGGGTTCAGGAACTTGCCATAATTATTTGAGTGTATGAACTTATCCTAGTCAGACCTTTGGTGTCCATTCGCTGAGGGGTTCAAAATATTTCATATAATTATGAGTCATGAACTTACCATAAGTATGAGTTTTAAGAACTCAAAAATTAATCTTAATCTTATATTCATATAGAAAATAAAGATTTCACCCACACAAACATATATATATCTATACATATGTTCACACATCGTTCTTGATATTACAACCGTTAATATCATACACTATCAAAAGATATTATCGCTTAACTTTAAGCTATCTACCGTCCACTCCCTTCACCAGTCTTCTTCTTACTGGGACAATTGTTGCCTTCGGCTTAAAATTGAAGCACACATTCTTCTTCGTCATGCATTCTCCCACGTGAGTCTTTCTACACTTGCTGCAAACTTGCTCTGTGATGCCCCCAAAATTAGGTATACATCACCCATCTTGAGTCGCCAGATACATGGTACAGAATTCAAATAAAACTTAATAATACAACTGTCGTGTACAATACGACAAAACATAAACTGCGAGTTTGAATACAAATATTGTCTACTAGAGAGTATACAAACTCAAAAGGAGTCCTCATTACAATTATTATCACACTATTTCACAGAATAGTGAGGACTACTAATGCACCATCTAGGACCATCACTCTGTTCCCCGACTAGTCTTAGCTACGTTCTCATTTCCTCAAGAGAACAAAGGAAAGAAAGGGTGAGCTCAACTAGTCCAAAGAAGAAATATTATGACTAAGATAATGCGTATAATTTATCGTTAGCCTTCAATGAAAGGTTTAAACGATAAAATATAATAACTATCAAGTTTAACTGCATCGGAACAAGCAATCCATTAGAAGAGTCAAGTAGGGAATGAAATCTACTATCTTCTATGATTTAAAAGGTTTTTCATCACTTTTATCGCTGAGACTCAGCTTAATAAATAATCCACATCATCAAATCATCCTTGCACTACAGGCCAATGATATTTTTTAGTATCACGACCACGAATTATCCATGCACCACGGGCCAAAGATAATTATGTTTTCATCAACGGTCCTGATCATGCCATAAAATAATTCTTCTTTGCACTACGGCCAAAGAGAATCCATAGCCATAATCATACCAAAAACTGTCCATCAATGCACTACGGGCCAATGAGGACTTTTTCCACATCATTTGTAACATTACGGTCATGATTACACCGCATAATCCCTGGTCATAATCATACCAAGTCCATTTATGCACTACAGGCCACAGATGACATTCAACATAATATAAACATGAGGATGATGACAATGATATAAGAATTCACTAAAACAAGTTCAAGAATTAATTTATCTAGGAACCAATAACGTCCAAATTGTCAACATGATACTGCTTTGTAGAGTAAAATTCAAGAATGCTCAGAAGAATATTTCCATGAAAAGATACTGGACGAAGCGCAAATATCAAGGATATTCCACTAATTTCATGGAGTATAGAAGTCAAAACTTTAACCAACTGAGTATAATAAAGAATGGAATAACAAAAGAAATCACCATGCATGCGGTACTTCGCATGGACAGGTTATTCCAATAGAATACTAAATAACGGAACCAGGTCGGTAAATTCAACCGGCAAATGATGTTCCAACAGAATAATAAAGAATGGAATAACAATGAAATCACCATGCATGCGGTACTTTCCATGTTATTCGAGTTATTCCAATGTAATAATAATAATGAAATGTGTCCCAAGAAGAATTTAAACGCATGCATGCAGATATATTCCAATGTAATAATAAAGAATGAATAATAGAAGAATGTCACCAAGTATAGGGTAGCTCACGATATCTGAGTTATTCCAATGTAATAATAAAGAATGGAATAACAAAAGTTCTCTTCATGAATAAGAAAGAAAGAATACCCCTTATGAGTACAACAAATAATATTCCCAACCTTAAGAAGAAGAGTACTGGATATAGAAGTAGTGAAGTAGCTGAACACTTTTCTTCTTTCCCTCTATAGTTTCTCTCTCTTAGAGTTTCAAAGAATTCGTAAGAAAATAATGAAGGAATGAGCTTCATTTATAGAAAAAAGGACCGTATAAGTAACTAACTCATGAACTATCCAGATTGATTTACTTTAATCGACGATTTATTACATATTTAAAGCAAAATCTTTTAAATAAAATAAAATATATTCTATTTATAATCTAATAAAACGAATAACTTTATAAAAGATTTTACTATGCAAACACTATGCAAGCACTATGCAAACACTATGCATAATAAAATATAATATATTCTAATTATTGTCTAATAAAACAGATAAATTTATAAAAGTATTTTGTTTTATATAAAATGATTTTACTATGCAAAATACTATGCAGACACTATACATAATAGAATATAATATATTCTATTTATAGAATAACTTTATAAAAGTATTATGTTTTATTACATTAATAATACCAATAAAACAAAACTGAGTGACTTATCACATAAGCATCAATAATCAATACCGTGTGCTATTATGCAACCACACGTATTATTGTACTTTTACTACCGAGTAGTTCGACATTATCAACGGTAAAACTTCCGCCGTTATTTTTAATTAAATATTTTTGTCGTTTTCTCATTCCAACAATAATTTCGTTGCGGGGTCCACCAATGATTGTGCCGTTACACGAATATTTCCTGATAAAACAAATATTCCCTGACCAATCGAATATAATATGACAACTTGCATACTTTGCAAAATTTATAAATACTACCCATAACTATAACATTATATCAAATCCACACCATAATATTCAAAAAAAAAAATCGAGAAAATAAAATCTTTATTCATAAAATCTGGGGTCTCACAATCTTCCCTCCTTATGAACTCGAAATTTACGTACGTACTGGGTATGCCGAAGAGGTGAGGATCCCTTGACTTCATTTCAGATTCTAATTCTTGAGGTATAACCTTTGAGTGCTGAATACGATCCTTCTTATCCAATATTTTAACACATATCTCCTCATACGTTAAATCTTCTGCTATATCGTTTAGTTCTAATTTAATAATGTGGTTCGGGTCGTCCACATATTTACGTAATATCGATACGTTAAAAACGTAATGAACACGCAACATACTTGGCGGTAAAACGAGTCTATAGGCCACATTTCCTACTTCATCGAGAATTTTAAATGGGCCAATTAAATCGAGGATTGAGATTTCCACTCTTCGTCGATTCTTGCTTCTAGAATAATGCCCTCTTGAACCTTCTTCTTCACATTCATCAGCTCTGGGTGTGTAGCTTGAGCGACTTTAACTTTATCGATTAAAGTCGATTCTACTCGTATATTCGTTATCTTCACGTGCATCCCTAGAGTCTTTAACTCTATCTTCATCATTTGTAAGTTATACGAAATGAGTCTTTATGTTAACAACATCGCACTCGTAAACGCATCCGATCTTCTACTCAACACGTCAGCTACCACGTTCATTTTTTCCACGATGATATTGAATGGTACGATCGTAATCTTCAACAGCTCGAGCCAACGTCTTTGGCACATTACACGTTCGTTTTAGGTCAAAAAAATATTTGAGGGTTTTAGAAATGGGTTTTGTACTGGGGTCAATACAAAATTCGATTTCGCGCTCTAGGGGTAGGCTAAGAAGTCTTCAAGAATACGTCAGGAAATTTATTAACAATAGAAATATCTTTCAAAACTGTAACTCTCATTCAAGACTTGGATAGCACGTCACATTGATACCTATTAACTTGTCACCGTCATTCACGATGTTGCCTACAGAAAGTCTGGCTTCAGTGCATTCCACACAAGAAAGTCAACAACGAAAGGATCGGGGCTCTTTATTTATGGCTTGATATGACAATGATTGACTTTAGTGGTTTGGTTTCTTTGAATTCGCATAACAGGTTGGTTAGGAATATGAAAGCTAACAACCTTACGAAGAGCATGATGAGTAGTTAACCAACCGATTCCTAAAATCGCATCAAAGGCAAGTATTTTCAAAGAGATAAGATTGACAGGTAACGTGAAGGTTTCGATTTGAATCAAAAAGATTCATAAATAGTGGAGGTAACAAAGGTTTCTACTAACGAAGTCTAACTTCTCCGGAGTTAAATTTAAACGTTGAGCGCAAGCAAGAGAGATAAAAGAATAAGTAGAACTGGTATCGAATAAGGTATAGACTTCGCAAGAATTTATAATTAACTAACCCGTGATAACTTCGTTCGATTCTTCGTCACGAAAAACGCTCTCCCTTAAACTACCGAATTTGACTTGTTCGAGACAGTCTTTGGTGTCGTCATTACCACTGCAATTGACTTTCACTATAGGGCATATTCCACCCTCAACTGCTTCGTCATACTCCTGCTCCATGATCTGAATCATTAGCCTTCGATCTATATCGAATTGGGGTTGACCGCAATGTATAGGGTAATTCAAAACTCGATGTTGGGTTCTCCCAATTGCTGTCGAAAAAGAGAAATACATATCATCTATTTTTGCTTTCTTGGATCGGACTTCTCTTTCCATAATATCAACGCGTCGTGTGGCTTTTACACATACATCTTTCATTCTAACTCGTTCAGTTGTTTCTTCTTTCAGCTGCTCCTTGACATTTGAATTCTCAGATTCCAACTTTAATATCGTATACTCTGCCAAAGAGCGCTTCTGTTCAGTTATCGCACATCGAGTAATACGATTTTGAATTTCTACATTCCTTTGCTCCACGACCGCCTTCCGTTCTTCAGCTTGCTCTTCTAACTCATGAATATGATTTTGCAATTCTACATTTTGATCAATAAGTTCTTCTAATAAATCCTCCTTAGGTTCCTCTTCTTCCTCACTCTCAGTTGCTACCTTTGCGACTAGCTTGAGTGCAACTTTTAATTCCTCAATCACCACATGGATATCTCTAATCACATTATCTTGGTTGGTGATTAGAGGTGTCTCCATGGTCTCATGTGCTCCATTGCTATTCTCAACATTCTCGGATGTCATTTTCAAATACTGCCACAAAATAAGGGTTAATTAACATATCACATATTATCCCTATACTCTGACCGACCAATTAAATACCAAAAAAACTTAGGTAGGTCATACTAGTGAAGGAATTCCCCGTCTCTCCCCTCCTAGTTCTTGTCTCACATCTCAGCCAGGGATCATATCCCTAAGCTTTGATACCAACTGTGACGCCCCTAAAATCAGGTATACATCACCCATCTTGAGTCGCCATATACATGGTACAGAATTCAAATACAACTTAATAATACAACCGTCAGTGTATAATAATACGACAAAACATAAACCGTGAGTTTGAATACAAATATTGTCTACTAGAGAGTATGCAAACTCAAAAGGAGTCCTCATTACATTTATTATCACACTATTTCACAGAATAGTGAGGACTACTAATACACCATCTAGGACCATCACTCTGCTCCCCCAGACTAGTCTCTCACTTTACGTTCTCATTTCCTCAAGAGAACAAAGAAAAAAGAAAGGGTGAGCTCAACTAACCCAATGAAGAAATATTGTGACTAAGATAATGCGAAATAATTTATCGTTAGCCTTCAACAAAGTTGTTAAACTGATAAAATATAATAACTATCAAGTTTAATCTGCATCGAACAAGCAATCCATTAAAGAGTCAAGTAGGGAATAAAATCTACTATCTTCTATGATTTAAAAGGTTTTTCATCACTTTTATCACGAGACTCGACAATAAATAATCCACATCATCAAATCATCCCCGCACTACTGTGCCAATGATATTCTTTAGTATCACGACCACGAATTATCCATGCACTACGGCTAAAGATAATCATATTTTCATCAACGGTCCTGATCATGCCATAAAATAATTCATCTTTGCACTACGGCCAAAGAGAATCCATAGCCATAAGCATACCAAAAACTGTCCATCAATGCACTACGTGCCAATGAGGACTTTTTCCACATCATTTGTAACATTACGGTCATGATTACACCGCATAATCCCTAGTCATAATCATACCAAGTTCATCTATGCACTACAGGCCACAGATGACTTTCAACATAATATAAACATGAGGATGATGACAATGATATAAGAATTCAATAAAACAAGTTCAAGAATTAATTTATCCAGGAACCAATAACGTCCAAATTGTCAACATGATACCGCTTTGTAGAGTAAAATTCAAGAATGCTCAGAAGAATATTTTCATGAAAAGATACTGGATGAAGCACAAATATTAAGGATATTCCACTAATTTTATGGCGTATAGAAGTCAAAACTTTAACCAACTGAGTATAATAAAGAATGGAATAACAAAAGAAATCACAATACATGCGGTACTTCGCATAGACAGGTTATTCCAACAGGATACTAAATAACGGAACCGTGTCCCACCAAAATTATCAGACCGACGGTGATGTTCCAATGAATAATAAAGAATGGAATAACAATGAAATCACCATGCATGCAAGATTTTTGCATACACAAAGTTATTCCAATGTAATAATAATAAATACTTTAACCAGTCCAGAGTAAAATGCATGTATATGATATTCAGCATTCCGATGTAATAATAAAGAATGGAATAATAATAATAAGAATGTCACCAAGTATAAAGGGTAGCCAAGTATAGGGTAGTGATATCTGAGTTATTCCAATGAATAATAAAGAATGGAATACCATAAGTTCTCTTCATGAATACAAAAGAATAACACCCTTACGAGTACAACAAATAATATTCCCTACCTTAGAAAGAAGAGTCTTTGGATATAGAAGTAGTGAAGTAGCGAACACTTTTCTTCTTTTTCTCTCTATAATTTATCTCTCTAGAGTTTCAAAGTGAATTTGTAAGAAATAATGAATGAATGAGCTTCTATTTATAGAAAAATGGATCGCATAAGAACTAACTCAATGAACTATCCAGATTGATTTACTTTAATCTGACGGTCCATATTTAAAGCAAAATATTTTAAATAAAATATAATATATTCTATTTATAATCTAATAAAACGAATAACTTTATAAAAGATTTTACTATGCAAACACTATATAATAAAATATAATATATTATAATAATTATTGTCTAATAAAATGATAAACTTTATAAAAGTATTACTTTTTATATAAAAGATTTTACTATGCAAAATACTATGCATAATAGAATATAATATATTCTATTTATAGAATAACTTTATAAAAGTATTCTGTTTTATTACATTAATAATACCAATAAAACAAAACTGAGTGACTTATCACATAAGCATCAATAATCAATACCGTGTGCTACTATGCAACCACACGTATTACTGTACTTTTACTACCGAGTAGTTCAACATTATTAACGGTAAAACTTCCGCCGTTATTTTTAATAAAATATTTTTGTCGTTTTCTCATTCCGACAATAATTCCGTTGCGGGGTCCACCAATGATTGTGTCGTTGCACGAATATTCCCTGATAAAACAAATATTCCCCGACCAATCGAATATAATATGACAACTTGCATACTTTGCAAAATTTATAAATACTACCCACAACTATAATATTATATTAAATCCACACCATAATATTCAAAAAAAATATTTCGAGAAAATAAAATCTTTATTCATAAAATCTGGGGTCTCACATGCTCCTTCTTCGGGTTTGAATTTTTCAGAGTTGTCGTTGTCGTTGTTCCTCTTTCTCTTATTCTTGTTCTTCTTGCTGCTTGATTGTTCCTTCAGACGATCCACCACCTTCAGTCTTCATCCTCTCCACCTGCGCCTTCAGCTCGTTCCGTTCTTCAGTCATTTCGCGTAACGCTCGCTCTGTCTTCCACAATTCCTCCCAGAGAAATACTTTACTCCGGAGTTCTTGGACTTCTGCAGATTCTTGAGCTTGTTCTCCAACTTTAGTCTTATTCTCTTTCTCCACCTTAGCTTCTTCGGACTCCGTCTCCCCATCACCACTTAGATACATCTCGGGATAATCATCACGATCACTCCAGGGATGGATCATAGGTTCAACTTCTCCCACCTTCTCAACTTATTTGCTTTGCGTTGGCACCTCGGCTACTGGCACTGGTGCAACATCCGCTAGCTTCTCCGCACTCATTTCATCTTCTCCAGAATTCCTACAATCAGTGTAAATAATTTGATTAATATTTCTCCAGTACAAACTTCTCACACTTTGTGTCCACATATCTCACTATCGATATATTTCGGCAATCCATCACTTAGTACTCTAAATGAGTATTTTAGATTTCGCTTATGGTTATAATCCTAGGGTTTTCCCCACCCCACTTAAGGTTTATAACCTACAGCTCTGCTACCAACTTGTGACACCTTGGTCACTACAGCTTTGATACCAACCTGTGACACCCCCAAATCCGGGTTACCTGATCCCCGAGTTTGGTGTTCACGATCCACAATATAAATAACATTTAACTACCCATTTATTTATAAATAGGAACATACACTTCATCAACTGATATAGTTAATACATTACCCCAGGTTCTCTAACCTTAAAATTACAAACATACCCTTTAGTTATACAAAAAGGGTTCACAAATACAACATAATAATAATATTATTCATAACTAATTAATCACTATGTTTTTGCCTTTGTTCTTCACAGCACCTCCTGCTACTTCGTCCCTAGCTGAAAAGTTTTATTTAGCAAGGGTGAGCAACAAATTTGCCCCGCAAGTTAAGATATACAATGAATGTATAAGTATCAGAATAATAGATTATCTATTTTGATAGAATGACACCAAAGTTCGGGGAACTTTGAATTAGCTGAACAATGCGTTAATCAATAACAAGGCTTTTCCCTTTCTATGCAACACAATAATTTGATAATGAAAGAGTACAACGCTTTCAAATTTTCTACGATATTCAAATGAATAAACAAGAATCAATTCTACGCAATAACAAAGTGGAATATTTTCCAGATTTATGCTGAGCGATCCATTAGATCTAGAACTTCTATTTTCTCGGGTATCTATCAAAGATTTACTTTGATACATACGCAGGAGTATCAGATAACCATAAAGATTAAATCATACCCCTCTGCAAGTATAACAAGTGATCGGCTTTATTATACCCTATATTATGCATAATACTTAACAATGCGCAATGGCGGAATATACGACCTAAAATGTTCCCTTTTTGAATCAAAATTTGATTTAACAACAAAACGCAATGATTTCAATTTCTATTTACTTATCGATCTAGCAAAAATAATTGGCATCGATCTACCAATAACAATTGAATTCTTTTCTCGAATTTACCAAGTTCTAACAAATGTTCGTCTAGCCAGAATAATTAGCTAAGGCATTTCTCAACATAATTTGACAATAAACAGTAATTATCTGTACTGTCAATTCTATCTTCTACGAATATGATTATCCAACAACAGTTATTCTACAAATGTATATTCTCTGAATCAGTAATTCAATTTGAATTATTAATCATGCACTAACTGCGAATAATCAACAATAAATTCCCTGGACATGGTATAATTAGCAATAATTAACCATTATAATAATTGAATGAATATTACTCAAGGTTGAGTTAGGAAACTTGCCTTCCGCATTGATTACTGCTACACAATAGACTTATCTTCGTTCGTAAGACCTATAACCAATAATATCGGTCTCACAATTAGCACAATACTTCACATGTGAGACCCCAGATTTTATGAATAAAGATTTTATTTTCTCGAATTTTTTTTTTTAATATTATGGTGTGGATTTGAGATAATGTTATAGTTGTGGGTAGTATTTATAAATTTTGCAAAGTATGCAAGTTGTCATATTATATTCGATTGGTCGGGGAATATTTTATCAAGGAATATTCATGCAATGGCACAATCATTGGTGGACCCCACAACGGAATTATTGTCTGATTGAGAAAACGACAAAAATATTTTATGAAAATAACGGCGAAAGTTTTACCAATTATAATACTATTGAACTACTCTTTAGTAAAAATACAAAGAATACACGTTGGTTGCATAAGTAGCACACGATATCGATTATCGATACTTATGTGATAAGTCACCAGCTTTTGTTTTATTGGTATTATTAATATAATAAAATAGAATACTTTTATAAAGTTATTCTATAAATAAAATATATTATATTCTATTATGCATAGTGTTGCATTGTGTCTCGCATAGTGTTTTGTATAGTAAAATTTTTTTATATAAAATAGAATACTTTTATAAAGTTATTCTATAAATAGAATATATTATATTTTATTATGCATAGTGTTGCATAGTGCTGCATAGTGTTTTCAGATAGTAAAATCTTTTTATATAAAATAGAATACTTTTATAAAGTTATCTGCTTTTATTAGACAATAATTAGAATATATTATATTTTATTATGCATAGCGTTTGCATAGTAAAATCTTTTATAAAGTTATTCGTTTTATTAGATTATAAATAGAATATATTTTATTTTATTTAAAAGATTTTACTTTAAATATGGACCGTCAGATTAAAGTAAATCAATCTAGACCGTTCATGAGTTAGTTACTATGCAGTCCATTTTTCTATAAATAGAAGCTCATTCCTTCATTATTTTCTTACGAATTCACTGAAACTCTAGAGAGAGAAACTATAGAGAGAAAGCAGAAAAGTGTTCTGCTACTTCACATCTTCTATATCCAATACTCTTCTTCTTAAGGTAGGGAATATTATTTGTTGTACTCATAAGGGGTATTCTTTCTTTCTTATTCATGAAGAGAACTTCTGTTATTCCATTCTTTATTATTCATTGAATAACTCAGATACGCTGGATACCCTATAATTGGTGAAATTCTTCTGTTATTCCATTCTTTATTATTTTGTTGGAATATCCTTTCGCACATGCGTTTCTGTGGGACCTAGTTCTCATCTTTTTATTATTATTCTGTTGAATATCCCGTTTATGCTGCTTTTACGTGGGACCGTTCCGCCTTTTATTAGTATTCATTGAATAACTTTGTCTCGCAAAGTACCGCATGCATGGTAATATCTGTTGTTATTCCATTCTTTATTATTCTGTTGGAACATCCTGCTTGTGATGATTTTCACTTTGACTCGTTCCGTTAATTATTATTCTATTGAATAATGCAATACATGCTAAGTACCGCATGCATGGTGATTTCTTTTGTTATTCCATTCTTTATTATACTCAGTTGGTTAAAGTTTTGACTTCTATAATCCATGAAATTAGTGGAATATCCTTGATATTTGCGCTTCATCCAGTTTCTGTTCATGGAAATATTCTCTTGAGCATTCTTGAATTTTACTCTACAAAGCAGTATCATGTTGACAATTTGGACATTATTAGTTCCTGGATAAATTAATTCTTGAACTTGTTTTATTAAATTCTTATATCATTGTCATCATCCTCATGTTTATATTATGTTGAATGTCATCTGTGGCCTATAGTGCATAGATGGACTTGGTATGATTATGACCAGGGATTATTCGGTATAATCATGACGGTAATGTTACAAATGATGTGGAAAAAGTCCTCATTGGCCCGTAGTGCATTGATGAACAGTTTTTGGTATGATTATGGCTATGGATTCTCTTCGGCCAAGGGTGCAAAGATGAATTATTTTATGGCATGATCAGGACCGTTGATGAAAACATGATTATCTTTGGCCCGTGGTGCATGGATAATTCGTGGTCGTGATACTAAAGAATATCCTTAGCCTGTAGTGCAAGGATGATTTGATGAAGTGGATTATTTATTAAGCTGAGTCTCAGCGATAAAAGTGATAAAAAAAACCTTTTAAATCATAAAAGGTAGTAGATTTTATTCTCTACTTGACTCTTTTAATGGATTGCTTGTTCATTTATAGCTTAAACTTGATGTTTGTTATATTGTATCGCTTTAACAAGTTTAAGGCTAATGATAATTTATTCGCATTATCTTAGTCATAATATTTCTTCTTGGGCTAGTTGAGCTCATCCTTTCTTTCATTTTTCTCTTGTGAAATGAGAACGTAGCGGGGACTAGTCGGGGAACAGAGTGATGGTCCTAGATGGTGCATTAGTAGTCCTCACTATTCTGTGAAATAGTATGATAATAAATGTAATGAGGACTCCATTGAGTTTGTATACTCTCTAGAGGACACTATTTGTATTAAAACTCACAGTCTATGTTTTATCGTATTTTACACGACTGTTGTATAATTAAGTTGTATTTGAATTCTGTACCATGTATTTGGCGACTCAAGATTGGTGATGTATACCTAATTTTGGGGGCATCACAGTTGGTATCAAAGCTTAGGGATATGATCCCTGGCTAAGATGTAAGACTAGAACTAGGAGGGGAGAGACGTGGAATTCCTTCGCTAGTATGACCTACCTAAGTTTATTTGATATTTAATTGGTCACGTAGTATAGAGATAATATGTGATATGTTAATTAACCCTTGTTTTGTGGCGATTTGAAAATGGCATCCGAAAATGTTGAGATAAGCAATGGAGCACAAGAGACCGCTGAGTCTCCACAGATCAATAATCGGATAATGTGCAACAGGATGGCGATAATCCTCCCAGAAATAACAACACTTATCAATCGACGAACGACGAGTGACGCTTAGGAGTTTTTAGAATTCATGCAACATCAAAGAAGACACTCCTGTTCATAATGCAGGAGGAAACAATGGCAACCCACGGTTGGTCACCGCTAAGCAATTCAAGGAGCTGGAACCACTGGAGTTTTTGGGAAAGCCAGAACCACTTACGGCGGAGACATGGTTAAAGCAGATCACCATGATATTTGATGTCTTGGGATGCTCCGAGGAGGAAAAGGTTCCTTTTTCCACCTTTATGTTGCGTGAAGAGGCAGATCAATGGTGGGAATCTGTAAAACGTACCCAGCCTGACGCACTCAAGATGTCTTGGGAGAAGTTCCAAGAGCTGTTCAATGACAAGTACTTTCCCTAAAGCGTTCGCCACATGAAGGAGGTGGAATTTATCAAGTTGGAGCAAAACAACATGACCGTGTCACAGTACGAAGCCAAGTTTGCTGAGTTATCCCGATTTACGTCCCACTTGGTTGATAATGAAGAGAGAATGACGAGGATGTGTTTAAGAGGTTTGAAGTCGGAGATACGTCAATATCTTATCTCACATAAACTGTGTTTGTATTCAGATGTTGTTAATAGGGCTCAGTTAATTGAGCACGATAATGAGTCAACCAAACCAAAAGAAAGCAGCCGGCAAAATGACAATACCGGTGATAACAGTCATCAAAGCGGTGACAAGTTAATAGGTATCAATGTGACGTGTTATCCAAGTCTTGGACGAGAGTCACAGTTTTGAATGATATTTGTAATAACTCGATATTTTCTATGTAAATAAAACCGAAATTTTGCGTATAATTTTATTTTATTTTATTTGAAGGATGAGGATTTGTATAAGATAATGTGTAAATGTATTTATGTGGTAAATAAAAATATATTTATTACATGAATAATTACAAATAATTTTATTTTAGAATTAATGATCATTATAAATTATATTTTTTTATAATTAATTTTATTGTAGAAATGTTTTTATTATTTATTTTTCAAAGGAAATATGATATTATATTATTTAAATAATATAAGGAATGGTTATTGTAGTCATTATAATTATTATTTATTTATATGAATTTTAGCTTTGAGTTATTAAGTTAAATATTTTAACTTAATTAATAAATTGTTTATGCAAGGTAAATCGGATATGGAATCCAAACCCTAATTATGGTTTTGGAATAAGGAATGATAATAATATAATATTAATTATACATTTGATTTTTTAGTGCTATAAATAAGTACTGTATACGTGGACCGATAATGGTTGTTCAACTATGGCGTTATATGATAAATCCTAGTATTATTATGTGAAAACCTAATTTAAAATACAAATTAGAGTTCAAAATATTTTTAGGAAATCGTAATAATGGGATCAATGTCGGATATTATAAATATAAATGTTAATTAGGTAAACCCTAATTATTGACTCGAAACCCTAATTATGAAATTAAAACCTTAACCGATATTTAGGAACCCTAACTATCAAATTGAAAAACCCTAATTGCTAATTTAGGATGTTTAATACTCATTAGCGGACATTAAACCCTAATGATCGTGATTAATGTGATTAGAAACCCTAATTACAAATTTTTAACCCTAATTATTAAATTGTTAATCCTAATTAGTAAATAGTTAACCCTAATTATCAAATGGGTGCTCTAATTGATAAATCAGTGATCTTAATTATAATTAACGTAATTAAACCCTAATGTTCCTGTATAATGTAATTAGAAAACTAATTTAATTAAGAAAACCCTAATTACAAATTTTAGAAACTAAAATTTTTATTTTATTTTATTTTATTTTATTTTGTGCAAACCCTAATTGCTAAATTCTACAAATGTTATGTACTAAACCTTAGGGTTAAACCCTAAGGGTTTTCCAAGTTCCATTTTAGCCATTAAATTGGAAATACAAATGACCAAATTGCCCCTCTATGCATTATTGAAGTCTAACATGTAGGTTTTGAAAATAGGATAGGTTGGTGACCTAATGTAAAAACTTTCTTGACTTTAAATGACAGCAATCAGCCTCTATGCTCAGCCATTACATGCATCTAGACTTGTATATATAGATTAAGGGAGATAGAAAGCCACATTTTTTCCTTATTTTGTTCCAACACTAAACTCATCTCTCCCAAGCTCTCACCTCCGAAATTCTAAGACATATCAGTCCCACAACCAAGCCCCACGAACATCACAACCAAATCAGAAGCCTAGAATCCAAGATTAATCATAAATTGTATAAAACCCTTGCTTGAATTCTGTCCAAATTTCGGTTGTTTGATGTTTGAAATTTTTGTTAAAACATGTTTGTTATAGTGTCTAATGATGATCTGGGTTGCTAGATGTTAGATCCATAACATCTAGAGGCTCGGATTTGAGGATTTGTAAAATCTGGAAAAAATGAGAAATATGGTCTGACAACCAAATGTCAGGTCCCATAGATCTCGTCCTGTTATGTGTTTTTGTGTTTTTAAGCTTTGATCTGGTAGTATGCTATGAGATCTTTGATCTGAAACTGGAATCAAAGTCAAATCGTAAGCCAATAGAAAGTTATTAGTGGTCAAATCACGTTGGCCGGCATTGACCACACATTTTTGGGTAACCCAAAACGTGCCCAGAAAGTCTGACAGCTTGTTCATGCATTTAGATCTTGCTTCTATTTACGTGTTAGACCTTGTTATTGTTGTAATATTGTTGTCTGACGTCTAGTCTACATGAACATGCCTCTATAATCATTATATCCTTCTCTGGATCAAAGTAATATGTGGTCAAAGTAGTGAGGATGAAACAGCCGAATAAAGTTTCAGGGTAACCCAGAAACCTTCATAAGCAGTTTCGGACTACTACTTTGACCGGCCCATATCTACTTTATGTGATGTTGTTAAAAATTTTTTATGTAATGAATCTGTAGACTTAAATGTGTTCTACATAATGAAGGCTTAATATCACTAAAACATCAACAGAAATGCAAGTTGTGGAAGCCCAAAATAGACAGGTCGAACTGTTCTTCATTTTTGGGTAACCCAGAAAATGAAAAACAGTTCTGACATCTACTTTGAAGGTCTAGATCTTTCAATTAGTGCATGTTTTAATCTTGTTTGTTATTGGATCTTGTAGTCTTACATTAGCACTACACGATCTGACAAACAACATGTCCAAAAACACAATACACAGATCACAGTTCTTGGTCAAAGTAGGCCCGTCGATAACTGCACTTGAATTTCTGGGTTTTGCCAAGAACATGAAGAACACCTATATATGATTTACTCATTTATAGGCATTCTTTAGCGACAGATAGTATTTTATTTTCCATAAATTAATAAATAATTATAAAAAATCAGTTTTAATTATTAAAAATACAAAATAAATTATTAAAAATTATTTTAAATTCCAAAATTAGTTTTTAATTATTTTAAATATATTTCATAAATATTTAATATTTTTGGAATATTAAAGGTATTTAATTTATTTAATTATATTATTAAATAAATTAGTTAAAAATATTTTAATACTTGAAAAATCATTTAAAATCATATTATGATATAATAAAATATTTTAAGTTATTTTTAATAACTTTTAATATTTTGTGATAAATTTAATTAATAAATTAATATTAATGATAATTAAGTTATGTACTAAATGAATTAAATAAATTAATTAAAATGATTTTATTATATTAAAAATCATTTTAAATAATAATAAAGTATTTAAAAATATTTTAAGTTATAAAATATATCTTTTAATATTTAAAGGTAAATTTTATTAATTAATTATTATTAATGATATTAAAGTTATTTAATAATTATATTAAATAATTTAGTTTAAAAATGGTTTTAATAGTATAATAATCATTTTAAATAAAAATAAAGTGTTTAAAGATATTTTAAGTTATAAAATATAACTTTTAATATTTAAAGGATAATTTCATTAATAATTTAATATTAATAATTATTAATTTATTATTAATGATATTAAATTTATATTAAATAAATAGTTTATAAATGGTTTTATTAATTTAAAATCATTTAAAAGGGATATAAATGAATTAAAAATATTTTAAGTTATACTTAATGACTTTTAATATTTTGATAAATAAAATATTAATACTTGAATATTAATGATAATTATTTAAAAATGATTTTTAAATGTTTTAAAAATTATTTAAGGGTAATATTAATACTTTAAAAGTATTTTGAGTTATTATAAATAACTTTAACATTTTTAAATGATTTCATTAATAGTTTAATATTACTTAAATATTAATGATAATAGAATTGATTAATATTTAAATCATTTAATAATAATTCCAATGTTTGAAAATTCATGATAAATTATAATAAAGGTTTAAAATTATTATAAGTCATTTAAAAATAATATGACCGATACTAAGTTACGAAGTTAGAGTCTTAGACTTCGATAATTACCCGATAAAGTTGTCAATACAATACACATTTCTTAAATTGATCCGGACTTAGATAATGTTATTAGATAAGTGATTATTTGTGATTTAATGGTTGTTAAACTTACATGACAATGTGATTAGGATATGTGCTGACTACAAATAGCAGTACAATATGACATGATATGTTATTCTAATCGAACGAATCATCTATTTAATGATAGGGCTTGATATAAAAGATAAATCTAAGTTGTGTAAGTAGCAGACAAGGCAAGTATCTAACCCTTTGCATTTACTTTATGTAATGAACATGCATAAGATAATATCTAGACTATTCTTTTCAATTGTTCAAATATTTCAACCTTTGTATATACTTATGCAATGATTCTGTATAAGTAAATTATTAAATTATAATCTATTGTACAAGTTCCATAATTCTGTTATTGTAGATTAAGAAATATATTCTATTCGTTAAATTCTAAACATGGTTATACAAGTGTACTCACTTGGATAATCATTATATTTTACCACATATTGATACATACTTATTGGTGTCCAGTATGTATAAGTTGAATTAAAAGTCGTCTAAGCTATTTGATCTGGCTAGACACTAACTTAAAATTTTTGTTGAACAAGATAAGAACTTTATTGTTATCCAACTGAATTGTTTTGGTTCGGATTCAAGACTGGTATGAACATCCCAAATATGAGAAACTTTTATGCTCCTAAGGCGGAAATTCTGGGCAAAAATATCGTCCTATAATGTAGTATTGATCAATACGAGGCATAACGGGCTGATCACCCCCCGTGCCCGTAAGTAATGACGGTTTACAGATGAAGTTCTGTTTAACCTTTTCGAAAATAGAAAATACTGTTAATAGTCTGTCAAATGATCATCATTTATTGTCTATACGTAGTTTCAAAAATTTGAAATCGAAATGATAGTTTATTTATTATTGATTCAGCTTACTTCACAACTATTGATTCATTGTAGAAGTGTCGTTCAAAGAAAATATTTAATTCGTTCAGCTAAATGTTATTGTTGCTATTACTTGTTGGGCACTCAAATGCTCATCCTTGCTTAAATTTAAATGTTTTCAGCTAAGTATGAACAACCTGAAGGCTCTGCCAAGAACAAAGGAAAAGGGAAGGTCGCTGAATGAAAGATAATGTTATCTTTTGTAATAACTAGACTTTATTAGGATAATGATGATATATATTAACTATCATGTAATGTAACGAATGTTTGAAGGTTTCATACTTGGGATTGAAAACTCTGATAATATGTAAATTAAATTTGATAATTTATATTATTGTTATTATTATTAGTATTATTCCGCTCATAGAAATGGTATCGTGAAGCACTGAGTTCGGGTTTCAAGTACCTAAATTTGGGGGCGTCACAGCATGGTATCAGAGCTATAGGGTTAGAAACCTTATGTGGGATAGACCTTAGGCTATAACCTTAGAATAGAGGGAAACGTTAAAAATATAAACAACTCATATAGAGTTAAAAAAAGAGATGAATCGGATAAATTCATTGTCAACCCAAATAAAAGATAACCTATACAAAATTATTGTTTGTTATGTGTATATATTATATGCTAATCAGATAATTTATGTGTGTAGATGTCGGTGAAAAGGATTAGATACCCTCGGATCGTAAGAGAAGGAGCCGATATCAAAGCCAATAAATTTGAAATAGAGGCTCAAAGTGAAAGCAACCTCGATGAGGTGGTTATTGTGGAAAATGTCGTACTGCATCCTAAATGGTAGAACTAACCGATAGTGATTCGAGATATCGGTTGGAGCCGATCAAGCATCGAATCAAGTCGCGTAATCATGGGACCGTGTTTCATCTTTGGAACAGTTGTGGGAAATAGAAAAGCTGCTAAATAGTCAATTGCGGAAAGCATTAATTGAAATAATGGAAGAATAGGATAAGCTTAAAATCCAAATTAAACAAATGGGAGCTAAAAGCAACAAGTCAAGTGCAACTCCGAACAAGAAGGGAAAAAGAAAAATGAAAGACCGTGATATAAGAAATCCTGATAACAACCAAGGGAACTTTAACCGAATAGAAAAGTGTACAAATTGTGACAAGAAACATGAAGGTGTATACACAAAAGGGGAATATGTTTGCTACAATTGCGGACAGAAGGGACATTTCTCTCCTCATTGTCCCAATCCAACGAAATGTGTCTGTTTTAATTGTGGAATAGGAGGTCATCAGGCAAAAAGTTGTCCAAGGAAAAGGTGTAATAAATAGGTAGTATATGTTCTGTTGTGTAGGTGTGTTTAATGTAATATGTGCTTAGTATGTCTGTGTAAGGTTATGTTCTCAACTTTTGTAATGATCAAGTTTGTAAATCCCGACTTTTGTAGTCACAAAGGGATAGCAGTATGTGCTATGTTATGTAAATTACTACGACTTAATGAAAATGAACTTATGTTTGAGTAATGAAACAAGTTTAATATATTAAACTTATATGATAAGGTTTAGAATGTAAGTTAAATTATGTTTTATTTAATCAGATAATGCCGCCAAGACGTCAAACTAGAAATCAAAGGGCAGAAGAATCTGTCAATAACGTTGGGGGACAACAACCAGATCCAATGCAGCAATTTGCAAACATGGTAGCTCAGGCTATGCAACAAGGAATTCTAGTCGTAGGGAACCAACCAGACAATCACTTGGCAAACTTCAAGGACTTCAAGGCTGTAGGACCGCCCGAATTTAGAGGTACAATTGACCCTATAGAAGCTCAAACATGGGTTAAAAAAATCGAAAAGGCGTTCGTTATAGCTAGGGTAGCTGAGGGGCAAAAAACCACTTTTGCCACCTACATGATGAAGGGTGAGGCAATTTTTTGGTGGGAAGCGAATCAGACGAGGGCAGGATCAGGTGTAGTTGCTTGGGAAGGGTTTAAAACTCTATTTTTCATCTAGTATGCAAGTTAGGATGGAGGTAAAATTTCTGGAATTGAAGTAGGAAAATATGACGGTGTCAGAATACACTGCTAAGTTTAATGAGTTGGCTAGGTTTGCTCCGCATCAAGTTGATACGGAGGCTAGGAAAGCTAGAAGGTTTGAGCTGGTATTAAAACCCTGGCTCTACAACAAGGTGGCAGTGTTACAAATCCCTACATTTGCAGCACTCATGGAGAAAGCGATTATAGCTGAGGAGGGGAGTGAGGCCATGAGTCTCTACAACAAGGAAAGAAGGAACAAGGGTAAGGTTGAAGGAGTTGGGAAGGAGGAAACAAATAGGGGAAATAGGAGTGAAAAGAGAAAGGGAAACAACTTTGGGGGTATGCAGGTTAAGCAGGAGGGTACAAAGAAGAAGCAGCTGGTACAATGTGGGAACTGTGGAAAGAACCATTTGGGGAAATGTCTGAAAGGTAAATTTGTATGTTTTAAGTGTGGGAAGGAGGGCCATATCTCTCCCAACTGCCCCATCCCTAGAACTATTAATGGGTGTTTTCTGTGCGGATCAAAGGAGCATAAGGTGAAGGATCATCCTAAAGGAGGACTGAGGCGTAAAGCGTGAACATGGGGAAAAGCTATGAACTTTGGCGATCACAGACCAACATCATCTAGCAAGTTTAATTTAAATCTCTGCAAGGGTCTTCAACATGACAGTTCGGGATACGGCGACAGCTGGCAATAGAACTCCAGGTATTATTCGTATAACTTTTATTTTCTTCTATATGATTTTCCTTTATATAATAAATTATTTTATAAAGAAATTTTGAGGAAGGAATTTGAGTTCTTTAAAAATCAATTTTTTGTTTAATCAGAAAGACAAGCTTTATGTAAAAAGCTAAAGATCAGTTCGATCAAATTATGATCGAGATCTACTTGAAATGACTGTGTATGTTATGTACTCTTATATGTGTAAGTTTTAAAACGGTGATTCTGAGGATGAAATCTTTATAAGGGAGGGTGAATGTAATAACCCGATATTTTCTATATAAATAAAACCAAAATTTTGCGTATAATTTTTTTTTTATTTTAAGGATGCGGATTTGTACAAGATAATGTGTAAATGTATTTATGTGGTAAAGAAAAATACATTTATTACATGAATAATTACAAATAATTTTATTTTAGAATTAATGATCATTATAAATTATATTTTTTCATAATTAATTTTATTGTAGAAATGTTTTTATTATTTATTTTTCAAAGGAAATATGATATTATATTATTTAAATAATATAAGGAATGGTTATTGTAGTTATTATAATTATTATTTATTTATATGAATTTTAGCTTGGATTATTAAGTTAAATATTTCAACTTAATTAATAAAGATGTTTATGCAAGGTAAATCAGATATGGAATCCAAACCCTAATTATGATTTTGGAATAAGGAATGATAATAATATAATATTAATTATACATTTTGATTTTTTAGTGCTATAAATAAGTACTGTATACGTGGACCGATAATGGTTAGCCAATTATGGCGTTATATGACAAATCTTAGTATTATTATGTGAAACCCTAATTTAAAATACAAATTAGAGTTCAAAATATTTTTAGGAAATCGTAATAATGGGATCAATGTCGAATATTATAAATAAAAATGCTAATTAGGTAAACCCTAATTATTGACTCGAAACTCTAATTGTGAAAGTAAAACCCTAACCGATATTTAAGAACCCTAACTATCAAATTGGGAAACCCTAATTGCTAATTTAGGATGTTTAATACTCATTAGCGGACATTAAACCCTAATGATCGTGATTAATGTGATTAGAAACCCTAATTATAAATTTTTAACCCTAATTATTAAATTGTTAATCCTAATTAGTAAATAGTTAACCCTAATTATCAAATGGGTGCTCTAATTGATAAATCAGTGATTTTAATTATAATTAACGTAATTAAACCCTAATGTTCCTGTATAATGTAATTAGAAAACTAATTTAATTAAGAAAACCCTAATTACAAATTTTAGAAACTAAAATTTTTATTTTATTTTATTTTATTTTATTTTGTGCAAACCCTAGTTGCTAAATCCTACAAATGCTATGTACTAAACCTTAGGGTTAAACCCTAAGGGTTTGCCAAGTTCCATTTTTGCCATTAAATTGGAAATAAAATGACCAAATTACCCCTCTATGCATTATTGAAGTCTAACATGTAGGTTTTGAAAATAGGATGGGTTGGTGACCTAATGTAACAACTTTCTTGACTTTAAATGACAAAGAATCGACCTCTATGCTCGCCATTATTTCATGCATACATGCATCTAGCACTTATATATAGATTAAGAGAGAGAAATTCATTTTTCTTGCTTATTTTGTTCCAACACTCAACTCATCTCTCCCAAGCTCTCACCTCTGAAATTCTAAGACATATCAGTCCCACAACCAAGCCCCACGAACATCACAACCAAATCAGAAGCTTAGAATCCAAGATTAATCATAAATTGTATAAAACCCTAGCTTGAATTATGATCCAAATTTTCATTGTTTGATATTTGAAATTTTTGTTAAAACATATTTTCATATAAAGTGTCTAATGATGATCTGGGTTGCTAGATGTTAGATCCATAACATCTAGAGGCTCGGATTTGAAGATTTGTAAAATCTGGAAAAATGAGAAATATGGTCTGACAACCAAATGTCAGGTCCCATAGATCTCGTCCTGTTATGTGTTTTTGTGTTTTTAAGCTTTGATCTGGTAGTATGCTATGAGATCTTTGATCTGAAACTGGAATCAAAGTCAGATCGTAAGCCAGTAGAAAGTTATTAGTGGTCAAACCACGTTGACCGGCATTGACCACACGTTTCTGGGTAACCCAAACGTGCCCAGAAAGTCTGACAGCTTGTTCATGCATTTAGATCTTGCTTCTATTTACGTGTTAGACCTTCTTATTGTTGTAATATTGTTGTCTGACGTCTAGTCTACATGAACATGCCTCTATAATCATTATATCCTTCTCTGTACCAAAGTAATATGTGGTCAAAGTGGAGGAGGAAATCGCTGGGATGAAGTTTCACAGTAACCCGTAAACCTTCATAAGCGCTTTGACTACTACTTGACCAAAACCCATATCTACTTTATGTGATGTTGTTAAAATGTTTTTATGTAATGAATCTGTAGAATTAAATGTGTTCTACATAATGAAGGCTTAATATCACTAAAACATCAACAGAAATGCAAGTTGTGGAAGCCCAAAATAGACAGGTCGAACTGTTCTTCATTTCTCGGTAACCCAGAAAATGAAGAACAGTTCTGACATCTACTTTGAAGGTCTAGATCTTTTAATTAGTGCATGTTTTAATCTTGTTTGTTATTGGATCTTGTAGTCTTACATTAGCACTACACGATCTGACAAACAACATGTCCAGAAACACAATACACAGATCACAGTTCTTGGTCAAAGTGGGCCACTCGATAACTGCACTTGAATTTCTGGGTTTTGCCAAGAACTTGAAGAACACCTATATATGATTTGCTTGCCGCTATAGCAGCATTCTTTAGCTTACAGATAGTATTTTATTTTCCATAAATTAATAAATAATTATAAAAAATCGCTTTTAATTATTAAAAATACAAAATAAATTATTAAAAATTATTTTAAATTCCAAAAATTAGTTTTAAATTATTTTAAATATATTTCATAAATATTTAATATTTTTGGAATATTAAAGGTATTTAATTTATTTAATTATATTATTAAATAAATTAGTTAAAATTATTTTAATACTTAAAAAATTATTTAAAATCATATTATAATATAATAAAATATTTTAAGTTATTTTTAATAACTTTTAATATTTTGTGATAAATTTCATTAATAAATTAATATTAATGATAATTAAGTTATGTACTAAATGAATTAAATAAATTAATTAAAAATGATTTTATTATATTAAAAATCATTTTAAATAATAATAAAGTATTTAAAATATTTTAAGTTATAAAATATAACTTTTAATATTTAAAGGTAAATTTCATTAATTAATTATTATTAATGATATTAAAGTTATTTAATAATTATATTAAATAATTTAGTTTAAAAATGGTTTTAATAGTATAATAATCATTTTAAATAAAAATAAAGTGTTTAAAGATATTTTAAGTTATAAAATATAACTTTTAATATTTAAAGGATAATTTCATTAATAATTTAATATTAATAATTATTAATTTATTATTAATGATATTAAATTTATATTAAATAAATAGTTTATAAATGGTTTTATTAATTTAAAAATCATTTAAAATGGATATAAATGAATTAAAAATATTTTAGGTTATACTTAATGAATTTTAATATTTTGATAAATAAAAATTAATACTTGAATATTAATTATAATTATTTAAAAATGATTTTTAAATGTTTTAAAAATCATTTAAGGGTAATATTAATACTTTAAAAGTATTTTGAGTTATTATAAATAACTTTAACATTTTTGAAATGATTTCATTAATAGTTTAATATTACTTAAATATTAATGATAATAGAATTGATTAATATTTAAATCATTTAATAATGATTCCAATATTTGAAAATTCATGATAAATTATAATAAAGGTTTAAAAATTATTATAAGTCATTTAAAAATAATATAACTGATACTAAGTTACGGGTTAGAGTCTTAGACTCGATAATTAACCGATAAAGTTGTCAATACACCGACACATTTCAGAAATTGATCTGGACTTAGATAATGTTATTAGATAAGTGATTATTTGTGATTCAATGGTTGTTAAACTTATATGACAATGTGATTAGGATATGTGTTGATTGTAAATAGCAGTACAATATGACATGATATGTTATTCTAATCGAACGAATCATCTATTTAATGATAGGGCTTGATATAAAAGATAAATCTAAGTTGTGTAAGCAGCAGACAAGGCAAGTATCTAACCCTTTACATTTACTTTATGCAATGAACATGCGTAAGATAATATCTAAACTATTCTTTTCAATTGTTCAAATATTTTAACCTTTGTATATACTTATGCAATGATTCTTTATAAGTAATTTATTAAATTATAATCTGTTGTACAAGTTCCTTAATTCTTTTATTGTAGATCAAGAAATATATTCTGTTCGTTAATTTCTAAACATGGTTATACAAGTGTCCTCACTTGGATAATCATTATATTTTATCACATGTTGATACATACTTATTGGTGTCCAGTATGTATAAGGTGAATTAAAAGTCGTCTAAGCTATTTGATCTGGCTAGACACTAACTTAAAATTTTTGTTGAACAAGATAAGAACTTTATTGTTATCCAACTGAATGTATTTGGTTCGGATTAAAGACTGGTATGAACATCCCAAATGTGGGAAACTTTTATGCGCCTAAGGCGGAAATTCTGGACGAAAATATCATCCTATAATGTAGTATTGATCAATACAAGGCATAACGGGCTGATCACCCCCCGTGCCCGTAAGTAATGATGGTTTACAAATGAAGTTCTGTTTAACCTTTTCGAAAATAGAAAACAATGTTCATAGTCTGTCAAATGATCATCATTTATAGTCTATACGTGGTTTCAAAAATTTGAAATCGAAATAATAGTTTGTTTATTATTGATTCAGCTTACTTCACAACTATTGATTCATTGTAGAAGTTTCGTTCAAAGAAAACATTTAATTCGTTCATCTAAATGTTATTGTTGCTATTACTTGCTGGGCACTCAAATGCTCATCCTTGCTTAAATTTAAATGTTTTCAGCTAAGTATGAACAACCTGAAGGCTCTGCCAAGAACAAAGGAAAAGGGAAGGTCGCTGAATGAAAGATAATGTTATCTTTTGTAATAACTAGACTTTATTAGGATAATGATGATATATATTAATTATCATGTAATGTAATGAATGTTTGAAGGTTTCGTACTTGGGATCGAAAACTCTGATAATATGTAATTTAAATTTGATAATCTATATTATTATTATTAGTATTATTCCGCTCATAGAAATGGTATCGTGAAGCACTTAGTTCGGGTTTCAAGTACCTAAATTTGGGGGCGTCACAATATTTCTATTGTTAATAAATTTCCTAACTTATTCTTGAAGTCTTCTTAGCCTACCCCTAGAGCGTGAAATCGAGTTTTGTATTCACCCCAGTACAAAACCCATTTCTAAATCCCTCAAATATTTCTTCAACTAAAACGAGCGTATAACGTGCCAAAGACGTTGGCTCAAGCTGTTGAAGATTACGATCGTACCATTCAATACCATCGTGGGAAAGCGAACGTGGTAGCCGACGCGTTGAGTAGAAAATCGTATGCGTTTACGAGTGAAATGTTATTAACACAAAGACCCATTTTGTACGACTTACAAATGATGAAGATAGAGTTAAAGACTCTAGGAATCTACGTGAAGATAACGAATATACGAGTGGAATCGACTTTAATCAATAAAGTTAAAGTCGCTCAAGCTACATACTCAGAGCTGATGAATGTGAAGAAGAAGATTCAAGAGGGCGTTATTCTAGAAGCAAGAATCGACGAAGAGAGGAAATCTCAACCCTCGATTTAATTGGCCCATTTGAAATCCTCGATGAAGTAGGGCGTGGCCTATAGACTCGCTTTTACCGCCAAGTATATCATGTGTTTAGAACATTTTTTTTTCAGATAGATGTTACGTAAATATGTGGATGACCAACCACATTATTAATTTAGAACCCATTTAGATAGCGTAAGATTTAAAGTATGAGGATATGTGTGTTAACATCTTGGATAAGAAGGATCATATTCGACGCTCAAAGGTTATACCTCAAGAATTAGAATCTGAAATGAAGTCAAGGTATCTTCACCTCTTCGACATACCATGTAATGCATAAAATTTCAAGGGCTTTCATAAGTAGGGAGATTGTGAGACGCCGTGATTTTATGAATAAAGATTTAATTTTCTCAAAATATTTTTTAATAATATTACGGTGTGGATTTGAGATAATGTTATAGTTGTGGGTAGTATTTATAAATTTTGCAAAAGTATGCAAGTTGTCAGTATTATATTCGATTGGTCGTGAATATTTTATCGTGGAATATTCGTGCAATGGCACAATCATTGGTGGACCCCACAAATTGAAATTATTATCCCATCGAGAAAACTACAAAAATATTTTATGAAAATAACGCAAGCGAAAGTTTTACTTTATCATGTTGAACTACTCGGTAGTAAAAGTACAATGTCTGCGTGATTGCATAGTAGCACCCAGATTGATTATCGATGCTTATGTGATAAGTCACTCGCTTTTGTTTTATTGGTATTATTAATATAATAAAATGTAATACTTGTATAAAGTTATTATATAAATAGAATATATTATATTCTATTATGCATAGTGTTTGCGTAGTATCTGCGTATAGTGTTTTGCATAGTAAAATCTTTTTATATAAAATGTATTACTTTTATAAAGTTATTCTATAAATAGAATATATTATATTTTATTATGCATAGTGTTACATAAAGTTCCGCATAGTGTTTTGCATAGTAAAATCTTTTTATATAAAATAGAATATTTTTATAAAGTTATCTGCTTTATTAGATAATAATTAGAATATATTATATTTTATTATGATAGTGTTTCAGATATAGTGCACGCATAGTATTTGCAGTAAGTAAAATCTTTTATAAAGTTACTCATTTTATTAGATTATAAATAGAATATATTATATTTTATTTAAAAGATTTTGTTTTAAATATGGACCGTCAGATTAAAGTAAATCAATCTGGACCGTTCATGAGTTAGTTACTATGCAGTCCTTTTTTCTATAAATAGAAGCTCATTCCTTCATTATTTTCTTACGAATTCACTGAAACTCTAAAGAGAGAAACTATAGAGGGAAAGAAGAAAAGTGTTCAGCTACTTCACTACTTCTATATCCAGTACTCTTCTTCTTAAGGTTGGGAATATTATTTGTTGTACTCATAACGGGTATTCTTTCTTTCTTATTCATGAAGAGAACTTTTGTTATTCCATTCTTTATTATTCTGTTGGAATAACCTGTATACGCGGGATACCCTATACTTGGTGAAATTCTTCTGTTATTCAATTCTTTATTATTCTGTTGGAATATCATGTCTGTGCATTTTACGTCGGACCTGGTTCCGTCTTTATTAGTATTCTGTTAAAATAACCTGTCTATACGAAGTACCACATGCATGGTGATTTTTGTTGTTATTCCATTCTTTATTATTCTGTTGGAACATCCTCGCTTGTGATTTTCACTTTGACCGTGGTTCCGTTAATTATTATTCTGTTGAATAACTCGTTTCATACATAAGTACCGCATGCATGGTGATTTCTTTTGTTATTCCATTCTTTATTGTACTCAAGTTGGTTAAAGTTTTGACATCTATACTCCATGAAATTAGTGGAATATCCTTGATATTTGCGCTTCATCCAAAGATCTTTCATGGAAATATTCTTCCGAGCATTCTTTGAATTTTACTCTACAAAGCAAAGATCATGTTGTCAAATTTGGACATTATTAGTTCCTGGATAAATTAATTCTTGAACTTGTTTTATTGAATTCTTATATCATTGTCATCATCCTCATGTTTATATTATGTTGAAAGTCATCTGCGGTGGTTCAGTAGTGCATAGATGGACTTGGTATGATTATGACCGGGATTATTCGGTATAATCATGACCGTAATATTACAAATGATGTGGAAAAAGTCCTCATTGGCCCGTGGTGCATTGATGGATAGTTTTGGTATGATTATGGCTATGGATTCTCTTCGCCAAGGTGCAAAGATGAATTGTTTTATGGCACGATCGGGGCTGGCTGATGAAAACATGATTATCTTTGGCCCGTGGTGCATGGATAATTCGTGGTCGTGATACTAAAGAATATCATTGGCCTGTAGTGCAGGGATGATTTGATGATGTGGATTATTTATTAAGCTGAGTCTCAGCGATAAAAGTGACAAAAAAACCTTTTAAATCATAAAAGACAGTAGATTTTATTCTCTACTTGACTCTTTTAATGGATTGCTTGTTCCACTGCCATTAAACTTGATGTTTGTTATATTATATCAGTTTAACATTGTTTAAGGCTAATGATAATTTATTCTACATTATCTTAGTAATAATATTTCTTACTGGACTAGTTGAGCTCATCCTTTCTTTCACTGTTCTCTTCAGGAAATGAGAACGTAACGGGGACTAGTCGGGGAACAGAGTGATGGTCCTAGATGGTGCATTAGTAGTCCTCACTATTCTGTGAAATAGTGTGATAATAAATGTAATGAGGACTCCATTGAGTTTGTATACTCTCTAGAAGACAGTATTTGTATTAAAACTCACAGTCTATGTTTTGTCGTATTTTACACGACTGTTGTATAATTAAGTTGTATTTGAATTCTGTACCATGTATCTGGCGACTCAAGATGGGTGATGTATACCTAATTTTGGGGGCGTCACATCACAACACACAATACTGTACTTTACGGTCATACTTCTCCTAGGCACATTACCACATAACCACATTAGTGTTTTATAACCTATATAAACACTTATCAAGTCTAACTATTTCGGTTTGGTTTGACTTTGGTCCATTCTCGGTGTCCTGGTCACCTTATCCGACAATTAACACATTGATTGTCAATTAAACTTGGTCTCTAAGCTTCAATATTATTTTAGATAAGTCAAATATCGTTTATATATTTTTCAGAAGCTTTTAATAATTTATAAACAATTATTATAATTTATAATAATTTTTCAAACACTTAAATCATTTTTAAATGATTTAATTATCAAATAATCTTATCATTATTAATATTTAATAATATAAAAATATTAATAACATACTTGTCAAATTATTAAAGTTATTATTAATAACTTAAAATATTTTAAATCATTAATATTCTACTTAAATGATTTTAAAGTACTTAAAATCATTTTAAACCATCACCATTAATATTTAAATATTAATGAAATTATTATCAAAATATTAAAAGTCATTAATTATAATTTAAAATATTTTTAAAATATTTTTCTCATTTTTAAATGATTTTTAAATCAATAATATAATTTTTAATTCATTTATTTAATATAATAATTAAATAAATCTAACATCATTAATATGGTATATCACCATAGATCATCATAAAGCCATTTGATGTTATGGATCTATGGTATATCACCATAGATCATCATAAAACACCTTCTAGCAAACATATAAACACAAAAGCACAAAATCTTTCTTTGCATACAAGATCAAAAGTAGGGTTTAGGTTTATACCTCTCTTGACCGATCCTTGATCTTTGATCTCCTTAACTGGTATAGGTGTTCTAGGAGATGTTCTAGGGACTGAGTCACTTGATGAATTTGGAGGGTTAGAGAGAACAAGAGTGAGTTGAGTGTTTGAGTGAAAATGATCAACTTTTGATGACTTTCTCTATCTAAATCTCTTATATAATCACTTAGATACAATGTATAATCTGTTAACTACCACCTAGAGGCTGATTGCTGGATATTACAAGTCACAAAGTCAATTATGTTGGTCACCAACTAAAGCTCTTGGCCATTTTTACAAGTTACTTTAAAAAATCCAAAAAGGGCACTTTTATCATTTGCAATTTAAATTTAATGGCACTATGGTCAAATGTCCAAACCCTTAGGGTTTAACCCTAAGGTTCTAACCCTTAGGTTTTACGATCCCCAAATTTTAGAATTTTCTAATTAGGGTTTCTAAAAAGAAAAAATAGATTTCTAAAATAAAATTAGGGTTTTAAATAGAAATTAATATTTCTAAAGTATAATTAGGATTTCCTAATTATATTAACATTTACTAATCACTTTAGGCTTGCTAATTAGGATTAGGGTTTCCTAATTAGGGTTTAGAAATCCCGAATATGAAATTAGGGTTTTAATTAGAAAAATTAAAATTTCTAAATTATAATTAGGGTTTGTAAAATAAAAATTAATATAACTAAAATATAATTAGGGTTTTCTAATCATATTTAAGTTTAATAAACACATTAAACTTACTACTTAGGATTAGGGTTTCCTAATTAGGGTTTAAGATTCTCGAATTTAAAATTAGATTTTCTCGGCATATGATTAGGGTTTCTAACGGTACGTTAGGGTTTCTATTCTCTTATTAGGTTTTACTAATTTTAAACCTTATCCGATCAATCATTGATTGATATATCTATACAGTACAAACACGTACATATTAATATAATTTTTTAATTATATTTTCTATCGAATCCCTATACGGACTTAGGGTTAGGGTTTCTAATCTTGTTAAACACAACTCTACTCTAAATTTATTAGTCAATACATAAATTGACCTTCTCGAGACTCGTATCATAGATACTTGTCGCAAAATTGATAATCAATATTAATATTAAATAAAAAAATTATTCAAAAAATTTTAATTATTCGAAATCCCGGGTTATCACAAGAATGGCTTTGGAACGACCTCGTTCTGAGTTATAACGAAGGAGTTATGAGATCGCGAAGTAAACATCTCAAAATTTATTTAACACTTAGAGAAATTTTCTAGGGTTAGGGCTTGGCGCCGCCGCGCTAGTCATGCCTTGTAGAGTGGCGCGGCAACATGACCGAGACCGGGGCCGAGATCGCCAACTCAGGGCTCATGGCCGAGAGAGATATAAGGAAGGAAGTACAGGCCTACCGTTGTTGGGAAAAAGCCAGAGATAAACTTTTAACTACTCAGCTCTTGGGGGAAATGTAAGGGAAGATAAATAATATAATATTCAACTAATGTAACACTTAATCAAGTGATTTAAACCTTTACTAAAGGTTGAACGTATAGATTAAACAAGATTAAATGACAAAGAATATAACCGTGGGTTACATAACCGATATCCGGGGACCATAGTCACGATGAACGAACGTGAGGGATTGCTATGGTTGTGATTCCTTAGAGGTTGAGCGACGAGGGTAATGAACATGGGGTTCAGGTAATGGATAACTAATGTATTAATAAGGTATGATCTATCAAGAAAGCAGTAATGAATTAACGGTATTAAGATTAATGAAAGCTGAATGTGAGTCGATAAGAAATTGACTTAATCGAACATTATAGTTTAATAGTTCGTATACGTTAGAAGAAGTTAGGTTATGGTACAATCGTAACTTTGATGGTTGACATATGGGAGCTAGGCTAAACAATTCCTTCAGAGAGCGAAGGTATATACGAAACTAGAAACCGATCTAACTCACTGTGATGGCAGTATAGATGAGATAGTAACTTGTTTGTTGGTTGTTTGTGGGAAACCACTCAGAGTACCATATGGACTACTAGCAGAGAAGCGATGTGTGCTGAGTCCTAGAGAATTTATAAAAAGAAGATAAGAATATAAATCATCCAATATGATAAACGTTTTAAGTAAGACATCTCCGTATGTTATAAAGCTGTAAACTGGTAAAGGAAGTTAGTCGCGTAAACTTATATTGCAAGAACGCGAACCCTAAGAAGTAAAGTTAAGTAAACCAATGCGTAAGTTCAATATATACGACTAATCGGTGTTTATGTTTTCTTCTTATGTGTTATATAGGAATTGAAATGAGCGATTCGGTAAGTCAGAATTTAGGCGTAAGGCAAGTTTCTTAACTTCATTCTTATTACATGAATGCTAGTTTCTTAAACTTCTCAGATGTTGTACTTGAGAAGTTCTGTCTATGTGCGAATGTGCGATATTTGTACAATGTGGTAGAACGTATGAGGCCTTGAGCCACAATTTGAACACTTCAGTGTTTCTATGATATGCATTGTTCTGTGATTGAGATGTTCAATACAATTATGTTATGTTTATTCATGAACCGTTATTGTTAAGTCTGTGCTAATGATTCTAGCCAGATAGGATGTGTATGAAAAAAGGTAGAAGAATGAAAGTATTTCAAAGTAAAAATGACTGATGTTTTAAGATGATAGGAATCGAGACTATTCCTATTATTTAAGTTTCTTCATAACCTTTATTTGGTTATAGAAGTTCTAAAGAAATGTTTTAATTCTAAAGTTGTTTGTTCAACTGTTATAACTTGTTGGGCAATTGAATGCTCACACTTTCTTTAAATGAAAAATAATTTTCAGCGAACAAGGTTAGAAGAACTTAAAGATCCCGTAAAGATCAAGCTGACGGTATCCAGATGAAGAACCATTCAGAAGGTGAATGAGCGAGAAGATCAAGTGAAGACTTGTAATGTAAAAAGATGAAATTGAATTATAGACTAGTTTAATGAACTATTATGTATCCTTGGTGGTGGATAAAAGTCACTCTTGTAAGATAAAATGAATAATGTATTTATTATTATTTGTAATGAAAAAGGTTATAAGGTTTCCAAAACGTGGGATTTGAGAGTGTATGTCGTTATATTTCAAAGATATAAGGGTGTATGTTGGATGAATGATGTACTCGTGACGATTTTAATCCGGGTGTGAAGATAGACCAAATTTCTTGGCGTTACAAACTCAAAGCGACCACGCCTCGACTCTCTTTCCAAATTCCTTTTCTCCTCTTATAATTAAAGGTATATACTAAAATTACTAATTTTTTTAGCTAGGGTTAATATTTATTCTACTGATTTTGATTGGAATTGGCTTAATAAGTTCAATTGCATCTGATTCGGTGTCATATGTTAATATATATCATAATCTGGAGTTATAGGGTTTAATAAGTTATAATTGCATGTATCTGATTTTGTAAGTTTGGTAGTATAATTTTTGGGGTCAACAGTACATGCAATTGCATCTGATTTGGTTCTAATTTAGGGTCAGCAGTCTAATTTGTATCTGATTTGGTTATGTTTGGCTAGTGAATTTGATGTATCTGAAATGCATCAACTTCAGCATTCTAATTAAAGGTATGCCTTTTGTTGCCATATGAAGTGAAATGATGTGTGATAAACTTATAATTTGCAGTGTTCTAATTTCTTCCTTTTCCAGCATTGTGAATTTTAATTTGTGAATCAATTGAAGACTTCTCTTATTTTGGTTTTGAATATTAATTCTGACGGAATTTCCAACTGAATTCTGTGGAAGTTATAGATGATAATAAATAAATATTTAATTAACTATTTAAAAGACAATTAAGACTTTGTTTGCCATTAAAACCAAGTAGTAATACTAGAAAACTTAAATAAATTAATTAAATAACTTTAATAAATTATATAATATAATATAATATAATATAATAAACTTTAAAATAAAATAAGTTTAATAACATAAAATAAATTTAGAAAAAAAAGAAAATAAATTTACTTTATTATTTAATATAATATAATTAAAATAAAATAAATTTAATTTAATTTAATATAATAAAATAAAATAAAATAAATTTTCTTTATTATTTAATATAATACTATAAAAAATAAAATAAATTAAAAAATAAACAAATAAATAAATAAATAAATAAATAAATAAATAAATAAAATACAATTAAATTAAATAAAATACAATTAAGTATAATTAAATACAATTAATAACTAAGTAGCATTTTCTTAGTTGGGATGCAATATTCAATAAACTAAGTAGCACTTACTTAATTTTTCATTAGCAAAATAAACTAAGTAGCACTTACTTAGTTTTTCATTGGCAAAATAAACTAAGTAGCATTTGCTTAGTTTGAATGATATGATCTGGTTCCCATAATAAAATATGGGAACCAGATCATATCGTTCAACCTAAGCAAATGTTATACTTAGTTAATCTTGATGGCGACATACATGCTTTGGAGGTATCAACTTAGAAACTCGTTCGACATTCACTCATTACGAGTGAATGTCTCTAATAATCCCCAGCTGGGGATCATTCTCGGATGTTATGTCTCTCACTTAGGTTTGCACACAATGCATTGTGAAGTGCGTTTTATAAAATTTGAGGAACTTTTAGCTGGTGTCTCTACATGTTCTCTGTGTGCATACTTTGTAAGACCCCGAATTTTATGAAATAAAAGTATTCAATTTTTCTTATAATTACTATTCAGTAAATGGTTAAATTGATAAAAGTTAAAGTTAAGGGTGATATATGAAATTTTTTTCAAAATACACAAGTGGTTATAAAATATTCATTGTTGTCGGGGAATATTTGTTTGGTCGTGGAATATTCTTTACCGTTGGGAATATTCATACGACGGTAGCAGACCATTTAAGGGCCCCATAATGTAATAATAATCAGCTTGATGAAGAAAACGAAAAAATTAAGTTTTTATAAATAATGGCTTAATCGTTACCGTTAACACTGTTGGAATACTCGGTGGTTAAAATATAGTAATACGCGTGTTTGCACCGTAGCACACGGTTTTAAACAGTATTTTTGAATTATTGATCCCTACATAAGAAGGCACTACTCAATAATTGTTACAGTAATTACTGTTCAATATTTTATTTTATTGATTCAATAATTGCTGCGTTGATATTTTATATTATTGTTCTTTCAATAATTATCATTGCACAATATTTCTCATTATCAGATCAATAATTCATATTATTTGAATAATATTATAAGATAGCATTATTGGCAATGTCTAGAAAGTTCTGTCAAGGAGAGTTTTGGTCACCTAATTGCGCGCCAGTAAGGAGAAATTCTTATTGGAAAGCCCCTCTTTCTGAACCGCCTTTGGTTGTCATTATTGTGATTCTCAGTAATATTATTTGTGAATAATTAATTATTGATTTATATGATAAGGAAATATTTATTTGATGTGGATATAAATGATTGATTTATTTATATAAATGAAGGAATTAATGTTGAGGTATTTTATCAGTATTTTATCGGATTGGAGGTATTAAAAGATCAAATCGGTGTTCTTACAGCTTTATTGTGTGAGTTATAATATTTAATCCGACCGTTGGATCGTTGTAATTTTTGGATATGTTATACATATATAAGTTAAGTATATGTCCACAAATTTTGAACCGTTAAAAATGAACGAATGATTTTTTATGAATTTTAAGAGGTGACTGATTTGGAAATTAGGTTATAAATGATTTTGGTGGAAAATTCTAGAATTGGTGGGCCCCACTTTTGGTTGGTGAGGAATGTGCTCAATTGAATTTTCAAATGTGGTGGGTGGGAATAGTAGCAGGTAATGCCATTAGGTTGCAGGTCAAGTATGCTAAAATTTTCCTATAAATAGAGGGCTAAGTTAGAATTGAAAATCACACCAGAAACATAAGCTTTCTCCTTTCTCTCTCTCTAGATTATTGAGTGTATTTTATGAGTATTTAGATACTTGGTGAGTTGATATTCATCAGTGCAAGTTTCCTTCAGTGTCATATCCGATATCCAGTAAGAAGTGCTGCTCTTTTGAGGTACGGGATAGTAAGGGATTGTAAGGGATAGTAAGGGATAGTAAGGGATGTTATTTTCTTTCTAATGATGTTATTCTTTCAATATCATTATACTGAAATATTGGTATGGATTTTATTGTGGAATTTATACCTTTTTGAGTCGGGGTTACTATTCACGTATACGGCACTATTCATGTATATGTCACTATTTACGTATATGACATTATTTATGTATACGGTACTATGTACGAATACGGAGTACTATTCACGAGTTACTATTCATGAGTTACTATTCACGAGTTACTATTCATGAGTTACTATTCACGAGTTACTATTCACGAGTTACTATTCATGAGATACTATTCATGAGTAACTATTCACGAGTACTATTCACAACAAAATTGGTTTCTTTTTCTGACTAAATTATCGTTGATTTATGAATCTTACTCTTGAAATTAAATCCATGTTTTGATGATATTGTTTTTATTATCATATATAATATTTTTATAATCCTAGTGAAGAAATTTCTCTTTCACTTGAGTGTAAAGATGGGTAGATTATTGGTATGATCATGACTATGAGTTCTCTTTGGCCAGTAGTGCAAAGATGAATTGTGACTAGTATGATCATGACCATTGAATTTACAATTGAATATTTTTAGCTTAAGTGCAAAGGTGAATTGATCAACATGGTTATAATTATGGTTTATATAGATTTTGAAATAATTATATATTTCTTTGAGATATTAATATATTTGGCATGTAGTGCAAATATGAACTGTTGAGGAATATCTTTGGCATGTAGTGCAAAGATGAATTGATGATGAATATCTTTGGCCCGTAGTGCAAAGATGACCTGTTGTTGAATATCTTTGGCCAGTAGTGCAAAGATGAACTGTTGATGAATATCTTTGGCCCGTAGTGCAAAGATGAATTTATTAGAATGATTATTTACAGGGACTGTGATTTGGTATAACCATGATCTTTGATGTTTCAGGTAAAGACATGTGATGAAAATTATCTTCGTCCTGGATGCGAAGAGGAATTTAGAATTACAATTATGATTATGAGTTATTTATATAATTGTGGAAAGGAACTGTTGATTAATGTTACAAGGATAAAACATTGTTGGTGGACTTTTAATGTGGAGAAGATAATAGACTTTATGGTCTATTTGAATCTTCTAATGGTTTGCTCGTTCCGCTGCAACTATGGTTGAAATTTTTATCATCTACCATTTGTTCTAAATCTCTGATTTGTTATTGATGAAGGCTATTGATAATTTAATTATCTTTAGTTATGATATTCTTTACTGAGCTAGTTGTTCTCACCCTTTTGCTTCATAAATTCTTTTCAGGTAATAAAAGTGTAGCTGGGTCGAGCGGGGGCAACAAGGGAATTGAACGGTGGTCTCTAGCTGTGGAGTTCTATGACGCCCCCAAAATAGGTATACATCACCTATTCTGAGTTGTCAAATACATGGTACAGAAACAACTACAACTTTATTATTACAACAGTAAAACTGTGAGTTTGAATACAAATATTATCTTCTAGACAATATCTATACTCAAATAAATCCTCATCACATTTATTGATACATTATTTTACAAAAATGGTGAGGACTACTAAACAATCCTTTCTAAAACCTTCATTCCATACCCCAACTCGTACTCGCTATATTCTCGCCTCCCCGAGAAAAATGGAACAAAAGGAAAAAAGGTGAGCTCAACTAGCTCAAGAAAAGAATATTATGACTAAGATAATATACAACAAATTATCGTTAGTCTTCAACAGGAAAAAATATAATAGAATACAATAGACAACAAATTTTAAATCAATATTCGCAGCTGAAATAATAATTCATTAGAAGAGTTAAGTAGAGAATGCAAACTACTATCTTCTATGTATGAATTTAAAAGTTCATCGCTCATCTTTTATCCCCGTAACATCAATCAATATACATCTGAATTAAATATTCATCTTTCCACTACAGTGCCAAAGATATTCATCACTTGGTCATGTTCATTTAAACACTGCTCATCTTTGCACTACTGGCCAAATATATTCTTCAAAATCATTCATCTTTGCACTACACAGCCAAAGATATTCTTAAGAAATCATTCATCTTTGCACTACATGTGCCAAAGATATTCCATAATATCATCATTTAAGACCGAGGATGATGAAAAATATTTTTTTTTTAAAGAAACGAATCCAAAGGAAACAAAATGACAAGGATTAAGAATTAAGGATTCGTGATTTTTTTTTATCCATGTTCAAAATACCTCAAAAATAATCATAGTGGTGTAAAATTCAAGAATGACCAAAACATGGATACAATCAAAGCTAGTATCCGTAATAGATATTTTGGATAAAAAGAAGAAATTTTATTTTTCTATGAATAGTGCCGATATCGTGAATAAGGTGCCATATACGTGAATAGTGGCCGTATACGTGAATAGTAATCTCACACCAAAAGATAGAAATTCCACAAAAAACATCTTCACGCTTTCATTAATAGTACTTTCGTGAATAAGAACTCGTGAATAAGAACTCATGAATAGTAACTCGTGAATAGTAACTCATGAATAAGAACCCCCATATGAAAAAGTTCCAAATTTGATAAAAGTTCCAACCAATATTTCAAAGATAATGATATTGAAGAAATAATATCATTTGAGAAGAAAATAACATCCCTTACCTCGAAAGATCAAGATTTCTTCTAGCTAGAATACCGGTATAAGGTCAAGGAACTTTGCACCGCCTAGCAATACTCAAAGTATACTCAAAATACTCACAAGAATACGCTCGATAATATAGAGAGAAAAACTTCAGCTTCAGTGTGATTTTCAATTCTAACCTAAAGCACCCTATTTATAGAAAACGCTTGTAACACCAAAGCATAAAATTTAATAAAATAATAATATTTCTTAAAAATATTCAAGCCCACCTTAGAAATCTGATTTTAGATCATTTATAACACATGTGAGCCACTCAATTACAACAAAAACGTTTTTCTTACAAAAATATTTTAAACTCCCAAAATCAATTATTTCTGAGTTTTAACTTCAATAATTCATAATAAATAGCCTTTTCATCATAAAATTGAATCTCGCAAGTTTTTATAGGAATTTCAATTCTCTACAACTTTGCGTAAGAAAGTTTTTCCAAATTCCAAATAGAAATTGACCAAATCCACAAACAAAGCGATTTTATAAAGTTATAATCAAATTTCGGTCAATAAATGGGGTCCACCGACATGTTTAACATGTTTTAAACATTTATTGCAATAAAAATACTCTTCCTCCTCGATACTCATATATCCCACATTCGCTGTAAAATATATCCGCTAATATATTATTAAAATAATATATTTAAATGAATTATTTTATCGTAAAAAGATAAAATATTAATTTTCAACAATTGTCATTTTAAAATTTTCTCCATCTATATCCACATAAAATCAATATTTTCTTCATCATATAAATCAATAATTAATTATTCACAAATAATATTATGAATCACAATATTGACAACCAGCAGCTCTCAGAAAGAGGGGGCTTTCCAATAAGAATTTTTCTCATCAAAAAGCGCAATTAGGTGACCAAACCTCTCCTTAGACGTAACTTTCTAGACATCATTGCCAATAATGTTATCTAATAATATTATTCGGATAATATGAATTATTGCTTCGATAATGAAAATACTTGTAAATGACAATTATCAAAACAACAAAGAATATAAAATATCAACGCAAAGAATTATTAACTCAATAAAATATCGAATGTAATTATCGTAACCATTATTGAGTAGTGCCTTCACGTAAGAATCAATAATTGGTGCAATACCGCATGCTACTTGCTCAACAACGCGTATTAGTGTGTTTTAAATCAATTATTCCAACAAGATAATCTGTGAATAACTACGCAGCTTATTTAAAAACAACTTATATTTGTCGCTTTCTTCATCCAATCGCTTTCAAGCATATGGGCCCACACATGGTCAAGGCTGTCGTCAAATCGTCTTTAATATTCTGACAAAGATTTAATATTCCACGACCAAACGAATATTCCCCGACGATAATGAATATTTTATAACCACTTGCTTATTTTGAAATATTTATGATTTAACCCTTAACTATCCACATTAATCAAATCAACCCTTACTATTTCAAAATAATAAATAAAGGAAATTCCTTTTTATTTAAAAATTTTGGGGTCTTACAAGTTCTCCCTAAACAGTATAGACAAGTGTGTTGCATACATCTTTTAGTAGTTATATTTGGTGAATAATATAGAGAGAGGCGAACCCAACGTTGAAAGGGTGTTTTGTCACTATCATACAAGATGTCTAATGACATACAATCTCGTATCATCATAAGATAGGGATGTGTTCATCCACTTGCTGAGTATATTTACAAGCATTACCTATATAATCTTGGTTTTTGTTTGAAGTATAATTCTCAATTTGAGACAGTGGAGATAATGATAAGTCAACAGAAGACTCACCATTGGGAAGAATATGATAGTAATCTTCTCGTTTTTCTTTGGGGTCTATTGGGTCAACCAAGGATAATTCTGTGGCCATATGATATCTATCATAACCTAGAAGCATGGCCTCCCATGTACGAAGGTTTCCTTGAGCACTTCCCAAAGATTTTAAGTTCTAAAACTATTTTTGACTATACCTTTATGTAAGATGTCATGGTAACGTGCTACTCAAGTTGGTGTCAAGAGTCACAGTTGATATATATATTTGTATCAAAACTCACAACACATGAGTTGTTGTATTTTGCACGACAATTGTTGTAATAAAGTTATAGTTATTTTCTGTACCATGTATTTGGCGACTCAGAATGGGTTGGATGGAATGGACCTATTTTGGGGTTGTCACAGTTGGTATCAGAGCTTAGGGATATGATCTCTGGTGGAGATCGGGGAATAGGACTAGGAGGGGAGAGATGAGTAAATCCTTAGCTAGTGTATCCTACCTAAGCTTATTTGTTGGTCAGTCATAATATCGGGATATTATGTGATATGTTAATTTGTTCAATTAACCTTTCTTTTGAAGCTGTATTCTAGAATGATATCTGAAATACAGGAGATGAGCAATGGAGAAATCATGAGGACATGAAAGATGGAAGCAAGGTATTCTCAACTTTTTGAAATACCAGGTACGTAAATTTCGGGGAGATTATAAGACCCCGAATTTTATGAAATAAAAGTATTCAATTTTTCTTATAATTACTATTCAGTAAATGGTTAAATTGATAAAAGTTAAAGTTAAGGGTGATATATAAAATTTTTTCAAAATACACAAGTGGTTATAAAATATTCATTGTTGTCGGGGAATATTCGTTTGGTCGTGGAATATTCTATCCGCTTGGGAATATTCGCGAATGCCAAGTGACCATTCAGGGCCCCATAATGTAATAACCGCTTGGATGAAGAAAATGACAAAATTAGGTTTTTATAAATAACGGCTTAATCAATTCATGCTAACACATTGCTGGAATACCCGGTGGTTAAAATATAGTAATACGCGTGTTTTGCACTCAGTAGCATTACGATTTTAAATAAAGATTTTTGAATTATTGATCCTTACATAAGAAGGCACTACTCAATAATTGTTACAATAATTACTGCTCAATATTTTATTTTATTGATTCAATAATTGTCGAAATGATATTTTATATTATTGTTCTTTCAATAATTATCACCGCATTAATATTTCTCATTATCGATCAATAATTCATATTATTTGAATAATATTATAAGATAGCATTATTGGCAATGTCTAGAAAGTTTTGTCAAGGAGAGGTTTGGTCACCTAATTGCGCCGCCAAGAAGGAGAAATTCTTATCGAAAGCCCCATTTTCCCGAAACCTGCACTCGTCATCATTATTGTGATTCTCGTAATATTATTTGTGAATAATTAATTATTGATTTATATGATAAGGAAATATTTATTTGATGTGGATATAAATGATGGATTTATTTATATAAATGAAGGAATTAATGTTGAGGTATTTTATCAGTATTTTGTCGTATTGGAGGTATTAAAAGATCAAATCGGTGTTCTTACAGCTTTATTGTGTGAGTTATAATATTTAATCCAACCGTTGGATCGTTGTAATTTTTGGATATGTTATACATATATAAGTTGAGTATATGTCTATAAATTTTGAACAATTAAAAATGAACGAATGATTTGTTATGAATTTTAAGAGGTGACTGATTTGGAAATTAGGTTATAAATAATTTTGGTGGAAAATTCTAGAATTGGTGGGCCCCACTTTTGGTTGGTTATGAGTGGTTTAAGAGAAGAGTCAAAGAAGAGAATGATTATGAGTGTTTTAGAGATGTCATTTTAGGCCCGTACAAACTCGTTAGTTCATTTCCAGGTTGTATCGTGAATGGGTATAGATTCAAGGTTGATGACTTGAATGAATTGACATCAGTCAACTCTGGCGTTGTCGTGTTGGGAAGTTGTTATGGAGATTTTGAGTCTAATTACTATGGAAGATTAAAGGAAGTGGTTTTGTTCAATTATCCAGGTGCTAAAAAGGTCGTTACATTTAAGTGTCGCTGGATTGATACTGCAAAGGGTGTTAAAGTTGATCGTAATAGAATCGTCACAGTAGATATAAAATCGAATTTACATTCTAATAACGTATTTGTGTAAGCCAGCCAAGCAACTCAACTGCACTACGCCTCTAATGTCGTAAATTTTAGAACCCCCTGGTATACAGTTGTCACAACGAAGACTCAGTCATTTGATGGTACGGATGACCCGTTACAAGAACAAGTTAGCAATCCCAGCCATGTTGTGCTATATGATGACGATGTGTTGGTTGATGATGTCGTTGACGTACTCGATGTTGACGAAGTGGAAAAAGATGTGGTTGTCAGTCCGTGTGCGGTGGTAGAAGATGATACTGAGGAAGAAATTGATACAGAAGAGGAAGAGACAAAATTAGAAGATGGAAATGAAAATGATTTTGATTCTGACAGGTTTGACGACGTACTACTTCACTAATTGGTGTTTTGTAAATATTATACAACGAAATTAGATATAATAATTGCAATGAAATTTAATTAATGTTATCGTATCTATGTATGTTATTTCAGTAGTACAGCTATGCCTCGACATAGCGGTGGAGGTGGCCGTGGTGGTGGCCGCTCTGGATCGGGCGACGGCTCCCAGGGTGGGTCGTCTTCAGATGCTAGTGAGTTGATTTATTTTTTTGGCTCAGTAACATTTTTTTCATAACTATATTATACATTCATTGACAATGTCATGACTTTTTTAAACATACAGATGCTAGACGTCGACATCAGTGAGGGCCTAACCTCTACGATTAAAGTCGTCCGCCGTGCGATGCTCGACGTCGTTCCAGCTTGATGTCGGCTTCAAATGCATGTAGGTTTCAACTATCACTTATGTTCAATCACTATGATATTATTATGTGATTAATAAATTAAACTGTTCTTAATAAATTTTGTATTCTAGTATTGTGGATTTTGTCGCTAAGGCGACCATACACGCCATCCCGCCTCTGGCGCTCTCCTCACCTGCGATGCAATTTAGCCAAGATCACAAGTTACGATGCTTGCAAACTTTATAGTGACAATGTTGCGAGAGTTTCACGTTAGTTAAATTACATATATACAATTAAGGTCCATGTTATTTACATATTGTTCAAATAATTAATTATACGTATGTTATGTCTATTTGATAGAGATACTATAGATACGAGACCGGCATCACTGAGGCGGATGGTGACACCATTATCATTGCCCACATCTCGTAGAATTATACCTACCGGGTCGCATACGGATATGCGACGAGGCGGCATGGTGATAAGAATTGCCCGGGACTACTTTGTGAGAGCATCAGCCGCCGGCAGTATCAGATCCAACATGGACTGCGATGTGTGCGTATTGGGATGATGCTACGTTCAAGACAAAGTCAGAGCAAATGAAGAAGAATCGAGGCAAGCTGCGAGTTATACATACTTCTGGCTCACAGTCGTTTCAAGAGGTTAAGGTGGTATGTATTTACCTTTAGTTTAGTTTAATATTAAACTGCAACTATAGTAAATTAAGGTGATATTATTTAATGTATATGATTTAGGCCATGCGGAGTAGCTTGGGCCGACCTCCTATTATGATGGAGTTCGGGATGGAGTCCATACGCCAAAGGGCTCTACTTGGGTTTCGATTTATATCTCCAAAGAAGACTAGCTATACTGGTAATACATTTACTATAATAAATATTATTTAGGATAATATTACGTAATTTATATAATGATACCAAGATAACTCACATGTACATATATCAAATTACAGGAGCGGTTTGAGAAGATCTGCTGACCAAACAGATATCGAGTTTCAGAGTCGCTAGGGGCGATCTTTGAGACGTTAGATTCCACCGTCCCTCCGCCTGAGATTAGTTTATCTCATGACGAGGAGACGGCTCTTTGGGTCGCGTCTCAAGATACTCCCACTAGTACTAGCGGCTGGTATCGCATGCTGGGGTTACCGAGGATACCAGCCTATACACTGCCAGGAGATATAATATTTTTAGTTTATTTCTTGTTTATGAATAAAGAAAATTTGCCATATTATTCATGTTATATTTATTTTTGTTGGCTTGGCTGCGTCTCTGCGTCAAGAGCCCCCGGGACCATCACATACGGGCTACCGCTTAGACGATGGTTTGTTTCAATTGTGTTATGGGCATGCGATTAAAAAAGAGGTTTGAGACCGATCCGTTGTTCCATCGTCAGACTCCGCCACATTAGTTCTCGCCTCTATCACCAAGGCAGACGTTCTTGTAATGGTGCCACCGCCGAGAGTACGGGTATCCCTCCGGAGTAGTGGGCCACGATACGCGACAAGATTGTTTAGATGGTGGTTACCTTAGTCGAGGACGCGTTTGGGTCGATGTTGAGTCAGCCCTCGACTGCTCAGGTATACTATTCGTTTTAAATTCAAATATATATTATGCATGTAATTTAATTTTCATTTAGTTATCTTTAACTGAATCATATATATGGACTAATGAGTTACATTATATTGTATCAACAGGGTGACGAGCGGACTGACGAGCGGGATGACGATGGTGGCAATTTTTATACTCCAGAGCAGCGTCGATGCCCGCCTGATGATCCTCCTCATACTGGGGGCTCTACTAGTTTTACTTAGTTTACATTCTTTTGTAGTTTACATTATTTTTTACTTAGTTTACATTCTAAGTTACATTATTTTTGATGTATTGTAGTTTAAACCGTGTCATTACTTTGGTTTTGTTGCGGTTTGACATTTAGTTTAATTTAGCCTAATGAGATGTTTGATATAGTTTAGTTTAGATTAATTGGATGTTTTTGACCTTTTTACTTCTAATTTAGTTGGTTTTTGACATATCGTCAGCCTTGGTAATTATAATTCATGTTATTGGTCATATTGTTAGCCTGTGTATGTGTATGTGCTGTTGGGAACACAGGTATAGGTACAAGATGTGGGTTAAATCCCTGGATATTGCAAAAAAGAAAATAAAAAAAACACTATTCTCGATGGAATAGTACTATTCTCGATGGAATTCCGTCGGAAATAAGTCCTTCCTATTTTTGGCACGTGACACGTGTCACAACTATCCTCAACGGAATAGTGATACGCTCGACGGAATTCCGTCGAGTTTAAGGAATCTGCCATTTTTGTCATGCTCCCACGTGTCATGCTTATCACCGACCGAATAGCCTCGACCGAAGTATTTCAGTCGGACATATAGTACCCTCGACTGAATATTCAGTCGAGGATAAGTCCGTCGAGGTTAAGTATCCCCGACCAAAAGATCAACGGACTTAATTTCGACCTGCTTATATACGACTGAAATTCTGACCGAAATTTCGGTCGGAAATAAGGTTAACCTCGACGGAATGTGCTTAATACCGACAGAATATTCTGTCAGAAATAACCCTTTTTGTTGTAGTGATGGCTGCACCGTCGTATGAATATTCTCCGACAGTAAGAATATCCCAAGACCAAACGAATATTCTCCGACAACAATGAGTATTTTATAACCACTTGCTTATTTAAAATATTTACATATATCACCCTTAACTTTAACCTTTTATCAATTTAACCATTTACTGAATAGTAATTATAAGATAAATTGAATACTTTTATTTTATAAAATTCGGGGTCTTACAATCTCCCACTCCTTATGAAATTTCGTCCCCGAAATTTACGTACCTGGTATTTCGAAGAGTTGAGAATACCTTGCTTTCATTTCAGATTCTATCTCACCGGTCATCATGATTTCTCCATTTCTCATCTCATGTATTTCAGATATCATTCTAGCATACAGCTTCAAAACAAAGGTTAATTGACATATCACAATTTGTCAACTTAAGTAAGAAAATTCAGCTTAGGTAGGACACATACTAGCGAAGTATATTACTCGTCTCTCCCCTCCTAGTTCTTTTCCCTGATCTCCGCTAGAGACCATATTCTTAAGCTCTGATACCAACTATGACACCCCCAAAATAGGTCCAATCCACCCAACCCATTCTAAGTCGCCAAATACATGGTACAGAAAATAACTACAACTTTATTATTACAATTGTTGTGCAAAATACAATAACACATATACTGTGTATTTTGATACAATATATATTAACTTTAACTCTCATCCCAACCTTGGATAGCAGATCACAATGGCACCTTACATAAAGGTACAGTCAATAACTGTTTTAGAAATTAAAATCTTCGGAAAATGCTCAGGAAAACCTTCGTACATTGGAGGCCATGCATCTAAGTTATAATAAATATCATATGACTGGAGAATTATCCTTGGTTGACCCAACAGACCCCAAAGAAAAAACGAGAAGATTGCTATCATATTCTTTTAAATGGTGAGTCTTCTCTTGACATATAATTATCTCCATTGTCTCTAATTGAGAACTATTTTCATCCAAACTCCAAGATTATATAGGTAGCGCTCGTAGATATATACTCTGTACGTGGATGTGCACAACCCTGTCTTATGATAACACGAAGTTGCATGTCATTAGACATCTTGTATGATAGTGGTAAAACACCCTTCCAACGTTGGGTTCGCCTCACCTTATTTGATTCACCAAATATAACTACTAAATGATGTATAAAATAAAACACATTATTCTAAAGTTCTCAATAAAATTATTTAATACTATTTAGGGAGAACCTCCACAGCATGAGACCACCGTTCTATTCCCTCATTATTCTCAAAATCGACCAACTACCTCTTTTTTTTAACGAAAAGGAATTGTGAAGCGTAAGGGTGAGCACAACTAGCCCAGTATAGAATATCATGACTAAAGATAATTAAATTATCAATAGCCTTCGTCAGTAATGAATCAGAGATTTAGAACATACGGTAGATGATAAAACTTTTCAACCATAGTTCCAGCGGAACGAACAATCCATTAGAAGAGTCAAATAGACCATAAGTTCTATTATCTTCTCCATGTTAAAAGTCCACCAACAATATTTTATCCCTGTAACATCAATCAATAGTTTCTGTCCACAATCACGTGTATAACTCATAATCATAATTGTAGTTCTAAATTCCTCTTCTCATCTAGGACGAAGATAATTTTCATCACATGTCTTTACCTGAAACATCAAAGATCGTGGTTATACCAAATCATAGTTCCTATTTATAATCATACTAATAAATTCATCTTTGCACTACGGGCCAAAGATATTCATCAACAGTTCATCTTTGCACTACAGGTCAAAGATATTCAACAACAGGACATCTTTGCACTACGGGGCAAAGATATTGATCAACAGTTCATCTTTGTACTACATGCCAAAGATATTCAATAATAGGTCATCTTTGCACTACGGACCAATGACCAAAAAATCGTTACAAATGAAATTTGCCAACGAAATTCGCACATTTAGCAACGAAAACTGTTTGTTGCCAAATCACCATTTTTTTTTATAGTGATGGAAGCCCATGCTAAATCACAACAAGTTTTCTCAATCAAAGTGTACTTGTGTTCACTGATGCTGAATCTTTTGCTGAGGTAATAGATAGCCCGTTCTTGGCCTCTATCATCTTTCTATCCCAACATACAACCCATGGCATTGTCATTGATTGACAGGTACATAAACAGGGGAACACCATCCCTGGGAGATACCAAAATAGAAGCTTTGATCAGTTGCTCTTTAATGGCAAGGAAGGCTTTTTGACACTCATCATTCCATCTCTTGGAGGAGTTCTTCCTTAGCAAATTGAAGATAGGCTCACAGGTTGCTGTGAGTTGGGAGATGAATCGACTGATGAAGTTAACTCTTCCCAAAAATCCCTGTATTCCCCTCTCTGTCTGGAGTATGGACATTTCCGTGATGGCCTAGATTTTTGCATGATCCAGCTCAATCCCTTTGTGGATAATTAGGAATCCAAGTAACTTTCTTGATTTGACGCCAAAAGCGCATTTGGTTGGATTCAGCTTGAAGTTGTACTTATGCAACCAGCTGAAGAGCTTTTTGAGATGATCTAGGTGGTCTTCTTCCCTTTGAGACTTGACAATGATGTCATCCACATATATTTCTATCTCTTTATGCATTAGATCATGGAAAAGAGTCATCATAGCTCAAGGTCTGTACCAATCTGGATTTGTTTGGGGTTTTCTGAGGTTCCAAAGTTAAAAGAGGTGGGTTGATCAATATTTGGCTTGGGTTTGTCTTCGACCCATTCTTTGATCTCCTGAGGTATCTCATAGTCCTCTTGTTCAATCTCCATCAAGTCTGAGTCCAACTTTACATCAAAGTTACAGTCCTTATGAAGAATAGGCACCTCATCAGCAAATTTAGGCACATCTATCTTTAGAGTCCTGAAACAAAATGCTTTCACTTAATATATGAAACTGTTTAATCATACAAATTGTTAGCATGAAATTGACAAAAAATAACTGCTAATACTATGCAACAAAAGTAAGCAGGTATTGATATCAATAGGGCAGAGGGAGTTTCTGTCATTTTTACCCTTGTCAGCAAATGCAAAGAGTGTTGATCCAATTGCCAAGGGTCAAGTTCTAGTGGACAGCTGTGATGAAGGGGTTGTTATCATCCTCCTTCTCTTGAATGATGACCATCATCTAGGATGTCTCTGTTCATACTCTTCATATGGACCAGGACGCGCATGTTTGCCAAATGTTTCTTTATCTCTTGTTTATGCCTTTGATTCCTTTCCTCTGCCTCTGGGTCTGGAATCAGGACTTCCTTTCCTTTAACTAGTATCGTCTTAGGAAATAGCATGGCTACCACAGGGGCAGGAACTTTCCATAAAGGCTGTATAGGACTAACGCCTGTTGGTTTAGGCGGACTCCTTGTGGATGAAGGAACCGGTTTATGCTTCTGTGGGTTCCTGTGAGTGGACCCAGAGGAGTAGCCTAGTCCGGATGTCCTTGTCTGGCTTAGAATTTGAATTGGTCATTTGATTCCCTGATGATCCTTTCCTAACCCAGTGGAGCTTCTTTCAAGCTTTGAACCACCTTGGATTCATTACGTCCCATCTGACGGAAGAATTCTTTAATCTTCTCCTTGGGCACTTTCCCCTTAGATCTGATAATAGGCTTCATCACTCGTTGAGGAAGATTGTTGGGTAAAATCTAATACGCACAGCACGCAAGTATACGTGGTCAACAAGTAATATAATAGTAAGTATAGTATCGTTCCCACAGAGACTTAGTAAGAATTTAAATCTCACAATTACCAATTTCCTATTAATCCTAATTTTATCAAACTATCAAATTCAATGATTAAAATTATAAAAAACTAAATTATTAATAAATATTCTATCATAAAACAAATGCCAATATCACAACTAAATTTTTAAACAATTAATGGAGATTTAGACTTATGATTTCACCCTAAGTTTCACTCTGATTTTTACACCTCTATTCCAATTCAAATTACTATACCCGTTTATTAATCAAGAACACGAATGTCGTACTAGCCACCTCTCGATGCAGTAATACTGTATTAACTCAAATCCATAATTTAGATAGAAATAGGTTAAACACCTTAATCAACTAACTCACTATATCTCTATGTGAATTAAAATTAAAGAAGGTTTAAGATTAAGTTCTCTATCTGATTACATGCGATGTTAAGCATATCTCTACCCTAACATTCATCAAGATTCTGTTCATACACATACATCTAGAACACATGCTATATTAATTAAGTCTAGAATGTATTTCATCTCTCGAGTTCATATAAGTCCACAAAGAATCGTTGATCAGGCAATTCATAAATTCACGCTCAAATTAATATAGATAAACTGGGAAATAATTTATTGAACTGGAAATCAAAGCTACAAAATCATAGTTTCACTTAAAGATCCATCATAAGCCTAAAAAGTGAATTAGTTTATAATGAATGAAATAAAAACTGAAAAAATTTAAAGGAAACATCCTTCCAATTACAAATATAGACTAAGATGAAGAATAATGAAAGACATCCTGCAGGTAGCCTTAATCTACAATCATCACGAAAATCTCTTCAAAATACTCCTCCAAAGCTTGCTATGAAAAACTAGAATTAACCTCAATACTTTGCCTTTCGTGATTCTTAATCCATTGTTTGTTGATGAATATATATCTCCCACAGAGTTCTAGTCGAAGTCCCTCAGTAACTAGAGTCCACATGCCGCACAAAGTCATAACAATCCATGTTCCAGTCGAGTTTCAAACGCAAACAGACACTCAGATTTCTAAGACTTCACTTCAAATGAGGGTACATATAAACAGCCCATACAAGGCATGGCCATCAAGTAACCAGTTTTGCTTATTTCATGTTTGCTTCCAAAATTACTCCAAACGACCTCCTTTCTTCACGACTTGCCACAACAACCACCCTACACATAAAAGAACACTAAACGAGTAAAAATGAACACAAAAACAAGAAAGTAACAACGAATTAAGCTTGAAATGGACATCGATTCGTGGATATAAAATCCACTTATCGTAATCCCCAAACTTAAATCGTCTTTAGTCCTCGAGCACAAAACAAACTACATGCTATGCAATGCAATGATATGTAATGTATCTAACTAAATGATTACGAAATCCAACAAAGATCATAGAATCAAATTTATTCATCCAAATTTCGTAACAATTAAGCACACACTACAATACTTCATAATAAAAACCATCAATAACTTCTCATCAATTCCTCGAATCTTATACGCCTCATTATTATTATAATTATTATTTTTATTTACTATTATTATTATTATTGTTATTTTTATTATTATTATTATTATTATTATTATTATTATTATTATTATTGTTATTGTTATTGTTATTATTAATTATTATTATTGTTATTATTAGTATAATTATTATTAATATTATTACTATTATTATTATTATTATTATTATTATTATTATTAGTATAATTATTACATAATGTAATATTTTCCGTAAATTATGTAATTTGGTGATCTGTTTTGTCTTTTAATTTGGGGATCTAATTGTTTAGTTATAAATATTAATCCTTGCATAATTATAACAACTAGGCCCTGTAGCTCGGGTTGTCATTGAGCCAAATTTCCAAACTAGAGGTTATGAGTTCAAACTAGAGGTTTTGCGTTGACCAAAAGAAAAGGGCTCAATACCCAAAAACCCCTAAAGTTCAGTGGTCGAGTTTGCATTTTACCCACACATAAAATATACAAAAACTTATTTTTGTTTGAGAAGTGTTCCTTAATATTCTCATGTGGGAGTAATTTTTATAGGAACATTGTCACATAAAATGTCAATTAATCTAACAATTATTTTAAGTAGTGAGCATAATATTGTGAAGTGAAATTATTCAATGAGATTTTAATTATTTAAAAGTGTGGGAGGTGATTCTTTAAGATTTTTATTTATGGACTAAAAATAGGTATACATCACCTATTCCAATATAATCGCCAAATACATGGTATTAGCCTAATAAATACAAATCTTTAATATACAACAAGAGAGTCATTAGTTTTAATACAATATATTGGGATTCTATCTGATATAGAATTAATATCCACTCTCAATTGTATAAACTAAGTCCTCATTACATTTATTGTCACACTATTTAATGTAATAGTGAGGACTACTAGCTATATACTATCATCCACTACCATCACTCCGCTCTCCCCGACTCATCCCATCTCCCCGACTATCTATTCGCTCTCATTTCCTCAAGAGAATAAAGAAAGAAAGGGTGAGCTCAACTAGCCCAAGAAGAAATATTATGACTAAGATAATGCGTAATAAATTATCATTAGCCTTCAACAAAGTTGTTAAACCGATAAAATATAACAAACATCAAGTTTAATCTGCAATTTAACAAGCAATCCATTAAAAGAGTCAAGTAGAGAATAAAATCTACTATCTTCTATGATTTAAAAGGTTTTTCATGACTTTTATCACGAGACTCAAATTTAATAAATAATTCACATCATCGAATCACCCCGCACACTACTACCAAGGATATTCTTTAGTATCACGACCACAATTATCCATGCACTACGCGCCAAGAATATTTGTGTATTCATTAATGGTCATGATCATGCCAACAATTGTCCATCAATGCACTACGGGCCAACGAGGACTTTTACCACATCATTTGTAACATTACTACCATGATTACAATCAATAATCCTCGTCATAATCATACCAAGTCCATCTATGCACTACAAAATACGTATGACTTTCAAAAAAATATAAACATGAGGATGATGACAATGATATAAGAATTCAATAAAACAAGTTCAAGAATTAATTTATCCAAGAACTAATAATGTCCAAATTGTCAACATGATACTGCTTTGTAGAGTAAAATTCAAGAATGCTCAGAAGAATATTTCCATGAAAAGATACTGGATGAAGCGCAAATATCAAGGATATTCCACTAATTTCATGGAGTATAGAAGTCAAAACTTTAACCAACCGAGTATAATAAAGAATGGAATAACAAAAGAAATCACCATGCATGCGGTATTTCAGATGTATGTGTTATTCCAATGTATACTAAATAACGGAACCAGTCAAAAAGTAAATTCAAGACCGATGATGTTCCAAATGTAATAATAAAGAATGGAATAACAACAAAATCACCATGATGATGCGCAGATTTCATGTATGTGTTATTCCAATGTATTACTAATAAGTAATCAGTCCACTAATAATGACTAATAAAGAAAGAACAACCAGTCCCACGAAACGCATGCATGTGATATTCCAATGTAATAATAATAAAGATTTTAATCAGTCCCACAGAAAACGCATGCATGTGATATTCCAAATGTAATAATAAAGACGGAATAATAGAAGAATGTCACCAAGTATAGGGTAGCCCGCAGATACAAAAAGTTATTCCAATGTAATAATAAAGAATGGAATAACATAAGTTCTCTTCATGAATACAAAAGAATAACACCCCTTTACGAGTACAACAAATAATATTCCCTACCTTAAGAAGAAGAGTACTCGATATATAAGTAAAAGTAGTAGTATACTTTTCTTCTTTCTCTCTATAGTTTATCTCTCTGAGTTTCAAAGAATTCGTAAGAAAATAATGAAGGAATGAGCTTCTATTTATAGAAAAATGGATCATATAAGAATTAACTCATGAACGGTCCAGATTGATTTACTTTAAATCTGACGGTCCATATTTAAAGCAAAATCTTTTAAATAAAATATAATATATTCTATTTATAATCTAATAAAACGAATAACTTTATAAAAGATTTTACTATGCAAACACTATGCACACTATGCAAATACTATGCATAATAAAATATAATATATTCTAATTATTGTCTAATAAAATGATAACTTTATAAAAGTATTCTCGCTTTATATAAAAAATTTTACTATATGCAAAACACTATGCAACACTTATGCAACACTATGCATAATAATATATAATATATTCTATTTATATAATAACTTTATAAAAGTATTCTGCTTTATATAAAAAGATTTTCAGATATTACATTAATAATACCAACAAAAACCGAAAGTGACTTATCACGTAAGCATCAATAATTAATACCGTAGCTACTACGCAACCACGCCAGACATCGCATTTTTTAACACCGTGTGTTTCAACAAGCTAATGGTAAAACTTCCGCCGTTATTTTCATAAAGTATTTTTTCTTTTTCAATCCGACAATAATTCATTGTGGGGTCCACCAATGATTGTGTCATTGTATTTAATATTCCCCGTTAAAACGAATATTCCCCACCAATCGAATATTATATAACAACTTCATGTATTTTGCAAAATTTATAAATATTACCCACAACTATAACATTATATCAATTTCACTCCATAATATTCAAAAATAATATTTATAGAAAATTCATCTTTATTCAAAAAAGTCAGTTTTACAATCTCCCTTCTTATGAAATTTCACCCTCAAAATTAGGGTACGACTGGTATGTCAAGAGGTAAGGATACCTTGATTTCATTTCGCATTCTAACTCCCAAGTCATTTCCTCAACATCGTGGTTTCTCCACAAAACTTCGACTTTCGAGGTATAACCTCGAGCGTAGAATATGTTCCTTCTTATCCAAGATTTGAACAGAACCTCTTCATACGCCAAATCTTCCGCTATTTCGTCCGGCTCTAACTCAATAATGTGGTTCGGTCTTCCACATATTTACGTAATATGGATATGTGAAAACGCATGAACACGAGACATACTTCACAGAAAGTTTAGTCTATAGCCACGCCCCTACTCGATCGAGGATTAAAATGGGCCAATGAATCGAGGATCGAGCTTTCTCTCTTTCCAAATCTCGTAACTCCTTTCCATGGAGCAACACGTAATAACACATGATCTCCTATATCGAATTCCACATCCTTTCGATGAAGATCAAAGATAACTCTTTTGTCGATCTTGTGAGGTTTTTATACGTCATTTGATCGCTTTGAATCTTTTCCGTAGTCATACGCACAACTCCGGTCCCAACAACGCTGCTTTCACCCACCTCATCCCAAAGATACCGAGAACGACACTTTCTTCCATACAACGCTCAATGGAGCCATGCCAATACTTGCTTGATAACTCGCTGTTGTAGGAAAACTCCACCAATGGTAAGAACTTGTCCCAACTTCCCTTGAAATCAAGGACACAGTAGTCTTAATAGATCTTCAAGAGTTTGAATAGTCCTCTCCGATCGTCCGTCCGCTCCGAGGATGATATGCCGAGCTAAATCAGAAAATGTGCGCTCATAGCTTTTTGCAAACTAACCCAAAATCGTGAAGTGAATCTTCGGTCTCGATCGTAAACTATGGATACCGCATACCATGCAATCTTACAATCTCGCTATGTATATACGAGCAAGACGCTCAAGTGTATAAGTTTCTCAGATTTAAAGAAAATGAGCAGACTTGGTCAATCTATCAACAATGACCCAAATCGCATCTATACCTTGAGAAACCTTAGGAAGACCCAGAACGAAATCCATGGTAATGTGCTCCCACTTCCATTCTGAATTTCAAGTGGTTGCAATGGACCTTTTGGTACTTGATGTCTCCGCTTTGACTCGCTGACACATTAGACACCTCGAGATAAACAAAGCTATCTCTCTCTTCATATTGCTTCCACCAAAATGTATGTCAAAGATCATGATACATTTTGGTACTCCTGTGATGGATTGCAAACGGTGTGTTGTGCGCCCATCATGATTTTATACTTTAAATCGTGGTCGTTAGAACACAAAGTCCGAGTCGACTCAAGTATTCCTTCTTCATCGATTCTTGCTTCCCAAGATAAAGCACCTTCTTGAACTTTCTTCCTCATACGCATCACCCTCCAGTGTCAGTAGAATTTGAGCAAATTTTAACTTTATCAATTAAAGTCTGGTTTCTACTCAGATATTCGCCATCATCACATGGGTCCCTGAGTCTTTAACTCTATCTCCATCCTTTGCAAGTCACACAAAATGGGCCTTTAGGTTGACAATATCGCACTCGCACTTGATATGATCTTCTACTCAATGCGCCACCTACCACGCTCGCTTTTCCAGATGGTATTGATGGTATGATCATAATCTTTCAATAGCTTCAAGCCAACGCCGTTGTCGCATGTCGAGTTCCTTTTGAGTGAAGAAATATTTGAGGCTTTTATGATCCGTAAAGATCTCCACTTTCTCCCATACAAGTAATGCCTCCAAATTTTAAGTGCGAAGACAATAAATTCAAACTCTAGGTCATGAGTAGGATAATTCCTCTCATATTCTTTGAGTTGTCGTGAGGCATAGGCTATGACTTTCCCATGTCAGCATGAGAACACATCCTAACCCTTTTCCCAAGCATCACCATAGATGACAAATCCTCCGAACCGTATGGTATTGTCGTAACAAAATAAATGAGTCTCCTCGAAGTTCTTGAAAACTCTTCTCACATTCCTCGCCCCAACCGAACTTTGATTCTTTCGAGTCACCGAAGTTAGTGGAGTAGCGATTCGAGAAAACCCTTCTACGAATCTCCGATAATAACCAAATAAGCCGAGAAAGCTACGACTTTGGCATCGATTTAGGTTGCTCCCACTTTTGAATAGCTTCAATCTTTGGCCGGTCAATGATATTCCATGACTTGATACCACGTGCCCAAGGAATGCTACTTCCTCAAGCCGTAACTCGCATTTCTTCAACTCGCATAAAGCTTGTATTCACGGCTTTTGGAGTATCACCTTCAAGTGTTGCTTTCATGATCTTCACGGCTTTTTGAATAAATAAGGATGTCATCAATAAAGACGACCACAAAGTGATCCAAATATTCCTCAATACTTTGCCTCATCATATCCATGAAGGCAAAGAGAGCATTAGTCAATCCAAAGGACACGACTAGGAATTCATAATGCCCGCATCGAGTTCTCGAAAGCCATCTTTGAATGTCATCTGCTCTAATCTTCAATCGGTGATATCCTAACGAAGATCAATCTTTGAAAAGAATTTGCCTCCTTGCAACCGGGTCAAACAGTCATCAATACGCGGTAATGGGTACCTATTTTTGATGGTGACATGATTCAACTCCCGATAATCAATCAATACAAAGTCGATACTCCCATCTTTCTTCTTCACGAAATAGAACAGAGCACCCCAAGGAGAAGTACTAGACTTAATAAAGCCAATGTCTAACAATTCCTCGCAGCTTGAGTCTTTAACTCCTCAAGTTCAATAGAGCCATTCGATATGGGGCTTTGAAATGGGTTTTGTACCGTTTCAAGGTCGATACAAAATTCAATTTCACGCCTGGGGTAGGCCAGAAGTTCTTCGTGAATACGCCAGAAATTCATTAACAATAGAAATATCATTCAAAACTCGACGATTTTTTGTTTAGATCCGCGATATGAGCTAAGAAAGCTTGACATCCGCTTTTCAATAAACGAATAGCTTTTATGGCTTGAGATGACAAAGTGATTGATTTTAATGGTTTGGTCGCTTGAATTTGCATAATAGGTCGATTAGGAATATGAAAGCTAACAACCTTACGAAAAATAATCAATTTTAGTATGATGAGTAGTTAACCAATCAATCCCTAGAATCACATCAAATGCAAGTATTTTTAATGAAATAAGATCGACAGTAATGTGAGGGTACCGATTTGAACCAAACAAGACTTATAAACAAAGGATGTAATGAAGGTTTCTCCCAACGGAGTTTCTACAGATAAGTCAAAGTCTAATTTCTCCTGAGTCAAATTTAATCGCTGAATGCGCAAGTAGAGAAATAAAAAGAATGGGTAGAACCGTAGATCAAATAAGGTATAGACTTCGCTAGAGTTTATGATAAGCTTACCCGTGATGACCTCATTCGTTCCTTGCTTTCGGGAGGTCACAACAAACGCCTCCTCAGACTACCGGCTTTTTTTTTTTCTCGGGACTACTTTTTGGTGCCTCCATCCTAGCTGAACTTGTCTTCTGATGAACGACAAAATCGCTAAAGTGACCTTCTTCCACAATTATAACACGCTTTGGATGGCATCGCGCTTTGACCGATGTGTCCTCCCTCCGCATTTGAAGCATACGATAGGTGGTCGCTTCCTTCCTTAACAACGGTGTCAGTGTCGACGCCCTTCCATCATTGTTGAATCTCCTTTTCTTGAAATGTCCATTTTACTATTTTGCCATGATTACCACCAAGTGGTTACCATTTTTGCATGTTGATTCCTCCACGCTTGTTGTCACCGCTTCGATGACTCGATACCACTAGTATTTTCATGTCGCCACCGCTTTCTTTCGTTGCATTGACTCGCTATCAAGCTACCAATAATCGAGCCCTATTTACAACATCCGAATACAAACACGCTTTATGAGAAATAAGATATCGACGATCTCCTGCTTTCAAACCTCTTAAAAACATTCGCCATTCGCTCCTCATTATCGACCAAATGGGATGCAAACCGGATAACTCCGCAAATTTAGCCTCAGATCATGACACTGGCCATATTGTTTTGTTCCAATTTGATAAACTCCACTTCTTTCATGTGACGAATACTCTCTGAAAGTACTTGTCGTTGAATAGCTCTTGAACTTCTCCCAAGACATCTTCGAAAGGCCAGTCGGTACGCTTTTACGATTCCCACCAAGAATCGCGCTTCTTCACGCAAATAAGGTGGGTGGCGAAGGAACCTTTTTCTCTCTGAGAGATCCCAAGACATCAAATATCTTGGTGATCTCGCTTTATCCATGCTTCCGCCTTAAGTGGTTTTGCTCTCCAATAAACTCCGGTGGTCCCAGCCTCGAAACTGCTTAGCAAGTGATCGTCCGAGAGTTTCCAAAGTGTTTCCACCTACATTTTGGACAGAGCCGCCTCGCCGATGTCGCATGAATCGCATAAAGCCTCCGAACAATCCATCATTCATCATTTGGTCAAGGTTGTTGTTTGCATGAGGATTGTCGCCTCCGATGCACATTCTCCTCGATTATTGATATGTGAGACTCAACTCTGCCTCTCAGTGCTCCATTGCTATTCTCAACATTCTCGATGTCATTTTCGATACATCGCCACAAAACAAAGGTTAATTAACATATAATATATTATCCCTATACTTTGACCAACCAATTAAATACCAAATAAACTTAGGTAGGTCATACTAGCGGCGGAATTCCCCCCTCTCCCTCCTAGTTCTAGTCTCACATCTTAGCCAGTGGATCATATCCCTAAGCTTTGATACCAACTCATGACGCCCCAAAATAGGTATACATCACCTATTCTCGAGTCGCCAAATACACGGTACACAAATCAAATACAAATACAATCTTTAATATACAACAAAACAGAGTTGTGAGTTTTAATACAAATATTGCCTTCTAGATAATATCCACTCTCAATAAGTCCTCATTACATTTATTGTCACACTATTTAATGTAATAGTGAGGACTACTAGCTAATACTATCATCCCAGACCATCACTCCGCTCCCCGACTCGTCCCAACCTACGCTCTCATTTCCTCAAGAGAACAAAGAAAAGAAAGGGTGAGCTCAACTAGCCCAAGAAGAAATATTATGACTAAGATAATGCGTAATAAATTATCATTAGCCTTCAACAAAGTGTTAAACCGATAAAATATAACAAACATCAAGTTTAACTACAATGAACAAGCAATCCATTAAAAGAGTCAAGTAGAGAATAAAATCTACTATCTTCTATGATTTAAAAGGTTTTTCATGACTTTTATCACGAGACTCACCTTAATAAATAATCCACATCATCGAATCACCCCCTACTACACTACCAAGGATATTCTTTAGTATCACGACCACAATTATCCATGCACTACTGGGCCAAGAATATTTGTATATTCATTAATGGTCATGATCATGCCAACAACTCTCCATCAATGCACTACGGGCCAACGAGGACTTTTACCACATCATTTGTAACATTACTACCATGATTACAATCAAATAATCCTCGGTCATAATCATACCAAGTCCATCTATGCACTACAGGCCACATGTATGACTTTCAAAAAATATAAACATGAGGATGATGACAATGATATAAGAATTCAATAAAACAAGTTCAAGAATTAATTTATCCAGAACTAATAATGTCCAAATTGTCAACATGATACCGCTTTGTAGAGTAAAATTCAAGAATGCTCGTAAGAATATTTCCATGAAAAGATACTCGATGAAGCGCAAATATCAAGGATATTCCACTAATTTCATGGAGTATAGAAGTCAAAACTTTAACCAACCGAGTATAATAAAGAATGGAATAACAAAAGAAATCACCACGCATGCAGATTTCAGATGTATGTGTTATTCCAATGTATTACTAAATAATCTAAACCAAGTCAAAGTAAATTTACACCGATGTGATGTTCCAATGTAATAATAAAGAATGGAATAACAACAAAATCACCATGCATGCGTATTTGACAGACATGTATTCCAACATTACTAATAAGATTTTAATCAGTCCCACAATGTAATGCATATAATTCCAATGTAATAATAATAAAGATTTTAATCAGTCCCACAGAAACGCATGCATGTGATATTCCAATGTAATAATAAAAAGACTTTAATCAGTAATAGAACGATGCATGATATCATTCCAATGTAATAATAAAGACTAAATAATAGTAAGAATGTCACCAAGTATAGGGTAGCAGTGATATACAAAAGTTATTCCAATGTAATAATAAAAAAATGGAATAACATAAGTTCTCTTCATGAATACAAAAGAAATAACACCCTTTACGAGTACAACAAATAATATTCCCTACCTTAAGAAGAAGAGTACTGATATATAAGTAGTGAAGTAGCGTATCACTTTCTTCTTTCTCTCTATAGTTTATCTCTCTCTGAGTTTCAAAGAATTCGTAAGAAAATAATGAAGGAATGAGCTTCTATTTATAGAAAAATGGATCGTATAGTAATTAACTCATGAACTATCCCAGATTGATTTACTTTAATCTGACTATTCCATATTTAAAGCAAAATCTTTTAAATAAAATATAATATATTCTATTTATAATCTAATAAAACTAATAACTTTATAAAAGATTTTACTATGCAAACACTATGCATGCACTATGCAAACACTATGCATAATAAAATATAATATATTCTAATTATTGTCTAATAAAATGTATAACTTTATAAAAGTATTCTGCTTTTATATAAAAAATTTTTACTATGCAAAAATACTATGCAGACATTATGCAACACTATGCATAATAGAATATAATATATTCTATTTATAGAATAACTTTATAAAAGTATTCTGCTTTATATAAAAGATTTTCTCAGATTATTATATTAATAATACCAACAAAACGAGTGAGTGACTTATCACGTAAGCATCAATAATCAATAATAATACCGTAAAGCTACTACTAATCTGCAACCACGCCAGACATCGTATTTTTTTAACACCGTGTTTCAACAATGATTGTTCCGTTATGCTAATCTGTAAAACTTCCGCCGTTATTTTCATATAAAGTATAAATTTTGTAACATTTTCAATCCGATAATATTCAATAATTTTATAGCTGGGGTCCACCAATGATTATGTGCCATATAGTATTGTTTAATATTCCCTCGTTAAAACGTTAATATTCCCCACCAATCGAATATTATATAACAACTTTAAAATTGGTGTTAAATTTTGTTTTAATAGATCAAAATTTATAAATATTACCCACAACTATAACATTATATCAATTTCACATTTCCATAATATTCAAAAATAATATTTATAGAAAATTCATCTTTAATAAATCTAAATGGAAAAGGTTTTTTAAAGTTAAGTTTAGACATGTTATGGCTACAAAAAGTATTTTGTGACATGGGGTTACGTGTGCATTTATACTCTTGGGATAATACTTTCTTTAGCTACACGTGGAGTTCTATGTATTTAATATTGCCTAGAAAGCTGAAAAGATAGAAGCTATATATATCTTTTTGATTTGTTGCATGTACGGTTTACAAGGAGAAATTATTGTTCATGCATAAATATTGGATATCCGGTTATATTATGAGTATAGTCTTGTACATGTCAACTATACATCTTTGGAATATGAAATGTGGGTGTACAGATTTCAAGGAATGTAATTATGGAAATCTTGGGACTCTATCACCTTGGATATGGGAAAGATAAAGGAAGATTTGTTATTTAATTTTGCACGCCACTCTAAAAAGGAAAAAGAATAAGTTAAAAAACTTGTTGGCTAAAATCTAATTATGCTCAACACGCAAGTATACGTGGTCAACAAGTAATAAAGTGATAAGTTGAGTATCGTTCCCACAGAGAATTATTTAACAAAAATCACCAAGTACTAACCCGTAACCAACTCAATCTTATTTAAACGAATAAATTTCAAATTATATAAATTAAACTACTATTAAATTCCACTAGTTAAATTAAGATAACGGAGATTTAAGATCACAACTTCACTTATTGCTTCATTTAACTTAACACACTTCTCATCAATTATTCTCTTATTTAAACTAGCATTATCCTTTAGAGTCCCATTATGTATCAATTTAAACTCAATCAATCAACAAGTTGTTTTTACTGTGTTATCCTTATTATATCAGTTTCAAACATGAAAAGATTCAATTCATAACAAGAAATCACATCAAAGCACTAATAATTAGTACTATACTTGTCTACCCAATTCTAATCTCATCATTGGCCAAAATAAACTGTAACTATCTAACAGCTGGAATCATGCAAGATGAACATAGTAACTAACTATTATTTTTCAAATTTTCAAAAAAAAAAAATTCAAGAATGCAAAAACTTAATGTAACTATACGAACTACAATGTAAATAACTAACTATATGCAATACGACACTAAAATGCCCCTAAACTTAAACTAGACATTGTCCTCAATGACTAAGATAGGAAAAATTAAAAGAGATGACTTCCCTAAAAATAAAGCATTTTCCTCCTTGTATGCTAAGTCTGAAGAATAGGCCAGACACATTGGAATAGATTGGGAACCACACTTGAGTTGGACTTGACTAACCTGTGAATATGATAGAAGCAGGCTTGTTAGATCCTAAGACATGCAAATTAATTAACTAATAATATAAAACCTAATAAAAATTATAAATAAGAATTAAACTTGGGTTGTCTCCCAATAAGCGCTTGATTTATAGACCTTCAGCCAGACTTTTTCTTGTCAACGCTATCCAATTCCTCTTCAAAAGTTGAGGAATCCTCCATCATTCAGTAGCAAATAATCATTTAGGAGGTTCCCACAAGCGATGGCCATAGCATCCAAGTCACCTAACATGGTCTAACTCGGTATAATCTCCATGAAGAAGGGCAAATGACTTGGTGCTATCTCCATTGTGTTTGTGATCATATTTAGGCATGGAAGTGTGTCAAACACAATGGGCTCTTCGTCTATCTTCTCTTTCTCTTCCCACCACGGCTTCATTGTTGCTCTCGCTCTTATGTCATAAAGAGCTTCGCCAACGACATGACTACCAAGTGGGAATGATTTTGCAAATCTAACTGGCGGAGAAGGCACTTGAGGCATTAATAACACTGGCTCATCCGCATTAGTACTCATAGTTAGTTCATCCCCACTTGTCTCCTCTTTTTAAACATCTCGTGTCTCATCCAGTTGTAGATTTGGTTCGAGCACTTCATCAATCTCGGAATCCTCGTCATAACACCAATTGTTTTGAGGAAGGTTGATTACGGCTTTAGTCAATTGATCTATCTTATTTTGAAGATTTTGAATTGACCGCTCTTGATTAATCATTTTCTCCTCATTTGATGCTATGAACTTGGACAACAATTCCTCCAACTTTGACTTTTTTTCTTTTAATAAAGGTTGATATGAGAAATCTGGCGTGTATGTTGGATCTGGAATAGAGTATTGGTCTTGATAGTTGTAGCTCCATGAAGAATCCGGGTGATACCCCCAAACTTGATCATGATGGAGACTCAGCTTAATAAATAATTCACATCATCGAATCACTCCTGCACTACGGCCAAGGATATTCTTTAGTATCACGACCACAATTTATCCATGCACTACGGGCCAAGGACATTCGTGTATTAATTATTGGTCATGATCATGCCAACAACTGTCCATCAATGCATTACGGGACAATGAGGACTTTTACTACATCACTTGTAACATTACGGTCATGATTACACCGAATAATCCCTGTTCATAATCATACCAAGTCCATCTATGCACTACAGGCCATAGATGACTTTCAACATAATATAAACATGAAGATGATGACAAAGATATAAGAATTCAATAAAATAAGTTCAAGAATTAATTTATCCAGGAACTGGTAACGTCTAAATTGTCAACATGATACTACTTTGTAGAGTAAAATTCAAGAATGCTTAGAAGAATATTTCCATGAAAAGATACTGGATGAAGCGCAAATATCAAGGATATTCCACTACTTTCATGGAGTGTAGAAGTCAAAACTTTAACCAACTGAGTATAATAACGAATGGAATAACAAAAGAAATCACCATGCATACGATACTTCGCATAGACAGGTTGAATTTTAACATATAATAAAATATAATATATATATATATATATATAATAACACCTGTTGAATTTTAACAAAAAACCAAAACTGCCAACTTCATCCGAATTCTTCTCACTTATTTGCAACTTGCAACATATATCTACATATATATATATATATATATATATATATATATACCTATACAAACCCACTCACAATTTATATATATATAATAATCACACACCTGCCAATAATATACTCCTCCACCCACAAACACAACACACCACTTGATAATAATTCCCCCACCAAAACACACTACCACAAACACACTCCTACACACACGAAAACACACACACACACACAAAAGTCAAATATATATATACTTTATAACTTTCGTCCGATAATTTTAAAAAATAGGTAAATAGGGATCTAAATAATAAGCAAAACTGAGTGACTTCTCACGTAAGCATCAATAATTAATACCGTGTGCTACTATGCAACCCACGCCAGACATCGCATTTTTTTAACACCGTGTTTCAACAGCTTAACGGTAAAACTTCCGTCGTTATTTTCATAAAGTATTTTTGTCGTTTTCTCAATCCGACAATAATTCCGTTGTGGGGTCCACCAATAATTATGTCGTCGTACGAATATTCCCTGTTAAAACGAATATTCCCCGACAATTCGAATATATATAACAACTTGCGTACTTTGCAAAATTTATAAATATTACCCACAACTATAACATTATATCAAATTTACTCCATAATATTCAAAAATGATATTTATAGAAAATTCATCTTTATTTATAAAAGTTGGGGTCTTACAACCTCCCCTTCTTATGAAATTTTGCCCTCGAAATTAGGGTACGTACCTGGTATGTCGAATAGGTAAGGATACCTTGATTTCATTTCAGATTCTAACTCCCAAGTTATTTCCTCAACATCGTGGTTTCTCCATAAAACTTTGACTTGCGGTATAACCTTAGAGCGTAGAATATGTTCATTCTTATCCAAGATTTGAACAGGAATCTCTTCATACGTCAAATCTTCCGCTATTTCATCCGGTTCTAACTCAATAATGTGATTCGGGTCTTTCAGATATTTACGTAACATGGATATGTGAAAAACGTTATGAATACGAGACATACTTGGCGGTAAAGCGAGTCTATAGGCCACAGTTCTTACTCGATCGAGGATTAAAAATGGGATGATGAATCGAGGATTGAGCTTTCCTCTCTTTCCAAATCTTGTAACTCCTTTCCATGGAGCAACACGTAACAACACATGATCTCCAATATCGAATTCTACGTCCTTTCGATGAAGATTAGCATAACTCTTTTATCGATCTTGTGAGGTTTTTATACGTTATCGGATTGTTTGAATCATTTCCATAGTCATACGTACCAACTCCGGTCCCAACAACGTTGCTTCACCTACCTCATCCCAACATACTGGAGAATGACACTTTCTTCCATACAACGCCTCAAATGGAGCCATGCCAATACTTGCTTGATAACTGTTATTGTAGGAAAACTCCACCAATGGTAAGAACTTGTCCCAACTTCCCTTGAAGTCAAGGACACAGAGTCTTAATAGATCTTCAAGAGTTTGAATAGTCCTCTCCGATCGTCCATCCGCTTCAAGGATGATATCTTAGAAAGCTAAATCGTAAGTCCGTGCTCATAGCTTTTTGCAAACTAACCCAAAATCGTGAAGTGAATCTTGGGTCTCGATCGTAAACTATGGATACCAAAGATACCATGCGCCTTACAATCTCATTTATGTACATACGAGCAAGACGTTCAAGTGTATAAGTTTCTCGATTTGGCAAGAAATGAGCGGACTTGGTCAATCTATCAACAATGACCCAAATCGCATCTATGCCTTGAGAAACCTTAGGAAGACCAGAACGAAAATCCATGGTAATGTGCTCCCACTTCCATTCGGAATTTCAAGTGGTTGCAATGGACCTTTTGGTACTTGATGCTCCGCCTTGACTCGTTGACAAGTTAAACACCTTGAGATAAACTCCGCTATCTCTCTCATCATATTGCTCCACAAAAATGTATGTCGAAGATCCTAATACATTTTGGTATTCCTAGGATGGATTGCAAACGGTTTGTTGTGCGCCTCCATCATGATTTTATACTTTTAATCAGGGTCGTTAGGAACACAAAGTCTGGAGTTGACTCGAAGTATTCCTTCTTCATCGATTCTTGCTTCCGACATAGAACCTTCTTGCACTTTTTTCCTTATACGCATCAGTTCCAGGTCTGTAGCTTGAGCAGCTTTAACTTTATCAATTAAAGTCGGTTCTACTCGTATATTCGCCATCATCACATGGGTCCCTGGAGTCTTTAACTCTATCTCCATCCTTTGCAAGTCACATAAAATGGGCTTTTGCGATGACAATATCGCACTCGTACTTGCATATGATCTTCTACTCAATGCGCCGCCTACCACATTCGCTTTTCGTGATGGTATTGATGGTATGATCATAATCTTTCAATGAGCTTCAAGCCAACGCCGTTGTCGCATGTTGAGTTCCTTTTGAGTGAAGTAATATTTGAGGCTTTTATGATCCGTAAAGATCTCCACCTTCTCCCCATACAAGTAATGCCTCCAAATCTTTAGTGCGAAGACAACAATTACAACTCTTGATCATGAGTAGAATAATTTCTCTCATATTCCTTGAGTTGTCTTGAGGCATAAAGCTACGACTTTTCCATGTTGCATGAGAACACATCCCAACCTTTGCCCTCAAGCATCATCAGAGATGACAAATCCTCCGAGCCGGATGGTATTGTCGTAACAAAATCTTTGAAATGAGTCTCCTCTTGAGTTCTTGAAAACTCTTCTCACATTCTTCGCTCCAACCAACTTTGTATCTTTCCGAGTCACCGAGTTAATGGAGTAGCGATTCGAGAAAATCCTTCCACGAATCTCCGATAATAACCAAATAAACCGAGAAAGCTAAGTACTTTGCATCATCGATTTAGGTTGCTCCCCACTTTGAATAGCTTCAATCTTTCTTGGGTCAATGATATTCCATGACTTGATACCACGTGCCCAAGGAATACTACTTCCTCGAAGCCAAAACTCGCATTTCTTCAACTTGCATAAAGCTTATATTCACGAAGTTTTTGGAGTGTCAGCCTCAAGTGTTGCTCATGATCTTCACGGCTTTTGAAATAAATAAGGATGTCATCAATAAAGACGACCACAAAGTGATCCAAATATTCCTTGAATACTCGGTTCATCATATCCATGAAGGCAGCAGGAGCATTAGTCAATCCAAAGGACATGACTAGGAATTCATAATGCCCGTCTTCGAGTTCGAAAGTCGCCTTTGGAATGTCATCGGCTCTAATCTTCAATTGGTGATATCCTAACGAAAGATCAATCTTTGAAAAGAATTTGGCTCCTTGCAACTAGTCAAATAGGTCATCAATACATGGCAATGGGTACCTATTTTTGATGGTGACATGATTCAACTTCCGATAATCAATACAAAGTCGCATACTCCCATCTTTCTTCTTTAAGAATAGAACAGGAGCACCCCAAGGAGAAGTACTAGGATGAATAAAGCCAATGTCTAACAATTCCTGCAGCTTGGGTCTTTAACTCCTCGAAGTTCAATAGAGCCATTCGATATGGGGCTTTGAAATGGGTTTTGTCTGAGTTCAAGGTCGATACAAAATTCAATTTCACGCCTCTGGTAGGCCAGAAGTTCTTCTGGGGAATACGTCGTGAAATTTATTAACAACATAAATATTATTCAAAGTCGATTTATTTTTGTTTAGATTCGTGACATGAGCTAAGAAAGCTTGACATCCGTTTTTTAATAAACGAATAGCTTTATGGCTTGAGATAACCGTGATTGATTTTAATGGTTTGGTTGTTTTAATTCGCATAATAGGTTGATTAGGAATATGAAAGCTAACAACCTTTCGAAAACAATCAATTTTTGCATAATGAGTAGTTAACCAATCAATCCCTAGAATCACGTCAAATGCAAGTATTTTCAATGAAATAAGATCGACAGGTAATGTGAGGGTGCCGATTTGAACCAAACAAGACTTATAAATAGTGGATGTAATGAAGGTTTCTCCCAACGGAGTTTCCACAGATAAGTCAAAGTCTAATTTCTCCGGAGTCAAATTTAATCGATGAGCGCAAGTAGGTGAAATAAAGGAATGGGTAGAACCGGTATCAAATAAAGTATAGACTTCGTTAGAGTTTATGATAAGCTTACCCGTGATGACCTCATTCGGGTTCCTTGCTTTTTGGGAGGTCACAACAAACGCTCTCCCTCACTACCGACTTTGACTTTTCCGGGACTCTTTGGTGCCTCCATCCTAAATTTGAATTTGTCTTCTATGAACGACAAAATTGGGCTAAGTGACCTTCTCTTCCATAATTATAACATTCTTTGACTAACATCGCACAATTTGGACCGATGTGTCCTCCCTCCGCATTTGAAGCATATAATAGGTGGTCTTTCTCCTTCCTTAACAACTGGTCTTCAGCCGACGCTCATCCATCATCATTGAATCTCCTCTTCTTGAAATGTCTATTCTTATTGTTTTGGCCTCGATTACCACCGGTGGTTACAATTTCGCAAGTTTATTCCTCCACGCTTGTTGTCACCGCTCGATGACCGCTTCTCACCGGTATTATCATTTTGACTACTGCTTCTTTTTTAGTCATGCGTTGACTCGTTATCGCGCTCCACCAATCGAGCCCCTATTTACAACATCCGAATACAAATACGGTTTATGAGAAATAAGATGTTGACGTATCTACTTCAAACCTCTTAAAAACATTCGCGCCATTCTCTCTTCATTATCCACCAAGTGGGATGCAAACCGGGATAACTCCGCAAATTTTGCCTCGTATTGCGACACAGTCATATTGTTTTGCTCCAATTTGATAAACTCCACCTCCTTCATGTGACGAATACTTTCAGAAAAGTATTTTTCATTCAACAGCTCTTGGAACTTCTCCCAAGACATCTTCAAGATCTGGCGGAGTTGAGTACGCTTACCAATTCCAACCAAGAATCAGCTTCTCCATGCAAACATAAAGGCGTGAAGAAGGGAACCTTTTGCTCCTCAGAGCATCCCAAGACATCAAATATCTTGGTGATCTGCTTTATCCATGCTTCCGCCATAAGTGGTTTTAGCTCTCCCTTAAACTCCGGTGGTCCCAGCTCCTTGAACTGTTTAGCGGTGACCGATCGAGAGTTTCCAGTGTTTCCACCTATATTTTGGGCAGAGCCGCTCTACTTCATCATTGCATGAATTGTATAAAGCCTCTGAACAATCCATCATTTATCATTTGGTCAGTGTTGTTGTTTGCATGAGAATTGTCGCCTTCCTGATGCACATTATCCTAATTATTGATATGTGGTGAATCAACGGTCGCCTGTGCTCCATTGCTATTCTCAACATTCTCGGATGTCATTTTCGACATCTCGCCACAAAACAAAAGGTTAATTGACATATAACATATTATCCCTATATTCTCGATTCGACCAAGTAAATACAAAAAAAAACTTAGGTAGGTCATACTAGCGAAGGAATTCCCCGGCTCTCCCCTCCTAATTCTATTCTCACATCTTAGCCAGGGATCATATCCCTAAGCTTTGATACAAACTGTGACGCCCCCAAAATTAGGTATACATCACTCATCTTGAGTGGTCAGATACATGGTACAGAATTTAAATACAACTTAATAATACAACTATCGTGTACAATACGACAAAACATAAACTGTGAGTTTGTATACAAATATTGTCTACTAGAGAGTATACAAACTCAAAAGAAGTCCTCATTACAATTATTGTCACACTATTTAACAGAATAGTGAGGACTACTAATACTATCATCTGATCCATCACTCCATTCCCCTACTCGTCCCAGCTATATTCTCATTTCCTAAAGAGAACAGTGAAAGAAAGGGTGAGCTCAACTAGCCCAATAAGAAATATTATGACTAAGACAATGCAGAATAAATTATCATTAGCCTTAAACAGTGTTAAATTGATAAAATATAACAAACATCAAGTTTAACTGCAACAGAACAAGCAATCCATTAGAAGAGTCAAGTAGAGAATAAAATCTATTATCTTCTATAGTTTAAAAGGTTTTTCATGACTTTTATCGCTGAGACTCAGCTTAATAAATAATTCACGTCATCGAATCACTCCTGCACTACGGCCAAGGATATTCTTTAGTATCACGACCACAATTTATCCATGCACTACGGGCCAAGGATATTCGTGTATTCATTAATGGTCATGATCATGCCAACAACTGTCCATCAATGCATTACGGGCCAATGAGGACTTTTACCACATCATTTGTAACATTACTACCATCATGATTACACCAATAATCCTCGTTTCATAATCATACCAAGTCCATCTATGCACTACAGGCCATAGATGACTTTCAATATAATATAAACATGAGGATGATGACAATGATATAAGAATTCAATAAAACAAGTTCAAGAATTAATTTATCCAGGAACTGGTAACGTCCAAATTGTCAACATGATACTACTTTGTAGAGTAAAATTCAAGAATGCTTAGAAGAATATTTTCATGAAAAGATACTGGATGAAGCGCAAATATCAAGGATATTCCACTAATTTCATGGAGTGTAGAAGTCAAAACTTTAACCAACTGAGTATAATAACGAATGGAATAACAAAAGAAATCACCATACATGCGATATTCAGCATGTAGACAAAGTTATTCCAACAGATTAATAAATAACTAACCAGTCGGTCCAAAATTAAGACCGGCTGTGATGTTCCAAATGTAATAATAAAGATGTAAACCAGTCCCACGCGTAAGCGCACGACATAGGATATTCCAACATAATAATAATAAAGATTTTAACCAGTCCTGCCAGAACGCATTGTGCATGTGATATTCCAAATGTAATAATAATAAAGATTTAAACCAGTCCCAAGAACGCACGCATGTGATATTCCAATGTAATAATAATAAAGACTAAATATTAAAAGAATGTCACCAAGTATAGGGTAGTCCACAGATATCGTTAGTTATTCTAGCAGAATAATAAAGAATGGAATAACAGAAGTATTTCACCAATAAGAAAAAAGGAATACCCCTAACGAGTACAACAAATAATATCCCTTACCGTAAAAGAAACTGAATATAAGAGTAGGGAAGGAGCAGAATACTTTTCTATAGCTTCTCTATAATTTCTCTCTAGAGTTTCAGTGAATTCGTAAGAAATAATGAAGGAATGAGCTTCTATTTATAAAAGAATGAACTGCATAGTAACTAATTCATGAACGGTCCAGATTGATTTACTTTAATCGGACGGTCCATAATTAAAGCAAAATATTTTAAATAAAATATAATATATATATAATAACACCTGTTGAATTTTAACAAAAACCAAAACTGCCAACTTTATCCGAATTCTTCTCACTTATTTGCAACTTGCAACATATATATATATATATATATATATATATATATATATATAATACAAACCCACTCATAATTTATATATATATAATAATCACACACCTGCCAATAATATACTCCTCCACCCACTAACACAACACACCACTTGATAATAATTCCCCCACCAAAACCCACTACCACACACACACTTCTACACACACGAAAACACACACACACACACAAAAAGTCAAATATATATATATATACTTTATAACTTTCGTTCGATAATTTTGAAAAACGGGTAAATAGGGATCCAAATAATAAGCAAAACTGAGTGACTTCTCACGTAAGTATCAATAATCAATACCGTGTACTACTATGCAACCACGCCAGACATCAGACTTTTAACACCGGGTGTTTCAACAGTTAACAGTAAAACTTCCGCCGTTATTTTTATAAAGTATTTTTGTCGTTTTCTCAATCCGACAATAATTCCGTTGTGGGGTCCACCAATAATTATTCCGTCGTACGAATATTCCCTGTTAAAATGAATATTCCCTGACAATTCGAATATTATATAACAACTTGCGTACTTTGCAAAATTTATAAATATTACCCACAACTATAACATTATATCAAATTTACTCCGTAATATTCAAAAATAATATTTATAGAAAATTCATCTTTATTTATAAAAGTTGGGGTCTTACAATTGCCAGCACAATAGTCACAAATAACTGCAATCCTTCGACTCCTTTGGGCTGCAAAAACGTTCAACTTCCTCGAAAGTTCTTCAATCTATGATGACATTGCTGAAAGTGTTGCGAGTCTGTCAATCTCCACTCCCCTTGGTTGAGTCATTCTTGCCATCCTTCGACTCCGTTGGGCTCGAATAACCTCCAACGTCTTCAAAGTTGCCTCAATTTGTATTGGCTCTATAGAAGATGTATTAAGTCCATCAATCCTTGTTTTCCTTGGTTGAGTCATGTTCATGTATGACCATTAATACGCAAAGGCATCCATGGTACCTGAAAAGAGAGAAATATAGGAAGAGAATTAAAAATAAAAATAAAAATGTTTAAATTAAGACTAATTTGATTGAAATTAATATTGGCAAAGAGATATTAAACTAATTCCCCGGCAACAGCACCAAAAACTTGTTGGGTAAAATCTAATTACGCACAACACGCAAGTATACGTGGTCAACATGTAATAAAGTGATAAGTTGAGAATCGTTCCCACAGAGAATTATTTAAAAAAATTCACCAAGTACTAACCCGTAACCAACTCAATCTTATTTAAACGAATAAATTTCAAATTATATAAATTAAACTACTATTAAATTCCACTAATTAAATTAAGATAACGGAGATTTAAGATCACAACTTCACTTATTGCTTTATTTAAGTTATCACACTTCTCATCAATTATTCTCTATCCTAAATTGTTAATCAAGAACATTAAAGCAGATAAAACCACCTCTCGATGCATAATACCCATATTAATGTCAATCCACAATTAAGATAGAAATCCGTTAAACACTTTAATCAACTAACCCACTATATCTCTATATGAATTACAATTGAAGAAGGTTGAAGAATAAGTTCTCTATCCGATTACATGAGGTGTCAAGCATATCTCCACCTTAACACTCATCAAGTTTAAGCTACTAACAAAATCCTGAACACATGCTATCATGATAAGATCTAAATCAATACTTCATCTCTCAAGTTCATATAGATTATCATGGTAATTGATGGCCAATCAATTAAACAATTAAGTCCAAATCATAATAGACAATCCTCACAATAGAACATAATAATTGATAGCGAAACATATTAAAATAAACTACACAATAAGATCTATTGTAATCTCAAACAAAGAATTAGTTCATTGAATTAAAACTAAGAATCCACACTTGAAATAACATTAAAAGATAAAAATAAGAATAGAGTAAAGAATAAATTTGTTGTCAGCAAATCTCCATCTTCCTCAAGCTCATGCTCTTGATCTTCAATGGTCTCCAAGTTGCTTCAATCTCCAAATCTAATTAGAACTAGTGTTTTGATCTAATTTACTCTAATCTAATCTAATGGAATCGTTCAAAACTAGCCTATATATCTCTCTTTTATGTCTCTCATCATGTATTTATAGTTCTAATGGACACCCAAGCAAGTCAGGCAACTCAGAATCCTATTCTAGCTCAAATTGGACACCAAATAACCCAAAAACGCTGTCTACCCGCCGCCTAGCGCGCCCTGCGCTGTCCCCAAGCCATTCTGGGCGCAGCCCGCAGTACAATGTAAGAAACTCTGGTCACCCAGCGCGCCCCGCGCTGTGTAAAGCGCGGTCCGCGCTACCTTGTTTCCTGCTGCGATGTTCTTTGGTAAAACGGCCATAACGTTTGATCCGGGAAGAGTTACGAGGCCTGCCACCTATCAAATCGAAGATATCGACGAGATCTACAACTTTTATTCTTTAAGAGTTTAGAAAAAACGGACGGATGAAGGTCGAAATTGGCCTAGAAGTGATTGCTATGCAAATGACCACCCAAAATAGTGACGTTCGACGTCCGTTGGTACAAATGTCATAACTCTTGCATCCGAACTCCGATTGGGACGATTCAAGATGTTCCGGAAAGCTAATAAGAAACTCTACAATGTAATCCAAGTTCCAAACCAAGAACATGAAAGCCCAACGATGTCCGGATTTGCTTTTCTTTGCAATTTCATCTCCCAAACATATATAATCTACAAAACGAACACAAAATGCATGAAAAGTAACTAAGAAACATGAGATTAAGCAACTAATTCAAGTAACAGATACCGAATAAGTAGGTATAAAACCTACTTATCAGTAGTGGGTTATTTTTAAAAGAGTCCAACATGCATTCTTATAACTGAGGATATAGTTGAGATTATTTCTCAAATAGATTTGTATTTGTTACTTATCTTGTTGGCAACGTAACAGTATAGTACACTTGGACACTTTGTGCAACGGTAACTTTAATTTGATTATAAAAAGCCGTAAGACATGCATGGATACTTAGAATTCACGAATTTATACTTGCACCAATCACTGATATTATTGAGCAACTTGATTTGGTTTGGGCAAACTTTTGAGAAGCCGAGCAATTTATTTCTGATATCTTTGAGTTGGTATTTGGTAAGAGAAATTAATTGTTTATCTTTTTGTGCTAATTGATCATTGCATATAGGAGAGCCTTTAATTGTTAAATTGATTATTCTTGCATTGATCATAGACCTCTATATTTGTATTGAATTTTTTGTTTTAGACTAAGTGTAGTCTAAAGGTGTTAATCCTAGTGGATTAGTGAAAAAGTTTACAAATAGGTTCAAGGAAGCAAATGTGCTTGAAGAGTGCATAGGTGCACAAGGAGCAAGAGTAATCAAGAGAAATTAATTGTTAATTAATTTTTGTAAGAATCTGTTTTGTAATCAATGTTTATTTATAAAGATATAAATAAAGTGAGTCTTCAATACTAGTTGGTATTGGACATAGACTAAGCTATTATTATAGATGGTAGTATCTGAACCACATAAAAAAATCTTGGTGTTGATAATTATTTTACTTTATTTACTCAAATAAGTTATTTAATTATCTTAATAATTAAAATTTGAATATTTGAATTATATTAAGATAATTCTTTAACACCAAGTATTTTATTTAAATTATAAAATTCAGCAGGATATTTAGTCATTTCAGTAGACTATATCAATTCAGCTAACTGAATTAATAAATATTATAGCTTGAATTTAATAGCTTGATCTAAGAATTAAAAATTGGTCATAGATTGCTCTCACACTTATTCAACCCCCCTTCTAAGTGTGCCTAGTTAAATTTCATTTGGTATCAAAACTTGGCTCTACTTATCTTGGTCTTAAAGGTGACTTGTAGGGAACGATTCTGATATGGCACAGTTCGAGAACAACAATCAAGAAGGTCAATCAACCAATAAACCTCCTTTGCTATTTGGAACAGAAAATTACAACTTCCGAAAATTCTGAATGAGGATCTATCTTAAAAGGGATCATTGGGAATGGTGGGTTGTGGAGAATGCACCAATTTTTCCACGAAGAGATGATGGGACGCCAAAGATTTTGCTAGAAATGGATACAACTGAAATCTACATGGTCTCATATGATTCAAATGTTATGAACGCACTTCTCAGCGGTATGGTACAATCTGAGATAGATAAAGTCTCTTCATGCAACACTGCCAAAGAGATGTGTGCTACTTTAGTGGTAAGTCATGAAGGTACTTCAAAAGTATGAGAAGTCAAGCTAAGCATGCTTATGCACGATTATGAAATTTCAAGCTCGAAAAAGATGAAACCATCAAGCTAGCTCAAGCAAGATTTCTAGTCCTTTTAAACTCCTTGAAAATGCTGGACAAGACTATTCCTTAAAGTGAGATCAACTGTAAGTTGCTTCGGGCTATGCCCAAAAGGTTTGCTTCTAAAATCACTACTCTTCAAGATTCTGCTACAATTTCTTCCATGGATACTTTAACTTTGTTTGGTGAATTAGAAGAATATGAACATCAGTTAAAGAGATATGATGATGAGGAGGAAACTCCTCGAAGAAAGGTCTTAGCTCTTACTGCAGATAATGAGGAGGAACTTGATGATAACTCCGATGAAGAAATAGCAATGTTGTCAAGGAAACTCAAGGGGTTACTACAAAGAAAAAACAAGAGAAGAAACACCTTCAATTCAAATAAATTCAATGGAAAGCAAACTGAAGAGACGTGCTTCGAATGTGGACGTCCTGGTCACTTCAAGAAAGACTGTTTTCAATTAAAGAATAAAGGGAAGACAAACTTCAAAGACAACAAGAAGAACAAAGCCTTTATTACGTGGAGTGATGAAGAATCTGAAGTAGAGATCGATGCTAAAGATGAGATAGCACAAGTATGCTTTGTGGGAATTGAAGATGAATCTAATATGGTATCTCTTAATGAACTAAACTTTTTAGAACAAGAAAATAAGAAATTAAGAGAAAAGAATGCAAGCTTAAAAGGATTAGTTAGTACACTAATGGATGAAGTAGATTTGCTAATAGATGAAAAGATAGAAATTGAAAAGGAATCTACATATAAAGAAGAAAATGTTTTGATTGCAAAAATTGATTATTTAGACAATTATAATAAAATACTTTTCAATAAAGTAAAATTCTTAAATAATGAAGTCAAAAAAATTAACCAATGAGCTAAAATGAGAGATGTGTGTATTGATGCATTTAGTGATAAATCTCCTGTTAAAACCTTTCCTAATAATGA